>JALPVH010000001.1:0-600000 GCA_023242295.1 Diaporthe ilicicola | reverse complement strand
AGGACGCTTTCGGGAACCAACTGAAGTGCCTCGTGCTCCTCCCGCCGCCGCATGCCGAGGTTGACCGACCCATCAGGATTCATGGAGCCGCGTTCGCTAGACGCCTGGGGGGGCGGGGAGCTCGACTCCACGGACTCGACTGGAGCGCTACCCTCGTGACCACCTTCGTGGGAGGCCGGTATGACTCGTTTCCTCCTTTTGATGACCGACTTCTTCATCGTAACTGGTCGATGGACGCCGTGGAGTTTGTAGTAGAGACCTGGAGCGCATCAGCCACCTTGTTGTCTTACCTAATCCAACACCTCGTACTTACCGCATGCATTACAAATCGTGTGGCCTTGCTCATCTCTCCTCCAAAGGGGTGTGATAGTTGTTCCACAATTCTGGCAAGCAATAACCACGGTCGTGTTTTGCGCTTGGCTCTGCAACGCCGCTATGTCGATGGCATTCGAGTCATCCGAAGTTGGCTCTACTTTGCTCGGAGTAGATTGCTGGCCCTGGAGGACGCTCAGACTGGCGCTTTTGGCAACACGATTGTTGTATGCCGGGCAACCGCTACATCCTTCCGCACCTCCGGTGCCATTGCACCGGCCACCGCCTGGACAAGTCCCCTTCGGCGTTTGGTCTGCAGCAACATACTTGGCCCCAGCGGCTTGTTGGACGGCCTGCGGGCTCGCTTCCTTCGGCGACGCCGAGCCGGTAGTTGATTGTGGCCCGCTTGGCACTACTGTTGGAGGCCGCTTCAGGTTCGTTGGGCGAGCAGCGTTTCTAGCTTTCAGGTACAGACCACATGCGTTGCAGATGGTAGCCCCTTGGGGCGACCGCCGCCAGAGAGGGGTGCGACTTGTCCCACAATTGCTGGTAGACAATGTTAGGACTGCTCGTCTGTGGTTGGAAAGGGGAGCCTTACCTGCATACTTGACCGGTCTGGGTTGGGATCGGTGCGCAACTCTGGCTCCCTGTTTCTGACATGGCATCCGACTGCAGACGTTCGTGGGCAGAGGAGGCGGGACTAATGGGGTGGGACGTTTGGGCGTGGGTTATTGATGGGCTCCTGTCAAGATGCCTCGGCTTCAAGGGACTCGGAGACCGGCCGCATTGACTTCCATCTTCGGGTGGAGGTGATGGGGCCCTGAGATTAGAGTTGTCGGCCTTGGAAGCCACGGACCTTGTCGGCAGAGCAGTGCGAAGAGGTGCTGATTCATCCTTGGGAATATGCCTGACAGCGGCAGCTGCGTCCTCGCTCAAGACCATTTTAGCAACCGATAAGACCGGCAGTGATCACGCTGAGGTCGTCAGCTTATGCCGGACAATGGCAATGACGCGCGGAGCGGGATTCCCAGGGTCTGATGACAGTCGTCTGCTCCGGCGTTGCACAGGCACTCGTACTGCTACTTTGATCAGGCTATCATGGGCTCGATCGCTCGTGCTGCAGTAGTTATCGAGGTGACGAGTCGGCCGTTTCAGCAACGGAAGCACCTGCCTTGCCTTGCCTTGCCTTGCCTATAAGGTTGGCAGTGAGCGTATCTGATCCAGCGTGATGTCCGGCTTGCTGTGTTCGAGGGAGGAAAGGAGGCTCCAAGGGACTCGGCCGCAGGGTGGCAAGACCGGTCACGAGACAGAGGCGAGACGCGGACTGGGCGCAGTCGCGAGGGAGACGGAGCGGCGAGAGATCGATCGTCGAAGAACCAGAATACGACGACGAGGAGCCTGGCCGGTGTGAATTAAGGCCCAATACGATCACCAAGCATCACCTGGGTGTCGACAGGTCCCGGTGTGAGGATCCAGAAGCCAACCGGCGGGGAGGAACGCCGTCAAAAGACCAAGTCGCCGTGCAATGAGACGACGATTGGAAACGAAAGTGGCCAAGTTCGATAGAGACTCGGTCGACTACGTGGTCTATAAAGGTGAGATAGTGTGAAGCCTGTGGCCGGTCCGCCTTGGCAAGGAGCAAGACGATGAAGAGGCTTCCTGGGTGCTGTGCAGTGGTGTTGGTGATGGTGGTGGTAGGTGGTAGTGGTAAAAGTGGAGGAAGAAGTAGGACAGGAGGCGTCGATTGGTTGGGTAGTAGCCGTCCTTGGTCCTTGGTCCTTGGTCCTTGGGCCTCGGGGCGTGTTGCAGAGGATAAGAGGTGGGAAGAGGTATTGGACGATTGTGTGTCATATGGAATGTACGGGCCACGAGGGAAGAAGCATAGTAGTCATGCCTTAGGACGAACGAGGAGGCTCCCTGATGTTCCAAGGTTTGACGGGGTACGGTAGCAGGCCGGGGATGACAGCCGTTGCAGTAGTTGCAGTAGCCCGGGGGAATCAGCCCTCGGGTGTGCCAGGTGGTGTGAATTGGATATCTGGTCTGGTCTGGTATAGCTGCTCTGGCTTGGATCTCAAGCCTGAAAGGGGGGGGGGGATCAAGAAGGGGGTAGTAGGCGAACAAGCGAACAGTAGTCACGTCACCGCTCGCCGGCTCGGAGACGATTTGCTTGACCTCTTTGCTTCCTTTTTTTTTGGGAAGGAAAGGGGGGGGGGCGGCCAGTGGGCGTGATGGTATTTTCTTTCCCTGGAACGCCCCATGGAAAGCCCCGGAAGGCAAATTCCCCAAACTTAATTCTTGTCTGCCAGTGTGATGCTGGGACTTGTTCGACAAGAATCAGTAGGAGCCTGGTCGAATGCTTGATTGCGACTGACTGACTGGCCTGGGTTGCATAGGACACTACACAGTGCTCTGGTAACTCCGAGCAGAATAGATACTTTGACAAATTCCGAGCCAATCAACGGGACTGGATTACTCAGGGAGTGCGACCCATGCGAAGCCTAACTCAAACCAGCGACCCTGATCCTTACATCGACCGCACTAAGAGGGAAAGAGTTGGCGGTACCAGCATCCAGGTATTTTCCCCGGTGTGCTGTGGTGTTTTCGAAGCCTCCAACGGGTTCCTTTCTTCACCGCATAATACACGCGCGGGCAGGGCTGGCAGGCTGCAGGCAGGCCATGTGTTAGATGGACAAGTCCGAGCACCCACAAGCCCCACGGTCCAAACATATCATATCTGATACACCCCTTGATTATCAGATCGCCGGAGCATCCAGCTGACCGACTGTACTGACGAGAACGGGGCGGAGAGAGAGAAAAAGAGAGAGAGAGAGGGAGAGAGCGAGGCCGATCTCTGGTAGGAACTATTGTTGTTATTACTGTATGCGTGCGGCAGATTACGTAGCCCACGAGATGCAAGACCCAGTGCGCCGCCCAGGCTTGCATCTCACCGGCTCGCCACCTCGGAACATTGAAATCCTTTGTCAGCGTCTCGGCTTCCTCAGACTACCACCTTGGTCATGCGGAAGGCTGCAGGCTGCAGGTGTAATAAGTGCAACTGGGCACCGAGTCTGTTATTAACACACAGGTAGGAATCTGCCTGGCTTTTGCGATCCCGACAGCGCAGCACGCTACGTGCCATCTGCCTAGGGTTGCAGCGTCTCCCCCCAGAAAGCCAGACTACTGTGGCATCCGTCTTACACTACACAATCCATCTTGAACCACACTATCCAGGCCCCGAGCCAGCTCAACTTTGCAGTAGTCACAGCCCTACTGGGATGGCGGCAAGGGAAGGTAAGGAAAAGAAGGAAAAAAGCAAAAGTGACACTACCCCGTTAGTAGACTGCCAAACCCCGTCCCGTATCCGCAAATCTAATAATTATGCAATGCGGAATCCGAGCTGGCCTCCGGCCCAATGCAAGTCATTTCATCTCCGCCTCCTGAGGGGACCCAGTCGCCAAGCTTTTTTATCAGCGCCGATGGATCCTGATAATCGAATTAGCTCGAAGATCAGTCGAGGCTCTTCCCGGTCAGGGGTGGCCGACCGGTGGGGGTGCGCGTGGTGCCAGGCGCCAAGTCACACTGAGGTTGCTCTCAATGCAACTCTTCTTGTCGTCCAGAGCGTCTACTGTGTAAAGGGGCACACCTCCAGCACATTGAACCCAAACCCAGATTGAAGACAACGCCCAAGCCTATTCTTGTTGGGCTCACATGAAAGAGGCAGAGAGAGAGAGAGAGAGGCAGAGAGAGAGAGAGAGAGAGAGAGAGAGAGAGAGAGAGTAATTAATGTACCGAACGATCAATATAGGACTCTCAGTGATCCCTATGGCTTGCACAGCAGGTATCAGACGGGTACAGCAGGCACTGACTGTGGCCAAGAAAGACGTGCTATATAGTATGGGGCTGTTCTTCCATATCATCTTGGAGAACACGCTACTATAGCACCAGATGCGGGAGGCTATACCACAGGATATTCTCCCACACGAAGAGTGTGTTGGTCAAGTCCACACCGACGTTTGGGATCAGTCCCTGGGCTGTTACTTTGCGCATCGGCGCGAGGAGAGGAGGCAGACGATGGTGTTAGCCCCACAGGCGGGGCGAGACCCTGAGTCTTGCCATCTTCCGCCACTGACTAATACAATCACTTCATTCGACCTGTAGTCCTAGCCAATGACGGCATAATCATTCC
The DNA here is from genome assembly GCA_023242295.1 of Diaporthe ilicicola. Lineage (NCBI taxonomy): Eukaryota > Fungi > Ascomycota > Sordariomycetes > Diaporthales > Diaporthaceae > Diaporthe > Diaporthe ilicicola. Next base: position 595,502 of record JALPVH010000001.1, on the reverse strand, counting down.
ACGAGTGCTCGATTCAACATGTCCCAGGAGACTATAGATTTGAGTCAGGGTCTCGCGCCGACGTTCCGTCATCGGTCCGTGGCCTCGTACCTAGAGCTCTTGAGAACAGCACCGTCTTGTCGTGATGGTGCTACGGGACAACACCCTTTTGAATTAGGTCCAGGCGATACGCCCTAGAGTACGTCACCGCCAAGCCGGATACCCCCTGCAACCGGATAGGCGTTTTGGTGGGGTTCACACTAAATAGCCTTTTAGCTTTAAAGAAGCTTTTAGCCTTATATACTATAATATATATATAAAAGCTATACTTATTATATTCTCTATTAAATTCTCTATTTATTAAAAATATTTATAAAATTTTATTATTCTTTAAAAAAGAAATATAAAAAGAATAAAATAATAAATATATTTTATAAATTTATCTTTATTTTCACCTTTTTATATCTTTCTTTTAAAATTAAATATAACCTTACTTTAACTTATAATATAATTATAATAAGCTTAAAAGATATATATTATAATTTAATAAAAACTAAATAGGTTTAAAAGATTATAATATATAGTTTTAAAAATATATTAATAAACTATTAATATTAATTTTTAATTATTTAAAATATTTATTTAATATAAAATGTACTTTATATATATTAAGTATAGATATATATTATATATATATATGTTATATAAGAATTTATATTATATTTATAAAGATATAAGTAAAGATATCTTTAAAAGTATTTATTTTAAAGAATTAATATTATAAAATATATCGTTTATATTTATATATATATATATATATTATATTATATTTACTATATATGAAAAGTTTAAATATATTATAATATTATTAATAAATTAGAAAATATTTATATATATTTTAAAAATATAGTAATATTTAATTTAATTTCTTTAATATTAATTAAACTAATAATTTATAATTAAATTCCATTATAAAAGGGTATATATTATAATATATAGTAATAATATATATCTTTTCTTATTATATATAGGCTTAATAATAAGGTATTAATAAAAAACTTACTTTTTTTAATTTTAAATATTTTTAATAAGTTTAAGATTTTATAAAATATTTTTATATTTAAAGTTCTTAAAAACTCTTTATATATATATACTTAATATCTTCTTAATAATAATATAATATATATATTTTTAATAACTTAAAGTTAAATAATTTAAAAACTTTAATATTAATATTTAAGTTAATAAAATAAGTATAATGTTTAATTATTATATATAAGCCTCTTCTTATAATAGTTATAATATATTATATATTACTATACTTTATAAGCTATTTTCTATAGCTTAAAGTGGAATTATATTTAATTTATTTATAAAGATAGAAAAGAATATAGATTTAAAGAAATATTAAAAAATATACCTTTTACTTTCTATTTTTTATATCTTTATAGATAAAATATATAAAATTTTATAAGTATTTTTTATAGATAGAGAATTAAGTAGAAAGTATAATATATATAACACTTTTATATATATTATTATATATAAGGCTAAAGACTACTTTATATAGAGATCGAGTTTTGGTGTGGACCCTACTAAAACGCCTATCCGGTTGCAGGGGGTATCCGGCTTAGCGGTGACGTACTCTAGAGCAAATACTGTACAAGTGCCGCCCCTAAAAGCTTGTTTATCCTGCCAACAGACGTAGTGGCTTCTCATTCAGCTATTTTAGACCTGGACACTTGCTAGCCACCATGTTAACGCAATTTCTCAGACAACGCCAGCCATTGCCAAGTGATTACTTGCCCACACAGAACTCCCTGCAGATTGAATATCGCGGTGAAATGGATTACTACCTAAGCCCGAACCCTCTTCAAACTCAAGAAGTTCGCGAAGCCTCAGCCTCAGAGATCAGTGTCCGACTCTTCCACCTCCAACTTCGGGAAATTCCAGCAGTGTGCCGACAGCGATTCTTTCGCCAAGTGGATAGGAATTGCAATTGATAATGTGCAATTCAGCCAGTCGTTCCTCTGAGACATATCGATGCTCCTCAGAGGATAGGGGTTGTCTAGCTGTTCCACTGGAAGCTCAGTGTCGATGGCCCAAATCTGCACAATCTGCTGAATGATCACGAAAGCGTACATCACCCGTGGGTAGTGCTCGACTCCTTGTTGATCCCATTGGTCGAGATAGTTCTCCACGGCTTTCCGGCAGGACAGCATTGCCTGTTCGTGAACCATTGCCTGGAGCTCATCCTTATCAACTTCGGCAAACTGGAGGGCGGGAAACTTGATGATCATGATGGGACTGGAGTAGGCGTACGAGCCAAGAAGTTTGGCGTCCTTCTCGACCGATGCGTTGTACCTCCGGAGTTCCTTGTCGATCAGGTCGGCAATTCTTTCGTGGAGACCATCTTGCCGGTAGGCACAGATGCGAATGTGTAGCTCAAAAAGGTTCCTAAGTGCTCGCGTGGCTGACATGTGTGTTAGCTACCGCGAGCTGGCAACAGATACGAGATATACACACCTCTAAACTGGTTCGACTCAGCCCTGATGAGAGTCTTCTTTCCCTCTTCCATCGGCGCGAACAACCCGTGCAAAAAAGGGTGGTCAATGAGGTCACATTCCCAGGTGGAAGGCAACAATGAGTACTGGCCACACAGTGTGATGAGCTTGTGGGCCTTTGCAGCATCTCTCGCCCAGTTCCGGATGCCCGCCACCCTGGTCCTCTCAATTCGGTACCAGTCTAGGTCCGCACTGTCGACGTCGTACTCGTCCTCAAAGTCCTCTTCAGATTCGTAGAACTCGTCAAGGTTGGTGGGAGGTTGTTCGTAATTGGTATCATCCCTATCCTCATTCTTGACCTCGTTCTCGTCATCCTCGCTAATGTCGCCATCCACGTGCACACGTCTGCCACCGCGGAGGCGAGGGGAGGCGTCTGGGTTGTCCGAAAGCTCATCATACACCTCTATGCTCTGAATGGGTTCGTCCATGTCGCCCAATTCATGCGTCGAGATGTCAAGCTGTGGATGCGGAAGAGAGCTCTCGGACGGTTCCTCGCGATCAGAATCCTCCTCTGAGTCCGCACCCAGGCCGTAATCATAGTCGTCCTGGCGAACAGTAAACGAATGCTCGTACTGATCTTCTTGTTTGATAACACGGTTGTGTTCCAATCTGATTTGCTGATCAGGCCCGTCATGGTCGGATGATGGACTTGTAGACGAACGCGCTCGGGGATTTGGGCGAAAAATTGTTACACTATCAGCAGAAGGCGACGCTGTTTGGCGTCGAGTTGCAGGTGGCTTCGAGACTCGCCCGGACCAAACTCGATTGAGGCTGCTGCCAACAGTCCTCACAATCCTGGCGGAAAAATTGTAAGAGAATGAAGGCATGGCAAACGGGAGTGAGATTGAATGAAGGATGCAAAAAGAGAAAGAAAGGTCTTTGAGGTTCGAGAGGTGGGCATAGGACGAAAAGAAAACCTCAGGCCGAGTGAGATGATGACTGCCAAAATGCAATGGTTCCAGTGGGACTGGATGCTTTCAACCCAGATGAAGTGAGGCATGTATTTTTGACAATGGAGGAGGCATTCATTGTGCGTCTGACCCCCCGATTCGTCCTTCCCCTTCCACTTTCCACCGGTGACGATGGTCCTGAAGGCAGCCTAGAAGCATGGCAGTGGACAGAAAGCGGGAATGAGGCTTCAGAAGTAACGGATGGCCCTGAAAGCAGCAAAGACTGTGTTCTGCAGATAAAGAAGCCGTTGGTCAGGCGTGGTTCAGGTGGTGGTCCGTTTCCGGTACCTGATCTGATGTAGTGAGAGTCGTCCGCAGCCGAACGGGAAGCTGCAGTACCTCAGTCTAGTCTGGCAGACCCACTTTGCAGGGATCAGGGTGTCTAGGTCCCTGGCCCCCACCTGCGCAGGTGGGCGTCCATGCTGGCAGGGAAGAAACCAGCGCTCTGCCCTGGCACTGCGCTGCAACCTCTTTCAACTTTGCTGCCGCGATCTGACGCGCCAGACCCAACGACGTCAACCTCCTTTCTTTTTTCCTCTTCGCATTCACTCCCAAGTCTGCATCTTTGCTACATCCAGCCCCATCACCATAATTTCACTCAGAGCAATCATATTGCGAAATCCAGCCTTCTCTTTCGTCAGCCCTTGTGGGAACTAACAATGAGCCTGTTTGTTCCAATCCCACACCGATCCTAGCCATCATGTCATCCAGCGCCTGGGCCAGTCTGAAGGTCGTCGACCTGAAGGCGGAGTTGCAGAGCAGAGGTTTAGCTACCAAAGGCGTCAAGGCAGATCTCGTCAAACGTCTAGTCGAAGCTGACGCCGATGCCGCCCAAGATCAGGAGGCAGTGGGATCGCCTAATGGAGACGTCGCCAGTCAAGCCGATGACGCGCCCAAAGAAGAAGACGTCATTGCGCAGCGCGCCAGCAAGGAGAATCCGCCCTCAATCGACGATATTGATGCACCTATGGCCGAAGACGCGCCAAATGTCGTTGCGATAGAGTCTGAAAGCGTTGCAGAGCCTGAGGCCCAAGACGCGACCGCCGAAGACCCTATCGCCCTCCAGCTTGATACCAACGAGGCAACCATCTTCCCGAATTCTGCCCCAGCTCCCGATGCTGCTATCGACTTACAGAAGCGCAAACGCCGATCCTCAACGCCGCCTCCTTCCACGAAGCGAGCCAAACAGGAGGAGGAGCGTCGCGCTGAGGAGCAGGAGGATGTAGTCGATTACGAGACCGGGGATCTCTCTGGCAGTCCGGAGAAGAAGCCTCAGAACGGGATGAGAGAAAGAATTGAATTGGAAGAGAAGGGCACGTTGGAGGCTGAGAGTCATCGCGTTGCAGTACCAACAGCTATTGATGCCCAAAACGCGCTTGAGGCGAGCATGGAGGCCGATTCGACAGGGGCGGCTGCGACGGAGCCTTCCAGGGCGCTTTCAGGCACATCGTCACCAGCGCGGAACCCAGGACTGGACGTCAGTGGCAAAGATGCATTCATGAGGAGGGTTGCCATAGGAAGGCACTCCGAAGCGCCGTCGCAGACGTCGCAGCCATCAGAGCTTCCGCGCGAGGACCGAACCGAAATGGACCAAAAACAACAACAAACAGAGTCTGCCGCCGCAGACATTGGGCACTCGTCTCCGTCCGCACACCCCCCAACCTCAGCCCTGTACATTAGGGAGCTTATGCGACCCTTGAGATCTGAAATGGTCGAGGAGCACATTATCGACCTGGTTACGCCGCAAGGAAGCCAACCTGACCCAAGTTTCATCGAAGACTTCTACCTCGATCAAATACGCACCCACGCTTTCGTCAAGCTGAACTCGGTCTCGGCTGCTCAACGTGTGCGCACCGCAATGCATGACCAAGTCTGGCCTAACGAGCGGAATAGGAAGCCTCTGTGGGTGGATTTCATCCCGCCTGACAGCATGAAGGAATGGATCGACCATGAGGAGTCTGGAGCCAGAGGCAACGCACATCGGTGGGAAGTTGTGTACGAACAGGATGGCGACAGTGTCGTGGCTGTGCATAGAGTGGCTGGCTCAGACAGCAAGTCGTTTTCGAAACCTCCTCCAACTGGCCCTGCTGCTGGCTCTGGCCCTGCTGCTGGCTCTGGCCCTGCTGCTGGCTCTGGCCCAGGCCCTGTGTATCCCGGGATCGAGGCTGCACCGAGAGGTCCTCGGGGCCGAGGCGGCCCATCCGCTCGGCTGAACAACCCGAACTTGCATCAAACGCAAGCCAACCCTCCGCTTTCATACCAACCCCTAAGTGAAGACATCGCCCAGCGTCGAGTTGAAAACATGCGCTCTTTCTACTCGACAAACCCCCCATACGACCTCGGAAAGGATTACCACCGGTACACCTTTGAGAGCAGCGATTCTTTTGTGGACCGAGGCACCGAAGTTTTTATTGGCATCCGGCCACCTCATAGGGAGAAGGAGCACCAGGAACGTCTTCGCCTCGAGCGTCTCGGAATAGCTGGCGCTAGCAGTGCGGCCGATTCCCAATCTCGAAGGGAAGACTTCCGACCTCCGCCTCGTCCACCTGTGTCTGACATGGACCGATTCTCGAGCGACCGTCGCTTCGGAGGTGATCGTCGACCCCGAAACCGGGGATTCCGAGGCGATCGTGGACCTCGATTTCGGGGAGAGGATCCTTACCGTTACAGACCAGGCTACTAGTGGCTCGACAGACACTCAACACATGAGAGATGTAGGCTGTCCTGGCCATGGGCTCCTGTGTGGTGGCCCGGTATCGCCTGTAATCTATCTATATTTTCTGCGAAACCTGGCCGTCGTCATTCCGCTCAGCAATGTCAGGAGCTGCACATGGCAAAAAGATGCACCCTGATCGTCTGATCGAGGTGAGGCATTCAGTGTGTTTTTAAGCCGGGATCAACAGCCTCAGAAACAACTCTTGGCGGCAGATCACTGCAAGAAGCCCATTGCTTTCGGGGACCAGACTATGCTTCGGTGGTGCATCAAGTCATTTGAGGCAGACTCAGATCAAGGATGCGAGAGCAGTAGTGGCGGGCGATTCGACAACATGGAAGAGACACTGTAAAGCATAGAAATGTAGATACTGACGAGGATAGATACCCTGAAAATGATAGTGAATTGATTTATTGCTCTCGAAAGACGGCAGTCTAGTTGTAGTCCTTCCTGGGCGTCATGCTTCCCGCCTGGGTGCCCCCCTGGGAGGGTCGCCTTATCGGAGCTTATCGGTACCGGCTGATTGGAGGGGCAGCTTTTCAAAACTTTTGGAGACTTTCTCATCGAGGGCTTTAGTGTGTTGTTCCTGAGAATTCACTCCGGCCAACTCAATTACCAGCGCAGCTTGACATACGAAATGGCGAAGAAGCGCGCAAGAGACGCAGATGGCCAGTCGGAGGCGGCAACGGCCTCGGTGGACAAGATGGATGAGGACGGCAGCTCAGACGACGATGTAAAATTCACATCCCATTCGCAAATTATTCGTATGCACGTCTCACTAAAACCAACGTTCAGGACTTCGACATCGTCAATGTCGATTTTGAGTGGTTCAACTTTGACCCTGAGATTGACTTCCACGGCGTCAAGCAGCTACTTCGCCAACTCTTTGATGTCGACTCTCAGCTATTTGACATATCTGCACTCGCGGATGTCATCCTCCAGAACCAGACCATTGGCTCCACAGTGAAAGTGGACGGCAAGAGCAACGACGCATATGCCTTCCTCACAGCGCTCAACCTGAAGGAGCACAAAGACAAGAAACCCGTGTCAGACCTGGTCGAGTACCTTTCCACAAAAGCGTCTGAGTCCGGCAATGAGAACCTGGCTACGATCATTCCAAAGGCCCTAACCGAGAGCCATGTCGGCTTGGTCCTGGGGGAGCGCCTCATCAACATGCCCCCCGAGATCTCACCGCCAATGTACTCCATGCTGGTCGACGAGGTCGAGGCAGCTGTTGAGGACAAGGAGCCGTACGACTTCACGCACTATCTTGTAGTTTCCAAGACCTACCATGAGGTGCAAAGTATACTGGACGGCGAGACGCAGAAGCGCAAGAAGGCCAGGGAGGAGGCGCCAATGTTCCATTTCCACCCCGAGGACGAGGTGTTTCAAAAACATGCTGTTGCGTACGGGAGCTATCCATTGACAAAAGACGACGAGAATGTGGCGGATAGCAAAAGGGCATTCCAGGAGATGGGGGTCAAAAGCATGGGGTTTATGATCTTGATTGAGGCGGCCAAGTTCCCCGAGGCCGTGAAGAAGGCTACAGAGTACTTGAACCCACAATGAGCAAATGGTTCTGTGAGCTCTCCAGGGGAGCATCCAATAGATTCCCGTCTCTGTGCGGTGACCAAGTCACCGCTTCTCGAAGGGCCGCGCAAATTTGCCATGAGACTTCTGCGCCTCCTCCGAGCGCGGGCAAAAGGGCTCTATCCTTGCGATTCCCCTCCCTCAAAAGCTGTGCGACGCCTTGTGTTAGGCAACCGCTTCATACCTCAGGCTTTAACCTCTGCATCAAATACTCCACCTCGACCTCCTTCGTCAGCGGGATGACAAAGTCCTTGTACATGGCAACCACCGCATCGACGTTGATTTTGCTCTGGTCCGTGCCCACGCCCACAGAGGGGTCGGTCCCGTAAGTCTGGGCCTTGAGCTTCAGGCGCTCGAGGACCTGCTTCTCGACGGCGGCGTTGGTGATGGACGCGCCGATGCCCTCGCGGTCGCCGGCCTTGATCATGCGCGTGTAGCCCTCGGTGTCGGACTGGAACTTGGACTCGGCGACAAACTTGCCAAAGTGTATCCTCCGCGACAGCGCCTGCAGGACGGCGATGTCGCACGTCGCGCTGCTGCCGTAGTTCTCCTGCGACACGCCCCGGTCGCCGTGGCCAAAGTCGGGGCACACGCGGGGAAGGAACTGGTCGATGTAGAAGCGCTTGATCTTGTCGTTGACGTTGACGTCGTTGGGGTGGAGGATCTTGGGGTAGTCTATGGCGGGAAGGATGGGTTTGTTGAGCGACATGGGGAAGAAGGGGTACTCGTCGGGAGATTCGTAGCGGCGGATCATGGACTGGAGCTTCTCCTGCTCGACAAAGTACCAGTCCATGAGGGAGATGTCGGTGTCGGGTATCGGTACGGCACCGGGAATGTAGATGTTGCTGTTCAATGGGAACTGGACACGCTCGATGAGGTGGAAGGTAATTGTGTCTTCCAGGCGACTGCAATTTGGCCGGTCAGTCCTTGCATCCCGACCTCTACACTTTGCGCGGCGGTTTGGGGGGTTGTGAAGACTCACATGAGCTGGAATCGGATGCGCGACAAGTCGAGCGCCTTGGACGCGTCGGACAGGTCGATGAGGCTGTCCATCTTGACGGTGCTGAACGCGGTGCCGGCGGAAAGATGGCGGGGCGACCTGCGGGGGAGAAACCGAGACAAGAGCCCTCAGCCTTTGGGCGTGTGTTTTTTTTGTAAATTTCTGAGAGGGTGTGCGAATCCTCTACGTCGGAATGACTCAAATAATATCTCTTGTACCTCGTCGGCACTTTGTCAGGCCGGCTCGGAAGCTCGACTGTCGAGCAGGGGTCTTTGCAGTGAGTTGAGTTCCGAGCCGCTTCCGCCGTACACGGAGGGTTGGCGGGGTTGTCAAGCCGACTCGCTCCCGCGAGTGACGCAAGGGTCTAGCTGGTACGGCCCTCAATTGGGTTGCCCCAAGTCGCGTGCAGGTAGTGCTACTGTAGTGCACCAGCTGCCAGGCAAGCTGGCCAATCTCTGCCCTTTGCGGCTGGTGGGTGGTATTCCCTCGAGCTCCAAACACCCTCGTCTCTGACCTCGCATTTACGCGACCCTACTCCGCGACTCGACAAGACCTTTTGCAACTGCTTCACCAACCGATGCTGCACTGGGCTCAACCGCTTCTCTCAAGACTTCTAGAACGCGGCGACTCACCCACCGGCAAAGGCTAGCTGCACGATAGAACCTTACAGGCCGAGCTCCATCCGATCTCCACTTGTTCTCCATTGTTTAACGCATGGCCAGCACCGGCGACCACAATGCTTTTAATGACGACCATGGGGATTCGTCAATCATCTCGGTGCGCAACTCCTCTTGCCCTCGGAAGCACCTCGTCTGATGAGCTTTTGCTCTGCCTTCCTGTCCCTGTAGAACAACAAGAGGCACGCCTTGCTGACGGCATAGTTATGACCCATGCAGACCCGTGGCTTTGAGGCTTTCGGCCGCAAAGTGACGACCACGGCCAGTCACCTAATGGGCCCTCTGTCCGATCCCACCAGCCATCAGCACTACCAGACCGCGATGGGCGAGGTGACAAAACAGCTGCGGAGGCCGACCCTCCAGCGGAGCATGTTTTCTAGGGCACGGACAACCCCTACAGACCTGGTGCGGTCCAAGCTTTCCACGACAGAGATACAACAACGGGCACTATCATACGTACCAGACTCCTTGCTCAAGGATATTCCTGAGGATGATAACTCCTACTCTCTGTTCCAAGGCTTCAAGGCCACCTTCCCGGATTTCACCGACGATGGGAAGAAGCACAGGAGGAGGGTGTCACGGGGGAGAAAATTGATCGAAGGCACCCGGATCGACCCCAACAGCCCGCAGGCCGTACAGAAACTTCAAAAAGAGAAGGCTGCCATGATGCACGAGTTCGAGATGATGGGGATCCGGAAGAACATGGCTAGCAGCGAGATCCGAGAAATCGACAACAAAATAGCAAACCTGTTAGGGATGCGCCAAATTATCCTGGATAGGCTGGCGGGCTTTGAGCAGGACGAGGCGGTATTAGAACACGATAGTAAGGCCGGCATTCGATCCCACCGGCGTTATATTTACTAACATGGTCCAGTTATGGATGTAGAGAATCGCTTAGAGGAGGCTGAAGAGCTGGTAGCCGAGGCGGAGTCCGTGGCAGCCCTCACCCCCACTAAGGGCAGTGACGCCGGCGATGATGACGTTGACTCGGGCTTCATGTCACAATCTATATACGAGAAGCTGCCATCAGCTAACAGCACGCCATCGAAGTCGAAGAAACCCAGGAGTCTGCGGAGGAAATCTATGCCGATACTGCATGAGCACATCGAGCCCGGCACTTCCATCCGAGAAATTCGCGCCCACCAGGATCCTATCACAGGTATGGACTTCGACGCTCCCTTCGGAACAATGGTCACTTCTGCTCTGGACGACACTGTGCGGGTTTGGGACCTGAACGCTGGACGGTGCATGGGAGTTCTTGAGGGCCACACGGCCTCTGTACGAGCCCTGCAGGTTGAAGATAACATTTGTGCTACTGGATCTATGGACGCTACAATCCGCTTGTGGGACCTCAGCAAAGCTCAGTACGATCCTCTTGGCGGACAGCTTGACCAGGACGAGGACGAAGACGGCATGGCCTTTGAGAATCCGGAAGACCAGCCTGTAGACCCTCCCGCAGGCAGCATGGACGGCTGCTCCTTGACAACACTGCAAGCACACATGGACGAAGTCACTGCGCTCCACTTCAGGGGCAATGTCCTGGTATCTGGCTCAGCGGACAAGACACTCCGGCAATGGGACCTTGAGAAGGGACGGTGCGTGCAGACCTTGGATGTGATGTGGGCCGCCGCTCAGGCATCGGTTAGCTTGGGAGAGGAAGGCTGGAAATCAACAAGCCGCGCGCCTGCCCAAAACGCCGACTTCGTCGGCGCATTGCAGGTCTTTGACGCTGCGCTCGCGTGCGGAACAGCTGATGGGATGGTCAGGCTTTGGGATCTGCGCAGCGGTCAGGTCCACCGCAGTCTGGTCGGCCATACTGGCCCCGTGACGTGTCTTCAATTCGACGATGTCCACCTGGTGACTGGCAGTCTGGACCGAAGTATTAGGGTAAGTTTTTCTCTCGCCGCATGTCACAGTCCCATGAGAGCCTTGGGCATTCCAAGTGAGTTGCGTTAACACCAAGCCCCTCAGATCTGGGACCTTCGAACCGGGTCCATTCATGACGCATATGCCTATGACCACCCTATAACGGCCATGGCGTTTGACAACCGGAGAATAGTCTCGGCCGCGGGCGAGGACGTGGTCAAGGTGTACGATAAGCTGGAGTCTCGCCAGTGGGACTGCGGTGCTGGCGTGAAAGCTGCTGAGCAGGGCAAGACGCCACCGGCCACTGTAGAACGTGTAGGTCTCCAGGATGGATACTTGTTGGAGGGACGCCAAGATGGTATTGTTGGCGTATGGACCTGTTAGAACCGCGGAAAGAGAAGATGAGATGTAGAGAAGGGGATGTGCACATAGCATACTTGCACCCACATATATACAACCACACGGAATGTATTACATTTAAGGGATTTGTGGCAGCAGCGGAGGTGGCAGCAGATCAACAGCGCAGAGGCGCAGGAGACTGCCTCTGAGTGCGATCTTTTGGAGCCCCCGTAGTCACTCTCCCACAACTTCGCTCCAGAATGGCTCCTCGCTACGCTTTCTTAGTCTCCCCTAACTAGCACAACCTCGCCGGCAAAGAGGCCAACAAGCCAGATGAAAATACTTCAGCTTCATTGGGATCGCCGGAATCAGTCATGGATCTTAAACAAATGCTCCTCAAGATCGCCCTCCCCATCATTGGACTGCTCACCTCCGCCGCCGAGCGCATCGAGACCTCGACGCTTGACAAGCTGCAGTTCCATGAGCAGCCTTCAACGACAAGCTTTCGCATGTTCCCATCTCCCACGCGCCCGCAGGCACTGGTGGTCCGGATCGAAGATGCCCTTCGCGGCCGTACCTCAGAAGCCTGGCAAATCCCCCGAGGGGATGAAGCGACAGCTTTCTCACTTCCCGGGTCTCCTGGCCCTTGTGTGCGTCCCCTTCACAGCACGCTCGCCAGCCAGTCCGGCGAGAGTCTGGCCATGGCACTACAAGTTCTGCCGGTGTGGTAGTACAGCTTCTTCAACCTCTTATGAGAGTGCACTTGTCAGTGGCAGTCGCCCTTGCATTTGTAAGGACATGGCTGTCCGTATCCATTCTGCATTGGGCCCTGGATTATTACATATTGGACGGACGTTGGGGTTATTATTACATTGGCTCGGTGGTATTGGCAATGCAACTCGCAGGTTGATTCGCCATGGCGATCCTCGGTTGACGATCTTGGCAAAGGGCCTGCCTAGTTAGTTGTCTGGGTCGACGGCAGCATTTTGGATTGACTTACAATGGTCTTAAGAGGGATCCTTGAGCTGACATGACTCCATATTCTGGCTGCCTTGCCGAGGACTGCAAATCTCGATAGGGTGAGCATCAACACCAAATTCAACGACCCCTGCCAGCCGTGGCCTGATTGACGCCAGTCTGCGAGTGGTCAACGGACTTGAGGCTGTCTCCAGTGTTCTCGGCCGCAGCGGTCTCTTATCGCGTCCTAAGTCCGATCGAGCAATGCTCACTAACAGCGATCACCGATTGTCAATCTTCACTCGACATGGCTTCCTCGTCATCGTTTTCGTACATTTGTCTGCCCTGCAACTGAGGTACGGTCCACTAGGCCCCATCGTTACGAGTTTCGCCCGGGCATGAATGGCCCATCAGCCATGGTCAACGGATGTGTTCTTGGTCTAAGTGGAGTCGCACCTAACCCTTGCTGTGATACTGTATTGGAACACTGGTTGTCGACGGGTCGGCGACTTTTGGCAATGTTGAATCAGAGCACTGGACCCAGAGTCTTGCCGTCCCCGCGCCGATGCGACTAAAGAAGGTTCCTTTCGATGGAGATCCTGACGCACAGGAGAGTTTGGGACATGGGCTAGAAGAGGGGAAGTCTCAAGTACCGATGACGAGGTTCTTTGAAAGCAACGTATTTAATTGAAGCCAAAGCTCCTTCCCTCCGATGCCTCTTTCTCCCCCCCCCTCCTTTGCGACCGCACTTGGCTGTACCCAATCACTCCCATCCCTTCAGTGAACAACAAACCTACGACTGATATCTTCACCTCACTGCCCAAAAGAACACTGCCAAGATGTCTGCACTCCCGATGGCACCGCCCCCCAAAGGCCCTCTCAACCGTTATCGACTGCTCTCACCCTCGGCATCGCTGAGAGTCTCCCCTCTCTGCCTGGGCGCGATGAATTTCGGTAATGCCTGGGAGGCTTTCATGGGAGCATGTGACCAAAAGACCACCGAGGGCATCCTGGATTTCTTCTATGAACAAGGTGGAAATTTCATTGATACTGCAAACAACTACCAATTTGGAGAATCCGAAATGTGGATCGGAGAATGGATGAAGAAGCGAGGCAACAGAGATGAGATGGGTGAGTTACCTCCGGGTAAGGGTGTCTGCAGGTGGATGATGATCAGTGGCTCACTTGGCATTGCATATAGTCATCGCGACGAAGTACACCACAAATTATATGGCGGGTCCGCCAGGCGAAGGACGTATTGTGAGTGAAGCTATTCTTGTTCCAAGCCATTGATTTCTGGCTGACATCTCGGAGCTGGCGAATTTTACCGGCAACGGCACAAAGAGTTTACACACTTCCCTCAAGGCGAGCTTGAAGAAGCTGGACACCGATTATATCGACCTTCTCTACGTGCACTGGTGGGACTTCTCTGTGTCGGTAAGGTGCAACCCTGGAACCAGATCGCTTCTATGGACTCCAGCCTTCTTGTGGGCCGGCAGTTCTTTGGCACAGTCTCACAAATCAAAATTGAAAGCCTGCAGCAGAGGTCCACAAAGACATTACTGTCATTGGTCTGGCCATCCAGAAACGGTAATTAGCTGACATGAGGCTCTTTTAGATCCCTGAGCTGATGCAAAGCCTCAACAACTTGGTGGTCCAAGGCAAGGTCCTCTATCTGGGAGTTTCGGACACACCAGCCTGGGTCGTCTCCAAAGCCAACCAGTATGCGCGGGACCACGGCTTGAGGCAGTTCTGCGTCTACCAAGGCCGTTGGAATGCTGCAAGCAGAGACTTCGAGAGAGAAATCATTCCAATGTGCAGAGAGGAAGGTGTAAGTCGCGATTGCATCCTTATTTGTCCTGGACAATAGTTGACTCAAGACCAGATGGGCCTGGCTCCGTGGGGAGCACTTGGCGGGGGAAGCTTCAAGACCGAGGAGCAGAGAAAGTCTCAGGAAGGCCGCAAGGTCCAGGCAACCGAACAGCAGATTAAGATCTCGGGTGTCCTCGAAAAAATTGCCAACCGCAAGAACACAGCTATTACTAGTGTTGCTTTGGCCTACGTCATGCACAAGACCCCATACGTGTTCCCCATCGTTGGCGGCCGTACGACCGACCATCTCAAGGGAAACATTGAGGCTCTGAAGCTGCACCTCTCGCACGAGGACATGAAGGAGATTGAGGGCGCTGTGCCTTTCGAGCTCGGATTCCCCAACTCATTCTTATGGCTTGGAGATTCCGTCGATCACCCAAGCGAGGTCTGGTTGCTGAACATGGCGGGAAAATTCGACTATGTCCCTTTGCCAGAGGCCATCACGCCGGCTGAGAACTAGGTATACCAGCCGGCGCATCATTCTCGCCGCCCTCACGATCAGCCTTGGGGCACGCAAGATGACTGGCATCGGAGGGGTCATCCACACCAGCAGCAGTGGGATCACCAGTATGGTTTTGGGCCGAGGTACGGATACCATTAGGAATGTTGCAGACGTTGAGGGCTGGACAGTGTGAAGAACTATTGTATTGTTAGCCATGACAAATTGCTAGTTTCGGAACCTGCAGCACGACACTTTGACGCGGATTCGAAGGCGGCCTTTCAGGCGCACATAATAGCATGACGGGTAACTGCCCAGAGCACAAGCATGGTCCTGAAGGTCAGCCTGCGCATCCCTGGGAGTAGCACATGCTGGCTTCGGACAAAGCACGCAGCTCCTTTCGACTCTATAGCCCCTTTTGGATGCACGACGACGGCTGAGCGGCTAAATGGGTGAGGTACAGTCGTTAAGTGTAGAGCGAGCCACAATATGAAATGATAATTCTGGAATCAAAATACCCTGACGGATTTCTGCAGTAAAACCTCAAAAGGTACCCAGATAGGTACCTAGGTACTTATCGCATCCACAAGATACAAGCAGGATGTGTAGGTCTTTCCAATTTCGCTGCTAGGAAGGGGCCACAAGGCCGGGGCACCTTCCTCCTAGCTGCCCAGGTGGCTAGGAAGCTGCTGAGGGTCGAGCAACAACTTCTCGAGACCTTGACGGTCTGCGCAACATCCTATTCACACTTCTCAATGCATCACCGGTCCGAGTATCAGTCCGGGCCTCAATTTCAGACCTGGTGATGTCACTGTCGCCGACGGCCTTTTGTTTCAATCATTGCATGCTCCAGACCATTGGCCTCCCCAGAGCAAAGTGGCCATGATGCCAAATCAATTCAACACCAACGACTGGCATGGAGCCGCAACGGTTCCAGAGGCAGAATTGACAACCACCCGCAAGACATCTCTGCGTACCTATTCCCGCCATTCCCTGAACAGACGGCACACTTCAACTCCGGCGTTAGAGGTCAAGCGAGTTCGTACTCGCACCGAGAGTCTGACTCTGGCGGGGCAAGATGCAGCCAAACAACTCAGTGCAGACAATAACCCACATCCTCGGCTGCCCACTGCAAATGCAGGTCGCAAGCGCTTGAGGTTCTCCTTGACCTTCGCGGAGGACAGAAGGCCGAATGATCTCGCTTGGGAGGCGCTTGCCTCGTCCGCACCTGTATTGACACAAAAGGATGATTCTTCGGCAATGGTAGGAGTACCATGCGAGACTCGTGTCGTTGAATGCTCGCCTAACCATAGCGGAGCAGAGGGCGAGCACCAAGTGGTCGAAGACGCTATGGACGGAGAATCAAGCAGGCTGGCCATTGAATCAACAGATGAGGGAGAAACCCAGGAGAAATGTCTGACAGAGGGCCGTGAGGGAAAGCCTCGCGGAAAGGCAGCCTTAGAAACTGGTCCAGAGAATGTGAGCTTGGGGAAATCTGACACCGAAGATGGTAAGGAATCACAGCTACTCTCGTAACATGACCAAACACTGACGCCTGATTTATTCGCAAGACTCCTCCGATGTTAGCCGAGACGGGGAATTCGTCACCACCGTTTTAACGTCCTCATCTGAAAGCGATGGGTTCTCCATTTCCGCCACCGCAGGAAGCCAGAAGCCGAGGGGTAGAAACCGCTTCCTGATCTTTGACAGATCCCCGCCAAAGGGCTTCAAAGTGCTCCACAAGCCTCGAGTCAATCCTGAGACGGATTCGCCAGTGATGAAGAAGAGAAAGAAGCTGACTGACGGGTTCACTGAGGATGAGGCGCGTCCCATCTTCCTGGGGAAAAGAAGACGGCTTCAACACCTCGACATCAATGTCGGAAGCTTAGACCTGACTCAAAACGGCGGGGCCTCGCAGCAGAGGCAAAGAGACCGTAAACCTGGAGTAGAAAAGCGGACCCGACCTCGAACGGCTGCCAATCTTCGTGGACGACAGTACTTCAGCGCGTCGCGGTTCCAAACAGGGTCTCAAGATTCCACTGAGTCTTGTGAGGTGAAGAACGAGCCTATGAGAAGTCAAAAGCATGAGCTTAACATACAAATCCTTGGGGTTGACAGCTTGATTCCACGGACCGACTCCCCTCAGCCAGAGTACACTGCCAAACCAAACTCGCCAGGTGAGGCTCTAGGCGAGCTGGTACGGAATTCAAGCCCAGTTATGCAATTGCCTCCGAAGCGGATTATGGACGGAAACGCCGGAAAGTCAGGCTCGTTGAGACTTCGTCCTGGCCCACTCGACTAGCTGAAGTTTGGATCCGTGGTACCTGAGACGCCTGTTCGCAGCGACAACAAACGTCGGTAATCTGTATCACTGGTCTTTCGAACAATCTTTTTGTGATCAAATTCAGCCTTGGAGGACGGGGAAGGGCCGTAGCCCAACGAATTCGAAGAAATATCGCTGTTGCTCATGATTTAAGCGCTCTTAGTCATTTTTATCTGGCTCAGTAGGTATCTAGTCTACCTCGAAACTTATTAGCAATTTCACTTGGTTCGTCTCGAGGCAATATCGTGGTGTCCATGCAGCCTGAGATCAGGGAGCGAGGTCTTACCTCAGTTTGCATGCGATATTAGTCTTTGGATCGCCTCCAGATCACACTGTCGTCGTAATCGTGATTATAATTTTGCCCCTTCTAGCACCAGTAGCTATTTCAGAGCCGGGAGCTATTTTGCCCCTTTCCCTTTGGCTTCGGTCTCACTCAACTCCCTAATCACCACCTTCGTCTGGCCCTGCCCACTATAGTTATCCTGCCCTGTCTCGAAACCGGGGCAGACGCCCGCTGCCATAAACTTCCCGTTGGATGAGAAGGCAAGCGATGCCACACTGTTGCCAAAGTTCTGGTACTGCTTCATCCTCCTCTTGGCCTCGGCGTCCCACAGCGCCACGGTCCCGTCGCCGCCCCCGCTCGCAAACGTCTTTCCATACACAGGGTGGAACGTGAGCGCGTTGACAGGGAAGACAACGTCCCCACCACCTTCCTCCTCAGAAGCCGCCTGTCGATGGCATTTGAATGCGTACTTGCGCGCCTGGGACTCGGCCGAGTCCTCGAACCACTCCACGGCGACACGGCCCTCGATTGAGCTGGTGGCGTAGCCAGCGTCATTTGGCATGCAGGCCACGGCCCTGGTCAGGAACTTCAGGGATGACTCCCGTTGTTGCCAGGGCTTGATGTCTGGCGCGGACGACGAGGCGAGCTGCTTGGCGATGGTGGGGAGGTCGAAGATGTGCACGAGCCGCGCCGTCATGGCGACGACGACCTTGGTCGGGCTCGACGACATGGCATGCGGTTTCCCTGGGAGCTGCACGACGGCTGGTGGGCTGTCGGGCGCGGCGGTGTTGTGGATGTGTAGCGTGCTGTCCCACGAGGCGGAGATCAGCAGTTGGTGCTCGGCGGAGAAGACGACGCAGCGCACAGGCTTGGTGTGTTCGCTCATCACGGTTTGAGAGCCAGTCTCGAGGTCAATTCTGTAAACTTCACCGTCAGAGATCAAGATCGGCACGCTAGGGGACCGCTCCTCGCCTACCTTGTCACCCTGTGGTCCACCCCGGCCGCGAAGGCCTCGTTGTCGCTACCACCAAAGCACACGTCCATCACGGGCGCGCGGTGCTCAAACTGCCGCACCAGCCTTGCTGAAGCTGCCTCGACATCCTCGACTTCGTAGAGATAGACATTCTTGTCCCACGACGAGACAAGCAACCTTGTCGATGATTCTGGAGCGAAGACGACGCGCGACACGGCGTCATCTGGGGGCTGCGCAACCTCAAATTGCGTTGCTGCGGGCGTAGATCAGTTCCTGGACATAATCATCGCATGCTGGAAAGAGTTGCATACCTGGCGCCATAGTGTGAGTTATTGGTGCGGAAGAGAAGAACAATGGGATTTGGGTTGCTGTAGCAGGAGCGCGGTGGATGTTTCTCCATCACAACAAAGCGCAGTTGATGGACAGGGGAGCTGTGCTGATCCCTGCAGCTTTTTTTTGGGCGGTCCACGGGAGCGTGGGGCAGCTTTGGCTTCCACCAACGTCACTCTCGCTCAGAGCTTTGAGATTGCTGCCCGCACTACAGCAACACAAGTAAAGTGTTCAGCGTTCTGGGCTCCTTATGATTCAAGATGCCTTTTGCGCAGCTCGTACTGGGCAGCCCGGGTGCTGGGAAGAGCACATATTGTGACGGCAGTAAGCTACACCATCGAAAACCTCCCGTCGGTGTCTGCCGTCCTGGCTCAAGACTGACACGTCCCTGTTTTCAGTGCACCAATTCATGGGCGCAATCGGCAGACAATGCTCAGTTGTGAACCTCGATCCTGCGAACGATAAGACGAGCTATCCATGCGCCCTCGACATTCGCGACCTAGTCACGTTGGAGGAGATCATGGGCAGCGACAACCTGGGGCCAAACGGCGGGGTCCTGTACGCCCTTGAGGAGCTGGAACACAATTTTGAGTGGCTTGAGGAAGGTTTGAAAGAGCTGGGTGGCGACTATATTCTATTCGACTGCCCCGGCCAGGTCGAGCTGTATACGCATCACAACTCGTTGCGCAATATCTTCTTCAAGCTTCAGAAGATGGGATTCAGGGTCCGTTGCATAAAGCCCTCCCAGTTCCCTCTTCTGTGTAGCGCTGACGCAGGACTAGATGGTCGTACTACACCTCTCCGACAGCTTCTGCTTGACCCAACCCTCTCTTTACCTCTCGAACCTCCTGCTGGCGCTTCGAGCTATGCTGCAAATGGATCTCCCGCACATCAATGTCCTCACTAAGATCGACAAGGTCTCATCGTACGACCCATTACCGTTCAACCTCGACTTCTACACCGAGGTGCAAGACCTGTCGTACCTCTTGCCGAGTCTTGAAGAAGAGTCGCCTGCGCTGCGAAGTGACAAGTTCAGGGCTCTCAACGAAGCTGTCGCGAACTTGGTGGAAAGCTTTGCGTTGGTTCAGTTCGAGGTTCTGGCAGTCGAGAACAAGAAGAGCATGATGCATCTCCTGAAAGTGATCGACCGCGCAGGCGGGTACGTTTTCGGGGGCGCAGAGGGAGCCAATGACACTGTCTGGCAGGTTGCGATGAGGAACGAACCCTCCATGCTCGATGTCCAAGACATTCAAGAGCGATGGGTCGACCAAAAGGATGAGTACGATGTAGCTGAGGCCAAGACAGAGGAAGAGCAGGCCAGGATCAGAGAAGAACAAGCGGGCGCGAGTGGTCAGACCGGTGGCGGGTACGATGATTTCGACGATATGCCTATGCCGTTGCCCTCAGACCTAGGCGTCAAAGTGACACGGAAAAAGAAATGAGCGGCTTCAGTCATTCTCTTCAGACTCGTCGACGCCGGGATCAGACTCGTCATCACCGTCGACCATCGCCACATCGGTGGCCGAGTCCTTCGCCCCGAACAACGAGTTAAGAGCATTGGTTTCCTTTCCGGCCATCTCGTTTTTGGCGGCCAAGATCAGCTGTTTCGCTCGACGAATGGCTTCCTCCTCGACCTTCTTGATTGTGCCACTGACACGCACTACCTGGAAGATGCAAGGAAGACCGGGACCCTGCTTGGTTGGCACATGCTTCATCAGGGTAAGAGCCGCCCAGACGAGGCGATAATGCTCTCGCGAGCATTGGAGAATGCAGGTTGACGTCGCATTGGAAAGATACTTGACTGTGAAATCGGTCAGCCTAACTCATCAACCGGAGGAGAGCAAGAGCAGACCTCTCAAGCTGCGCTCAACTGCGCCAGCGCCATAGTCACCGAAGAGGCCTGTGATCTGAGCCTTGATAGCGTATTGGATCGAGCGGCTATTGCAGGCGTTGGCAGTGGGTTGGTTGTAAACAAGGAGATCTGGTAGGCCCGCCTTTGCTTGACCCTGGGCAGCTTCTGGGTACACGATATCCACAAGAAGATATCGCTCCTTGATGCGAACCATTTTGGCCTTGTCGTGCCCTTTCAGACGCCTTGTAGGTGTCGAGGTAAACAGACGGTTGTGAGATCAATCCAATAATGGCCGATTTAGGCGTGGTCAAGCTTGGAGAGTAGAGGGTTTTGCTGGCCAACCGGAAAGCTGCTGTGCCAGGGAAAAGTGGGACTAGATTGAGCTTCAGTGCTATCCACCCCTGTCACTTACAAACGTCACCTCCGCAGTTCATCATCATCTGAGTCTTCCTGATGAGCGAGTATATGACGGCGTCTTGGATTGTCTGATCTCCTGCCGTCTTCGCATATCTTCAAGTAGATTCTTAATACACTCACTTTGCCATCCAGGGATTTCCTGTCAGAGAATACAGTGCTGCTGCACCACCGGAACAGGATCAATATGAGCCAGACACTCAAAGCAGCTGTCCTGGTGGTCTCGACAACAGCGTCCCAAGATCCCACAACTGACGCCGCTGGGGACACTCTGCGCTCCGTCTTTGAACAATATGGTGCTGATCGGTGGCAGGTTGTTGAAACCAAGATTGTGCCAGACTCGGTGGCCCTGATCCAAAGACAAATCATGCTGTGGGCGGACGCCGCGGATCCCATCAACTTGATCATAACTACTGGCGGCACCGGATTTGCGGTCTCGGACCAAACACCAGAGGTATTTTCCTGGAAATGGCCCATGAGCCTTGTCTCGGTTGCCTCGTCTGACCCAAAGAATAAATAGGCTGTATCCGCGCTTCTCCACAGACAAGCACCT
Source organism: Diaporthe ilicicola (assembly GCA_023242295.1). NCBI lineage: Eukaryota > Fungi > Ascomycota > Sordariomycetes > Diaporthales > Diaporthaceae > Diaporthe > Diaporthe ilicicola. Next base: position 573,828 of record JALPVH010000001.1, on the reverse strand, counting down.
GGCCTGGTCCATGGCATGCTTGCCGCTTCTCTAAGTGTAACACCTTGTGCGTCTCGCCCCAGCTTCGCATTTATTCTCAATCAAGTGCCTGACATTTCCAAGTTGCCATGATGTCGAGGCCCGTTGCCGGTGTCAGGAACGGGACTCTTCTCATCACCCTCCCGGGGTCGCCAAAGGGTGCCAAGGAGAATCTGCAAGCCGTTATCAAACTGTTGCCTCACGCCTGTATCCAAGCCGCTGGCGCTGACTCTCGATCTATTCATTCCGGAGGAGTCGAGAAGCTGGAGAAGGATGCCGGAGTTGGCTCGGCTTCTGCCCACTCTCACTCTCATACCTATAGTCACGCCCACAATCACGGGCACGGGCACGGCCATGGTCATGGCCACAATCACGGACATGGTGCCCTAGTCAGACATACTCGTCCCAACGATAACCCGTTATCAAACGATCCCCAACTCGGCCCTACTAGAAGGCACAGGGAGTCGCCTTATGCTATGCTGTCAGTCGAGGACGCGCTGGCGCTTATAGATGAGCACACTCCGGCTCCAGTGGTCATTTCTTTAAAAACAGACACAGCTCTAGTCGGTGCGATTTTGGCCGAGGACGTCAAGGCCACCGAGAATGTTCCGGCTTTTCGTGCAAGTATTGTTGACGGATATGCTGTTGTTGTTCCCGAGGACGGGAATATGAAAGGGGTTTTCCCGGTGACTGCTGTGTCTCATGCTGCCCCCGGCGAAGCCAAGGAGCTCAAAGAAGGACAAATAGCCAGAATAACAACAGGCGCCCCACTGCCGCCTGGTGCGACATCTGTCATTATGGTTGAAGACACTGTCTTGAAATCCAAAACCGACGATGGTGAGGAAGAGAAAGAGGTTGAGATTCTAGCAGGTGATGTCAAAGCTGGCGAGAACGTGAGGGAAGTCGGCAGCGATGTCAAACAGGGGTCTGTGATTCTTCAAAAGGGAGAGCAGGTCTCTGCTGTTGGTGGTGAGATCGGCCTCATGGCAGCTGTGGGTGCCTCTCACGTCCAGACATATCGCCGGCCTGTCGTCGGTGTCTTGTCAACAGGTGACGAAATCGTCAACCACGATCGTCCAGGAGCTTTGCGTCTGGGAGAGGTGCGAGACACAAACCGACCTACACTAATTTCAGCCGCCAGGGACTGGGGGTACGAGGTTATCGATTTAGGCATCGCCAGCGACAAGCCTGGCACTTTGGAGGAGACCTTACGGGAAGGGATGCGACGGGCTGATTTGATCATCACCACGGGCGGAGTGTCTATGGGCGAGCTTGACCTCCTGAAACCAACTATCGAGAGATCGCTAGGCGGAACCATTCACTTTGGTCGGGTGAACATGAAACCTGGAAAGCCAACGACATTTGCGACAGTTCCTGCCAAGAACAATGAAGGGGAACGGGTGTCAAAGGTCATTTTCTCTCTGCCAGGCAACCCGGCATCCGCTCTGGTCACCTTCCATCTCTTCGTCCTCCCATCTCTTCACGCCATGTCGGGAATGTCGCCAGCGGGTCTTAGCAAGGTTCCAGTGACGCTGGCCCACGACTTTAGTCTTGATCCAGGGCGGCCTGAATATCATCGAGCCATAGTGGCTGTTGGGAGAGATGGCACTTTATCAGCAACCAGCACGGGAGGACAACGAAGCTCTCGAGTTGGCAGTCTCAAAGGGGCAAATGCCCTACTGTGTATGCCAAAGAAGAAGGGGACTATGCAAAAAGGAACAAAAGTGGAGGCTCTTTTGATGAGCAACGTGAGGCCTGGTCAATGAAGGAACAACACTCGCAGGCGCACTGGATCTAATTCACTCTAATATCAGGAGGTAAAGTCAACACTGGCCGGTGTTGCAAATGCAGTGGCCTGTTCCATTTTACAAACACACTGAACATTTTGATCTTTGGTCCATGTTTTTATTTGCCAGACCCCACCACCACCATCCTGCAACGAACCCTGCTGTGTGATCAGACTTGCCTGGCGCCATCGAGGCTTCATAACAAGCCATCGCCTCTTTTGTTTACAACACACCCACACACCCACACACACAAATGACCCTCATTGCTACCTGATCTCACCACATATCACACTGGTTATTGCTCCACACGCTGATCACACCTTGTGCGGAGCTCAGCATGTGTGGCTTCGAATACAAGAAGTTCGATTCTTGTGGCGAGTATGGCATCTTGGTCAGCGAAGTCTGTGATGAGGTTCTGTGGCGGGCGGGTCTTGATGGCAAGCTGCGAATCTGCGTACCACCGATTCTCGAGAGATCGCTCGAGTGGTCTGGACCAGATGATCACGAGCCGCCAAAACCAGTCTTATTCGCAGGTTACGATGGCTTCTGTGAGATGTGCGTCGAGAAGTTCAAGGTATGTTACCCCAGAACATTCATACTATGATCTGCGAATTTGTACTCATCGCAATGTGATCACAGCTACCATGCACCATACCGCGGAGAAGCTACTCAGATTACAAGCTTGACTACTCTCGACGGCCAAACTCCTTCAATCCGGACGACTCCGCGCCGTATATCTCATTCAGCGGTTTCACCGCCACGATTCCTGAACTGCTGGGCGTTGCGGACCAATTCATGGCCGCCCGTATGAAGCAAGGCCCCTGCATAATCTTTCACCAGAGTCTGGAGCAGCGCACTTGGTCACAGCTTCGGCGGGCCTTGCCATTCACTTACAGAGGAGCATTCGAGGCTGGCTACACGCGAGGCATAGTTGAAGCTCTCGAGAGACTGAATCTCAGCACAGGGACGACGAAATACGACACAGACCACATTTTGTACGCCCTGAAACATGGGGCTCGCCTTCGCGTGCTTTATAAGTGAGCACGCATCATGGTATTCAGAAATTTGCTCATGACTGATATATAATGCGACCAGCACCATTTTCAGACCCCGCGGTATGCCTCTGGGTTATTTCAGAACCGTCACTGTCAATGATTGCCACCAAGTCCTGTCCCAGGCTCAGGCACGGATGGACAAAGCGCTTCAGGAATCTGCTCAGCAATACTCAGAATACTCTGACGACTCCGACTTGACAACTCTCACAAGGACTCCGTTGCTGTCCGATCTCGGATTGCCTGTGACGGCATCAGCATCACGAATCCCCGAGCTTCCCGAGTCAATAAAGTATGATGGAGCCACCTCGTCTCACCACATAACAGATGATCACCAAATGTTGCATGCCTTTAGAGAAGGCCAACAAGCCGCAGCGATCAAGCTTGCGTTAGCAGCTATTTGTCCGACTCAGGGTACGAAAGCGCCCTTTGATGTCCCAACCAAGGCCGACACCTCGATTGTGCAAGTATCTGCAACGGGAGACTCGTCCGCTCAGCTGAAAGAGGATGAGATTGAAGTAGCTCCAGCTCAGGAATGTGCTGTTTTGGATGTAGGCAGGATTCAGAAGCCGCTCGCGCGTGAAGCTCAGCACGAACAGCCAAGTACGGCTCAGAGGCCAAGGCGCATGGCGATAGCTGGGCAGGAGGGCAATGAGCAGATGCGGCGGCTCGGGCTTCCAGGCCAAGGAAGGAGTGATGCGATCAGACCTCCCCTTGGATTTCCTGGAACGATGGCCTCACCGGCGCTGACTGTTGACTCCAGGGGCACGAGAGCGGATGAGAAGAGACTGTCTGGCAACTTCGAGGACGAGCCCAAATCCGAACAAAGGCAGCAGCAGAAAGACTCGAGACAGGGGTCCGGGAACGAGAGTTCGTCTCAGGTCCCTTATTACAAAGCCAGCCAAGTGTTCAGATGGAAAGCATTGGAGACCCCAGGGTACAAGCGGACACGCAGGGTGACAGAGGCTGGCGGAACTCGAGATCACCACCAGCCGCAGACACTCGGTGCACAGCAGCCTCCTGCAGAGCGACGTGCCAACATAGCCCAGCAGCAACTTCCCCAACATGATGAGGCCGTGCTCATTCAAGACGATTCCGACGAGGACATGAGAGTACAGGAATCTGCACGGAGTGCGTCACAGCTTCAGACTCGCTTGGATCCCTCCACCGTCCGCAGGCTACGGGATTCGGGTTTGTTGGGAAAGACTCGGCGCCGGTGAGGGCCGACGATGCTTGCCCCTTGCTCGATTGCTGCAAAATTTGGATTGTTGAGTTGCTTTATTTTAAAGGCGATGACGGTGGCTGCTGCCCCCTTGGGGTCCCTTGGGGGTCGAGGGCATCTCGTCTTTGGAAAGTCCTGGCCCTGAGCTGTTTAACCTCGACGACCTTGAGGCCACATCCTGACCTCTGCATGATCGGTCCATGTGTCGAGACCGTATCAATCCGACGGCACCATCGGCGACACGAGTCTATAAGGCCGAGTGTGGCAGACTGCACTTCTTCCGGTGGAAAGGAAAGACTGTTCCATGGAAAGATGTACGCGGTGTTGATGTGCTGAAGCAATTGCCTTCGCAGAGGATGGCCTTCATGACATGGGTTTGATGATTGTGTATGATTGTTAAGGGACTGATTCGAGGACTCTGGTATGAATTAAATGGTAGCAAGTTGGCGAAAAATTGCTGCCCAGGTTAGAGTAATTGGTTGATCGGGAAGAGGATACAGACCAGGTCAAAAATAGAGGGATGTCTTGCTTCGATTCTGATTTGGAGAAGATAGCTCGGCAGTGGCCTTTTCCATCAATAATACAGGCTTCTAAATAGACCCAATGCCTCCACCCCATCAATGCTTATTCCGAACGCCGTGGATGTGGTTATGTTGTAGATAATATGGCTCAAGTTGTCGTCGTGGGTGAGGTGCTCTCAGGTGTTTTGGTACATGGTTCTCTCCTGTCGCGCCCTTCATTTCTTACACCTCGCCGAAGTCCCCTGCCTTGCTGGAGACAAGAAGGCCGACAATGAGACCGAAGAGACCCAGGACGGAGCTGAAGATCTCGATGACCAGGATCTTGACAAAGAGCGTAGGGTCCGCGGCGTCAGCCAGCGCCGCACCGCTACCGTTGATCCCCACCGCAACACCACAAACCAGATTGCAAAAGCCCACGGTCAGGCCCGACCAGAACAGAGCGAAGCCGGTGTAGTATGTCTTGGCATCGTAAAGCTCCTCGCCCTGGATGCCATTCAGCTTGGCCGAGAAGACGATGGACATGATGACGCCGTAGATGGCGACGACCTCGCAGAAGATGATGGAAATCAGGTTCTTGGTACGGATGCGAGGGGCGCGGACACCACCTCCGACGATTGAAGATCCAGTTATAAAGATGCCCCTGCAAAGAATAGCGAGTAAGTATCATGGAACATGTCGAGCTCCAGAGGGATTCCCGTACCATGCCGCTCCGACTACCGACAGGCCAATACACAGCGAAATACCCATGCTTGCCCAGGCTGTTGGGGAAACGGACTCGAGAAAGGCACCGACCTAGATGCGCATGTGAGTCAGATGGTCGTGCTGGTCGGGACGTGAGGGAATGTTGCTGTTGGATTGGATCGACGTACATTGAAGGCCTCGCCGCTGCCAGTGAAGAGCATGTCTAGGACCCGGTTAGCTCGAACACGACGACCTCGAGACTGGGCTCGGCCTGAACGTACAAGCTCCAACAATGGCGAGAGCGCCGGTGGCGCCACCGAGAGAGTATGTCGTGCTCATCCTGGGCGATGGTGGAGAGCTTTGCTGAAGGGCAGGTGAGGAGGTTGCTTGATGGTAGAAAGCAGCAGAGGTTACGCGGACACAGCTCGACCAGCAAGCTCCGAAGGGGTTCGACCGTCATCAACATGCATCGGTACAAAGCTACTTTGCTCTCGTCACGTGGCTGGCCAAATGGCAGGCAACACCGAGAGCGACCCACTTTTAGCCGGCGCCGGCTTTGTCATCCCCGTCCGTAGCCGTCGGTCCCCTGGCCTTCTGCCCCCCGGGTGCCTATTTATACTACCAACTTGCCTCATTCATCGACAACGACAACCTCCCCCCCCCCCAAGAAAAAGCAAACGACGGCCACCGCAAGACAAGATGGCGTCAAGCGGGCAGCAATACTACGAGCTTTACCGCCGTAGCAGGTACATTGCGCCGCACTACTTCTGCTAAACCCAAATCGTAGTGGCTAACAGACAATGCGCACCGCGCTGGACAGCATCGGTGCCACTCTTACGGACACCCTCGATGACCTCATCACGGACACCCGCATCGACCCTCAGCTGGCGATGAAGATCCTGGCCAACTTCGACCGTGCAATCGCGGACGTGCTGCAGGAGAAGGTGAAGGCACGGCTGACGTTCAAGGTAGGATGACGTGGCGGCCTCAGATGCTGGAAGGCCAGGGAGACATGGCGCGGCAGTGGAAACAAGGCTGACGCGGAGGCACCTGCTCATTTACAGGGCTCGCTCGACACCTACCGATTCTGCGACGAGGTCTGGACCTTCCTGATCAAGAATGTTCAGTTTAAGATGGAGAACGGCGGACAGGCGGTGGTAGCCGACAAGGTCAAGATTGTCAGCTGCAACGCGAAGCGTCCAGGCGAGGGACAGTAGACCTCTTCTTTTCGTCGATTACATGGTTACAGATGGAACATGAAGGCGCCTGCCGTTCACGTTCCTTTTGCGGAGCGTGGAGCAGTTCGCAGGCCTGTCGCGGGATTCGTCCATCATATTTTCACCTTTTGGCGTTGGGTTTACGGTGGCTCTTATTACCAGGCGTTTTGAAACAGGGCCATGAGGGATAAAGCACTGCGATGATTTTGGGGCCAGACCGTCCCGTAGACGCATCTCAAATTGAGGTATAAGGTTGCTCGTCCACGGTTTGGGCGTCCTCCACATACATCTTGCCGTCTGATATCTGTTGCTAGTGTTCTATTTGTGATATGTGAAGTGGAATTATTTCCAATGAAGGAAGCGAGGTGTATAGTTCCGAAATTGTGTTCGTATGCTAGGTATGCTCAAGATCACTGGCTGGTGCCTTGCGGTTTCCCAGGGTCAGGGGGAAAGGGGAGCACATTCCAGCACGGGCTTCTGTCAAAGCACCAGGGCAGCTTCATCTCCATCTCCATCGAGCCAAAGCAACCTGAAATATACAGACCAAGATAACGAGCATAATACTCGCCAACTTCACATGAACCACCTAGACAACAGGTTATATCTCTGCCTTCACCCCTGTCACTCACACAATGCTTCGTCAGCGACGCCCAGAGCCAGACCCCTGTTCTGGCACCAGCGCCCCATGTCATGCTGCTGCGTCAGAACCCGGCGTCATTACACAAAGGGGAGATAAGGCACCCGACTCCCGTCCAGGCGAGCAGCATCCTCTGCTCAAGAGCGATACCACGCAGACAGGAAAAGTCGACAGGATGACTTGGGCCCAGACCAACCAATGGATCGTGTTGGCGATCGCCAGCGGTGCATGCGCTGCTTTCAATGGCGTCTTTGCGAAGCTGTACGTTGCTCCGGGGGGCCCCTATGCTCGAGGTCGTGGCTGGATGGCTGGATGGCTAACTACTGGACAGTACTACCGGTGACGCCACTACCAGCTTTGCACAGGGAATCGCCGGATTCCTTCATCTCGATTCTGTCGAGGGCTTTTTTGAGTACATCGTCCGCGCTGTGAGTTGGGCCAAAGATTTGCACTTTGAACTTCATTCTCCGAACCTCTCCGCACCCGTGAACATGACCCTCTGCCTCAAGTGTGACCATCCGAACTGTTCACAGCGCCGGACTGACTTTACATCTCAGGTGTTCTTTGGCCTGAACTTGGCTTTCAACGGAGTGATGTGGGCTCTTTTCACAAAGGCACTGGCTCGAGGCAACTCAACGACACAAGTGTCCATCATGAATACGTCGTCAAATTTCTTCATCACAGCCATGCTCGGCTTTGTGATCTTCTCGGAGTCATTGCCTCCTCTCTGGTGGGTCGGAGCCACATTCCTGGTCGCTGGCAACGTCATCATCGGGAGCAAGGATGAGGGCGGGAAGACTGAAGGAGACGAGAGCAGCCCCTCTCAGGGTCAAGATGGTCTTCCCAGGTACGAGGGTATACCACAGACGGATAGTGATGTAGCTACTGATTTCAAGGACGATGATGACGAAGACGTCATCCAGCTGGGGAACCTGGACGACTGAACAGGATGGGAGGCAGGAGTCTTGACATCGAACAGGCGAGGATTTCTCTGTTGTTGAAGTCTGGTACATGTGCAATTATATATCATCTGAACTTCTTCTGAACCATGCTCCAACTTGCTCCACATACTGTGAATCATCGTGAGCCAACGCCGACTTCACTAAACTGAAAAAGTCATGCTGTCAATCTCCTCAAAATAGAGTCCAATGGAAGTCTCAGAAATTTTTGTTTTTGCTGCTTTTCGCAAGCGAAAATGTATCCTTAGTATCGATGGATCAATGGATGTCTACATATGTACGGTCGCAGCACTTGCACTACGGGAAGCATGTGTCGTTCTTTTCCGAATAATTTCCAGCAGGTCAGGAAGGCTACGGAATGTATTCATACGCCCAAAAGTCCCTCTCGTGAAAGCCCATATTGTCTTGTCAACCTCGTCAACCTTCAATGAAGCCGTCCTCGAGCTGAGTCCTTGGTGACTGAAAGCGGGAAAGCCCTCGTTACAAGACAGGTTTTCGAAAGGTGAGGATGGTTTTCCTTCACTGTGCTAGAGTGGGTCTTACTATCAGCACAGTGTTGTTTGATTTCTTGAAATCAGCACTTAATTTATATTAGGACGCAACTACTTGGGTACTGAGAGACATCCATGGTGCAACATATGGCCCCAAACCAACGATAGTGATTTTACAGAGTGGTGACCAAAAGCAAGCCACTATAACACGGAGTCTGTACCTCTTATACAAGGTGCACACGGTTCCTGACGAGATGAAGGGCACGCCTCTGATAAATCCGGAGCGAGACATTTAGACCGTCGAGCCCTCGCTTAGCCGAAGTACCAGACAGGGAGACACCCTCGTCAGTCAATGCCTTCCTCAAATCAGCAGCAGTAGCCTTCGAGGTCGAGGCAGGGGCCTCAATCTCCTCAAAACTGCAGATCGTTAGCAAACATATCCTCCGCCAGGGTCTGCGCATAAGCGTACTCATTAATAGACGCCGTACGGTCCAGGCTTTCCAGCTGCCTTCGCGGCCTCACCACCTGTGAGCAGGTCAGTCAAGTGCTCATGGAGATATGTCATACTTTTAAGCCACTCACCGTTGAGCTCCTGACGGCCTATGAGCTTGAACTTTCCTGCGATGCCCTGCAAAAAGTCTGTTTCTCGGTACTCGGAGTTGGCCACGGGCGCCAAGTAACGTCCGGTCTTGGAGTTTATCATAAGTAGATAGTCTTTCATCGTGGTGAACATGCCGTCACCGAGGTTCAAAGTCGTAGCCATGACCTTTCGAATCAGATCTCCATCCTCGGTTCTACCACTGTTCACGTTGACAACCAGATCTTGGCTATGTTAGCGCCTGGACTGACACAAGATCGAACATTGTATGACAAGGGCCTTCGATAGGGAGAACGGAAGACATACCTGAGACCTCATAAATACCAGGTGTGCCCTTGCTGATCGTGCCCGCTTCCAATTTGTTCAGCATTGTGACCTGGAATCTGTCAGTAAATGACTTCCAGGCTTTGTGTAAGATGGGCACTTACAGTAGAAGCTTCGAGGTCGGTTGACCGGATGACCAGACCGGTGGCTGCCGGCAGCTTTGTGATTGCAGGTTCAAAATCGGGCCAAATGTAGTAAAATTGTGCCCAAGTTCTCAACGCAGAGGTCTCCTGTGAACTTAGACCGTATAGTTTTGTGATCGCAGTCGAGATTTTGACCCAGTCTGCCTGATTCTTGGACGGCTCTAGCAGGAGACTGCTCATCTCATCGGCGTTGGCAGATACTGACTGGGCCTCAGTGTACCACCACTTAGCGAAACCCTCGCTCATCGTAGCCGTGCTACCGGCGGGTACTGGACAAAGCAGCGATCGTACGCTCGGCCAAAGGAATGGCCTCGGTGGTTCCGATTTCGGTGGTCAGGCCTTTCTGGTCGTTCCATACACTTTCTGGGGCCTCGAGTGTTTGAGGGCTTAGGAAACAGCACAACTTCCTGAGGATTCCCTTCTGGCGACGGAGCAACTTGGCGCCGCCGCCCTCAACGCAGACCTTGCAGTTTTCAAATCCTGGCTCGATCAGCACACGTCGGGACATTGAAGTCAAATGAGAGCCGCAGAGGGAGACTTACCGCCTGCCTCAACAGACTTCTCCATAGCGGCGACATCAGCGTCCGTGTATAGCAGCTTCGGTTTCCCGTCTCCGCCATCGCGGAAAATCTGGACCGTGTTCCCGAGGTCTCTCCCTCGGTAGCTTCGAGCATGAGGCCTTTGCCCTCTCCAACCGTCGCAGTGGCTTTGCCAAACCTGGCCAGGACCTGATCGACGGCACCGACGGCCCGGGCTGCTTTGGCAACATCGGCGACGACGCTCAGCAGCGATACGACATCCGCAAAGACGCTTCCGGCCTTCTCGATATCATTGTCGTAGCTGATCTCGTGTATGTCCTGCCAAAGGGATTTGGCAGTCTGTCTGATTATTAGAGTTCGACCTTTTCTGCGGTCAAGAGGAGGCTCAATTTAAAGGGTACCCGAATGTCGTTCCCATCGCTGCTGTAGTGGCTCGCGCCGAGACGCCCGGATGTCTCTTGAGGATACACCGAGACGATTTCATGAGCTGGTCGAACGATTCTGGGCAATCATGGCTTGCAGAATGTTTGCGCTAATGACTCTTCGGAAACTCAAGTGATTAGTATACGGATTGTGCCGTCCAAAGGTCGTGAATTAATCGCAGCCCGGACCCTGGAGCTTCAACATGCGGACCTTCACGCGGCAGTGGAGCCATGCTATATGTGATTATCAGAATGTCTACTTAAGTACGGTACGGTTGTATGAGTGCCAAATGCCGAGTGGGCTTGACAGTGTAGTCCTCGACTAACGAGGAGAATGTAGCCAGTGATTTGGGCAATATCAAGGTAAGAAAAGTGTACCACAACATATAGCACTTGAATGCAGACAGTACAGGATACCTACCTAGGTAGTTGACAGACGTTGACCGTTGAATTAGGGTAGCGTGCCGATGCTCCGACCTGTACTTCAGGTCTTGGCAGGGCCTAGACCTGCCTAACAAATCTTATAATGTCTCTTTTTAGAGAGCTTCCTACTTGCCACAGCAGGTCATCGATCTGACAACAAACTCCCTGTCCTTGTCCCTCCTATCCTTAGATCAACCTTAACGCCCCGGCCTCCGCTGACAGGGCAAATGCTTTGATCAACACCCGACAACGACTTCATCGGATCGCTGCTTTGATTGCTTGCTGTCCCAAGCGATAGGTCTCGTACAGAGATGGAGAGCACTCCACTATGATGACGTCCTCGGGGGTTGCGCTTCGCCGGGTCACCGCGCGCCGCGCCTGGAAGCCGCCAACTCGGCCTCTCCCACGCGCACGCTCTCTTCACCTGGCACCTCCGTTTCTGCTCGATGATTACGTCCCTCGAGTATGGTCGCTCACCTTCTGGGCTAGAACGTTGTAGCTGGAGCTAATGGTAATCAACATCACAGTACATGGCCTTGTCCTCGCGGGATGCCGCGTTGAAACGGTCGAGGGCCTACGCCCACCTGCGCAACTGCAACCTCTGCCCGAGGCTCTGCGGTGTGAATCGCTATGAGAAGACTGGCGTTTGCCTTGTCGGTACCGACGTTGTAGTCAACGTGATTGCCCCACACTTTGGGGAGGAGCCATGCGTCCAAGGGCACAATGGCTCGGGTTCGGTCTTCTTTTCCATGTGCAACCTGCGCTGCTCCTTCTGTCAGAACCACGACATTTCGCATCAGAGAAACGGGTTCAATCTCTCGCCCGAACAACTAGGCGACTGGTTCGTCAAGCTGCAGGAAGTCGGTTCAACTCACAATATCAATCTCATCACTCCAGAGCATGTCGCTCCACAAGTTGCGCTTGCAATCATGCATGCGCGAGAGCAGGGTCTTACGCTGCCAATCATATACAATACGTCTGCCTACGACTCTCTTGCGTCCTTGGAGCTCCTAGATGGGCTGGTTGATATCTACCTTCCGGACTTTAAGGTTTGGGAGCCAGTTACCTCCAAACGCCTGCTCAAGGCCCCGGACTACGCGGCTGCAGCGAGGGAGAGCATCAAGGCCATGCATGCTCAAGTAGGCGACCTGTGTTTCACGGGCGACGGCATCGCTAAGAAAGGCTTATTAGTGCGGCATCTCGTCATGCCGGGTCTCGAAGCGGAGAGCAAAAAGATCATGGAGTTCCTGGCGGGTGAGGTGTCCACGGATTGTTTCGTGAACATCATGGAACAGTACCACCCCGATGCCAACGTAGGCAAGTCACGGCGCAAAACGAGTAGTGGAACAAAAAGAGCAGAAGAACCTGGCGGCAGCGACGTGCGGTATTCTGAGATTAATCGCGCCGTCACGAAGGATGAAATCTTGTCGGTTAGGCGCTTCGCCGAAGCGGCTGGACTGTGGCGGTTTTGTGATCCTCCAGGTAACTCTCATGTCTCGTGGGCATGCACCGAGCCTCATAGATTGCTAACCTCACTACACGGTTAGGGCACGATGGCTTCAACATCTGAGCCACACATTGCCGTGAACTGCACCGGCGCGTCATCACACTCGCCACATACACCACTTGGAAGAATAAAGCTGCTTTGATAAATGCATTCAATGGTGTAATTGAGATTTCACCTGTCGCAGGGGACATAGAAATGCAAGGCGTCTAGTCCGATTGAAACAAAACCCGGCATTGCGCGGGAATCCGCAGATCGCTTTACGTCAACTCAGACCTGGTCAATCGTGGTACATGCAAGCATGCTTACTTCTGGACTATTCAGAAGCACAAAGACTCTGCGGCAGCTCAGTTTTAGCCGCACGAGCATCACGATAGACTCGGATCGCACTAGTCTCGAAGCATTCCTTGTCTTTGTCCCACTTCTACGGGCCATTTGTCTCCCAATGAAAAGTGTATGCTTACCAAAAAGCACTGTATCTGACTATGACCTATTAGACCGGTACTTCTGTGAGTTCAAGAGCTCGGCGCCTACCCAGGTCCAAAAATCAATCATATCCAAAGATCCAGGACCATGTCCGACCGAAAAGCCTCAGCTGACCGGCATGTACAGCCCGGATATAATCCAGCATTGGGTAGTCTGGTGCAACAGATGGGAGACCTTGGCCTGCAGCCAGCCAGAAGTAACTACAACATCAACGAGCCTGTCTCTATTTTCTCTTCAGCAGCCACACGCAACTTTCGCAGCATGAGCTTCGGCAGTCAACCCCTGATCGCAGCGTCCAATGAGCGCTCTTATCTCATCGAAAATCTGAGGAGGCAACACTCACGAGGTGAAAGGTTGTCACATGCTCTCTCCAACGTGGAGACACGCCTCGCGTCTGCGTCAAGCAAGGGCGAGGCCAGGAGACTACGGAAAGAAGCTGGCCTGCTCAGGAGCAAGGTCGCCGAGTCCCGCAAACAGGAGCAACTCATCACAATGAGGTTAAACGACCTGCAGAACGAGGACCTCAAAAACTTGTACCAGGCCCAGCAACCGGATCTGTTCCCGTATTCATACCCGCCGCCGCAGCCCTGGGGCCAGATCCCGATGTCTCCTATGACGTCTTTGACACCAATATCACCTCTCACGCCCTTGCCTGATGGCATTTATCACCCGGCGCCGATCCCGCCGAGCCCACTGAATCCTCCCTTCCTTTTCAGCCCGACATACTCGGTGGTGACTCCTGTCGTGCCGTACGAGCAGGGAGTCCAGGTCACAGGCAACGATCAGGGTCTACCTGCGTGGGTGTCAGAGCGAAGCGACGATGGTACCCTGGCCAAGTTGGAAGGCGTTGGGGGGCACAGCGTGCTGGCGGAACCCGTTCGAAGGTGGTCACTGGCTGATGCATTCTCCCCTTCGCCCAAGGACAAGAGAATGAGCATGCCTGGGCTGAAAACCATCTGGCGCTTTCCATGATCTGGAGGGAGATGTAGATATTGCAGGTGTACCAGACACAAGTGTGTGGAGCTGTGGAGTTCACTATCATATCAAGCACAGTGTAGTTTACTTCAATTCTGATCTCTCTCAAAGATGATCGAATCTGCACACCTATCTCTGGTCAACAAGGGTGTTTCATGCGTCTTGATGAGTGTTTCTCTCACTGACTAGGTGGTAGCTTCAAGTAAACCTTCGCTAGACCCATCTCCAGGCCCCATTACTAGGCGTGGTCTTCGGGCTCAAAGTATGTACACCCCGCTTCAGGCAAACTCGCCGAACTGGCCGTCGTCGAAGCCCAGGTCTTTTGCCGTCTTTTGCTCCTGCTTCACCTCCTGAGCACTCGGCGGAGGGGCCAGAGGGAAGCCTCCGCGTGAACCAGGTCCGGGAGGAGGCGGTAAAGAGAACGACGACAGACCCGCGCTCGTGTCGGCGGGCTCGGATTCTGGCTGCGGTCGCCGCCGCCCAAACTTACCACCAAGATTCACCGTAATTGTCTCGCCCTCCTTCAAAGAGAGGTCACGTTTCTCTTCAGCTTCCTGCTTCTGTTTCTGCTGCGGAGATGGAGCAGAAGGGCCCCCGTCCAGTCCTAGACCCTTCCTCGCATCCTGCAGCGCAACGCCAAAGTCAAAGGCGTCGCTCCGCTCCTCAAAACCGATGCCAAGGGTGGCCTTCCGCCCGCTGGGGTCCTGCACCCGCAAGGCGAAGAACCGTGAGCTGTCAAGCGCGGGCTCCACGACGGCAGGCGTGGTGTAAGGGGCAGCAGCAAAGAGCTGCCCGCTTGATGGATCTTCGAGGACGACATCGGTCTTGACCTTGTCATCCCCGCCAGGCTGGGGCATAGCGGTCTCGATGACCCGTAGGCGACATGTGATTATGTGACGCTTGGCATCCTCGGTCCATGTGGCCGCAGTGTAGCCCTTGGTCGAGGCCAGGGGCGGGATGTTGTAGACGTGAACGCTTGTTGCGATGAAGAGGATGCGCTGAATGGCATCCGAGGGCAGCTGCTGGCCCGTCGCGGGGTCGAAGGACTCCATCGTGGGCACTATTGTTGAATATCCAGATCTCGCTATTACTTCAAAAGCAGAAGGGGGGTTGAGAGATGGAACAAGGCACAAAACTATGATTCAGGGCAAGGTATCTATCTGATGTATTGATGGGTGGATAGCCCTGGCTACCCCGGCAGTGCATGGGGTAGCTATGCCTACAGTACAAAGCTACCCCTCCAAGACCCGCATGCAGGGAGGCTTAGAGTGGCAGGCGGTGAAAGAGTTACCCGGCGGCAGAATATGACTGCTCTCAGGTCCCTGCGCGGGTTAGTGTACTTTGACTCACCTCATCCCACCTCAATTCGGCCCCGACCTATTCGAGGACAAGATAAACGAAACGCATTTTCGCAAGCAAAGTTGACCGTCGCTAACAAAACGCGACCACAAGAATCCTACGGGCTGGAGAAACCACCTTCTTGCGCAGGTCTAACCTCTGTATTTCCCAACGTCAAGCCGAGGACTCACAACACAGGCCTCGAAATGACGACAGACCGATTGGTGCCAGGCCCATCGGCCAAAGATCTCCCAGTCCGATCTCCCACTGCAGTGACAGCGGTCAGGACCGAAAATGGCGAGGTTTTCGATCTGGTTGCAACCTACAACCGCCTTCTATCCGAAGACCAAGATCTCTCCATGCCTGTCGCCGCCATAGAAGCCCTCATCGAGCTCCTCAGCCACACCACCGCCTCCACTGTCTTCGAGACTATCGAGATCGTCAAGTCACAAATAGCACTCCTCAAGACCTCCGTGGCGAACCCAATACCACCGACCGCCGGCGCGGAGCTTTTCATGAAGACCCTCCTCCGGTCCCTTAGGCAGGAGACCGGGGACCAAGGCTCCAAGATGCGCATCGCCAGCAATTCGGAGATGAGCTTCGACGAGATGCGCCAGTACCTGGTCAGGAACAGCCGTAACTTTGCCGCTCAGGCCAAGGCGGCCCGCGTTGCTATCGCCGACGTGGGCGCGCGCTACGTGACGCCGGGGAGCACCGTCATGACGAGCGGGGGGAGCCGGTGCGTAAAGCAGCTCCTGCTCCGCGCCGCCGAGAAGAGGACGGAGCTGCACGGGAGCCCGGACTTCAGGGTCATCTACGTCATGGACGGCAGCACCGACAGCGAGCCCGCCGTGAAGGCGCTGCGGCAACGCGGCGTGCCCGTCTCCACCGTAGACGTCGCGAGCATGGCGCACGCCATGAAGCTGGGGAAGGTCGACAGGGTGTTCGTCGGCGCCGAGGCCGTCTGCCAGCGCGGGGGTGTCCTCAGCCGCATGGGTACCTACCAGCTCGCGATGGTTGCGAGAAGCCTGAAGAAGGATTTTTATGTCGTTACGGAGACGCACAAGTTCGCCATGATCCTCCCTATGGACCAGACCGACGTCACCAGGCAACTCGGCATCAAGCAGACTATCCTCGACTTCCAAAAGGGAGGCGACTCGGACACGCCGATACTCGAGTCACCATCTCAATGGCGGGCAGACTACACAGTGAGCCAAGGCCCTTCACCTGCACAAGAAAACGTACTGACGACTTTGTAGCCACCGGAGATGGTCAAGGCCTTCATCACAGAGCAGGGGGTGAAGACTCCTGCGTCTATTCTGGACTTTGTTCTCAGCATCTACGCTTCTTGAGTTTGATGCACTCCTGCGGGCCTTCGGTGGAACCGTAGCATTCATCGAAAAGCGGTAATGAGTTTAATAAATAGCACTTCAAGTTGGCCGATGTAACCCTTGTGCCTAGGCCGAAGAGCTAAAAAGAGAAAAGGTAAGGATGGAACCTCTTTGATCCACGATTGAACACTGCATACTTACTGAGAATCAAGTATGCCGCAGTAAGTAATCTGAAGCCAACTATTCAAACATCACCGCAAATTGACTGAAATTCCGGTCGGAAAAGGATACTGCTCAGACAGATGTTCGGGTCTCTAAGAGATCGGAAGACTCAATACAAATACATACATTCAAAGCCTAAAAGACGTTTTATTTTTCCGGAGCTTTTGTGACACGAACCACGCCGAACCGGGGATGCGAGCGACGGCAAGGAGCCTGGCTCCCTTGCCCTAGCCTTCATTTATCGTTTCCATCATGCAAGATTATTATGCGTATGCGGCGTGCTTTGTTAAGCCAAGTTGAGTGGCGGAACAATCCGTGAATTATTGAGTGCCCGTGTTGAAGCAGGCTTCCGGACGCCCGTTGCAGGACATCGGTGTCAGACATTTACTGAGCGTCTCTCACGAGCCTGGCTCCCACCCACGCAAACAAGTAATTGCGTTGGTACCAGTTGACGCTGAAATAAGAAAGTCAACAAGAAGGACAATTGATTGACTCTGCAATAAACGGAAAACACTCACAATGACTTTCTCCCCGCGATTCGCGGGTGTGTGGCCCATGATCCACCCAGGACGATATTATGTTTCTCGTCGAAGAAGTCGGCTGTCGAGCGCGTGGTCAGCCAGACATCGTCACGGCGTCAGCCAGATATATTAGTTCAAGCACCCACCGGTATATAGAGGATACAAGGCCATGGGCTTGAACTCTGGCCACTTCCGGAGCGGAGAGCTGGTCCACTCCCAGACACCACCCATCTCGCCCTGCCCCGCCAGACGGTTGCCGCTTGAGGTCACCGGGACGGGGTGCCAGTGCTGGAAGCCGATGTTGGCGCCGTCGAGGTCGATGAAGAGGTCGCTCTGGTCTCCATCGCCCACAGGCTTCCCCGCAGCTCGTGATGGTGGCGTCTCTTGGACGCCGTTGTTGCTGAGGTGACTATAAGAGCAGGACTGAGTTAGCATTCCGCGCCGAATAGGAATTGTCGGGTCAATCTGGCCCATACCCATTCACAGCGGGCACCGTCTTCCCGAGCTTCCTCTCGGCCTCCTTCCTCTTCAGGATGTCGACATGGTCATAGATGCTGCGCGCCTCCTCGAAGGTAGGAATACGCCCGCCCATCCAGGCTGCACAGCCGGAGAGCTCGTTGTACGAGGCCGAGATGGGCCAGTCAAGGGCATACTCCAGAGGCACGAGGCCATAGACGGTTCGGACCGCCTTGTCCGAGAGAAAAGAGCTTGGCAGCGGTGGGCGGCCGCCGGTGTGGCCGTTGGTGTGGGAGTGTCCGTCTGCGAGAGCTGGTCCCGCGGACCCTATCGCTGAGGCGTCGCCATTGAGCAACTCGCCTGGCTTGACCTCTACCCACGATACTGGCAACTGTGATGTGTTTGTTGTGTGCATGTATTGTGCATACTGTCACATTTCAGCCTTTGCTCCATGACAGGATGGTGGCTGTGTCTTACCTCCTCGTTCGTGATGGCTCTCCCCTGGGCTTGAAAGGCATGGACTTGGACTTTCCTCCTTGGCTTCTCGTTGTCCCTGTGCCTCGTTAGTTACGGTGCGCCAGTTCAAGACCACCCGTTGACTAGGTCATTCTTACCATCCATAATGACGTTCAATGTCAGTTCCGTCTTCTGGGTCGTCCAAGCCAATGCTGATTTCCTTTGCTGGCACGTCAAACCATGCGTTCGGGACCGTGGCAGCCTTTGCCTTCTTGGCCAGCTCCTTGAAGTCCGGATGCGCCGTGTGCGGTGGTGGGAGCGTCTTCTCGCTTTGTAGGAGCATGTAGAGCAATGTCTCCAAGTGCATGATCTCATGCTCGAAGCTGCACCAGATGGCTCTCCCTACGTCACGCGGGATTTTCTCAGCCCCTCCGTCGTACAAGCTCCGCAGCCGCTTGCGAACATTATTTTGGTAGGTCACAATCTCCTGGACTGGAGGCCACTCGGTCGGGGTTTCTGAGTGACTATGACATCTCTCAGGATTATCAACATCCGGATCAATGCCCCGTTCGAAAATGGAGGCATATTCCTTGGGCTCGGTCGGGGGTGCCTTAGTTGTCTTGTTGAGTTGGATATCCAGGAAAGTTGGTATGTGCCCGATATAAAATATGCAAGCATTTCGAAGCAGAATCGGCCTATCCAGAAGCTCCTCCTGGGGGAGCATATCCCTGGTGACGGCATCCCATGCTGTCCAGATACCCTCCCAGTCGCTCAAGCTGGGTAGGGCGGAAGCGGCATAAGCGGGCGGAATTAGGCTGAAGGGCATTTTGGGCTTAACTAGCATGTGGAGACCTGCAATAATAATCAATCAGATGAGATCCAGGCAGTTGGGTCAAAAATTCCGGGAGCCAGTAGGCTCCGGCCCCTAAATAAGCATGCCTGGAATCCAGAGCTCCCCAGCCCGACAAGCCCCGCAGCCGAGAGCATCAGCAGACACACGCATGCGCGGGGATTACATGCGTGAAGCAAGTTAGGGGGGCACGCCGTAAGAAGAAACGGGCCATGAGTGGTTCTAGTGTTCCAGAAACGTGGGGGAGCGTCATCCTTTTCTGACACGGTTGCTTTTACAATAAAAGAAAAGAAAAGCAGTCGCTTGAGGAGTGGGCCGGGGTCTGACAATGATATAATTCAGAGGTAGTTGTGAACTCACCGTATTCATCACCCAAGGTCCACCGATCCGCCGTTGTCATACCGGCCAAGCTCCATAGTTTTGTGGCAGCAGCCTGAGAATACTTCAGGCTCTGTTCGACCTGGATACGCTCGTTGGCTTTGATTGTTTCTCCGAGGACAACTGTGTCCCTTGTTGGAGAGTAGAAGGCTTGATGTCGACCTCCCTCATCATCGTACACATATTCGCCAATGACCCGCCAGTCTTGGAGATTGAACGCTTCCTCGCCAAGGACTTGATTGGCGTTAACCAGCCCGTTGAGTACAAAGCTGTGAACTGTCTTAGCCGACATGTCAGTGTGGCAAGAAGTTGAGGTACGTCTTACTCGTGAGTGACACCGTCCCGATCTATCCGTGTCCCTCGGTAATCAGTATGCCTCCAGTAGGATGATGCGTGCGGAACTGACCGTTGTACGCGTGACTACGGGTCGGTTAGCTCTGTGCGAAGAATATTGGGGTGCAAGTGGACCTCGACTTACTAGACTTTGGCCGGATCCATACATGAGTCCAGACCAACCAACATTGTGTCACCTGGACTCAACACATCTGCAAAGCCCCTCAGGAAATCCGATGCCTCGTCACGGAGGAAGTTGCCTGCACCATTCTCAGCCGTTGCAACCTATGGTTTCAAGACCAGTACCTAGACACGACTAACCAATGCTCGAGCCAAGGGATAGGACGCATTTTTGGCGGCTAATATTGGCTGGCCGCTTCAGCCATTCTCTGCCATCATCGTAGGTGCCCCAAAGGCCGTGACTTGTGACATGGTTGTAGGCGGGGAGCTGAGCAAGCGTCCTCTCGAGCTCTTGCCGGGACAGATCCAAAGCATAGTAGTCGATGTTCTTCCCAGCGCGCTCGAATGCCTCGAGCAGCAGATTGACCTTGCGCAGGTTACTACGAAATCAGCACCAAGGACCGTGCCAGACCGAGGGCGGGTTTTTCCGAGACATACCCACTCCCGAGCTCAATGAACATGGACTTTTCGGGAATGCTCTCTGCAATCTTGGCAGCTGAGTCCTTGAGGACTTTGATCTCATCATTCGTGAGGTAGTACTCGTCTAGGTACGTGATCTAGCACGTATTCAGCATAGATCACGATTGGAAGGCAGCGGTGGAGGGATGAGCCGTACCGCCTCAAAAAGCTGAAGGCCTCGCTCGTCATATAGAAGGAGGGTTGGAAGCCTCCTTGGGCCATCCTGGGTCTTGAAGAGGGAATTTATTTCTTCCTTGATGTTGATCTCGACAGCGGCACAACGAATATCAATAATGTTCAAGTCAGGCGAGGATGCTGGTGGTGGTGTTCCCGCCCTGCCGGCCGTGTCGACGGGGACGACTCCATTCGAAACAACGGTAGTCTCTGTGGCCACAGCCATGATTATGTGCTTTTTTGTGTTTTTTTTTTTTTTAGAACGATGTGAATGTAGCAAGCATCAGCAGGGGAGAGGCCAGATGGCAGCAAGTGAAGTGCGCCGTCCTTTATATAAACAGAGGGACTTGACAGTGACACGACGTTTTGCCGAATAGCAATCCGAATTGGGGGAGGCAAAAGGGTACCGATGAGGTATGCTCTCTGACCCGTGTAAGAGCTAAATGGTTGATTATATGGCAACGCTCCGTAGTGGAGTGGGTGTATTGAAGACCAAGCCTACCGAGGTCTTTGGCCTCGAGCTTCCAGAGGTACAGACGGCTGCTAGGCCGGATTCCGATGCCTGGTTCCGCGGTTCATTGGCAGCTTTGCTCACCCGTCCCGTGGCATACAATGGCATGCCATCCCAGCCCATCCGCGCCCAGCCCAGGCAGCGCATCGTGAAGCTGGGTTTGTCCAGAGGGACGAAGCCTTCGGGAGGTTGCTCCATGGTGCCCCGAGCGAGTGGGACGTGGCAGTCGAGGGAGGCTGAGGGGGGGTGTACCGCGACCTGGGAGGTACATGGCTACGGCCCCTGGCTCGGCACGGCAGGGGTGTACCGTGTTTGTACGTGGGTGTGAGTTGTTGCGAGACCAAACAAGAGCCCGCTTGAGTTGCTGCCGTTGGTCTCGCTCCCGCACTGCCGCACCAGCACAGCAGAGTGGCCAAATACTGTTTTGTAATGGGATGCAGGTGACGATGGGGTCGAAGGTCGCTAAGGCTCACAAACTTGGAGGCCCGGCGTGGGAGGTGAGGTCTGCCCAGCCAGTCAGCTTGCAGCCCCACGCCCTATGCAGGACTAGTGCGCGCAGACCCCTGCCCTGGTGGCCCAAGCTTGTCGCTCAGGAACGTCAGCTCTCTTCGGCCTTCCCTCCTTGGGATTTCCCTCAGTTGTACCTTGTACATAGCGCCTCATACCTCTCTCACCTCTCCCTCTCTCCGTCTCGTTCTCCAGTCTTCCCCAGCCATTGCCGGCATCATCATCATCATGGATGCATCATCATCGTGCGCCCTTTTCTCCTCATCTAAAGTGGGCATCCCGTGTCATTGAGCTCGAAAATGCCACGATCCACAGGGGTTTATCCTTGTGTCACTCGGGCCAATTTGTATCAGCCTCTGCTGTGCTACATGGCCTACGCATTATGCCATTCTACCGAGGACGATTCCCAGCACAAGGTAAGGTCCAAGCTGCGCCTGGATAGTGACGTCCTCGTACTTTGCTGGTCAGCCCGCGCCGGCGGCGACTCTACCCCTCATTACCCGTCGGCTTGACCGTCTTGGGCGGTCCAACAGAGCCGCCTGCTTTTTCTGTCGTGGTCATCACATGGACGTATCCACATGCGCGGCATATTGTTCGGTCGAGAAAAAGAAAACTAAGCGCCAGCTGCTATGAACAGGCGGGATGAGATCTCAGGGATCGTCACGCACGAAATACCTGCCAAAGAGTGGGACACTTACTATACTCCGCATCCCGAGCGTCCCGTCAGAGTAGTCTCCAACGTACTACGGTACAGCAACCAGCAGGCTCCAGGATCCAACTCCATGTCAACAAGTCTGAGTCCTAGCGGTGGACCTTCCTAACAGAGAGGCTTCCGGCGTCCCGGGACGACCAGTCAGCCACGCATGATGCCCGTGTTCGGTCCGAACGATCCAGGACGACAGGAAGGGCTGGCAGAGGGTGATCTTCTGGAGCCTAGATCCCACATCACCCGAGAGTCTTTCTTACATAGTACCGGACGACGTCAAAAATTAAGGATCGATATAGATCTTTCTCGCCCCTGACATCCAAAGGGGTGTGTGTCTTGCGATCCTACCCTCATGACTTGGGTAGCTGCAGAACCCCAACCACTCGTGCAGCTTCGATGAAGGGATGTATGCATCTTACTGCGGGGCGAACCAAAGTCCTGTGCATGGCGCCGATTCCACATTGCTGGTTCCTGAGACGCAGAATCGAGATCGGCATATTTAGTCGGAGATCACAAAGCACGCCGACCAGAGGAGGCGATCCGTCCGGCCGTCGCGCAGCCTTGGGTAGACGAGATCGCCAACGAGGATCGATCTATCAGCGAACTAACCCCGTGGAGAAATCTGGAAGCTGGTGAGCAGCCACACGTGGAAACCGCAAATATGCTGATGGGAGCACTTGTTGCGACGGCCAAAGCAGATGCAGGTCGCAGTCATTGTTAGCGTATATTACATGGTCGCAGCACCGACGGCAAGGAACGGACTGAAGGCGGAAGACCTTAAGTATGTAATGTACGCCGGCACAAGCCTTCCGGTGGTCATCGGAGGCTCCGATCCAAACTCCCGGCCCCACTTATTGCGGCCCCCCCACCGTCTCCGGGGCCGTTCTTCAATCGACGTGCATCTCGCCGAGCCCGTTGGATACAACTGATTTCAAATTGCCTGTTCTCAGCCGTCTTTTCAGTACTTGCACGTTGCAGCAGGGTAACCCTGCAGCACTTCCAAAACTGGTGCATGACTGGCTTGCCCACTAACCACCTACCTGAAATGCAGGCAGTGGTGGCTTCCAATTCAAGCACTGCAAGCCACATTGAGGTCTGCAGGGACCGAGGGAGGCCGTATCACCTGACAGCGCGCCGTGGTGTGCATTCCAGGGGTCCCTGTCATCTTTCCATTAGCAGCAAGTAGCCGGGTGAATGGGCACCCGTGTCAGTTGTTCAGGCCGTGTTCCAGTGAGCAATGATTGCTCAGCAGCATGGATTCTTGAATCCTGGCGGACTTCTTGCTGCGCCGAGTTGGTGGCACGCCGGCGCCCGCCACTTTCGGGCGCGTCTCAGTGAGACGAGCCAACCAGCTTCTTGCTAGTAGCAGATGCGCGTCAGCTTCTCATCTTGTCAAAAGGGCGCGCCTTTCTTGTTATCTCACTTCTACCATTGCTCTGCACTTGTGTGCTGGCCTTTCCCAGCCCCATTCGTCAGACAAACACCATCGGACTTTCTCATACAAATCAAAACCCACGATGACTTCTGACGAGACTCTCAAAGTATATCGTGGCAATTGCCACTGTGGGGCTTTCATCTACGAGGCGAGACTGCCCAAGATCACGTCGTACAGCGAGTGCAACTGCAGCATTTGCCGCAAGAAAGGCTACGCGTGGCTGCGCACGGCGGAGGGTCAGCTAGATGTCATCAAGGGCAGCATCGACGAGCTGGCGTCTTATAAATTCAACAATGGCGGCTTTGTACACCGGTTCTGCAGCAAGTGCGGCACTGGCGTTCTGGGCCAAAGCCTCTACGACCCTTCCGCGGTGACAACTGTCATTAATGTGAGGGATGTTCCAGAAACGGCAAAGGTGTGCGGGGCGGATCGATGCTTACACTTCTACAGGCGCGTGCCATACAGGGTCTTGATGTATGGTCCCTTGACGTCAAGCCGTAGGTGATGCCCATATATATGCTTTCCATGTCTGTGACTGACCGTCTGAAGGTTCGACGGCAAGGCTTTGGGCCCTGCCTACGCTCCAGTCACCTACAAAGGTCCCGAGCCAGCTGCCGGAGTTGAAGGTGGCAAGACATGTGCGTGAAGTGGTGAATATGTGTGTCCGCAAATCCGATCCACTAATTTGGAATCAGACCATGGCTCGTGTCACTGTGGTGCCGTGACCCTAGCAGTCACGGTCAAGAAGCCCTTAGAGAAATGGGATATCGCAGTGGACAACGAGAAAATTGTCGAGTGTAACTGCAGCATCTGCAGCAGAGTAAACTCGCTTTGCCTTGACTTGGATTATGTCGATTCACAATGTGCGTGACTGACCAGTATTCATATTCACGCAGGGGGCATACATTTGGATCTATCCACCCATCGAGAATACAGCCTTCGAGGGCAGAGACAACCTTGCATACATCACGTTCAACACGAATGTTGTCCGCAAGGCCTTCTGCCGGCACTGCGGAGTCCACGTCTGCAATGAGCCGAATACATCACTCACAGGTGAGCAAGCCGTCGGATTCACCACTTATCCCTCGTTTGTCTTCGCGTGCTGTGTATTGCCACTAGCCTCTCTCCGTATGTGCCTTTTCGTTGACCCAAGATCGCCTGCTAGAGGAGGAGATAGAAGCCTTTGATGAGTCTCAGAAGGCGCGGCTTGAGAGAACCAAAAACATACGGCCAATCACATTGAGGGTTCTCGATGACTTTGATTTCACGACTCTGCAAACAGAAAGACTCGATGGGTGGAATATCATGAAGCCCTTGTACATCAACCCCTGACGCGGAAGAGGTCCTGAGAACGGCGGAATGGACAGCGACAGGAGGACTTGCCTCTTACGGTTCAAGGAAGAGAACTTGGATGGTATGGAAAAGGCACATGATACAAGATTCGTCTTGAACCAGGTTCAGACTATTTGTCTTCATTAGTATGAAAAGCAATAGTGTGTGGATGGCAGTGACAGACATAGAGAGGAGCTCAATGACGAAGTGCATGTGGATGTGGAAAGCCATTCGGCATTTCCTGAAGAGTGTTGGCGCTTTTAGATGTTGATACCGAGGTTGTTTCCTAAGGCGCCGGACCTCGGGATGCAACAGGAAATTGTGAGCAACGGTGGCAAGAGAAGAGTTCTGAAAAGATTGTATTTCATGGAGCAAATTATCCAATACCTAACGCCTATCTTCTGGCCCTCTACTCTCTAATTCGAGCCCTTCATCCTCAAGCTGCTCAGTCCCGTCCATGATGAAGCTATCTCCTTCATCGGGATTGCTGCTCAGCCGTATCCGGCCGCCAGAGGCACTATTTACCTTGGACGACACCCAGCCCGCGACCTGCTGGAACACACCCCACAACTTCTCTTGCGACTGCGCGAGGTGTTGATCATCGCGTGGGTTCTCGGAAGCCTCGGCCTTGAACTGGTATTTCAGACAGTCTTTGACTGTCAACAGGCCTTTCAGTTGGCCGTGGTGCTCAGCCAGGATGACCCGCGGTCCGATCTTGCGGAACAACTCCATGACCGTCTCCAGTGGCAGGCGAGGATGGACCGTCACGGGGGTCAAGTCCACGTAGCGGGTGAAGTCTATGGACGTCGATGACATGGGATCGGCGAGTACGGTGATCGATGGTGTGGCAGATGGGGTTGTAGGTGCCGCGGTGTTGGAGGACGCAAAATTGCACTTGGCCTGTGGGTTCAAAGAGCGCTGCTTCTTCAGCCGGTCAATGGCGTATTGCAATTCGGTGCGACCGATGTATCCCACAATGATCTTGTTCTGCTCATTTTCGATGACAGGGAACCCTTGGTACTTTCCGTTGGCGAGCAAGTGCTTGACCTGCTGAAGTGTCAATCCAGACATCGGTATGGAGACCACATCTGTAGTCATGGCGTGTGAAACAGGCACCCCAAAATTGTGCTCCTCCTTGCCGTCGATGAACGGCATTCCGCTGAACCATATCATACGATCCGCGATTCCTCCGCCGCCAATGAGGTCGCTGACAGCCTTTGTGACGCCAACAACAATCATTGTCGGCAAGATATAGACGAGGGCTCCGGTGAGCTCAAACATGATGACCACAACCGAAACCGTGATGTGCATAATGCCACTTAGAGCTGCCGCCGCGCCAAGGAAAGCGTAGGTGCCTGGGGTGATACAGGGTACGTCAGGGTCGCAGGCTGAGAAAAAGACGCTGTTGGGGTTTGCATCGTGGATAGCTTGCACGATGATGCCGACAGCGCGTCCAAACGAAGCCCCGACGGCCATCGACGGGACAAAGATACCTGCAGGCACCTTGCAGCCATACGAGATGATGACAAAGAAGATCCGGATGATCGTCGCTGAAAATAAGGAAGCGATGTTCCACAATCGGTTTGGAGCATCACAGAGCCCATGGTAATCTTCCGTCCCTTCGCACTCGAGGAAGAGAATCTCCATGCTTTCGGTCATGTCGATTCTCAAGAAGACATTGTAGTAACACACGATGGCAGTCGCGGTCGCCAGGAGAGTTGCCTCGAGAACAGGGTACTTGGCCAGATACTTTTTGCGAAACGCCTGGTAACGCAAATTCCACTTAATGACAAAGGCACCGTAAAGACCGCCCATGGCACCTATGAGGATATAAAATGGTGTTTCGAAGAAGTGCCATGACCGGTCATAGGTGACCTGAAACATGACAAGCTGGCCCGTCCTGAAGGGGTTCATAAAAGCCAACACGACTGTGGCAACGAGAGCACAGAAGTAGCTCCGCCACATGGTCTTGAGGGGGAAATAGCTGCTCATCTCCTCCAAGGAGAACAAGACGCCACCAATGGGGCTCCCAAAAGCCACGGCCACGCCTGCAGCAGCGCATGCGCTCAGAACCTCGCGGGTTTTGGAGCGACTGCGCCTGTACTTGTCGAATAGACGCGAGATAACATTGCCGGTGCAGACTGCATAGTGGACACTCGGGCCCTCCTTGCCAACGGACAGGCCCGAGGCAATGGCCAAGGGGAGACAGATCGACTTGATCAGGAGTGTCCAAAACCCCAAGAAACCCTTCATGACAAAACCGGCGATGATGCACTTGATTTCTGAGATGCCCGACCCGGCCGCGTAAGGTGCATAGCACTTGACAAGAGTGGCGGAAACAAAGGCGAATATGGTCTACAACTATGAGCAACAAGAAGAGTGGTCATTGCATGGGGCTGCACGTACCGCAAAGATTATGTAGACTATGTAGTTGACAGGCTCGAATCCGGTCCAACGATGCCACTGAGGGCAGCCGTTGTCTTCGCCCCAGCAGCAAAAGTTCTCATTGAGGTAGAAGGCAGTTGTGCAGTATCCCATCTTGATGTCCGACAACCATTCCGTGATGATGTTCAGGAAGGCTGCGTTCAGGCCAATGGCAGCTCCGATGATGGTGATGACGATCCAGCCCTGCGCGGCCTCGTACAGGGTATAAAGCTTGTGCCTCCAGTCGACTTGGCCGCGGTCGTAGAGGCCGGCTGTGCGCTTCCTGCGCGCTTTCCGGCGCTGTCGTTCTTGCGCGGCATCTTGAACCCAATCTATGGAGCGGTTGTAAGTTGTTAGGACGTGCGAGTGTCGACTGGGTTTAATGAATGCGTACCAATGGTTGTGAAGTCCTGGGCGCACCATTAGCCAGGTTCAGAACGAGATTTGGGGCCGAGGGCAGGGAGTGACGGTACCTCGTATCTCTTGATCTCGGCGATTTCCTCCTCGATCTGCTGGTCGGCTGCAACAGCTGGTTGGTCAACCGACTCGCCACGTTCAGCATTACTGACGGCAAAAGAAAGGCGCGAGGTCACCGAGGGCCGGCGCCGTAAATCCATGATCGCATAGTCGCAATGCAGTCGTTGAGGTTGAAGACGAGGCCCATTGTCGTCTGTCTACTACATATCCGAGACCGCGGGACAGCCGCGGCAGGCAGGCAGGTCCCCTATTCCAACGACGTATTCAGCGCTGACAACGGGGATCAGGGATCTTGCACCCTGCCTAGAGCGACCCCCGGCACTGGACCCAGGTGTACAGTAGTCGCGTTCACCCAAAGGCAAGAACCGCGTCTCAATTAACCACCAAGCCGGGGGTCAGACTGGACATTGATATACTCAACCTCTGGTCTTTGGAAGTATCTAGCAGTCCGCGGACTCCACCCACAACACCCGCAAGGCTCACGCACTCACGCACTCACACACTCACACACTCGCTCCGTCACTTTAGCCTCGTACATTCTTTGACAAAAGATACTTCATCTTCATCTTCATCCAGCGAAGACTACAAAGTGAGAACGCCAGGATGCCGTACAACACGACTC
Source organism: Diaporthe ilicicola (assembly GCA_023242295.1). Lineage (NCBI taxonomy): Eukaryota > Fungi > Ascomycota > Sordariomycetes > Diaporthales > Diaporthaceae > Diaporthe > Diaporthe ilicicola. The sequence continues at coordinate 545,117 of JALPVH010000001.1, read as the reverse complement.
CGATCAGGCCTCGCAAGGAGGTGACGGGCACAGTCCAGCTGCCATGTGAGACTGCACGCTATCAACGCCTATCTTTCTCTGGATCCAGCACACTGACAGGTTGCGCAGTGTCAAGGGTGAAGAAGATCATTGCAGTGGACCCAGACATCAACATTTGCTCTAACAACGCGGCATTCGCCATAACCCTGGCTACTGTAAGGCTGACTGCTTAGCTGCCTTCGATCGTCTTCTCTCGATCTTTGCCAGCAGGAACTGACCACGAGGTCCAGGAAATGTTCATCCAGTACCTGGCAGAGCAAGGTCATAACATGGCCAAGCTGGACCGAAAGCCACGGAGGAACGTACAGTACAAGGACCTATGTAAGAGACACTCGCTCACACAAGGCACTCGCCCAATCTGCTGACCAGCTGCCAGCCGCTGCGGTCATCGCAAAGGACAATCTGGAGTTCCTCGATGACACCATTCCCAAGACGCAGCCCTACAAGGAAATCAAGCACAAGGCCGCCGAGACGCGCGCCAAACTCCAGGGCGGCAAGCCGGCCGGCGAGCCAGCCGACGAGGCGGGTCAGCCCAACGGCAAGAAGCAGAAGAGCATCAACGGCTTCGGTGTCCACGACGTGGTTAAGAGGAACGAGGACGAGGAACGGGCGGCTGTTGGTCCGGGAGATGGAGACGTGCACATGACCGGTTAGGGGCCGAAATGAGTGCCCGAAGAGTCAATTTACGAGTATGAGCTGTTGCCCAAGCCTCAGCCAGACTGTGTCCTGGCGGCTTGGTCGACGCGATACTTGGGGATAACCTCGACTACTGTGACCTTCCGGGTCACGCTTTTGAGCTCCCAATCAAAGGGATGGGCACAGAGTGCAGCGGTCGTCCCGCCAAGAATCCTGATCGACTTCGAGACTCGCGAGGATTTATGAGGGGTTCCGGATCAGAAACTGGGTGAAATCCACCGAGTAGTTACAAGGATCTCGCGAAAGCCCAACAACCCGGCAACATGCCGCGAGTTTGCCTACAAGCTGACAAGTCGTCCAAGCGTGCCTGGACAGAGGCTTGCTGGGAACGGGTGGTATTCGCGCATTATTCCCGGCACGAATGCGCCGTTCCAGGAAAGCATGTAGCTACTGCAAATGCAAGTCCTCTCTGACCCATCTAACAACTTTTGATCACATAAAGTGAAAACATCGACCATGATCGCTCACGCGAAGGGCTCGACATCCAATGAACAATACTCCAGACCCCGGATCTCACTGCGCCGTCACTGCACTATCGCTGCGCTGAAGGCCAGTCTTGACTGCTCAATATTACTGCTCCCAAAGTAGGACGGCCTGCCTCACTCCTCCATGGCGTCGTCGCCCAATATTCCAGCGGGCAACCGGCCTTCCTCCAGCTCCTTCTCCAACCGTATGATCTCCTCCAGGCTGCTAGCCTTCTTGATCCTCTCTTGTAGCCTCTGCTTCTCCTTGTCCGTGAGCTTCAAGCGCTTCATCCTCGACGCGGCGGTAGCCTCCCCGTTAGTCGTAGAAACGTTGAACGTCTGGGATTTGATGCCCTTGATCTGTCGGGCGTTTCCAGTCAGCACATAGGCTGGCAACATGCACCTAAAAACTGGTGTTCCTACCTTTGAAGCCAGGTCTGTGGGCTCTTCGGCTGTGCCAAACAGCTCAGCAGCCTTCTCCCGCTCTGCCTGCTTGACCTTCTGGTAATCGAGGAACCGCACTGTGGGACACCGCCAAACCACCCAATACCGGTAGTGCTACAGATTCGATCAGCCCTCCGTCCGCGCCTCAAGATCTGCCCAACGTTGGGGGCGGCAGGGGGGGGGGGGCGAGGAAGCCTACCTCCTTCTTTGTGACAGGGTTGTCCGCCAGCACCAGCTGCGTCAACCGCGGAAACTTGCCCAGCACATCCAGGTCCGACAGCTCGACTAGCTGATTCGACGCGAGCACCAGGTTTTTCAGGTTGGGGATCGCGTTAGGAAGGTTGGGCTGGATGGCGGCGATGCGGTTGCGCGCCAGCAGTAGCGTCTGTATCCGCGGGGATAGCGGGAAGTTGCCGAGAGTCTGGATGTCATTGTCGGTGAAGTCGATCGCGTCTTGTGGCTACACCAGTCCCCAATGCGTCAGCAAGCCAGGCGCGCATGGAAGCAGTCCGAGGCAAGAAAGGAAGGGGGAGGGGGCTTTTTGTTTGTTATACGTACGCCGGCGACACCGAGGTTCTCAATTGTTGGTATCCTGTGCCCTATTTGCCAACAAGACAAAAACGGTTGATATCAACTCTAGCTCTCAAGCAAAGATCATGTGTGTAGCATCTGTTCTTTTCTAAACGCACCTCGGAGGTCAAGCTCCCTCTCATTGAGCGGGTTGAGGTACGAGAGGGAGTTTTGGATCAGGTCCGCCGTCAGCCTCACCATCTTGGGCGACGGGCGGGTGTTACCTCTGCTTCAGATTCGTTCTTGGTTTCAATCGGGGGCGACGAGGATGGCGTTGTTTTGGAAACGTTCGGAGTGCAGGAGGTTTTGGTGCTGGGTCACAAAAAGATCGGTCCTTTGATTGCAGCTCGAGATACTTGGCTCGCCGCGGTCGCGTGTGCTCGGCCTGACTTTTTTTCAATGAAGGGGCCTGCCTGGTCCTGTGGTCCTGCCTGGGGGCAGCTTGCAGCTGAGCAGTGACGTCCAAACCGGCCCAGCCCAGTGCGTATATGGCCAGGGTTCCTAACCCTGGTAGACTACATTTGCATGCTGCGGCGGTTCAGAGAAGCCAATGGTGTTAAAGATCAAAGCCAATTACTTTCTTGTACTAGCATACACCTCTTCTTTTCCATGCTCATTTTTCTAAGGATGTGGACACGCATGTGTATTATTGTGGACGTAACCAACGAAGCAAAGCTCCTGCCGCTCTGATTGTGGCAGGACTGATCGCCTCCCTCATAGATACTGAAGTAGGTATGGCCACGCTTAGAGACTAAGTCTTTAATGAACTTCATGATATGTCTCACAGAAGGCCCCATTCGGCTGGCATTTTTGGCCATGGCACTTATCATGACACTGTGCGTATAGTACGCTGTAGATCACCATGCATCTCGTCGCCTACATATAGTGGTTATGATTGCACAAAGAAAAGCGATTTGTTGAAGCAATTCTACATGTCTCGTGGAAATTAGAAAATCGTACTTCAGAGATTGGAGAAAATGATCATACCAGATGTGTTATAGCCAGAACTCTGCTTAGATATAAACATATCTAAAGATATATAAAAGCTGTGCGACTAATCAAACAAAGCTCGTCTCTTTCAACACCTAACACTCAAGCATTGATAGCGTCGGGTTGCACAGATGAGAAAAAAATCCCTTACTATCAGAACTGAAATTTCTACTTGGAGCTACTAAGTAAATACTGCGTCAATCTAGTCTGTTACCGCCAAATTAATTGTAGATGGAAGGCACGCAAGCCGCCCCATGTTCAAGGTCCCCCTTCAAAAGCCACTGACACTTAAAGTCTGGCAGTCGGGCAGGACGAAGATGATACGGGCCTAGGCCGATTTGGCTGTGGTTCTTCCACACATGAACGGTGTGACGCTGGACTACAACATCGCCGGGACTCATGAGCTGCGCGGTGCCGTCCTTTAGGACATAATCGGCCTCACCATCAAACGAAAGCAGCATGTCAGGCATGAGCACCGAGTTCGCCTGCTCGATGTTTTGGGTGTTTCCGATTAGTGACGGATGACAGGGAGAGCTTACTGACTACTTAAGTACGCCGACGGGGTGTGTACATGTATGCCCTCCCGTTGCCCAGGGATTGTGATATGCGAGGTAGGGTGAGCCAAGCGGTGACAGGTTCCATTTCGAATTCAACGTCTTCAAGCGCTCGCTCATGTGCGGTCGATGCCATTGCTGATCACAGTCCATGCAGTGACCATAGTCAGACGTTGGTCATAGAGAAGTGACTGCAGGCTTTGTGAGTTGCGAGCATACGAAGATTCACTGCCGACCAGACATAATATAAAATGCCTGCCTTTCGAGGCTGTACAGCAACCGGACTTCCAAGACCAACACAGAGTCCAGAAATCAATACCGCAGAAACACTCATAAAAATCCACAGCACCTCTTGAGCAAATTCATCTCTTTGTCAGGTATTATGGCAACCACCATCCAAAGCGGCACAGGGGTCATTGCGTACGACCCGAACATGCGTATGACTATTCGACTATTAGACACCTTATATTTAGTTCTGAATTTTTGCTAACTAAAAGGTAGAGATTTCTTACGGGGGAATTACCGTCGGCCAAATATTCCGGAACGGGAACCAATGGTACTACAATGTGCAAGTCACCCAGAAGAAAATGATAGACCCTTATGTTCGTGCAAGTCAAAAAGACATGCTTCCAAGAATCAAAACTGACAGCTTTCAAATAGGGGGGACCCAACTCACCCGACGTCTGGGAAGCCACAGGGAACCCCGGCGTGATGACATTCTTCGCAGAGTACGTCACACCGACTGAGCCAGGCCCAAAGGCAGGCTTTGTCAAGCACAGCTAGATTGGTTGGTCCTCTTCTGAAGGCATGTCAGCGAACTGGGTGACGGAGAGGGCACAGAGGGTGTGATGCCGAGACAGGAGAGCCAAGAAGAGATCTTAGACCTAGAAACATCAGAAGCGCACTAGATAATAATCTTATGTGCTTTTGATGTTACTGAACCGAAAAGTGGGTGGCTCGCAGCTGTGGCGCAATTGCGCCCCAGGACCGTGAAAGAGAAACAAATCAAAATGACTGTACTAAGATGTGTGTTTTCAGATCAATAGAAAACAACACAAGACCTGTTCACCTTATTTAAATTGGCACCTTGGGCTGAAACAAACTAGAGATGGACAAGGGTGTTAATTATATTATCGCCACTTCTTATTGCCGAGTATAAATGTTGTAAAAGTAAATAATGGAAAGTAAAAGTAAAAAAGCTTATTAGATAGCTAAATTAATTATTATTCCATAACAGCTTATTTTTTTTCACTATTTTAATCTGGAACACTTAAATGTAGTTTAGCAATAAAGGTGAATTCTATAGATATAAAATATATATCAATAGTAGTCTTATAATAGAAGGCTAACTCTATAACATGCAGACCATCATTATACTCCTTAAGCTAGAATTAGCTGTAAAGGAGGATTAAAAAACACCCTATTTACAATAATTTTGCCTTAAATATATTCCTGCTCTTTATCACTTATAGCTTTTATTTTGTTAACAAGCAATTTATTAAATCCTATCACAATCATTAATTATGGACCACTTTGGTGCTCTTAAGATGACAGCTTTAACCAGCGAATCCCTGTAAAGACAATACCGGTAGAGACCATTTTAAAAACATTGCAAAGTGAGTCAACCTTTTCACTTAAAAACAGCCACTGCTGACATTCGAACATCTAGTACATATACAGACTCGGCAGTGAACAGATAATTTGGCAGGTAGTAGTTTGTTGCCTAGATATCTAGCACTAGGCTAGGCATGTGTAACGAAATCTGACTTGAGTCGCTTAGTTCGGAATTCAGTTGGTACCAATTAGCAGCGGATTATGTCTGGCTCGACATGACTCTTTCCCTGGCGGAAACTGTAGAACTCATGCCGCTGGCTCGTGAGGCGGCCATCCTAGTCACCGGGAACCATGGGGTGGCTCTCTGAGAGATCTACACCCACTCATCGGCGTCCATGCTTGGCGCTGAGGACTTGAGGGCAATCACAGATTGTTGATGCCCGGACCGTCTCGACGAGAGGTGCCACGCTGCTTTCGATCTCGCCACGGGGCTTCACAAACCTGGCCGTCTGTCGGCCAAAGCATGGAAGAAAGCTGTTGGACTTCGGGAAATACGGCCGTGATTGCTGTTGTGTCTAGCTACATTGTAGGTAAAGGGAGAAAGTGGTTGCTTCATGCCAAAGCTCAGACCGGCCTGAGTTCCCCTGCTGGAGCCTCGTTCATTCCGCGATCTGCCATATAGCGCGAACCATATCACGAGGATGATTTCTGAACAGTATTGCGGTTTCGGTTTCGCGGTCTGCCGCAGCTCGGAATATCCGCGGCGCACAGGTTCGGCCCGAACGAACGCGACCAAGTCCAGCAGTGAGCACCCTCCACGTTCCAGGACTGTGCTAGTCTCCGCATGTTCGGTGCGATACGTACTAGACTAAGTGCCCAGTTTGTCCTTCGCGCTTAGTCAGGGGAGGCCAACCAAGGAAGGGCAGCGATCGTCAAGCATTCTGCTTCATCGGCCCGAACGCAGTACCTCGTGCTTGTTCTTCTTGAACAGCCGAACAATACCACACTCGCGAGTCGGACTTCGCGTACCATCATATCATGAGAGCGTCTCGTACATCATGTACATGTGTATGAGAGGTAGATATAAGGAGGCAGAGATGACTACCTCTCTGGCTTGTTCATCCCAAATACATCTTCAGTTCAATCAACTCATACAAAGTCCTATTTTGAGCAGCGCAACATTGAAGCTTTCCGACTCAATCAGATCAGCCTCATTGATTCATCATTTATTCTGTACAACTTGCAAGGAAGCAACCTCTTTTGGTAAAATAATTCAATCGACCGGACTCTCACCATGACGGAGACATACGCCCCTACAACGCTCGGTCTCTTCTCCCTGTCTGAAGATCCCAACTTCCACTATGAAACTCTTCGCTCGATAGGCCTAGCTCGCTACATGGGCGGTGATATCGGCGAACAACTCAACCTGATCCCGAGAATCAAGCCCCAGGATCTCGAGTCCTGGTACCGCGAGTGGAAAGCCCTGGCCGACAGAGTCCTGTGCCAGATTGACGAGGACAACCTCGACAAGCACTCGGATGTCACTATCCGAGACGTCTACTTCCGCGCCAGCCACTATGTTTTCGTGTCCGATTTCTTCCTCCACGGCAACATCAACGACCCTCGCCTCAGGGAGAACTACAGCCTCTGGAGGAAGTACTACAACCTTGCCAATGCCCGCCTTGACATTCCAGGCGAGCACGTCCTGCTCGATACTCCCTCTGGCTTCAAGGTTCCGCTGATCATCTACCGCGCCGCCAAGGCGTCCAGTGATAAACCAAGGCCAACTCTGCTCGTTGGAGGCGGCTTCGACAGCAATTATGAGGAGTGCATGCACTGTTTCGGCTTTCCCGCCCTGGAGAGAGGGTACAACGTCATCCTGTACGAGGGTCCTGGCCAGCCCACGCTTCTACATACCCAGAAGGTCGGCTTTATTCACGACTGGGAAAAGGTGGTCACGCCGATCATGGACTACCTCTCCGAGCATCAGAAGGACACCACCGCTTTTATCGACCCCGCCAAGGTCGGCCTCATCGGCTTGAGCCTCGGTGGCTTCCTCAGCCTCCGCGCAGCCGCCTTCGAGCCCCGTCTCGCCGCCGTGATCGCCATCGACGGCGTGTACAGCTTCCTCGAGTGCGGCCTCGCCGGGATGCCCGAGCTCGCCGAGCCGTGGAGCAATGGCGACGCGGAGGCCTTCAACGCCGCCTTCGAGGTCCTCGGGCCTGACGCCTCCACTAATCGGCGCTGGTTACACGACCACCTGAAGTTCTCGTTCCAAGAGACAGACCCCTGGAAGCTGTACCAGACGATCGCCAAGATGGGCCTGGGCGGTGGCGTCGCTCAGAAGATCAAGATGCCTGCCTTCATTGGCGAGGCAGAGGGCGACCTCTTCTTCGGTGACCAGCCGCAGCGTGTGGCCAGGGAGATTGGCCCCAACGCGACGCTGGTCAAGTTCGGCATCGATCAGGCGGCCTCTGCGCACGTCCAGAGCGGTGCGAATGCATATCTCAACGCGAGAATTTGCGATTGGTTTGCGGAGATTGTCGGGTTCTAAGGATGGGGGTTGTTTTGTTCATATCATGTCCGTTATATCGAATAATGCTGCAGTTTGGTCGAATATATCGAGGTTCCAATTCCAACTTGTGCCATCTCCGCCCCCATTGTTCGTGAAAACTGATGAGTCCAAGTCCGAGAAGTCAAACCCCTCAGCACTGAGGAAGTCACCACCCATATCATTTGGGAAACCGAGATTCGTGATCTGCGGCGCTGGAAATTGCGGCTGTACAGCCTCGGGAAGCGGGACTGGCTGTGGGAACGACAGATGGCTATGAGGCGTGTTGTCTTTTGAGCTCTGCAAGAGGGAGCTCTGCACGTCTGACACCGAAGGTGACGCTCCCTCGGTGCGTACAGTCTTGCGCAATCCGTTGAGGCTGTATAGTAGTATTGAGTCTTGCAATGGCTCTGACAGGCCCCCATCGTCCCTTCTGACTGCAGATAGATCATCAATATCATTGCTTGTGTTTCCATTGCTTGAATCAGCAGCAGTTGTTGACGCGAAGGCTTTGACGTTTCGTAGTTGTGTTTGATACAGGTGAATTATTCTTGCCCACTGTATGTTGTTCAGTAGAATGTTCTCATCACATATCCATCGAGGCTTACCAATTTGTCCAAGTGCTTCCAGCAGACTTTCATCGATTCCAGGATCCTCAAGTCCGACACAAGACCAGACCTTGCCGTCGCCGCGAGTGCTCCATCTTTTGAGAAGATAAAGGCCATCAGAATAGATGCGGATACGTACATGCAATAACCGGTGAATGGAGGCAGCCGGGCAGCATCCACGTTCAAATCGTTCAGATCCGCGGCCAGTTCGCTCATGAGCTTTGCGCCTTCCAGAGCTGTTCGCGCGCTGGTCCTGACAGCGGCGCGAGGTACAGCATGTTGCAGGGGAATTCCGCTAAAATGAGGGACCATGGTCGAGTGGAGGACAATTTTGCTCTGGTGATATAATGTGTGTATGGCGACAAACCATGGATTGTGCTTCAGGGCACAGAAATCCCGCATATTGTCTTTGGTGTAGGTCATGGGTTCAGGCATGTCCAAATACCATTCTGTGAGTTGTTGATCAAGTGCGAAAAGCTGCGTCATTGCTTCGTTCGCGGTTAAGGATTTCCTATTCTCGAGATAATCACACACTTTGGTCCTGTTGATAGAATCAGTTTCACGTCAAACCAAGATGTCTGGCCCTTTGCTTACCATCGAAATGTGGCTCTGACAGCCTCATGAATCAAGTTGACCTGCCGAGACCGGTTTACTCCTGCGGCATCAAGGGCCATGTCCTCAACGTCGGCCAATGTGATGCGTGCTCGACGCCTGGCATTGGCAGGAGATGCTTCTGCGATCGGCAACGGTGTCTTGATTCTTCGGAAACCCAAGGATGAGCCAATGGCGTAGTTGTCAGCGTTGATACAGTTAGTGACCCAAACGGCCCAGAAACATCTATACAGAGTCTCCGTCTCTGCTTCATCGGTCATGTCGTCCGCTGACCGAAGGGCCTCCTGTTCGTCCAGCAGAGTCTTTACTGCTCTCCAGGCAATACCTTGTCTTGTCGATTAGCGACAATGTACAAAATCCGTATACAAAAAGGACGGAATTCCGAACCTATGAACATTGAGTGCCTCTGTACTTCTCCCACAGCGAACCAGAAGAGGCCAAGCACCTGACAGACTTGCACAGCTTCCAGGCTTGGCAGATCGACTTCTGGCAGAACTTGACCACCCGCTTTAACAGCCCACTGCCGGCCTAGCGACATGGGATCTTCGCCCAGCTCTACCAGTATGGTCTCGTTCTGCTGGACCAAGACGGAGGAAGGATGCAGAAACCTGGTCAGAATTAGCAACTCTCCTTCATCATCGTAGACAAACACACATACACTGTAGCCATGGCACATATTGCTAGCAACACTGATTCCGATAGCTGATCTTGTGCCCATTTGCGATCAAGGCATGTTCGATCAAACACCAGCGTCGAATTGAAAGTATGTGATAAGTACACATCAAGAAGAGATCGTTGAACACGTCGAGTAGGTAAATTTACAGTGGATTCAAAGCGTTTCGCAGCCTGGGGAGGATTGTGACGATGGCCAAATTCGTGGTTCATATCATCGTGGTGCTCCTCGAATGCATTGCGCTTCCGCTTCGTCGAGCGGGCGGCTGCCAGTTGCTTTCGGTCCGGGGGCGGGGGGTAGCCACATTGAGCGTCAAGACGGATGCATCTCGCGCATCTGGGGAGTTCCCGAGAGCATTTGAGCTATATAACGTCAATTTCGTAGATGCATGAGGGGCGCGAATGCTCACTTTCTGCTCGCGACATCGACGACATGCCGTCGTGGCTTCGGCGTCACTGTCCCTCATGCCGTTGTGAAGGCCAGCTACCACCGCGCAGAGTGCGGCAGGTGGGTTTTGATAGACCGTGTGGTAAGCGACCTGAAGGTTGCCTTCAGTGATGAATGCTTGCGAGCCCTTCAGGAAGATGCCATCTGCAAAAGCCCCTGGCATGTGAAGAACGGGCGGAGGTCAATGATGTTGATGTCGTTGTAGGGCTAAGATCCCCACAGCATCCCGCATTGTTCGCTGACTTTCAACATCAACTAATACAATCTCAATTATAAGTACATCGGTACCCATATAAATTTCACACTAGAAATTATAAAATAATGCCGTAGTTTACTTTTTAAGCATGTGTCCGATTATTTCATTTATCCTCAGTAGAAGTTCAAAAAGGCTTGGCTTGCATGGTGTAGTGAGTGAATGGTGTCCTGGCCTACAGGTATTTAGTGAGAGGACAATCATTGCTACCCCCAAAGCCTACAGCTCATTCCGTGTGCTATCACAATTGCACCCTCTGAGAAAAGATCAATAGCTCGTAGACCTAGTGTTGGGAGCTTCTTTGATGGATGGTTGGAGACCTGGTATTTATTTCCCTACATATTCAAATCTGTAAATCACTTAGACACCCCTCCAAACTTCCTGTACGCCATGCTTTGCCCCGTTACTGAAACACATACACCACCCCCGACCGATCAACGGACACAGTCATCGTATACGGACTCTCCAGCAGGGCAAGGTCCAGAATAGAATCCAGGTGCGCCTTCAGCAGCTGTTGCTGCTGCACCGAGATGACAGTCGACCTGGTGGGCCTGCCACTCCCGCGTTCGGCGCCGTTCGCCCGCCGGCCTCGCCTCTCCTCGGCGTTGTTCGCAGACACGCCCGAGCCCTGACCGCGGGGAAGCCTCTCGGTGTTGAGCGTCATCGCCGTGGTGGGGTGGCTGGCCGAATAGGTCGGGTTGCCCTCGTCCACTTGTAGCCCGCTGAACACGGTCGAGTTCTCGATCCTGGTCAGGTCCCAGTAGCGGAGCTTCTTGTCCGAGCCGCCGGTGAGTAGGAACGCGTGCCTCACGTCGCGCTGCTCGCCGCCTTCGAGAGACCCGCTCCCAACGATCATGGCCCTGACCCCTCGGTCCGCGTTGCCAGTTGCACTTGGCTCGATGTTCGTCGCAAACCGTCCCAGCATCCCCTCTGGCCTGTCTTCGTCTACCTCCCAGGCGTCGTAGCCCCTAGGCCCCTCTTTGTTCCCGCCAACGCGATAGATCTCTCGACATAGGGTCTTTTCCAGGTCCCAGACAGTCACCTCGCCCTGGCCGGTGCCACCGGAGACACAGACCCACTTCCCACGGCCCTTGATAGGATGAACACTAAGGCGATAGATGGCGGATTTTCCGGGTACGCCCCAGCCTTTGAGCCGCATTTTGAAGCGGAGATCCCAAAGATCCAAAACGCCGTGTGAAGTACCGAGACAGAGCCAGTTTTTTTTCCTGTCGATACAGAAGCACGTAGGCGTTCCATGATGGACCGGATTCTCCAGGACATACAGGAGAGACATGGTTCTCAGGTCAATTCCAAGGACACGTGACCGGTTCGTGGCTATGACCATTACGGAACTGGTTTCCTGCTTGAAGTGCTCGCACCAGACAGCGAATTCATCATCCGGTAACTGGTACTCCCTCAGAAGCCTCAGCTTGCCGTATCGCATCGCGCTGCTGGTACTGGCGGTTTCGACTTTAACTACGTGAACGCTTCCATCGCTGGCGCAGCTAATGAAACAGTGCGTGCTCTCGATGAAGCAAAGAGCGAGAACCCTTGCACCTGGCGCATGTCGGTGAGTCTGCCTCGACCTGTGAGCAATGTTGCGCTCCAGTCTCGCGGTATCCCACACTCTCACAGCCCCATCGTCTCCGCCCGTGATGAAAAAAACGTGGTCAGGGGAAGCCACAACACGATTGACCGCGCCAACATGCTCGGAAAATGTCGCCATCATCTTGCCCGTCGGCTTCCACCCTTCAGAAACCTGTCCATTTGCGTTTTTGCTGACCTTTCTACGATTGATCGGCGTAACCAATGGTCCAAATTCGGCAATATCGTGGGGGTAGTTGTCCACGTACATGGAGTCCAGCATTTTCAGGACGTGAGGGTCGTTTCCGGGATAGTTGTGACTGAAATGTAGATGGGTCCGAGAGTTGTCATCGCCATCTGTAATAGACAGTCTGGAAGGAGTGGCGGGCGAGAAGAGACCCTCTACACGCCCGGTGGCGTTTGCGTCGGTCGTGCCGGTCTCTGCTGTAGCCTTGTTGCTGTCCTTTCGGTTGAGCAGGCTCATCGCGCTTGAAGCATGCCGGAGTGTCCTTTTTGCGGGTCCTGCGGTTTCTTCACGCCCGTCCTTTGATCGGAGAGATGCGACTCGATTTTGATCCCTTGATGATTCACTGTTTGGGGATGCAAGTCCTTCTTCAAGAGGCTGACGATCATCGGCATTAGGCGAGAGGTTCATCTGACTGCTCAGTCTGACCCGATGCGTGTTGATAGCAGCTCGCTTTCGCTTCCCTATTGGATCATCGATGCTCATGGATGCGTCCATCAGTGCGTCGGTAATTGTGCGAGGTGCATTCGCGTCCACGTCCGCGTCCTCCCCACCCGTCGGTTTCTTGGGGGCCTCCTCGTCGAACATGACAGTCTGCACAGTGACCCCCAGTGTGCGCAGTTTTATCATGTTGTTCAGCTCGGTGTTCATAATGTTCGCTGACGAGTCTCTAGTTTTGATCTGGCTGAGGCGCCATATGAACTCGCGTAAAGCGAACAATTTGAATTCGTCGTTCGGTGACAGGCCGAGGTTTCGGAGTCTTCCAAGCCACTGTTCGTCCTCTTCATTCTTTGCGACCTTGCTCAGGCTTTTTGGATGCAGCTCTTTGGCCGCCCAATTCGGCGTCGTGGTCATTGACGTACCAAAAGAGAGCCTTCGTAAGTTGCGCATGGTCTTCCAAAAAAGGCCCCTGTCAGATTGCACAGCCCACAACAGAGCCTGGTCAAACACAGAACGAGATAGAGGCTTCTTTAGTGCGTCCAGCAGCGCCAGCTCTGTGATATCAGTCGGCATGACCATGGTCTTTAGGAACGGGGATACGAGCGGTAATAGCGTGCATTTTATATCTGCTAGAGGCAGATGTTCCGCTGCAGCAGAGATAAAGTTTGCCGCTGATTCTCGGATCCAGATGTTCGGGTGCATTGAAAATCGAGCGACAACGTCAGTGAGCTCCCATAATCGTGGTTTTGATAATAAGCCAAGGCTGGCTAGTTGTGCCAGCGAATGCAGTGCGCCCTGAACTACGTGTTCTTCCGTGTCTGTGAGGGCTTGGACCATTAGGGGCAATATAAACTCTTCAAGGCTGACGCTGCCCATGAAGGCAGCAATGCCAACGATAGTCTCGAAAAAGGCGCATTTGAGAATCCAGTCGCGGTCATTGAGATAAGTGTTGAGGTGCGTGAGGATAATGTCGTTGGATTCTGCAGTCCCAAAGAACAGGCACAGTTCGGGAACAGAGCTGAGAAACGCCCGACGAACGTGGGCATCAGCATCCTCAATGAGGCTCTTGGTGTGTGTCTCAAACAACTCGATCAACTCCTGTTGAGCTTCATCAAATAAACCGTCGAAAGTCGCATCTGGTTGGCTGCCCGATTCGACGTCTGGATCTGCAGCTGCTATGGTGCCCGCAGCCTTGAGGGTGGAAGACATCTGTAGGAATCTTTTGGCCGTGGTCGCCAAACTGCCAATGCAAGATGCGTATGTCGCCCTCACCAGTGGACTGGGGAGACTACTAGTCCCATAGAGCGCGACCTGCATGCGTGGAAGGATGTACTCGAGGAAAACGTGTGCATTGACAGGGTTTACTGATTTGACAAGAGCCAGCAACTGAGTGATCGTCCTTATTGAGGTGATGGTGACGATGTCGGCTTTGTCACCCAGGAGTGAAATGAGGTATGGAAGAACCCGATCAAGTTTTGCCTCGTCCGTCAGTCGCTCCGCAAATGCCAGCAGAACATCACAAGCTCGGACTTTGGATGCTGCTCGGGCTGTATTTCGCAATGATGACACAACGAGGGTCAGGAAGATTAAGGTGCCATCGTCAGCGGCTGGCTGGACATCGCCAGAAACAGCGTACTCGTTGTTCGGGATGTTGAGCCGCACAGGAAAATGTCCCAGTCCAAGCCGCGGCAGCAGCTGCGCCGATTCTGTGCCTCTAGAGTCGTTATGGTATCCCAGAAAGTACGAGATCTTATCGAAATCATAGAAGACTCGATCGATGCGCTCGTCTGCCTCGCCCAGGTTCCTTGTCGCGCCCGAGACTGGATATTGCCCGGGGGAGGGGTCCGTAATCACCTCCATGTACTGGTGTAGGAACGTATAGAAATAGTCAGGAAAGGCTTTCTTGCGCCAGAACTCTAAGTACTGTTCGGCCGAGTACCTCTGCTGAGGATCCAACTGGATCATGGATGCTACCAGATCACGTATGTCCTTGTCCGGAATGCGACTCAGGTGCGAGATGCCAGGGTCGTACTCGCCCTTTCGGTATTTGTACAGCTGGCTGAGGCTGAAAATGGGCGACTCAAGGAACAACTCTGCGATCACACATCCGGCACTGAATATGTCCATAGCCCATGTCAGGCTAGCGTTGGGGTTTGCATTTCCCCCCGGCGCCACAAATCGCTCAGGGGCGACATAACACGTTCGCCGGCTGGATGTGTCGAAGAAGTAGGAGAAGTCGGTCGGATTATCGTCTGGAAGCATCACTGGCTTGAAAGAAGAGGAGAAGTCGCTGAGGTACAGCCAGTTCCATGAGGTCACCAACGTGTTCTCGGCCTTGATGTCTCCGTGGTATATGTCCCTGGCATGGCAGTCGCGTAGAGCGCAGAGAAGCTGGAAAGATATCCATTTCTTTTCTATATCTTCGAGGAAAGGCCTCGTGCTCAAGCGATCGTATAGCGAGTTGTAGAGGTACTGGCGGACAAGGTAGCCGTTGGTCTCGGTCTCGACCACTCTTTGGTAGCCAAGGGCGTTTGGGATGTCGGCGAGAAGCTTGCGCTCATCTATATGCAGGTTTGTTCCTTCAGCCACAGATACTCAGGCAAGGGGCCGAAGGTGAGGGGGCTCACTAATTATTTTCTGCCTGAAGCGGCTCAGCGACATGGGCGTGTAGGGCTTGATGAACACCTTGACTAGAACGACGCCATCGTGATGCCGAGCGCGGATGGTTTTCATGAACCGTGCAGACCCAAGAGTCTTCTCGTAGACAAGGTCCGCCAGTTCCGGAACCTCGATCCCCGCCGCGCCGGCCGAGGGCGTTGTCACGGAGAAGCCCTGTCCCATCGTGGCGAAGGTGAACTGCGCGGTGGCTCTCCAAGTTGGTTGGGGTTCTTAGCAGACAAGCGCTATCGCAACTTGTAATGCAGGAGGTGTGGATTTGAGATCATGGCGATCGCCCCGTATCCTGCGATGCACCATGAAGCCTGACGACCGGTTCCTCCTGGAGGGAAATACAGCGCAAGAGTCCAGCAGCGTCTGAAGAGCTTGTTACATGGTGGTGGGAAAATGTCGGTGATATGCTGAGAAGCTACCCAGGTCCCAAGTAGCTTACAGCACTGGCCGGAGCTCCTGCCTGCCGGCGCAACACCCAGCCAAGTGCTAAAGCGCCGGTGACGACACAGGGTCCAGCCTCTTGGTTCCACAGGGAGGCTACAGCTTTCTCCACCAAAGCAGGAGCGATTTGTGATTGACTGAAGTCGACGATATTGGCTGCTGCTCCTTGTTGGGATGGCAATTACGTTTGATTATTTTTTATTGAGACAGCAAGATCAAATCGCCTTGCCCTGAAGGAGTGAACAAAATCAAGAGAACCCTTCGTCGACACATCGAAAGCAAGGCCAGTCCCGCTCACGCCGCCCGAGATCAGATAAGGCTGGTCCCCCTCGCTTTATATTCTAACGTAGTCTAACGTAGTCGAACAGAGAGAGGTCAAATCACGATTTCAAACTTGTACGACCGGCTGAAAGGTTATCCTAGTGACAGAAGGAACGAGAAATTTGTTCACCCATTCTGGACTCACGAATACAACCGTTTCGCGCGTGGGAAAACCACGCGTATAGCAGAGTCATCTGGACCTGCCGACATGCTCACATGCGGTTCTGTGCTGGACACCTTGGCCTCGAAATCGGCCGAGATGCGGGGGGAGAGTAAGTATAGGACTACCTAGGCAGTGAGAGCACTTTTGCATGTTTAGAATCCCAGTGAGAGCTAGTTGCGGTGCCTATCACGGCAGCGTTTTCATTGATATCTCTCGTCTGTCTGCATAGTCCCGTATCCCCAACGCCTTCCCTGGCGCATCGTCCTCTTTCCTGAACAGTAGACAGAAAATTACATGATTTAGGGCCCTCCCCTCGAGTCCTCCACCATCGCCACCACCACCAACAAGAAACACCCGATCGCAAACCTGGGTATATTTAGACCAAAACAATGAAATGAACGGGGAGGGCGCAGAAGAAACGAAAATATTAGGTCGTCTAAAATAAGGGGCATTAAGCGTGTCGTAGCAATGGTGAAACTGCCTCTATGTTTCCCAGCCATTCCCACGAGAACGTCACCGAGCGTCACTTTGTACATGCTTGCCACGTGACTGGCTGGGCTTTAGCCCGAGACGTTCTCAGCTCAAAACATGCTTCATATGGTTCTTCTGCTCGTGAAAAATGGTATCGAACGCCGGCAATGCAAGACTCTGGCTAGGCCAGGACGCGATACGGGTGAAGAAAGTCGTATAGTCGTGAGATTAGAGTGATGCAGGTAAAACTCAGCGCTGATGGGCGCTGGACGCTGCTTCGGTCGAGGTGTCGCTTTCGATAGTCTTTCTCCAGTGCTCCGGGAGACAGACACAGACCAGCGGGAATGCCTTGATCTCACCACTGGCAGGTGGTGATAGGTCGCGTCCGCGACCGGACGTGTTCGAGACGCCGCTGTCTCGTTGTTGTTGGCGCCTAGCCTCCCACTCTTCAGCGCGCTCATCCACCACGACGCCGGTCGCCCATCCGTCATCCCAGATACCGACGACTTTCAGCATGTCGCCACGCTCTAGGGCAAACTCGTCCGCAGCGCGCGGCTGGTAGGCCCAAAGAACTGCCACGCGGTCGCCAGGATGGATCTCGTCTTGGGAATAGTAGTCCTTGAAGTATGGCAACTGCTCTGATTGCTGACTGGCGACTCCTTGTGGCGAGGACATTCCGTTGCTAGCAGCGTCTTCGCCGGCAAGAAGCACGGACCCGCTCGACAATGAACCCGTCCTTTTCAGCATTGACGTTGGTGGGGGTCGCAAGACACCTGCTCGGGGCTCAGATTGCGGGCTGTCCCCGAACTCACTCGAGGAGGAGTGGTTTTCAACGCGTCTGCTTCTGACAGGGCCAACTGCTGCGGCGCTTTCAGAATGGCGGGAAGGAGCGTCTCCCGAGTGGCCCTCCAGAGCCGACATCCTAGCGATCCTACCGCCAGGCAGAACTTCGTACCCATGAGGCGTCGTAGTAGAGGGGCCAGCCTGAGACATGGGGCCTCTCCTCGCAGGCGAGGGCTGGTTGAATATGCTCCCTTGCTGACTGCCTCGCTTGCGCCGTCGGATGAAAATGCAGCACAGAAGGATCAGCCCTATTATTAGTGCAGCACCAACGACACTTCCAATGACGATCCCGGCAATCGCACCCCCGCTGAGACCGCCTCTTCCAGCGCCCGCGGTGCTGGAGGGGAAAGGGCTGGACGTTGAGGTTGGAAGGGTTAGGGTTGATGTGATGGAAGGTAGCGTTACATTCGCACAGCGACTCTCGGCATTCGAATTGTAGCAACACGTGTCGGTCGAGTTAGTGCCGCCAGATGCGCAGTATGAGCAAAGTCCAATGGTGCTGTTGCCGTATCCGCAGTTGTCCGGTTCATTTTGGATACCGTCGATACAGCTGTCCGACGACAGCGAGTCCGCAGGCAGAGCGCAATTCGTGAAGTCAGCCCGAATTTGTGTAGTAGCTCCACTGCTGGGGTTGGAGCATAGTTGGTTATCAGACACGTAATATGCTTCGGACTGTGCAAATTGTGCCTTTGGGGCGGTCAGTAAAGAAGGGCAACCAACGAGTCGGGAGTGGCTTACGCAGGTGTCAGCGCAAAGAGGTTCCGATTGTGAGGAGGACAATCCGCAGGGGTTGATCGAGTTCTGCACAATGGCATTACATATTACAGAAGTCGTAAAGCGTGCGTAGAGGTTAGAGGTGTTGGTCAGCTCGATATTACCGCAGCCAAACAGTGTTTGATATCTGCGCGATTGTTAGCAGGTGAGGTAGGATGGGAATATGAGAGACGGTGAGCTTACTTGTCCTGCACGTATGTCGTCTGAACATAAGACTCGAGCTGTGAATCGAAAGACGCGCGGTCCGAGACATATTGGAGGAACGAACTGTGACAGAGAGTTAGACTGCTATGCGTTTCGCACTCTTAGAAAAGATCCATGGGGTGCGTACAAGAAGCCCACGAGCGTAGAGTCAGTTGATATCGACGAGGACTGAAATGCTGGACACGCCGTCGAGCCCTGGAGGGAAATACAGGTTTCGGACATCGCGGCAGCGGTCGAAAGGTCACACGCCGCGTGCCGACCTCACTCTCGCCTATTCCCTGACGCCGAAACGGGCACTCGCGGTCCTTTTCCGTGGTTGATAGCTGCCGTTCTGGTGAAAGTGCCGAATCTGCTTGCGACGAAGCGAGAGATACGAGGGTCTCGGAGGATCTTGTATCACGCCAGGAACGAATTCATCGTCGTACGAAGCTCAATGTGTGATCCAGGTAGAGTATTCGTGAGTGACGAGACGGCCAATAGAGAGAAAGAGAAAGAGTTCTTGAGATGCGGCGGGTCTCTGTCGCAGCTACTACAAGCACCATGTGTTGTCCAATGGAGTGATACTGGTGAACTGAGGTCAAGTCTCTCCAACCAAAATTAGGACGCGGGAGTTGTTGGCCAAGATCAGTTCGGTCGCGTGGCCGTGAAGCTTGTCGTTTTGGAGGGTTTTGGGGTGTGAATGTTTTGTTATTTGGCGAGAAATTATGCCAGCTGCGGGCGGGAAAGGGAAAGCCTCTCCAGGATAAAGAATGACAGCAGCTGAAGACAGCGAGACCGAGGCTGGAGACGCAGGTGAGGAAGGTACGAGGAGTCGGAGGGCTGGGGACCAAAGGAGGAGCTTCGGACGCGGTTGTTCTTGCCGTGATAGGTTGGGGCGATGCAGGGACGGGAGGATGTGGTGTTTATCATGCGAGAGCGCTGGCTTGCAGAAGCGCCAACGCAGGACAAGGTGAGGGGGGGGGGATCCGTGGTGAGGGCTGACGACCTAATGCAATACAACACTGGCGGACGGTTGGGATGGCAGCAATGCCACGGGCGGGAGGAGGACCGTAGAGGCGGTGGGTGTGGAGAGACGAGGCGGGAAAAGAGGAGGAGGATTAATTAGTAGAGAAGGCAGTCAAAGCTGTGGTAGGAGGGACCATACACTGCGACAGCAGGTCAAACAGAAACAAAAGAGGGCGCGGTAGTTGAGGACCGGACGCAATTGGGCAAACGAGTGGCAGTCAAGAGACCTGAGACGGACGGCAGCAGCAGCACGAAGCAAAACCAATCTCTGCTCTCCGACAGAGAGAGAGAGAGTAGACGCTAGTCTGCGATGCGAAGTCTGCAGTGTGCTCTGTGTTGTGTTGTGCTGTATGAGTGAGTGAGTGAAATACAAAGTCGGGACCCGAGCTTTGCCTTTGTTCCCCCTCAACAGCCAGTCGAAGGACACACGCAGGCACGAACGCACGCACTCGCTCGACAGCAGGTAGATTAGGGTGTGTGCTGCGGGAGGGAGGAGCACGACGACGGCAGATTCTGGTGGTGAGGAGGAACAAAACAGCGACAGGACTGGACAGGCACGCAAAACACCAGCAGCAACAGGCAAAGGCTAGTCAGTCATTTGCAGTCCCAGCCCGCCCGAATGGGTGATTTTGCGAAAGGGGAGAGACCCTCCACAACAGACCAAGAGCTTCATCCCAATCTGGGCCTGTAGCCGAGATGGCCTAGCCGATCAGAAGCAAGGACCGGGGCTTCGCAGGTTCGCAGGACGGCAGGGGTGGGGAATGGCATCGTTTTGCCTTTTTGCGCGCGAGAGAGCAGGCCCTGAAATGAGAAGGCCTTCAGATGCCCACCATTGGATCACGACGCTGTGGTATCCGTGCTACTGCGTCGTACTGTCGTACTTGCCCAGGTGTGCACTGATCACGGCTGTGTCGCCAGTTGCTATTGATAGGGTTTGCGCATGACAACACGGCCCTCCCGCACCTGTTCACCTTCATGCTGGGGCCTTCAGACCTTTCACCTGTTTGATTGCGATGAACAGAGCGCGGGTCCTGCTTCCTGCCTCATGGCCTGGTCTGGCCTACTGCCTGTCTGTCAATGTCAACCGCATTGACAGCTGCACTTGCGGCCGGGCGTCTTCACCAGGCCGTCGAGGAACAGGATAGGAGGGACGGGAGGACACGGACACCTCGGTCCAGCATAATTTCTTACCTCGTACACGGTAGTGCCATTCGACGCGGGAGGATCACTTAATCACTTTATGCTAGGAAGATAAGAGACGGGGGATCCTAGTGCCACCTGGGAAATTCCCGCCGGCCAGCCTGAGACTTCACAGATGTGGTCCCTGCCTGTCTGGACTGTCCAGTCACGGGCCGACTAATGAGCGCAGCCTACAGGGGTCCCAGAAGGTTTGTCAGGAACGGCACTCGGTTAGTCTAGCAGTTGACCCTGTAGAAGAGGGCCAGGAGAAAACAGGATCTATTCACCTACCTAACTGTAGATAAGAATTAGGGGTCAATGGGTAGTTATGGTGAAGTCACAGGCGGACGTCAGAGAGCAGCACGAACGTCCGACGGCCCATTGAGCCCGGGTGAACCTGAGTCGAGTCGAGTCGAGTCGAGCCGAGCAATGGAAGGACGACGAGCCGTTGTTCTAGGGCTTTGGGAAGAGCTGGTCAGTCAGCTAGTATTCTGGTAGTCGCTCGGGGAAGAGCCACTTGGGTTGTTTGAGACAAGTTCTGAGACTGGCCCTACCGGACTGGCCTCGAGCCTCGTCAGTGTTGCAGTCGTCCAGTGAAAGAGATTTGAACGGACGAAGATTCAGAGTCGGATTGAATCGAACAGTCGTCGCCCATACCCATGGTGCGGTTGCAGTTGCAGTGGCCTGACTTGGGATGTGGCTTGTTCGCCCTACCGCTGGCCTTCTTTTCTTTTCCCTGGCCCCAAGCGCGTCTTCGTATCGCAATAACAACGACAGGGTCAACAACAGGTTGCAGGTCTTGTTGGCAGTAAACCACCGACCATCCCCTCAGAGCCAAGGTTCTAGAAGCTCTCGAGGAATTGAAGTTTGTCTCGGTGGCCTATTCGAAGAGAGCGACAACCATCTGGCCTTGACGTGAGATCAGGGTGCCGTTGCTGGGACGGATTCATTTCCTCGGCCCCTTTGGCGTGGTCGTTCACCCAAGCAAGGCGGTCCTCCGCGTCTGCGCCGCAGGGTTTCACAGTACGCAAGCAAAAGATAAAACCCAGGGCCTGTGACGCTCAGCCCCAAGGATCCAAGGCTACGGGCGAGCTCGAGGAATTGGGACGGCATCTTCGGATGAAATCCATCACAATCATCGCGAGAGCATCAGAGGCCTCTTCCCCGCATCTTGCACATGGCAAACTTGGCACGCCGTGTGAGACCTCTACCGGGTCGAGTCGTCTGAAGCCCTCTCCCTTCCTGACGGCGCTGTCACCGGCGTACGCTTAACCACGTCCGATTCTGGAGTGGTTCGGCTGGGATCGAGGCGCATTGATTGCATGTGGTGAAGACGTGATTGCTGTACGTGGGCGGGGTTCGTCCATTCCACCACTTTGAGCAACAATACCGCAGAAGCCTATATACCACCCCCGCGGCCCTGGACCAAGCTGGCACCCAAGACCACTCTACCCGCAACACTTGTGATCATCATTAGGTGTAGACTACCCTGTAGTATGGCGGTCTAGATACCATTCAGGCATATCCATGATACTTCACAAGTCTCCGTCCGGCCTGAGGGAACTCCCGTGTTGCGGAATGCCGATATAGGGGGACACTGCCAACCAAACAACTGGTTCGCCACTCCGATGACTAGGCTACTGGTGTCGTCGTTACAAGGTTGGCCGGTGGCAGCGATATGCAGTCGTCCTGTTGAGGTGTGCCGCTCCGTCGGCCGATTGGCAGTGCCGACCCTGAGGTCCGACCTGCGAGTCATGGTTGGGTGACGAAGGTGTCCGATGCAGCCATTCGGCATGATATACTAGTTTGCTGTGGGGTGACCTCAACAGGCTGGCCCAGCCTCGTTAGAAGAGGCGAGGCTGATCGATCACCACAAGATTTATCTCTCCGAGCGATCCCTGGCCATATGCAGCCACAGCTGCAAAGAAACAAAACCTCAACCTCACATGATCAGCTGTCAGGCTAGCAGCAGCGTATGTAGGACGGAAACACCAGGGCACCGAGATGGACGACATGTCTTTGTTGATGTCGTCCACTTGGGCACATCGGACGTTTCTAATTGCGGAAAGACAGGTTCCAAGCTAGCCCACGCTTTGATATCAAGCCAGAGTCAAGGCACGGCCCAGACTGTTCCAGGGCTCGAGAGAGAGAGAGGTGTCCGCTAAGGCTAGCAGGATGGGTTGTATTACCATCGCAACAGAGAGATCGTCAAAGACCCCAGTGGTTACAGTCGGATGTTGCCGAAGCTGCTGCCAGTTGGCGCAAGATTGGCTTTCGCACAGACTGGACAGTTCAGTCGCCAGTCAATCAGGGCCAGCTTCTTTGTGTTTTGTGTTCAGTCCCCCACACCACCAAGACATGTGACTGTCGGATGGGAAACAGCGACAATGAACAACACGGATGGAGAACATCTGGCGTAGGAGCACCCAGGCCCGAGTCGACACTGGAAGCCTTAGCGTCCTTCGTTCCTCGCTCGCTCCAGAAGGGCGGAGGTCGGGGGACGGAGGTTCGCGCTCCAGTTTTCCCGCGCTCGACCCGAGCCTTTGGACAACCCACGCCGGCCTAGCTGACATCACACCACGGCATCGCCTGTCGCGACCCCGCCAAATGTACAGGACGGATCGCTCATTCGTCTTCGCCGACCACGGTTCAATCAGGTTGCCTACCTAGCCATCGGTACTAGGACGCCACGTTCTTCAAATGGCGTCACCGATCTATCGAAACGGAGTCTGGTCATCCAGCGAGCCGGTAGACTGCTGCTGTAGGTGATTATTGATGCGTAGGATCGCTTCTCGGTCACTCTTTCAAGTGTATATAAGTATGTGGCTGGGCTCAGATCGCCATGTTCTGGTTTCACCACGCCTCGTTTTGTCCTACACCCGACTCCTGCCCCTCGAAAACAAAGAGAGAGAGAGAGAGAGAGAGAAAGAAACCCAAGTCCGGATGAACCCCGTGGTTCATCTATGTTCGAAGTTATACTCTAGGGAACTACCCGCGAACGGCCCTTGCCTTGTCCAGGCAACTTCAAACCGCCGACTGTCATCAGGATTAGTATAACCACTTCGTTACGAGTCCTCAGTTTTCAATTAGACACTGGAAATTGTATGCTTCTTGCGTTTATTGTACTGTAAACCAGCAGCCCTGTACCAGACAACAGCATCCCCCGCAATGTCGGCAGCAGGTGGACAAGGGTCACAGCAGATGGTGGGTAACTATATCTTCTCCCGATTCTCAGCCTCAACCAAAACTGACCATGTTTTTGATTTAGCCACCACCACAATCAGGGCCTCCCTATGCTCCCACGACAGCCCTTCTGGGCGGGCGTCCCGTCCCCCGCCTGGACGATCCGATCTGCGCGTGCCTCTTGGTCTTGTTCATCGCAGGCGCTGCGACGCACATGACCATCTTCAGGATCAACCTCAAGCGGGACCACAAGTTCATCTTCTCCGCCCTGCTCTTTGGCTTCTGCATGGCTAGGATTACAACGCTCGTCCTGCGCATCGTCTGGGGCTCGAAGCCGATGGACGTGAACATCGCCATCGCGGCCAACATCTTCGTCCAGGCCGGCGTCCTGCTCCTGTTCATCGTTAACCTCATCTTCGCTCAACGCATTGTCCGGTCCTACCACCCGAGGCTCGGGTGGTCGAAGGCGCTGGGGCTGGCCTTCAAGTTCCTGTACGCCTGCGTCGTCGCGCTGCTCATCATGGTCATTGTCGCGACCGTCGACTCCTTCTTCACCCTGGACGTCAACACGCGCCGCATCGACCGTGACATCCAGCTCTTCGCTGGGACCTTCCTCGCCCTGCTCGCCTTCCTCCCCATCCCCATCACGGTCCTGGCGGCCCTCACGCCGCGCGGCCACCGGCCCGAGAAGTTCGGCCAGGGTCGCCAGCGCACCAAGATCTGGCTGCTGCTCTTCACGTCCACCATCCTGGCCCTCGGTGCGGGCTTCCGCATCGGCGTCAACTTCACCACTCCGCGGTCGGCCAACAACCCCGCATGGTATCACTCCAAGGCGTGCTTCTACTGCTTCAACTTTGTGATCGAGCTGGCCGTGGTCTATGCCTACGCCATCACTCGGTTCGACAGGCGTTACCACGTTCCTAATGGCAGCAGCGGCCCGGGACACTACTCCGGTCAAAGGGTGGATGATGGTCAGGGGCTGAGGAGGGAAGGTGCTGGAATGAGCAACCTGTCGATCAACAGAGAAGGCGACGTGTTTGGGCCCGAGACCATGATCAACAGCCCATTAGAAGAGGGCAGGAGGCAGAGTGAGTGGGAGGCGAAGGCGAGGGAGGAGCTGGAGAAGGAGGCTGTGACCGATTCTGTCTGAACCGTCAGTCAGTACTGACACCGGCAGAAGTGCATCCCCGACACTGGGCGGGATCCGGCTGCTTGAGGCCCTTAATCCCTACTAAACCATGTGTGATAATAGCTTGAAAGACGGTGGTGATGGACTGTATTGCATTCATATACATAGAGCGTATTAGTCAGTGTAATGGTAATCATGAATGACGAGGGTTGGGTGCCGTATGGAAACCGCGCGAAACAATGTGACTCGACGTCCTGGAGACTCCTCTAGCTTATTGGGTTTACAAGCAGCAAGTAATGATTGCAAATCGGCGAGCGAGACGTTGATGAAGGACGGGACAAAACTGTGCATCCGGGATGATGACCGCTTCTAGATTGCCACTTGGGGAGCATCTCATGCAAGCGCAAGTACTGGCTGAGAAGTTCGGTCCAAGGGCCTGTCAATCAACAAGAGCGAGGACTTCACCCTCAGGATTACCCAGTCAACCGATCCGGTCGTGTAAGGTACCATCGCAGGAGTCAGTAGTGGTACCATGCCACTCGCCTCCCTACCGAGATGCATTTGGATTTCAGAATCACTGGCCTACAAATCAAACCACGTGGGCCGGACGGGATATCTGAACCAGAGACGATGTCATACTCTTTCCAATGGGTTATGCTCGGGCTGAGCACGCATACCTGCAAAACGACGTCTAAAATTGTCCCTCTTGTCTAAACTTTCCCGAGCGGGCTGCAAGACCCAGCCAACAGGAAATAGTTGATTAATGGTACACAAGTTAGGGATGCACCACTCATGCGGATGTATGTTGCTAGTGGTGCTATTCTACCTCAATGCTCTTTGCTTCTAAGCCTTTCTTTGCACAACACGCCCAGTTCGCAAGGCCAGGCATTGAGTTTAGAGGAAGTAGTCAGGCGTCCTTCTTGAGACCATGGGCTCGCCAGCACGCGGGCAAGGGTCGAATTGGAGGCTGAGGGCAGTCGTCAGTAATCGCATTCTGGGACTTTTGTCCGAAGTGGGACAGCTTACAAGGTGTACTTCAGATGCTCGTCGATCTCCATTATTGCGGCTTGGTTACCGCACCTGTAACAGTAGTTGGGGGCTTTAAACAGAAAGTGTTAGCCATGCCCCTACGCAGGAACGGCCTCCAAGGGTGAACACCTACCAGAGAATATGGTGACCACATTACGGTCCTGGGACCAATTGTAGCCCTCCATGACCAACTGGTGAGCCCGAGCAATCAAGGTCAAGCCATTGTTATGATTGAACGCCTCCGATATGTCCTGACCGAACGTGTAACCCGCGCCACGAGGCGAGATCCCCCACCCGCATCGGTCATCCGGGTCGGACCACAGCAGATCGCACATAGGGCCCTCGTGAGGAACCTCCTGGATTCTGTCTAGGGCTCGAATGTTGTCGAGGGTGTCGATGCTTGGGGACAGACCTCCGTGCAGGCAGAAGATCTGGTTGTCAATTAGGGCGGTGAGGGGGAGGTAGTCGAAGAGGTCGGTGAAGTATTTCCAGACGTTGGCGTTACCGTACTTGCGGAGGCACTCGTCGTAGAATCCGTACACTTGGGTGATCTGGCGCGACTCGTGATTGCCGCGGAGGATGGTGATTCGCTGAGGGTATCGAATCTTCAAGGCGACGAGAAGGGTCACTGTCTCGACGGAATAGTAACCACGATCAACGTAGTCACCTGTGGGTCTTGCTTAGCTTCCAAGGCTCGTAACGTTCGCGATGGACAGTACTGACCCATGAAGAGGTAGTTGGTGTCTGGGTTCGGACCACCAATCTTGAAGAGCTCCATCAGGTCATGGAACTGGCCGTGGATATCACCGCACACGGTCACTGGGCATTTCTATTGCAAATGGGTGAGCGCTTTGGCAGCACAAGGCTGGGACTTCGTGCACATACGACTGGTTGGACGTTGGACTCGTCCTGAAGAACTTCCCGCGCCTATGATTCCAAGTCAGCTTGAGGCTCCCGGCAGTTGGCACGCGAGCAAGGATCCAAGATCACAGAGCTCAGTGGTGTTTTTGAGTGACGAAGCGCAGGGTCGCCGTCGCGGCTTGAGCATGTCGGGCGGGCTGCTGACCTTCTCGCAAAGCCTCTGAACATCTGTCTCAGCGAGCTGTTTGCAGTTCATCAGACCCTCGATCCAGCCGTCCAGCGTGGGGATGGTGGTGGGCTGCAAGGGAGGCGCCGCGGGCAAGTCGGCGGGCACGCGCCCGACATCCTCCATGTTAGTATCCATGATGACCTCTTGGGTCTCCTCGACCGGGAGCAGTGGTGTTATCTTGCTAGGAACGAGATTCGCCGTCGCAGGGCCGTCGATGGGATTCGATCGCAGAGGTAGGACACAATGACGTTTTTGGGCCCCGGTGGGAAGCAGTCGGTGATTTTCGTAGGAAGGCAGATGCAGCTCGGTGTCGTCGTCGTCGCAGCTGGATGGCCAAAGGATCTGGAGCTCACTCGCAGGATTGCGATGTGCTCCTGTGGAGTGCGGGAAGGATACGGAACGGGGGGGTATCAAAGCTGTGATGGGGATTGTCTGAAGGTCGAGTGGTGGGATGCGTGCTTAGTTAGGTAGGTCGGAGCCGTTCCAAGGCACCTGGGTTGCCCTCTCTCGAAGCCAGTGAGGGAATGTGGAGCCAGCTCGACGGAGCAGCGCCGGCCGCCCTTTGCACCTCAAACGCCACCTACACCACCTAACGCCCCTTGCGCCCCGCAGGCTGTCAGTTACCTAGGTAGTGAAAAGGGGGCCGTCCGTCAGAGAGGTTCGATCAGTCAGCTAACACACGGAAATAAAGCAGTAACAGAACCAATTTTTGACCAACAATGGCGACCTGGCCTAGTCCGCCATGAGTATTATTGACATGATGCATATGTGCAAGATCATTACAAGCAAGCTACTGCCATGGCATGCGCGTCCATAGCGCCATGTCCCAAGGTCAGTCTCGCAAAATGAAAAATTGTGCCCTCGCCTTACGCCCCGGGGGAGATAATGATATTTCGTAGTAGGAGCCCCCCTTAGCTCAATCTATCCAACTCATGACAAGCCCAGTCCAACCGGCTCATTGGACACATTCCCATTGACTGCCGGTGGTTCTTGTCCGACAATATTCCTAAAGTCCAGTCCAACATCAGAAAGCATCTGCGCATGCTCCTTTGCCCGCTCCATACATTTCGTCCATGCCTCACTGCCATGTTCAGTGCTACTGAGCTGTCGCGCCAGTATGACATTGAATGCTTCAACCTCTTCCTTGGCCCATTTGACACAGGCGCTCATCATGGGCGGCGGGAAGCAGCCTTGGAAGCAGGCCACCGTGTTCTTGATGATGCTGAAGTACACGAAGGACAGTTGCCAGATGTACAGATGTAGGTCTCCCTGGAAAACACATTGGCTGCAAGGCCTATTAGCAAGTCTGTGTGTGTGATTCATTCTTTCGTTTTGACTCACCGAGAGCGTTTCTGGATGATGCTGCTCCTCGCCTCAAGATAGGCCTCTCTGGCGCGGTCCTCGAAGCCAAGCCGGGTAAGCCAGCTGACGTGCAACTTGGTCTTGCTTACTTCGCTGTGCGTGCTGACCAGCTCGCGCGTGATGAGCCCAGCCAAGCGCGAGCACCTTTCCTCGACCTTGAACTCGATGAAGTCTTGTGCAACCACATTGTTCTTAAGAGTCCGCGAGAGGCTCTTGAGCTTCTCCACTCTAACCACAGATGGCTCAATCCGCTGCAGAGCGATATCAATGTCAAGCTCGTCCATCTGGCTTTCTACCCACCGAAGATTCTGTTGTTTCCCATCCACCTCGATGAGCATATCCTTGATGTCGGACAAGGTTTCGAGGAGCTCTGTCTTCTGTAGAAGGCCCGGATCCCTCGACGCAAAGTAGTTGATGGTCTCCTTGGCTTTGTTGTTCGCCTCTCTCTCTGATTGTATGTTCCTCCGGAGGTCCTCCACCACTTTGCGGATGTTAAGCATGAGGGAACGCTTTTCAGGATCGTCAGGTTTCTCTGTCCGGTATATAACGGAGTCCTGTCCCACACCGCGGACCATGATGGCGTCTGTAAGCTTAGTCCTGCTGCTAGACGACTCATGCGTCCCTGCCATATCCACAACCTCAATGTCAAGAAGAGGCCAGCAGCGATCTGCGACCAGCTTGACCGCTGGGCCTCGCGCTTCGGGGTTGTCCGTTTTCCTCTTCTTACGAGATGCAATAAGCAGATGGTCGTTCAAGAGGACAATTTGAATAGAGCGTCTTGACTTGTATGTCGCGTTGTCCAGCTCGATCCAGGATCCGGCATCCTGGATAATATGACGACCAACTGAGTTTGGCAAAAACTTCTGCGAACCCTCGATCGTCTTGTAGAGTGCCTATTCGCTCTTGTTAGCCATGCACGCCTGTCCAGGCCACAACATATATACTGACCTGCATCTGTGAATTCCACAGGGCGGCTCTGTCCACAACAGAGCTTCGCTTGTCTCTTTTGCTCATTCCGGAAGAGAAAGAATCTCCATTAGTCCCGGGGGACTCCTCGTTGTTGCGGGAAGAAGCGGACCTTAGCACTGTCGTGTTCGTCTTGAGTTCTGACATGAGGTTCTTCAGGTTCCGCATCTCCTCCTTGAGCTTCTCCGCCTCCTTGCTGATTTTGATGAACTGAGTTCTATTCTGGTACACATTCTGCTGCAGGTCGTTCGAAGCCCGACTCTTCAACTTCTGTAGC
The DNA here is from genome assembly GCA_023242295.1 of Diaporthe ilicicola. Classification (NCBI taxonomy): domain Eukaryota; kingdom Fungi; phylum Ascomycota; class Sordariomycetes; order Diaporthales; family Diaporthaceae; genus Diaporthe; species Diaporthe ilicicola. Next base: position 515,286 of record JALPVH010000001.1, on the reverse strand, counting down.
TGATCCTCGAAATCCGGGATCTCATCCTCTGTGGCATTGGCCAGCGCGCTGGTGACGTACGCATCGGGGTTGAGTCTCGGGTCCCTCAGAGTCTTGACATCGACAGCCAGTGCAGCACCGACGGGACCTCCCCGGGACCTCGGCGGCTCTGCCGCTGGCTTCCGGTATGGCTCGTACTTGTCAAGAGTGGGCACAGCCGGCATCGGGGGTGCGGCCGTGACATCGAAGTTGTCCGGGAGGTTGTACCGCGTAGAGTATCGACGCTTCACGTAGTCCGATGTCTTGCCTCCTGCTTGAGGAGGCGGCCTGGGGCGAGGGGTCACTTCCGCAGCCACGGGCCTCGCGCCTCCCGAGCTTCTTGGAACAGGGACGCCATCGCTGGCGATGGGCTCCGAGATCTGACGGGGTGCGCTGATCTTGGGGCGCGGGTTTCTTTTGCCTCCCTTCCGAAGGGATATTCCCCTCCTCTCTTCCGACATTGTCGATTCCGATGGCGGATATGTCGTGAGCGGTAGGTGCTGCAACTTATTCGAAGAGGGAGAAGGGAGGTTGGTGGAAGCTCGGGGTCCCTCCCGCAGATGTGTTTCGGAAAGCACCTGGGTACCTACCTAGGTACCTTAGGCAGTCAGATAGCTATGCACGACCGGGGTGTACTTATCACTTGGGGAACCCAGGTACCTACGTACCTACCCCTGGAGTAAAAATTGGCCTCGAGCTCCAGCAGTTCGAGCTTCTGCCCTCAAAGAACCGGATAGCGATCGCAACATTGGAAACCTACCGTCTTACAACGCAGGACCATTCCTTCTCCGAGCGAGTTCTACGGCAACCTTCTTCCGCACTACCCTGTCTTCTTCTTGCGACAGTACTTTTCTCCTGCAGAGGGAGTTCTCAACAAACTCACACAGACGCACAATGGCATCATCGCAAACCACAGTCATTGCGACTGCAACGGCTGCCGCAGTGGCAACCGGCCTTCTCGGTACAGATGCACTCGCAAACACAACCAAGAATGCGCTTTTCGGCTGACCTTCCCTTCCCCAGCTTACGCCGTCTACTTCGACCACGCACGGCGAAACAAGCCCGAGTTCAGAAGAAACCTGCGGCGCAACGAGCGCAAGCAGGTACGACAGGCAAAGGAGCACGCCGAAGTCGAGACCCAAAACAGGCGTCACGAAATCAAGGCGGCCGTGGATGAGGCTAGAGAAGAGGGTTTCCCCCAGAGCGTGGAGGAGAAGGAGGCCTACTTCCTAGACCAAGTGACAATGGGAGAGCAGTTGGGTGCAGACCGTGAGTGTGGCACAAGAGGGGGGCGCGGCTTCGTCGAAGCTAGAGCCTTGTATGGATTTCGTGGCTGACTTGAGATGATGGGGCAGCCTCTCGCGCTCTGGAAGCAGCGCTCGCGTTCTATAAGGGCCTCAAGGTTTACCCAACACCTGGAGACCTGATTAACATCTACGACAAAACGGTACCGAAGGTGAGTTTTCCCTCCGATGACGTCCGTTGCTGAAAAAATGTTTTGCTAAACAATCCTTCACAAACAGCCTATCCTCGACCTGCTGGCAGAGATGATCGCATACGACCCCAGCCTGAGACTTGAAGGTATGGCCAGTGCTGGCGGCGTGCCAGGGATGCCGAATCTAGCGAACATGGCCGACATGCCCAATGTCGGCTTGGACTAAACCGAAACCAAGAACCATGGGTCAGCTTTGAGGCAGACGCCTACACGATCGCATCAAATCTGCCTAGCCTCCACTCTTAACGAAAAGCCTTCTATCACAACCCATCCCAGGGATTTGCATGTCGCGGAAGGAGTCAGACAGGGGATGTGTACCATATTCTGGGGACAAGGCCGCGGCCGTGACGTTTGCAGATCCATTCTGTACATATAGCAGGAAAGCGACGGATTGGGCGGGTGCGGGACGACAGTGATAATGACCTTTAGAACACCTCCGAAAATGCATTGATGATGATTCAGATAAACATGGCCACGGTTGTGATGGTCTCTGGGAATTCTCTAAGGATGTGGTAGACCAACGTAATATGACAAAGGGGCAATGATTGTCGAATGGGAGAACGCTCGTCCAGGGGATATCGTCTGCGAGAGGCATGTCTTTTTCCGTTCTTCAGAATCCGTAGTCTCGGCTTTCACATCTTAAAGCATCTTCGAAGATAGGCGTCACTGAATGAGCTATTAAGTGCGCGACCAAATGCGGTCAGTCATTCCTTTTTTTCTTGTCTTTCAGCGACAGAAAGTTAGGTGCATTTCGACCGACGTTCTTCAAATTTCAATCGGCCTACCCTTCCTGTCGACCCTCTGGTCTCTCGGGTCGAAACCACCATTCCCCCAAGTGGCCCACTCCGGCGTCTCCTCGCCCATGTACTCCTCTGGCCCGAATTCCCCATCTGGCCCCCTCTCCTCAAGCAATTCAAAGTACCGGTTATAATCAATCAGAGTATGCCACTTGCCATCCACTCTGAAGCGCTCGCTCCCCAGCAAGATACAACAGCTATGGGCATGCTCTGCCGCGATGCCGTACTGAAGACCCCGCCGGTTGAGCTCGCGATCAAGCGCTGTCACGAAGTCGCAAACCTCGGCGTAGAATGGCACGTTGGCCATGGACAGACCTGCACTTGAGGAAGTCGACGTGCCGCAGTATGTCACGCCCTTGACTTCCACGAAACACGGCAGGGCCTTCTCCACCAGGTCTGCATACCCCCTCACTTCGTCGTCAATGTTGAAACCCTTCACCAACGTGAGTCGAAAAACGGTCCGCTGCTTGAACCTCTTCTCCCGCAGGATTTCCAAACAACGCTGGAAGCGTTCCCAGAAGTCCCTGTGCAGCGGCCTGTCGATTTTCCGCAGCGATTCCTTGTTGCTCGCGTCGATGCTGACGTACAGCTGCGTTACGTGCTTCAAAGCAGCAAGCTGAACCGGATGCTGTGCGTTGCAAACGAGGAAGCTGCTTATGCGCTCACCATGCAGCATCTCTAAGAACTCATTGATGTGAGGGTAGAAGACAGGCTCTCCGACCAGTGACAAGGCGCAGTGGCGAATCCTCATCGCCTCTGAGAAACGCTCCGCCCTGACTCCGGGCACCCCGCGCAGCATCTTGATCTTCTTGTAGTGACCCTCCTTGACGCCGTTGAAAATCAAATCCGGAGGATCAACAACCCATCGCCAGGTTGTCCCGACAGGGTTTGTTCCATGCCGCCAGCAGAAGACGCACTTGTTAGAGCACGACAAAGACGGCGTGGTCTCCATGCATTGGTGAGAATTGATCCCGTAGAAAGAGAACTTGTAACAAGAGCCTCGACCGCGGAGGGCAGATTTCGTCCAACGGCAAATCTTGACCCCTGAGTGTGAGCCAACTATCGAGTAGCCCTGCTTCGTTAAGGACTTGAAGGTTGGCGATTCTTTGGGCACCATCTCTTTCACCGTCTGAACCGGAGTCTTCCTCTTCGATTCGGTCGTAAAGTCAATGGCTAGGGGCGCGGTTGACTTTGTGTTGCCTTCGTCCTTCGCATTCTGCAACACGCGGCCGAGATCCTCCAAGTCATCCAATGTGGCCGACGCCTTTGGTTTGCGTGGCTTCGCTTGCTCCTGTTCTTCGAAAACGACCTCTCCGTCATCCTCGTCCACGTCGGCCTCGTCGTCACTTTCTACGGCGTCTCCGGAGCCAGGAACGCCTTCACCCAAGGTCCCATCCCGAGCGAGCTGGCCGAGGATGTCGGCGAGTCCATTCGCCCACTCACTTAGTCTTTCCGTACCATCGTGCTTGACATCACCCATCCCAAGGGGGTATGCGCGCTTGCGAGCTGTCAGTTTCGCCATCCACTTGTCGACTTCTCTGGCCTGAATACAGTAGCCCTCTTCTTCAGTCGGCCAGTTCTCTTTGTCGCCGAACCCAAAAACAGAATAGCCAAGTAGGGCTGAGAGGGGTGCAGTATCTATCCTGAAGTCGTGGTGCGTCTCCTTCAGATGCTCCAAGAATGTATCGTTGATCGTGTCGACGTTGTAACTCGGCAGCAAGAACAGATAGAAGTATTCCGTAATCACATCTTCATCGGGCTCCGACTTTGGGGGCGCGATGAAGAATTCATCAAGGTCTGCCTCTGCCAGGTCAAGGGCTTTCGGGGACGAGAATGTGCAGTTTGGGCCGCCTGCCACCGTTTGTACCAGCCCAGAGAAATTCTCGACAAACCGGGCTGCAATCTTCTCAGTGTTGCCTGTCACGGACGAGTAGAAAACCAAAGTCTTGATCTCCCTCGAAGCAGGCGCTTGTACGTCTCTCCGCTTGTTCAGCTCTCCCTTTATTCTGCGTGGCCCAGCAGACTTAACTCGCTTCGCCTCGTCAACTGTTTCCTCGAGCTGGATTGGAACTGCAGAGCTTTGAGCCGCTTTCTCGTCGTTGTAGATCTTCGGGAATACATGGAGATGCTCGTTGCCCTCGGTCAGATGCAAGTACACGCGCAGAAATACCAGAATAGTGAACGTGGACAAGATGATCGCGGTGCGGTTTGCGTGCCAAAACTCGATGGCAGCTGCGAACGGTTGAATGGTCAGTTGCGCCGCTTGAAACATGATGTTAGATGCAAGTTTCGGGAGCTCACAGTCTGGAGGCGCGAGCCAAGGACTCGTGGGTATGTTGAAGTCCATACCGTTGACGACCAAGTCTTGTGGAGGGCACAGAAGGTTTGTGTGAGTTGGGAGTTCTCAATCGCAACCAGCAAAATAATTCATACCCCGCCAATCCAGAAGCTCGGGTTTGACAAGCCAGGTAATTTCAGCTGGGGTCCGCCGCCCATTAGTGGGGCCGGTCCGGGGAGTTGCAGGGCCAAGGGTATCTATCCCTAGCACGCGGCTGCCATTCCTCCAACAAATCGCCTAGCCTACTGTTCACAGTGATCCTAGATATTGACCTGCGACTTGACCTGCCCTGCCTGCTTGGGGCAATCTCTCACAGGACAAACGGGGGTATGATAAGAACAAGATCACAAACGATAAGGCACGCGAAATTAGGTCACAGAACAACGTTGTGCCAGGCAGGGCGGGTACCCACCGGGATGCACAGGCCTGACAGGTGCAGCGCCGACGTTGGCCTGCACGTGCGTTCGTATCTCGCGTTTGAGTATCTGATAAACTTTCCCCAGGCCGACTGAGTCTGATATCTCCTTGCTCGACCATGTGGGTCGCGACCTGATCAATTCCTGTCTGTAGACTGTTCTGATCGCCATCTGAGACTCATTTGATTTACTGCACTGTGGTATTCCTCTTCACGGCACCGCCTACCCCATCTAAGCCAAGCAGGTATTCGGTGCGGTTCACTTAAATCGACGCGTCGCCAGCCACGAACCACCAGAGAAATCCACCATGCCGCCTCAGAAGCGCCCCCGCGAGGTTATTGACCTCACGGATGACGACCCTGAAATCCCTAGGCCAACAAAACCTCGAATTACCGCACCAACAGGTCAGTCTGCTCGATACGGTGCGCGGCCTCCACAGCCTGGATACGGCCTTGCATCCTCTGAGCCATTCTCCCCTTTTGGCTCCAGTAGCCAACGTCCTGGACGGGGATACTCCCAAAGTTATCTTGGCGATGAGGAACCAGAGGCTCTAGAACTCACTCAAGCCGATGATGGCCCAGCTCTTCAGCTCTACGGCACCGCCGACAATAAGATCGTTGGTTGTAGGTACTACAATGGCATTGTGAGTCCAGGCGAGCTTGTCGTCCTGCGAAGAGAACCCTCCAATCAGTCAGTCTCTCCACCTCATCCACCCGTCTGCAAATCTCTGGCCTCCTGACTCTCGTGCCGGCAGGTACGACCGCAACGCTGTCAGAGTAGACAATGTCATGGGATCTCAAGTTGGTCATCTGCCTCGCACGGTAGTAGAGAAACTCGCGCCCCTCATGGATTCTGGGGACATATACGTCGAGGCTGCGATCACCGGCGAGAAAGGCTACTTCGATTGCCCGGTCCAACTGATCCTTTTTGGCACTGCTGAGCCTATTGCCAGGGCCGCCCTGGAGCAGCGCCTCAAGTCAGACAGGCTGCTCAAATCCACCCAGATGAAGCAAACCAGGCCCAAACCACCCGAGCCCCCGCAGAGAAATGCTATGGGCCTCAAGAGCAGCCAGTCAAGGGCCGGTCTACCTGGCGAGCCGGAAGTGTCCCTCGAACAGCTTGCCCAGCTCAGCCAAGCTGTGCAGTTTAGAAGTGGCAATGACAACCTCAAGGCGCTCGCTATGGACGAGGAGGCCTTATCAAAGTTGCCCCTAGCGACGCAGCCAAAAGAGCTACGCTCGACTCTCCTTCCCTACCAGCTGCAAGGCCTGGAGTGGATGCGTTCCAAGGAGAACCCGCAGTTCCCGACTCCGGGATCTGCCCATGTCACGCAGCTTTGGAAGCGCGATGCTCGTGGCCGATACAAAAACATTGCTGCTGGCTTCACCACGGCACAAGCTCCATCTCTGGCGAAGGGAGGCATCCTCGCCGACGATATGGGCCTCGGCAAAACGCTGCAGATGCTGAGTCTTATTCTGACAGGTGGAAAAGGGGTAACTCTGATTGTGGCACCTGTGTCTGTTATGGTACTGCTCCTCCTGTTCATCCCTCCCCTCCTAAGCACAACATGAAAGCCTCCACCCGCCCCTATTCACGAGGATCCCGGACGTCTCTCGAGAGTAGTTTAGCGCTGCTCTGCAAAGGAGTGGATGATTTATGAGGTCATCCTGCTCTCTGAGATATCGGTCATCTATATTCATCCTTGAAGTGTGACGTTTGAAAAAGGCAGCATTCCACTGACATAATGGGCAGAGTAACTGGGAGCAACAGGCTCGACAGCACGTGAAGAGCGAGCACTCACCGAAAATACTCATTTACCACGGGACTCGAAAGGCGACAGTTCAGGAGATGATGAAACACCACATTGTCATCACTAGCTACGGAACCTTGGCAGCCGATCACGGCAACAAAGGCCCGCTGTTGTCTGCCTCGTGGCGACGTGTAATCTTGGACGAAGGACATACAATTCGAAACGCAAAGACGAAGGCCGCTGAGGCGGCCTGCGGGCTCAAGGCAGAATCAAGATGGGTGCTCACAGGGACGCCGATTGTCAACAACATCAGGGACTTTCACTCACTTGTCAAGTTCCTTCGGCTTACTGGAGGAATTGCTGACTCTGGAGTTTTCAACGCCGTCATCACCAGGCCACTTGGTTCTGGAGACCCCCGTGCTGAAGTCTTGCTGCAGTCCTTGATGCAAGATCTGTGCCTCAGGCGGAAAAAAGAAATGGCCTTCGTCGACTTACGCCTCCCACCAAAATCAGAATATGTTCATCGTATTACCTTCAGACCGGATGAGAAGAAGAAGTACGATGCTCTGCTGTCCGAGGCGAAGGGCGTCGTCGCAAAATTCCAGTCCAACTCAAAGCAGGGGAAGAAAGGCGGCTCATTCCAGCATGTTCTAGAGCAGCTCCTGCGGCTACGTCAAACATGCAACAGCTGGACATTATGTAAGGAGCGGATCGTAGACTTGCTCAAGACTCTTGAGGATCAGGCTGTGGTGGTACTCAACGATAAGAATCGCGCAATCTTGCAGAAGGCGCTCCGCCTTTTCATCGAGAGCCAGGATGAATGCCCTGTGTGCATAGACAATCTGTCAGCACCAGTGATTACCCACTGCAAGCACGTTTTCTGCGGAGACTGCATCCGAAAGGTTGTTGAGACTCAGGCACGTTGCCCCATGTGTCGCAGCCCTCTGGCAGAGGATCAGCTGCTCGAGCCCGCCCCAGAGACTGCCGGTGATGAAGAAGGCGACAAGCCGGAGGCGGAAGCGCAGAGCTCAAAGACAGAGGCCCTGCTAAAGATCCTGCAGGCGACTTTGAAGAACAAAGGCTCGAAGGTCATCGTCTTCTCCCAGTGGACCTCGTTCCTGACCATCATCGAGCACCAGCTCAAGGAAGCGGGATACGGGCACACCCGCATCGACGGGTCCATGACACCTGCGGCACGGGACAGCGCGATGCGCGCCCTCCAGGACGACCCGAACACGCGGATCATGCTCGCGTCGCTTGCTGTATGCAGCGTCGGGCTGAATCTAGTCGCTGCGGACACGGTAGTCCTGGCGGATTCGTGGTGGGCACCAGCTATTGAGGATCAGGCAGTGGACAGGGTCCACCGTCTCGGCCAGACACGACCAACGACGGTGTGGAGATTGGTAATGGAGGGTAGTGTTGAGGAGCGTGTGTTAGACATCCAGGCCGAGAAGAGACAGCTGGTCGGCAAGGCTTTCCAGGAGAAGGTCCAGGGCAAAAAGACAAAGGAGACAAGGATGGCTGACATTATGAAGTTGCTAACCTGAGGCCGGGACTTATCTGACTTTGTGCCGGTGCTCAGGAGGACACAAAACTGATTCAATCTCTGGCATAATCCAAGTCAAGGATTCTAAACATTCCACAGCAGAAATCTGTTGCTCTGTATTTGAAAAAAAAAAAGCCATGGACTCGGCCTGGTCTGTGCCAGTCAAGTTGATTTATTGGATGGCAGCTTGATTGACCCCCTTGTACTTTCATACTAGACCACTTCGCAACTGTGACTGGAATCGCTGTGAGGTGCGACTTATCAGCTTTAACGTTTGGTGTTGCACAATTTGTTGTGAGATGCACAGGTCGGCTGTACTACAAGCCAAATTCCTCCGAGGATGGGGACAAACATCACGGGAAATGAAAGACATAGCGGTTGAGAATGCCGTTCAGAAAGAGGTAGTGCCAGCGGGAATAACCGATTAAAGGTGCGTATTTCTCATCTGTGACAGCTTTGGCCACGCTGGCCAACGTCTGTCTGTCGAGGCTAAGTGGCCGGAAACTTGGACAAAGAGCCAAGAGATTAAGATGGCTGCACTTAGACACTTCCACCCTAGGATCTCAGATACCGATGTTGAGACGGACCTAGTGGAAAAAAAAGTGCTCACCGCGTTGATTACCCGAGTCAGCCAGGGTTTCAAGCCCCGATGTCTTGTTGCGCATCAGCAGTCATACAGACGGTCAGTCCATCAGCATGCGGAGCCCCCCACTGCCGATCGCTGATCTGATAAGGAGGATGGAGTGATACGAGCATGGGGAAGAAAACAAGTTTATCATTTGTGAGTTGGGGAGCTGGCGTGGCCGCACATGTCCAGCGGACGGTCGGTGGTCTGGTGCCGCCGCGCCTGACGGGTCTCGACTGCTGAGCCCCTCTTTCCCGCCCGGGGCAACCCTCTGGGACCCTCGCACTCCCTGGCTCGACGCTGACCAGCCCCGGAGAGCACGCAATACAGATGATGGATTGCGTCTGCCAAAACACGTCCTCCGTGGTGGCCCTGGCTGGGAAAACACCGTCATATCGATATCAAAACATCTGGTGATGATTCTGAAAGCCCCTTTTGGCTGTATGCTCTGCCCCCGACTCGAGAGCCGTCCGCGGGATGCTCCGACACTGGCCGACACAATCCATTTCGGGCACTGACGCGCCCGACATCGCTGATAACCAGGCTAGAAACAGCAAGACTTCCACTGCCGCTGCCACTGCCACTATGAGGGCTGCACACGACCGACGGGACAGCAGGAATCAGCGGAGCGGGCCTGACAATCAACACGCCGCAGCCATCAACCCTCCTGTAACCTGCTCACCCCATCCTCTTGCCATCCCCTCCCATCCCGCCCCAATCCCAACCCCAGCCATGCGCGCTTTCCCCGTGACGAGACCCATAAAATGTCGTCGCTCACACTCAGCGCCCCCTTTTCTCTGAACGCTGCGCATGTCAAGGTGTACCCCTCAGTTCCCTCTCCACCGAGCATGACCATCTCCAGCCTTCAACTGCATCAATAGCATCAGCCATTAAACACTTGTCTTGGCCGCCATCATCATCATCATCATCATCATCATCACCATCATTGCAATAGCCATCCTTGACGTCTTCATTATCGTCGCCATCATCGTTATCGTGTCCTCATCGCCAAGGTTTGCATCGTCGCTGCCCCGCTTGCCTGCAAATTCTTCTCCAAGTCGAATCGTAGTTCATCGTTCGTCCGTATCGTCGTTATCGTTGTCATCATGGCCGTCGGTCTCGTTTCTTACCAGCCTCAATCCTCCGTCACTGCTCGTCCCGAGCACATGAGCCATCACTTTGATGACCTCGTGCAAGCCCTCAAGGATGTACTTGGTCCATCTTCGGGCCTTGACTCCAAGGACGTCGATCTCAACTCCATAATGAGCCTCATGGAGGGATACGACGCGGCAGAAGAAGGATGGGTTTCATTCGCGATGGCGGACTCGGAGCTTGCCTATACCAGAAACCTTGTCGACGAAGGGAATGGGAAGAGCAACCTGGTGAGCTCCGTCCTTTGACCAGCATCGCATCGCATCGCATTGCCTGCTTTGCATAGCCTGCCCTCGTAGCTGACCACTGCCACCCTTCCTCGACAACAGCTCGTCCTCGTATGGACCCCCGGCAAGGGTAGCGCTATACATGACCACGGCAATGCCCACTGTGTCATGAAGATTCTCCGCGGTAGCCTGACAGAAACGAGATATGAATTCCCAGACTCGGACCGAGCACAGCCGATGCGGATGCTGTCTGAACGAACATCGAAAGAGAATGATGTGGCATACATGGCCGACGAGCTGGGCCTGCACAAGGTAGAGAACAGGGGTGATGACTATGCCGTCTCCCTACACTGTAGGTTATAGCCCCTGAATCCAGCCTTGCTTTTGGCCTTGGTCAGCCTTGCGGCAAGGCTGTGGTTGAACTTGAGGCTGACCCCCAGCAGTGTACACCCCGCCAAATGTTGCCAAATCAGGTTGCAACACTTTCAACCCGATCACTGGTAAGAGGAGCCATGTCCCCAAGTGCGGGTATTACTCCAAGTACAAGCAGCGTGTTGAGTCGTAGAGTCGTTCTTCCACCTTGGACTTGGGTCGACCGCTTGGTGAGACCAGGCCAGATTGGAAGTGTCCGCCCAGTGTGCGGCACACGAGTTTTGGGCACTTGCCCTGGCGCAGAAACGCGGCTTGTGTTGCAGGAAAGACTGCACGTGCCATTGTCGCACAACCTGCGGGCCAATTTGGGAATCGGATATCTTGGTATCGGCGTTTGGGGTCAAGACTGATGAAATTTCGTCCTTTCCTTGGAATTGGGTGTTGGGTGCACACACACGATGTGAGAGCTTGGAATAGTGACGGTGGTGCCCTCCTTGACGCGTTGATGGTTCAGAATAGCGCATGTAGCACTGAAACAAGGCCAAGTTTCGTTCAAACCATATGGAAGTGAGCAGTATCGGAGGAAGCCCATCACCGGTGACTGAGGCGACCTGCAACGGACTGCACGGGGGAGTAATGGCCTCTCGAGGGGCTTCTTGGTCTTATTGCACCAGATGCCCCCAGACATTGTGTCTCTCGCCATACCCAGAAGCGGAATGGTGCGATTGAATCATCGAGCACGCCATCAGGCCCAGGTGCGATTGGCTCTCTGGCGCCGTGAATCATGGGCGCTGGCCGACTGCCAGAGCGCCGCCTGATCACGTCTTACCGAGCCGTGCGCGACCCGCTAACCAGCCGTCCGACAGCCGTGGTGCGTCGGCCGGCTTACAGAGCACACGGGGCCAGGGGGCTAACCTTCGGCTACATGTGTCCGGCCTAAGCAACAAGATATATGGAATCTCATGTATGGTTGGAAAGGAACGAGAGTCTTTGAATTTTAGTGGCAGGTGTTGATGAAGGAGAAAAATGTTAGAGTAAACACGAAGGGTTCGATCCCCAACCTGGGGATGATGGGATGGATTGTATTGTACAATCCATCCCCAGAGGCTGATTACCAGACTTGATCATTAGCATGTAGACAACTTTATACAAGACACTCAGCCATATCTTCAGCGTCCATTCCCAAAGTAAATTGCAGCGTAAAAGCCTGTAGGCCAGTAGACCACCAGAGTCATCATCAAAAGCTCTCAACATTCACCGTCCAGGTGAGTACGTCTGGCAGAACACCATCTCCATGGGCAGCATCTAACCACGTCCAGGCCAACCTTTACCGTAGGATGCCGCGGGTCAACAGCCAACATTAAACTCCGGGAGGAAAGCAGGACCCAACAAGGAATGGCAGACCAAAACCTTGCACCCTCGGATCCGGCGCCCCCGCAATGGGAAACCATCGACGATGCCCTCCTCCAGGAGATTTACGCCGCAGATCAGGCCATCTATCCAGCCCCCTTGCTGACTTACGACCGCCTCAGGGGCTGGATGGACGCCTGCCCGGACCTGTGCATACGCCTGTGCCGGCGCGGTCCCGCCCCGGCCGAGTTTGCCACCGAGGGTGTGGTCATCGTGCTCCCCGTGGTGGAGGCGTGCTGGGGGCGTCTCCTCGCGGGCGAGCTGAGGGAGCACGACGTCGAGCCGGCCGAGATGTTCCCGCCTGCTCGCCCCGGGGGTGGACATTCGGTGGTTACGGTCGGACTGCACGTGTTTCACATCGAACGATACTCGTCCTCGTCCTCCTGCTCCTCGTCGGCGAGGGGAGGGGGGCGGACACCTGGTTTCGCCCAAGTTGCGCTGGACGAGGTCCGATCTCGTGTCCGGGCGAGTTTCCCGTCCTGGAGTGTTGTTGGATACTCCGGTACGTGACACCGATTTCTAGGCCCTCCTTTCCTGGTTTTTAAAGACGGACAAAGAGCGAGGTGGTAAAGTTCTCTCCGAAAGACAGGCGTCAAATATCAATGAAGAGGCGAATGGGCTAACACTCCGGCCATGTCGCAGCTCTGACGGCCACCCCGCAGGGCAACAGGGCGTTCAAGCGGATTGGGTTCACGTCTAGATACGTCGAGACCAAGTCTGACGGCGACGAGGCCGAGATGCTCGTGCGCGAAGGCAATGATGCACTCTTGGCGTTATGATGACTCCACAGCCCAGCACTATTCCATGGCGGTTGTGTGTTCTTTGCAAGAGCAATTCCAAATGATGTATACCAGGCTGGCCACCTGCGAGGACACTTGAGCCACTGCTATCCCAACCTCCGGCGAAGCTCTTGTCAGACCTTGGTAAACCGCTGAGCGGGTAGGTCAACGAAAGCCCGAGTCTGGCCTTGACGAGAAAGGGGGGGGGGGGGGCAACCACAGAATGATGCGCAAGCTGAATCATACTGTCATGAAATGATACCTCCAGTACCTTTGCCCGTCTACTCATAGTCCTGTGGTACAAGGACTACAAGGCAGGGGAACTCCAGTTCTGCAACCACTGAGAGGCTCCGACATAACCGAAATGCTCACTGCCCAAGACGAGGACTGATGTCAACAGAAGATACCAGCGTGTGTCTTCCAAGCGATGTTGTATGTACTCGGTAGAGTGGAGATCTTTCAATTGGCTCCGGATCCTAGACTAGATAGCCAGTCTGACGCTGTCGCGTGAAGATCAGCTTCGCAAAAAAAGCTTCACAACGCCCCTTCTTTCTATACGCATACGTGATGCCAGAAACCCCGCAACTGCTTCCCAACTTTTGATGTGATGCCTTGATTCGCTTTGTACAGAGCATATAGTACATTAAACGTCGTTATATGGTCGTCGACTCCATGGGTATCGTTTCCGTTTTTCACTCGTTGATCTTGGCCAGGATCCTGCATACAGAGGTTAGAACCACGTCCACACCGACAGGAAAAGTCAAGACAGCCGGGACAATGCCGAGGCAAACTTACTCGCTGTCCCTGAACAGGTGGTACTCGTCCTCACCAACCTTCACAGGGGAGCCGCCAAACTGAACACAGCCACGTCAGCAAAATGTACTCTTTCGCCAAACCAGGTCTGGCATATCTCAAGAAGTAGAGGCGGCCAGAACCAATCTCGGTCGAGAGCTCCTTACCGTGGGGATCAGAACCCGGTCGCCAGCCTGCACGCCCACGGGCAACCTCTTGCCCTCCTTGTCCAGGGCTCCGGGGCCGACGGCGAGGACCTTGGCCTCGTTGAGCTCCTTGACGCTCGACTCGGGGAGGAAGATGCCGGAGGCGGTCTTGGCCTCGGCTTTGATGCGCTGGACCAGGACGCGGTCCAGGAGGGGCACGAGCGACTTGATGGATCGGATGGAGGTGGCCTTGACGGGTGGCACAGCGTCAGCAAGAATTGTTTCTCCCCTTCGAGACAACGGTCATGGTGGGATGGGGTGCTGGGGAACCGGTAGGTCGCGGGCGGGTGGGCCTGCCTCGAGGACTGAGCTCCGGCAGGCCGGCCTGCACAGCTTTCCCACCGATGTGTTGGATGAACAAGCCTGGGCAGGATCGATCAATCCGCTTACCATTTTGAATGGAGATAATGAGCGAAGACTTGAAGGCAGATTCAGACTCAATTGACAAGCGTAAATGGTGTATGCGGTGCGAAGGTGGCAGGAGGAAAGGTCAAGGTCCAAAAGTTCGAAGGTCGAGAGAAACAGCTAGAAAAAGTTAATGACTAATGGGGGTCCAGCCGAGGCCGGGACCTGATTGGTAGATGAGCTCCACCTTCGTGTAAGTGAGCGACCTCAACCCCAGGTCTTGGATCCGGCCTCCTCCAAGTGATATTCCCTATGGTTTGTGCATTTGCAGCAGAGACCGGACCGTCTTTCAAGCCACATATTCTCTCGAATGCCCCAAGGTGGTCTTGTCTGTCAGCAACACAGTCAATGCGCTGCAACGCGACAGTAGAACAGAGGGCTTTTGTTAGTTGCCGATCTCATATGGGTGCACACAGCAAGCAAGACGAACCCCCTGGTACGAACAATCGCCCTCTGGTCAAAAGGAATTTAAGCATATATTTGAGTCTGATATCAGATGACACGGGAGGTCAAACATCACTGGTACAGAAAAAAATAACATAAAAACGCTGACACGAAGGCCCCAGATCCAATCTCTATATCCGCCATCCACTGAAATGCAAAAATTGGCGCTGCCGACCATCTGTAGCCTATATCCATGCGATAGTCTCCAAGCGCCCCGGAACGCCGCTATACACAGACTTCTTCCTTGTTGTTATCTTTCAACATCTTTCTCTGCGGTGTAGCGGGCGAGGCCACCGCCGTCCCTCTATGACGGGTGGCCTTGTTCGAGGGTATTCCAAGAGTCTTCCCAATTTATGAGTCTCGAATCCAGCACCGCGGCAAGTATTCTCTTCCGCTCACAATCCAGACCCGACCATGGATGGCATATTGAGCGAGTGCCCGAATCCCATGGCGTGCGTTTCACGCGTCTCGACTTTGCTCGCAATTTTCCAGCCCTCTCCTACTTGGTGGCGTTCGCGCTAGACGGGGGCTC
Organism: Diaporthe ilicicola; assembly: GCA_023242295.1. NCBI lineage: Eukaryota > Fungi > Ascomycota > Sordariomycetes > Diaporthales > Diaporthaceae > Diaporthe > Diaporthe ilicicola. Next base: position 499,982 of record JALPVH010000001.1, on the reverse strand, counting down.
CAAGACATGCGTGTGGTCGTCGGCCTTTATTACCTTCCCTTGATCCAACTGCCGACAGATCACGGTGTTGCTCACCCAATTATCCTCCAGAATCTCCTCCATATTGGCCCGTTTCTTCGGATCTATCTCGAGCATTCGTCCGATCACATGGCGGCTCTCCCTGGGCAACAACCTCAGAATTCTCCAAGGGCCTCGAATGACCTCCTTTTTCTCGCTTGTCGTCGTCGACGACTCGCCGTTGGAGCTCTGTTGTGGTTTCTCCTCACGATGAGAGGATTTGTCGCCATTCTGGCCTGACTTCCCCTTGTCTTCAGGGTCGCCCGGGAACATATCTCTCTGCGGCATGTCGTGCAGTGCGCTCTCTGACTTGACTGGAGGCAGAATCAACTTCTTCGGGTCATGTCCTGGGGTTGGATCTGCTGCAAAGAGCTTGTACGAGTTGTCCGTCAAGCGTGGGACCTTCCAAGGAAACCTGCGCAAGCTCATGCAGCAGTAGATAATGGCCAAGGACCATATGTCAACGGCTGCTGGGTCATACTTTCGCTCCTCGTACACCTCCGGAGCAAGATATGGATCGGAGCCGACAATGCCTAGTGTCAAGGTTAGCCATAGTTCCGATACTGTGGGTTGAATATGCTGGCTCACCTGAAGCCAGGACAAGATTGTTTTCAAAGGGGTATTTGAACACATGTGCACTGCCGAAATCGATAATCTTCATGATACCGTGTTCGTTGACCACAACATTGTCGAGTTTCAGATCTCGGTGTGCAAGGCCCATGCTGTGCAGATATGTCACGCCGCTGAGGATCTGCAAGAAGCAACATGATACTTCTTCGCGGGACATCTTGCCCGTCATCACGATGGCGAACAGATCGTACGGCGCGTACTCCATGACCTCAAACCACTTGCTCTTTTCTTGTACAATGTCAAGGGTTTCGATGATATTCCCATGATGCAGAGAAGATCCGATGCAGTACTCGGCCGTCAGCTTTTTGACATACTCCTTTTCCGTCTCGTAGGAGTGTCTGGGGCGGAATTCCTTGACCGCGAATACGGTATTATCCTCGCTCCGCTTCATCAACCTCACCGAACCACCAGCGCCAGAGCCGAGGACCTTTCCGAGCTTTCCATATTTGGATGTCAACCCGTGGTCGTCACCAAATGGTATCTGCGATGTTGATCTCGAACCCGGTGGGGTTTTGTAACCGGATCGGATGCTGGCTGCGGGGGATGCTGCGCGCTTCGCCTTATGATGCCCACCCATCTTAAAGAACCGTTTCAGGTCTGACATTGAGCCCTGCCGACTGTGTGTCGTTCCGTGGCTGTCTGTCTGGTACATGTCACTATTCTTACCGAGGGCGCTGAGAAGGCCGGACGACTGCCGCTTCTCGGTGGCAGACGTTTTGGGTAGGCTCAATGTCGATGAACTTGGCGAGATTCTGCCCTTTTTGCGAGAGAAGACGAATCTTGGCTCAATCTTCGCTTGAGGTTGGCGCTTGTTTGCGGCATACGGGTTGTCGACGTCTCCAGATGGTGTGAAAGGGCGGGAGTAGAACGCAGAGGCACGATTTGGGCTGGATTCTCTCGAGACTGGCAATGAACCCGGGCCGACGGAGAACATGCTCTTCCTATGGTCTGTTGCACCAGGAAACTCGGTTGTAGATCGTTTCCCTTCCTCGGACGATTGCCGATGAGGAAGTCTCCTGGCAGCAGGTTGCGGGGTCGTCTCCTGGCCAGATTCTTGTGGTGTGATCACGTCGCGTTTGTGTGCCGACTTTTCTGGATCTCTAGCATGGTCTAGTGTCTTTGTTTCCGACGTGCCGTCCGTGCCTGCTGGTGTCAAAGGCGGCGAATGTACCTCGGGTCCTCTTGGTCCAAGGCGAGGAGACGGAATGCTTGTTGAACTTTGCGTCTGTTGTCGGCTGGCATCTCTGGAGTCGTCATCGTGGGAAACCGTCTTAAGGGTTCGAGTTAGTACATGTTTATTCTCAAGGAATGCGTACAGCGAGAAAATAAACAGCCAGAAGCAGGTTGCATTGGTCAAGCCTCCCCCTACTGGATCATATCGCTTTTGAAGCAGCATGGGCTGAGCCATAGCTTTGGGACAGCAGAGCAAAATAAAAATCGAAGCAGGCGCAGAAGCTGAGAAAGGTCTGACGTACTCTGGAGGCAGGCAATGAGTACGGCTCAAAGGCAAAGTTGTTCATTCTGCTCTCTTGCAGACGATGTCCCTGGAGAGACTTGGATAGAGATCTGATATCCTCAGGTGTTACGAAATCGCTGGCATGGTCACCGCCCGGGCATGATGATTCAGACAAAGGATGCTGGGGGTCAATTTCCTGGACGGTGGACTTGAATCGAACGGCAGGGCCAACATTGTCTTCTGAGGTGCGGTCGGCAGCCGTATCGGGCGCGGTTACGGGCGCAGGCGCAGGCTCGGCTACGGGGGCGGTCGCGGGCGCATTGTTTGATGAGTCTAAAATAAAAAGCAATCATCAGCTTGGTTCATGGTCGGGGTGAGACTGAAACGGCCAAGCACAGTGGTGAATGACTGGCGGGGGAGGTTTGTTCTCGTCAGAGGGTGGGGGGCCGGCAGCAAACGGGCATCCGTCGAAGACGGGGGGTTAACGACAGGGCAGAGGGGCACTGAATAATGCCCGCTCGTCTATGACCTTGCGCCCTTTTGCTTACCTTGTTGCTGCGAGTCGGCCATCTTGCCTTGCGCCTCTTGCGAGAGCGCCTCCATGGGTCTTCAGTGGAGGCCGGGAACGAGGAGAAGGGGGCGGTCGAAGGGGGAAGAGAGGATGCTGGTGGGCCGACTTCGTGGTGCTGACGCTGGAGCTGCTGTAGTTGATGGGAAGGTGAAGGTTGATCTGACTTGACGGACCGAGTGCGATGGAAAGGCGCGAAGGCGTAGTGGGGTACAAGAGTGGGACCAGCCGTACATACAGGGACAAGTACTTGTACAAGGGCTGCGCGCTGACCCGGGACGACGAGATTGGGTAGACCACCTCGTGGCTCCCGCCTTCTCGTGCTACGCAGTAGTAGACAGGAGTTCCTACGTATGTAACTGTACCACAGGAGGCGAGGTCGGTAGGACGGCAGCTCCGCCCCACCTTCAGAGTCAGAAGCCACAAGAACCGGAAATAGCTGTTTGGGCAGGCCAGGCGATGATGGCCTTCCTTCAGTAAGGCTGAGCTTCCATCCGTCTTACCTCGTCAGATTTGCTTTGATTGGAAGTCAATGGGTGAGGTTCGTCCAAACCCGTGAATCAGGTCGCTTATCGGAGATGCCGTGCACGCTGTCTGTCTGTCTGTCTGTCTGTCGGCCGCGCTTGGACGAGTTTGCGATCTTGTCCTTTAGCTTTGCGACTTACATCATTGCCCGGATAGAGTTTCGAGCCCGACAATTTGGGATCTGGGGCTGTCACCGTTCACCAAATCCAAATCCAAATCCCATGTAACCTTTCATGGCCGGCCCTGTCTTGCCATCCGCTGCTGTGCCAGCCGGTGCAAGCAGGCGCATGAATATACCCGGATTTGCCTTTACCAAGCACGGCAGAGATTCCTTGGCCTCTGATTTGCATGAGGCTGTCCAGGCTGGTGCAGTACTGCTTGCATAGGGTCAGCCGCCCGTCACAGATACTGTGTAAATACTACCTCGGTAACGTTCTATGTGCGGGAATGGTGAGCCAATGCCCTGCGAAGGGCGTGCTCCGTCTCCGTCATTGTCAAGCCCTGTAGTACAGAGAGTCACGGATGCAAGAATTTGGCCTACTAAACTAGACAAAACTCAACGACTCGCACATCGGCCCGACCGACAGCGCTCGACTTGCATTTCCGACACCAACGTTCGACGTACCATTCTGTCTCAACTGCTTGCCCCACAGGAGGTTGTGCCGTAGGAGGAGGTATATCATACTGTGGGAAAATTTGTGCTGGTAGAGCCGTCTCGGGTGTTTGCGATCCCTGCGGATGAACAACACTAATACTTTTTTCGTCGACGCTCGCTACCTGTAACACTCGGGCTTTCAGGGCCTCGGGGCTGAACAACGGCGCGAATGACATGCGGATGACAATGCGAATGACATAGATATTGACGTCGGAAGAGCTAGCAGCGCATGCGCATTTTCTAAGATGGTCAAGATATCCCTGCGCGTGGAAAAGGGACAGTCAGCCTCGCAGGACGGCTGGTGTTCTGACATGTGTCGAGGCCGGATGAAAAGGCATCCTTCCGAAGGTCGCACAGGGCCCCTTATTAGCGAACTCCTCCGCAGCGCGCACTTTACACTAGCATTGCCGGCAATGGCTTAGGCAGGGGCTCTCGACGACCGAGGGTACCTGGGTATGCAATTGTGACCGTCTGAACAAATCATCTGGCGCAACAACTTGACCAACCAGAACCAAGCGACTTTGCAAGCTTCCTGTGTACTGTGTACTGTGTACTTGTATGTAGAAGCCTGGTATGTCGTTCTCAAATGTGATGCCCTAATTCGAGCATATACAAGTCGAGGCTCCGATGAAGCCCGTTGTGAGAGCAGGCATATACTGTTCATCAGATGGGTCAAGTTTCTTCCCTGTTGTCTTCCTGCTCAAACACTCTCGCGCCCCTTTAGATGGTCGCGTGGGATTTTGCAGCGACAAAACTTTTATAGATAGTCTGACATGGCCCGACTTGTGAAGGGCATTCTGATCGCCTTCCCTACCCGCGTATGACCCAAACCTCAACGCCAGCTCTTTGATGGTAATATACAGCTTTCCTATGCCACGACATTGATTCCTATTGACCTGGCCTGGTAGATGATAGACTTGCAGAATCCCTCGAGGGATAAGCCGGACAGCCGCAGCTCGGACTGCTTGACCTTCGCGATTTCGTAGACATGTTTCAAGGTGACAGTGCCGGCGACCTCATGTCCTGGTTGCGAGGCGCCCTTCCTCTTTCCCTTCCTGCCCAATGGTGCGTTTGCGGCGTTGAGAAGCAGCCAGGAGGTCTGTGGTGTCCGCACTTCAAAGTGGAATGTCCGGTCTGGTCGAACGGTGACTCGGACGGGTAGCGGCGTGCCTGGATTGATGTGTCCTGTCCTTGCGTTGAACTCCTGTTGGCGCTCGTCAGTCAGTATGGATAGCTGTGGTCAGAGAGGAGCGGAGCCGCCATGCCTTGCAGAAATCCATCGATTTGATACCTTTGCTGCCGAGAGCAGGTCCGACAGGTGGACTCGGACTGGCCTGTCCTGCTCCGACGACGAGCTTGACGATCTGGTCGACAGCCGCACCTCCTCGCGCCTTGGACATCTTGGCTGGTCTTCGACACGCACGCGTTCAATGTCGGTGCAGGGGAAAACTGTAGATCGAGATATCGGGGGTTTGAAAATTCGAGGCTTCAGGGCCACCAGGGCTGCATTGATTGACCTCATGCACCCGTGCCTAGCGTGCTTGGTACCCCCCGCCCTGCCGAGCCTGCCGAGCCTGTAAGTGGACAGCGACCGCCGAAGCTTTGCGCGCGACGAGGAGCCTCTGGGAGCATCGAGTGACCATCCTTGCCCTTTGTACAACTCACTCTCACACTGACCAGGTCTACAGGAGTGTTCGACTTCTTATTGTTACGTCGTTCCAACTCCTTTTCAATCCGAAGCCTTCTGGACAAGAACGAATATTTACTTCATTTGCACACCTGCGAGCTTGCCACCCTCCCAGATTCACCCTCCCAACCCAATCCCCAGAATCCACTCTTCTGCCCTCGCCATCTCCCTCCAAGACCTACGCCAACTCCAGCCAAAATGTTCAAGTGGGCTCAGAAGCAGTTAGTATTCCTCTACAGGCCGAGTGCAGCTCAGAAGACTGACACGATGTGCTGCCAGGTTGGCCGACGTCGCCGGTACGAAAGAGCCCATCTACGGCCCCTCAGCCATCCGCAATGTCTCCGAACAGGCAAAGACGACCCCTTACACCGAGCTGAAAAGGGAGGACATGAAGTGGTTCGCAATGAGCACTACCAGTGTCGAGACCTTCAGCTTCTACCTCACGTCGGACAGCGGCCACGCAGCGCTCGCCCAGGTCATCTATAGTAATGTGGCGTATGACGTTGACTCCGCGGTCCGGTAGAGACGGTGCACAAGGCCTGCTAACATGACAATCTTGACAGCGGCATCCGCACAACCTGCCAGTTCAACACCAAGGTCTTCTATCCCGACCAGAAGAAAGACTTCCTGTGGTGCTCGACTCAGCTCAAGGATGTCGAGTTCAGCGAGGACAAGTGCAACTTCTACGCCCAGGACTGTGCCGTTGAGCTTTCGGCCGACGGCACACATTACACCATCAAGTCGATGACAGACCAGAGAGCTATCGTCAACCTGACCATTCGGAAGGCGGCTCCCGGCTTCGTGTCCGGCAAGGACGGCAAGACTCTGTTCGGCACAGACCTCTCAAACCCATGGGGAAGCATGCGCCATGGCTTCTGGCCCAGGTGCACCGCCGAGGGGACCATCACCACTGCTGACGGACCCATCGACTTCAAGGGCAAGGCTCTGTTCATCCATGCACTTCAGGGGATGAAACCACACCACGCGGCTGCGAGGTGGAACTACATCAACTTCCAGGGAACTAATGTGTCTGCAGTCCTAATGGAGTATACCACACCTCCGTCGTATGGCTCGACAGAAGTCAATGTGGGCGGCATCGCTAAGGACGGCGAGATCATCGCCGCTGGATGCTCGAACACGGTCACACACACACGGGTCAAGCAGGACACGGAGAACTCGTGGCCAGAGCCGGAAGCCGTCAAGGCTGACTGGAGCGGCACTACGAAGGATGGAAAGCCGGTCGTGGGCTTGCTGGAGACGGAACTCGAGCAGCGCCTTGACAAGATTGATGTGATGGCTGAAGTCCCGGGCTTTGTAAAGCAGATTGTCGCCGGGGCTGCAGGCACAAAGCCGTACATCTATCAGGTAAGACGAGCACCAGTCATTTTCGAGAGTCCGGCTTCTAATCCATTCGCAGTATATGCCGAAGCAGCAGAAGGTGACCCTCAAGCTGAAGATTGGGGACACCGAAACTGTCGAAGAGGGTATTCTCTTCAGCGAAGCCACATTCATTTCGGCATAGAGGACCAACGGCATGGGTCTCACAGATCATCCGACATAGATGATGGTTTTGGCTATCAAAGGGCCAGAGGCGTGGGCTTAGAAGAGGGTCATTCCGGCGTTTTAGGAGGCTGGGAAGGTTTTGGCTAGAATTACGCTACGGTCTTGTAATCGATGGCAGTGATAATTGGTGGAATTAAACTGTCGCTTCATAGAGTAAGACACCTTTCGCAGCTCACCTTCCCTCCATACTTCACGGATAGTCTTTTGAACCGCCTGGGCGTCGCGTCATAGTGACTGTTGAACGCTAACGGTCCTCCCTCCTTGGAGGGGTAAAGCTTATCTTATCGCATAAACTCCCATTTACTGCAACCCCCTGCCCCCTCCCAACCTTGCTCTGCGTCTCTGGTCCCAAACGTGGGAGTTTTCCCAAATTACTGGGCCGCCCGTTTCGTTCGACGCCGTGTCTTAGCACCTACCGCCCTCAACATCCTCCGACCCTCCAGCCCTGCCGACCCGCCCGTCTTGATCGCCAAAAGTGAGGGTTACATATCAACGCGTCGCCACCATGGCTCCAACTATTCCTCACCGTGGAGGCCCATCCGGTTTGAAAGCACGTCCTGGAACGGTGTCAGGAAAGACCATCTTCGGGGGCAAGGGTGGTGGCAAGCGTCACCGGTGAGTCAACCGCCTGCTTTTTCACAACGACGGCGCAGCCTGTAAGGCACATGCCTACAAGTCGAGCAGTTTACTAATCCGCCTTGCTTAGGAAAATCATCAAGGACAACATCCGCGGAATCAGTATGTCACTTCTATCTCTATTTTCTCATGTTCATTGAAACAGGGTTCACTAACGCGTCTCTTCGCTCAGCTCGGCCTGACATTCGGTGAGTAAACACGGGCGATCATCACCACGACAACTCATCCATCAGCATATAATCCAGCAACCGAAACCCTTGACCACAGGCATCGATCTGCAGTCAAACTTCACTAACTGTGCATTCATGCTGACAATGAAATGGTCTACAGTCGGCTAGCTCGTCGTGGTGGCGTCAAGCGAATCTCGGCTGCGATCTATAATGACGTTCGTGCCGCTTTGAAGGACAGACTCACCATGGTACGTGACCGCTCGAGCATCACAATCATTATATTTAAGACCAAAATTTGAACCACCTGTTTTATGACACTAACGTAACATGTTATCTTAGATCCTCCGCGACTGCGTCACGTACGTTGATTATAGAAAAGCAAAGACCGTCACTGTCTATGATGTACGTTCCCAACAATGCAAAAGGCCTGCAGTTGAAAAGTGAGAGTTCTAACAGAAAGTACAGGTCATTCACGCCCTGAAGCGTATCGGAAGACCGGTTTATGGTTTCGGTTCGTTCTCTCCTTTAACCCGCCCCTTTCGCCAACACTTCAAAATTTCCTGAGGTCCCAGGAGTACCCTTAAGATCCTTCTGCTTTCCGGGATATGCTCACCACCTGCGAGGCGACAAAAAACATCCACTGACAAAAAAACAGATCCTGAGACTTACAAACCTGCGAAGGCCAAGTCCAGATCTGCCCCGGCCAACAATGATGACTGAGGCCGGAGCAAGGCTTCCTGATAAGCTCTTTCCCTCTCCTCACGATGGCTTGTCCGAGCTATCCTCTTGCCGGATTATGAACCACCGCTACTTCTGATTTCTCTTGTTTTACTACGATACCAAAAGGTCCTGTCTGATCGAGCTGTAAATACTGAGGGGATTGGCGTTTGAAGGATACTTGCTGCCATGTTCGGCAAGTTAGGGATTACCAGGTTTGCGATGCTCGCGGCCTCTTGTCATGGCTCTGAAGGAATCGGCTCATGAGAGCTACATATCAACACGGTCTCTACTATTTCTGTAAGGTCCATCTCCTTGGATACCAAGATTACAACCCAAAACTGTTCAGTGTCACTGTTCGAATTAAAACTTGTCGACTGTGAAAATGGAAATATGCCATGGAGTGGTTTCTATCTCAGAGAAGAACAAACTTACCATCACAATGTGGCAACAACCGCGATCTCGATGTTGAAAGTGCGACAAAACTCACCATTTCCAAGAGGAGTCTGTCGTTGGGTGATGAGCCAGGCGTCCATCATCGTCAAGGCCAGGGGTGAACTATTGCAGTTCTGCATGTCTATATGACCACATGGTACCTAGGACGCGTGGATGTCTGACTATGTTTGAACCGACAATGCAGCGGGTTGATCATATGGCCAAGGCCCGTAGCGCCTCGTCGCCGTCGGAATAGTACCCAAGCACTTTCACGTATAACATGTGCACTTCCACTCGTTTAATGCCATACATGCTGGGTCTCTGGCGCTCTAGATAGTCTCCGGAAGGGCCTACGTGAATGTCCTGATTCTAGGGGCCAGTAGGACTGCCTGTCTTTTTATCTCGGTCTTGCTCACTCTCACCGACTCTCACTCACACTCACTACTCCTCAGCTGCGAAGCGTTCAACAAGGCTGGTTAAAGAGAGTTTATTACTCCGTTAATCTAAATACAAATCAATCGCTAAGCTGCGCTGGCCTGCGGCAAGGCCCGCCGCATCCAAGAAAAGAGAGGAATGGGGTATCATAAAGACTCCCTCGAGAGCCCAGTCCGGTCCCGCCCAACACACAGAGATCCAACGAGTGCTCCGGGTCCACTCGTGATTTTCTCACAAATCGAAGCGAAAGTGGTATCATAGTTGATTAAAAAAAAAATCGCATCGGCCCATAACCCCAGACGCTTCTCAAATCAGTGCTCGGGAAAGAACTTTTCCTCGACCAATTTCACCTCTTCCTCCTTCCCCCTTCCCACTCGCTGACCACCTTCTCCAGCGCCCCAGCCGCCCGCCTCTCGCCGCTGCGGAAGGTCTTATTGAACATCTCGGGCAACACCATCTGGCTGTTGGCGTGCTCGGCGGCGAACCCCACCTCGGCGTCCTTGCCGCACTTCTCCCGCGTGATCCTGACGGCCTCCTGCAGCATGTCGACGCCGACGCCCTTGCCGCGGTACCTGAGCTTGGTCGTCCAGGCGCGGATGACGCCCTTGCCGCCCCGGAGGTTCTGGCTGCCCCTCTTCTTCCGGGGGCTCGCCGCGCTCGGCTCGAGCCGCAGGAACAGCGCGCCGATGATCTCGGAGCCGAACCTGGTGCCGATAACGACATCCTCGTCGCCCGTGTCGGGCGACACGAGCCAGTCCCACTTTAGGGCCTCGGCGATCTGGATGTAGCCCGACGTGAAGAAGCGGATGGCTAGCAGGTAGGCCATGATGACGCCCGCGAATAGGGTCAGGGCGACGCCGAAATCGCGATCGCGCTGGGCCTTCCTCGCCCATGCGACCTGGTACGTCAGGGCCAGGGATGCGACCAGGCCCGAGACGAGCAGGGGGTGGAAGACGAGGCCCAGGGAGGCGCGCTGGCGCTGCTGAGCGATGGAGTCGGCGACGAGCTTGAGCGCCTCGACCTTGTCATTGCGGGTGGTGAGGACGTCGAGGGACAATGGTGGTATGTCATCCAAGTTGGCCTCTGGCTGTGGTGATGATGCCTCGTTCGCGTCGGTGACATGGTTTGCGAGAGGCGACGACGATGTTTGTGGTACGAGGCCCTGGCTGACGCCCACGGGCTCAAGCAGTGGTGTGGAGACGTTAGACATGGCGGATGGCTGGAGAGCGAGGTTTGCTCTGAGAAATGTGAAGAATGCTGCCGAGAAGGTTAGACTTATGGTTCGATGCTGCAAGGCTGAACAAGACAGGCAGGCTGAGGATGAAAGACGATCAGATGCGGTGGATGGTTTGCTGTGAGTGGTGCGGGATGGGGCAGGGCCAATACGGCTGTCACCAGTAGTGGCCAAGCAAGCTTAAGTAACAACAGAGGAACGACTTGGGGAAAAAAGAAAGGGAGAAAAAAAAGAGACAACGTGCAGGAACGTGCAGGATCGTGTGAGAAGGGAAAAGTCCCGCTGGCTAGGCCAAAGACGGATCACTCCCAATCTCCTGGGACACGAGCCACGGCACAGATCATAGGAGCTCTGTGTCCGGCTCAGGCAGGCCATGATGCCTCCCTCATTGCGGGTTCGCCATGCAATGCCCACGTGCTGTAGATTGAGGCATCGAGGCACGCGACAGCGGGAGAGAAAGATGAGGACAACTGGGAGGGGGGGGCTAGAGCAGGACTAAGGGTCTCCCTTACCTGTGCTTGTTTTCAGGACTGGTACGACATCGTTGAGTCTGCCGGATATCGAGTTTGGGTAACAAGCGGCGCTCAGGTCGAGCTCGAAGTGGTGCAGCTGGGTGTAGGTGGCCATTGTTGCCCGCGTTTTCTTGCCCTCCAACGTGGCTCAACGGCACAATGTCATTCGCCAATTGCCGGGGGAGGGGGAGGGGGACGGGTACGGGGACGGGGCCTCTGTCTGTGTAGAGGGTAGCGCCTCGGCCCAGGCCCTCGGGTTTGGATTAGAGGCTCGAGCAGTAAAAATCTGGCTGCAGCCCAGCTGTCAGGGAGGCCGTCCGCCAGCTGGTGAGTGTAACCCCGGAGAATAACTAAGAAATAAGCTCGGTAGTGGATCGGAGAGGCTGTTGTCAGGGCCAGGCTAATGTATATTGGCAGCCACCAGCTTCGGAAGGGCGAGGTAGTAATGAGAAGGTGGTAATGAGTCTGTCACATTCGACTGGCCTTTTTCAATATGGGCGTCCGCATGAAAAGGACAGACCAGACTCGCGTGCATCCGAAACAGTCGAACTGGGAGAGACAGGCTTATTCTCGCCGGAACAGCCGCGCGTCTGTTTCCTGTTGGATGTTTTGGGTGAGCAGGGCCAAAAGATCTTCTGGATTCCTGCTCGCTTGTTCCGGGAGCCTGCAGGCCCTTCACTTCAAGTATTTGGAGTCGGTGAAAAAGGTCCCGCCTTTGGATGGAGCCGAAGAAGGCTGGACGAGAGGGTCGAAACAAGAGGCCGGGGACGGGGTGCTCATATGTGGGAGGCCCTTTTGTCTTTCGCTGGCCGGGTATCAGATATCGTGCTTGCTCCAGCCCGCCAAGACTCCGACGTGCGCTGCCGACCAACGGGAGGGCTTCGACGGAAGAGATAAGGGAGATATGGAGGTGACGACAGAATGGTTGGCGGCCAGTATCAGAGTTAGCGGTGTTTTGTTGAGAAGTGTGTGTGTGTGTGTGTGTGTGTGTGTGTGTGTGTGTGTGTGTGTGTGTGTGTCTGATCTGCTGCACGAGCTGTCGATTACTCCTGCGTCTGCATCTGTAATTGTGTATCTGTAATTGTTGTGATGGTGGCCGTGGGAGTGGGGATTGGGGTCCGGCGAGGTGAGCGTCGCTCGAGACGGCCAGCATCCGTGCAATGCAATGCGTTCAGCAAACAGATAGAATACATGAGAGCGGCAGCAAAATGTGGATTGCCTGCTTCTATATAGGCTCAGGCTTGTCAGAGATCAGACACCAGAGAAAGACCAGACGGCCAGGAAGCCTGTCAAAAGGATCGATCCACCCTACCCATCATCTCACATCCATGTTGCTTGCAATAGTCTACCGAGCACTTTGTACACCACACAGGGCGGGCGTCTGTGCCCAGTCGCGGCCAGTCCCACGCAGGAGGTGCAAAAACTTCTTCCCAAGATGGATTCTGATAAGACGACGGGGCCTGTCAGACTCGAGCCAATGCCGACGGTGCTGATCAGGGGGCTCCGTAGCTGCGTAGTCGCCCCCCATCCGGTGGCACCAGACGACGCGAGAAAGCAGGAAGCTGCTCGACTGGCCCGACTCGACGACGCTCGGCGAGAGTGGGAGCGGCGCAGCCATTCGTCTGTCCAAAAATTCCAAAATTCCCACCCCGGTCTCCCAATGTCTAGGTAATGTCCAATCGAGGCAGGGCCCAGGCCAGCCATTCCGTTTTGTCGGTCATCTGAGATCGCCTCGGTGGGCCCCAGCTCTATCCCATTACAATCCGTTGTCTGGGACTGGACCCCCAGCCGAGCAGATCGTTGTTGTACTGACCCCGGCCGTACCAAGCTGCTCCCTGCACGCACACCCACCGCCCCGGACCATAGCCTGCCATGACAGCTGCTACTGACCCGCTACGTTGACGCCATCCTCAAACACAGCCATGTCTTTATCCTCTTTGGCTCTCAGGCCAGACTCCAGAGGAGTCCATGGCGTGGGGTCTAACGCTGGTCTGCTCGCCCCGGAGGTGTGCGTGGTGGGCTGATCCCGGGCGGAAGCATCATGTGAAAAAGGTTTTCGAGTGGCAGATGCGGCTGATTTCTGACGCTATGGGCCATTGGCATTGCGCCGTACTCGGGTAAGTGTCACCAACAAGCATCAGAATCTGCGCAATGGGCTGCTTGCTGGCTGGATGGGCAAACCAGACCGTTCGTTGCCAGTCAGCGGGCGTCTAGTATAGCGTGCTGGGTCGACGTCTTGGGGTGTCTGGGTCTGGCCATGGCCCTGTTGCAGCCACCAGCCGCTAGTGTCAGAGTATGCAGCAAGATATCCACTTCGGGGTCGTTTCCTGCGGCAGAGTTCAGAATTGTTCTCATCGGATGAAAGCCCCAACAGCTTGTTCGTCAACCTCTACCCTGCCCCACGCAACCATGACGTTGCCCAGTGAGCCTGAGTACGACGCTCGCCCAAGCTTATCATGCGTTCAATGTTCCTCGGGCGAACTGCAACTCGTGCGCCGAACTCCCTCCGTCGATCCCTTTCCCGGGAGCAAGCACGAAAGCAAAGCATGAAGACACACCCAGCGAAGATCACGGGCTGGCACTCGGGCGGTGGAGCCTCGGCGGCCATCGACCCTGGGACACTGGAGGAGAGTCAAAAGCCTTGCGGACTCTCCGGCCCACACACGCTGACAAGGGCTGGCCAGGAAGTCCGGGAAGCCAAGTTCCCCAGCGGTCCAACCCTCCACGCCCACTGGCCGAGGTAGGGTTCCAGGCGTGCCAGGCTGCCCAAGGTCGCATAAGGTTGAAACAACCTCCTCCCGCTGCTGCTAACCCAGAACCACCCACTCAGACTTCTCGCCTGTTTCGCATAAAGCCGTTTGCAGATCCCCAGAACTCTTTAGGGCCTGGGCTGCAGATCCAGCCAGAAAACCGAGTGGACACCGACGGTGTAGTATGCAGAGTAGTGTAATAAATCCGGCCAGCAGCACAATACAGCTCCCGGCTGTTCTGCTCTTGCGACAGGCGGATTGACGGGATGCACACCACAACTGGGCTTGACGGTCTAGATAGTGTACTTGTCATCGACAGACCGACAGACGGTCGCCCATGATCGGTTTTGCGTGTTGCGATCAGGCGAAGCCGAGGAAAGACTACCGGGTGATCTCGACCAAAAGTCAAATTGAGCTCCTCCACTATCAGACTTTACGACGGATGTGCCACGGGGGAACTGACATCGGAATGCGACCTGCGACCAGATATAGACTGATACTTGCTTCGAGCCCATATGTCAAGTCCGAACTCACATGCTGTTGACCGGACGAAGCCGTTCGGAGTCAACCACTTGTTGTTGGTCACAGTTCATTATACTTCTTACACTTCTATTATAATCAAACCACTTGTGCCCGGTAGACTGCCCGGCGCTTGATTGAGCGCACTTCCTTGAAAAGCTTGGGATGCACCTGTCACTGCCAGATGCAGCAAATAGAGCAAGGAGGAAAGGTGGTGATGAAGCCACGCTCAGCAGAATTGTAGCCCGGCTGAATGTTAGCCTCCCAAATGAAATCCCGATCATGTGCCGGCAGCTTTGCCAATTTATACAAAGTAGTCTACTGTAATGGAAACTTCAACCACTGCGGCACACACACACCTTGGGGCCATTCTGGGAAGCCGAGAGCGAGACCCTCCAGCCAGCCGGGCTGTCCTGGAGCGGCTTCCCGCCCGTGGCCCGTGGTTCAACATTGCGCGGCCGGCCATCGACAGGATCGAACTCTGTCGGTGTATCTCTTCGGCAGACGGGATAGGCGCAGCGACAACGAATTGATTGATTGCCCTCGAGCTTGTGGGCAGGTGGTGCTCAAGTCGAAACGCACGAGGCCGTCTCGGGCGAAACGCCTCTCTGTTCTGCCCCACTGCGGCTCTGCGTGGAGAGGCCGGGGTAGCAGGTCTGGTCGGCCTATCGGCCTATATCGCCTCGGGATACTCGCAGTGATCATGCCTGCAACCCCGGGGCCGCACTCGAGCAGAAACGGTTAGGCTGCGCTTACGGCTGTTTTGTGGAGGTCTGTTGCTGAGAGATGACCCAGAGGTCCCCTCGTCCCGGCCAACGGCCTCATGCAATTGCCAGACGGGGCCGCCGACGGAACAATTTAGCTGGCGTGTCGATCGTGAGATGGAGACGGCGCCGTGCCAGGTAGAGATGCGCGGCACCACATCGCCGGCGGGAGATAGATATATGGACAGCGCGACCGCATTGAGAGGAACGCATGGCCACCGTCGGCCACCGTCACCCACCTGACCCGCTTTACCTACAAGTTTGGTTGCATTAACCCGTCGCAGGACCGGTGTCATGGGGGTTGACGATCATCAATGGACTCGCGAGACTCGGTGGTCCTATGTTGAGCACGACTCTGTCACAGCCTGATGGCGGCGGAGTCTGGACGAACATTCCACAAGACAGTAGCTGTGACGACATGCTGTCCCGGATTGCGGGCAAACGGGACGACCTCGTGTGTCCGGCAACAGGGTGTGCCCTTACTGGAAGTGCCAGTGATTCGAATACTCACCCAGCAATGGCGATTATCTCTAACGAGAGAGGGGGGACCATCTGGATCCTCCAGGGTGGGTGTTTCTTCATGTCCCAGAGATGCATGATTTTTTTTGCCCGAGGCCGTGGAGAAATGGTCTCAGACATCTTTGCTGACAAGAGACCCATCGTCGACAAGAGGACAAGGCAACGCTGACACTCGGCCTCGCTCCAACGGGGTGGTTCTGCTTACACAGTGTGGACTGGAAACCTGGATTGGGGTTTGCAAGGTGCAAGTCCTAGTCTAGTCTACCAGGACCGTTCAAGTCTCTCCCTCCCTCCCGCCAGCCCGCCTGCACAGTCCTTGGCCAGCCAGCCAGCCAGCCAGCCAGCCAGCCAGCCAGTCAGCCATCAGCCCTACCGGTCGGTCAGAATGGTGTAAGGGTGCTGGGATGCAGCCCGGTATGTACAGTATCACCTCGACACCCATTCTCAGCCGACCAACGACGACAAGCGACAACAACAACGTTACCGTCTTACCTGCAGTACCGTGCCCTGGGTGCTGTCTAACCTGGCAGCCCACGTACTGTGCTGTGCCGTGCGTGCTGCCCACGCCGAGCTTCCGGGCTGCATGCAACCTTGCCTAACAGTTCTGCATGGTAAGTAAGACTGCCTTGTGCTACCCAAGGATGTACGGTAGCTTGGCTTTCAGCACCTGGGCTCGAGCTGGGCTCGCTGGGCTCGCCGGGCTCTCCAGAACACTGCCGAGTCTGCCTTGCGACTGAACCCCGCCAATCTCCATTGGCTGAGACCTGCATCCTTCCTGCCAGTCCGCCCAAGTCCAGCGCCCAAGCAGACGAGGCAATCAGAGAGGGAGAGGGGGAGAGAGTACTCAGCCAAGAGCACTGTAGATACCCATTCCCGGCCGGCCGGCCGACCGCTGCATGCAGTGTCAGTCAGTACGTACGGGTAGGCTGGTGATGGTGGTGGTGGTGGTGGTGGTTTGCCCAAGAATCCTCCAAGTGGAGGTAGCTTGCACAGAAAGGCGGGCGTCCGCCCACGCACTAGGGTGCAGCTGGGGTTGTACTGTACTGTGCATGCAAGTCTCGTGTCCTACATACTACTGCACGCCCTCCGAAGTCCTACACCTAGGAATCAGTAGGCTAGGACAGAACACACATACTGGATCAGGCACAGGTTCAGGAACAGGTACTCACACTTGCCTGCTCTGTCGGCGCCTCGCCTGGCCCCCGACTTTCTGGAGCCTCATTGACCTGTCCTGTCCGTTCTTCCAACCGACATTTCACAAACATGGCCCAGATGTGAATGTTTCTCTGGTCCGTCTCCGCGCTCCAGAAGGTTTGCTCTGCGCCGGGCCGATATACCTGCACCAGACACCGTCCCCAACGCCACTGCTTATTCGCCTCTGCTTCCACCTCCGCCTTCGTCCCAGGACAGGGGAGAGAAGCCCTCCTCGCGCCGCTCAACACTCGACTCGACCATGGGGTCGGAAAAGAAGGGAGGGCCCTTCGTAGGCCCCTCCGATGCACGCTTTCCTTCGCTTGCGGCCGTGGACCGCCTGCACTGGACCCGCTCTCCACGCCCTCAGTATTCTCCGACCTCCTCCCCGGACCCGGTCTCGACAGCGAAGAGTGTGTCGTCCGACATGTCCTTGTCCTGCGTCACCCGTGGAACCTCCCGGGATGATTGTTCTTACTCGCGCTTCCTGGCCTGGGCTGCCATCCAGCGCAACGCGTCTCCCTTCATGAGCTCCAGCGACAAGTTGTCTTGCCCACTGATCAGGTGCAGGAAACAGTTGTCGGACCATGAAAGCATGCTGAAGCATCTGGCCTCGTGCCCCCAGCTGCCCACCCGCGAGTATTGGTGCTACGACCATATGAGGGTGGAACACTTCGATGATGCGAGGTGCAAGCGCTGTATCAGCCACCCCTCCAGGAGACGGAGGATGCTCTCCATGGCCAAGGGTTTCTTTTCGACACTGGGCCACAAGTCGAAACGCGGCCCAGAGCCCGACTGCGAGATCGACGACACCGTGGCGTTGGCACCACCGAGTTATCTGGAATCGCTGAGCTTCGACCCGCCGGCTGAGCCCGAGTTATCATCAACCGAGATTCTGGAAGCCGACTCAACCGAGGTCGTGGTGGTTCCGCAGGCCCCAGCTGATGTTGACCACATCATCGACCCCCAGGCCCTGGTACTTCCGGAGCTGGACTCAACCATGATACCCATGCAGTCAGCACAGCAGTGGCAACCCGCGTTCTGGGACGTACAGCCGCCGAGCAACAAGTTCACCCCGGTCGCTCCATGGTATCAGAGCCAGCCTACCAGCCAGCCGGCTTCGCAAGCACCTTCACATGGTCCCTCCCCAGACGCCCAGTATGGCCAGCAGGGCTCACGGCCGCTCCCATCTGCTTCGCGGAGCAAGCATCTTTCGCCCAGCTCATCTGTCAGGTCCACGACCAGCACGATGAGCAATGTCAGCAACATCAGCTCCATCACGACGGCCTCGTCCTTGTGGAGTACCCCGTCAACTGCTTGGTCGGGTTTCGAGACGAACCTGACATCGCCGCCCACAGGACTAATTAGTCCCGTTGATATGTGCCAGGATGATGGTTTTCACAATTTGACAAAGCAGTGTCCTTCCGACCCATTGGGGATGCTCCCAGAATTGCCAGAGCTTGAGGCCGACATGCCCGTCGTGCCTGAGCTATCGTCTGGCGACTTCTTCTCTTTCGGCACTGACTTGACCAAGCTCTCATATCCGGACAATTTTGTGCTTGAGGAGGAGACAGTCGAGCCTCTGGCGCCGCATTCAACGGAGGCCCAAGGCCCAGCAATCCTCCTGTCGGAGACCAAGTCCCTCGTCGCTTCTGCATGGGATGCCCTGCAAGAGCACATTGTCTCCTCGGCAGACAAAATCCAACACATCCAGAAGAACCCCTTGGTTGATCAGTTGAAACTTCTGTCAGCCAAAACTATTGCGCAAAGAGGCTTCTCGAGTCTGCGCAACATCCTGGAGTCTCGTCCGTCCACGTCCCCGTTGGACACGCTATGCTTGGTTCACGTAATCTACAGTTTCGCTCTTGTGGTACATGGAGACGATGCGGCTCGCCGATCTAATGACTTCTTCACCCAATCTTTACTTTACGCGACTTGGTTCACGCCCGAGAACCAAGCACATTATCGGCAGGTGGTGCAGGCAATTTGGCAGCCAGGCGACATGACGCTCGAGCAATTGGAACAACACAAGGCGTCTCAGGCTGTGCACGCAGGTTGGCCTCGCAGTTTGAAGGGCAAGGAGCGTGCGACTGGGCCTTCCGGCAGTGTCAACGAACGTCCGGATCCTCTTGTGACGACGGCACTGCACTTTTTAGACGGTATGTGTTGATTTCTCCTAGCGGCATCTTTCTGATTGACTCGTTCAAATGAGAGGAAGCTGACTGACACATGCATTTCGTGTAGAACTGGAGATTTCTGCGGTCCTGGGCCCGTCTTCCGAAGCGCTGGCTTCTGATCTTCGTGCGAGGCATTTACAAGACAAGGCCGCCGTTTCGCAGGTTGGCACTCCGGTCATCGAGAACGTCGCCGATCTGGTGAATGCATTGAGGGTCCTCGTCGCCCAGTACCATGACGTAGATGGCCTCATTGCCGGGTTAAGCAACGTGAACCAGAGCATCAGCGATGGTGTTATATGTTCAACTCGTCGATTCGAGTTAGAAGCACTCCAGGCCGGACAAGTGAGTGCTCATTGATCCCTTTTGACGTTTCCGCGACAGTGCAGAATTTTGACATCAAGTCAACAGAGTTGTATCATACCTGCCCAGTACTTTGACGACTATGTCCCACTGGTCCGCAGCCTTTGCAATCCTATCTACGAGCTCGACAGCAGCTCTGGGGCTTCGCAGCGCCACCATTACTACTCGTTGAGCGTGGCATTAAGTGAGGCTATGATTGTGGAGCTAGACGCGGCACCGTTGGATCCTGGTGAAATCTCTGAACTCGAGTCTGACGACGACGCTCTGTTCGACTGCCTGCTCGACTCCCTCACTCCGAGTTTGACGGATGACTTTATCATGGACATGGACGTTGAAACGCAACCGCTGCTGGGCCTGGAACAAGCAGAGGTTTCCAAACCGCCAACCCTCGAGATTCCTGCGCGCAACTTGACACCTTCGGAAAATAACACCACAGCTTCAAGCACACAAAGTCCGTTAAGCCCTACCGACCCGACAAAGAATGCCCTCCAGACGCCAGCCTCGTCTGCCTCGCCCCCGCCGCAGCAGAGACCCGAAATGGCAGAAGCGTGCTGCGAGCTGTGCGGCTACCGTCCCAAGGGCGACCCCAGGTGGTTCCACGGCTCCATGGCCAAGCACAAAAAGACGCAGCACTCGACAGAGCCGCCGAAGATCTACAAGTGCCCGTACCCTGGCTGCGTCAGTGCCTACAAGAACCGACCGGACAACCTGAGGCAGCACCAGATAGAGAAGGGTCATTTTGTGGAAGGCCATGAGGCGACCAGCAGGAGGCCGAGCAAGAGAAAGAAGATGGCATCATGAGGGGAAGAGCACAGCCGGCCGTCGTGGGCAAGTACTGGTGGCGTGTTGATTTTCAGCCTTGGCTTTTTACGATTCCGGATGTATATATGATGGACGGCTTGTTTTTAATGTCTGAGATACCACTGCTGCATTTGTATATAATTTACTCATGCTTATAGGAGAGGGTTTGCATTCGGCGCGTCTAGGCGTCATTTTTAATCATGGGCTGGCTTGGGCTCTTTTTGGGTTTCCAAATTGCGTGAATCAGGGGGCAGGTAGATACTCCAGCCTGGTGCATGAGAGCTGCGAATAAATAACAGGCCAGGCCAGGATGTTCGACCCGAACTCCAGGCTGCTTAAGTAGACAGTTAAAACGGGATCAAATGTAAACTAGTTTACCAAAGGCCTTGATAGTCAAATCGTTGCATGTGCAAGAAAAGAAGATGGCCGCGCCGTCACTGTTGGCGATGCCGAGCCGAGCCGACGACGTTTGGCTGGGTCCACACAACTTCACTTTACCGTCGCCAGGGACGCGTCAATTACACTATAGCGACGTAGCACACAACACATACCTGGTCCTTGATTAAGTACCTATCTATGCACGACTCTTTTCAAGAACTTTAGAACTTCTGGACTCGGGTGTGGTGTTTGGCGAGATTAGAAAAGAAAGGTCAAAGAGTGGCTGCTGCTTGAGAAAGAACAACACACGCCACCTCCCACCACAGCCAGGCCCCAGATTGGAACCCAACGAGCTTCACCAATATGGCAGCCGACTCAGCACTTCCACGAATTTGCGTTCTGGGCTCCCTCAACATAGACCTGGTGTCTTATGTTCCTCATCATCCCGCCCCCGGCGAGACGCTGACCTCCAACTCCTTCCACGTTTCCCCAGGCGGCAAGGTGAGTGAGTGTCGAGCCATGGACCACACCCCCTTGGTTCCTCAACCTCCCCACCCGCCCCCTTACAAACACGATCCCAAGTTGTTGCATGAGCTCTTCATACCAACACCATCTACAGGGAGCCAACCAAGCCGTGGCATGCGCCAAGCTGTCCCGCTCGCAGCCCCCGGCCGGCAGCACCGCCGCCCCCGCTGACGACCCGGCGGCAGCAGCGCACGTGTCGATGGTGGGCGCGGTGGGCGCCGACACGTACGGCCAGATCCTCCTGGACAGCCTGTCGTCGCACGGCGTGGACGTGGGCGGCGTGACGGCGCCGCGCGAGCTCAAGACGGGCATCGCCATCATCGTCGTCGACGAGCCCACGGGCCAGAACCGCATCGTGCTCAGCCCCGAGGCCAACCACCGGGGGATGGCGGCCGCGGGCTTTGATGCGGACATCTACCCCCGCGTCGGCGCCCCCGACCTGCTCATCATGCAGCTCGAGGTGCCCATCGACACGGTGCTGCTGGCGCTGGCGCGCGCCCGCGACGCCGGGGTCCCCGTGCTGCTCAACCCGGCGCCCGCCGTCCCGCTGCCCGAGCATGTCTACCGCGGCCTGGCGCACCTCGTTGTCAACGAGACCGAGGCGTCGATCCTATCCGGGCTGGCCGTGGAGAAGCTGGACGACGCGAAGGGGTGCGGCGAGGCCGCCGCGTGGTTCCTGCGGAGGGGTGTGCGGACCGTCATCATCACGCTCGGCGGCAGGGGCGTCTACTACAAGTCCGAGGGCGGCGCCGAGGGGGGCCTGCTGCCGGCCGAGAAGGTTCGCGAGGTCGTCGACACCACGGCTGCGGGGGACACGTTCGTCGGCCAGTACGCCCTGGAGGTCGTCGGCAGCAGGGGTGGCGCCTTCGACCTCGAGGCTGCCGTGCGCAAGGCAAACAAGGCGGGTGCCATCACGGTGCAAAGGAAGGGCGCCGCGGCGAGTATTCCATGGCGGGACGAGGTGGTGTGAATAAATGATAGCAAACATCCAACATGACCGAAATCGCAAGCAAGCATGAGCCAATGTTCAACTTCACACACATACACACACACACACACACACCCTCGTCTTTGCCCTTGATGATGGTTGTACTGAACTTGGTGTTCCAATAGAATATTTGCAAGCGCTATAGCATGTATCGAAAGCCTAGCGTTTCACGCACAGTGTTGCCACTGGTGAACAGCCGCTCCTCCTCTTCCAACAAGCCCCTACGCCCCTCGTCCCTCTCGGAGCGCCTGTTCGCTCTCGCCAGGTAGGCTCTCAGCCCCAGCGCCAGAATTGCGACGCCAAACATAGCCGCCGCGCAGACACCCATACCGCCGGTGAACCACGGCCCGTCCGTCTTCGGGTACAGCCTCGTCCCGATGAGCGGGCCCGTCTGGCCGATGACCTGCATGAGGGCGAAACCCGCGCCCTTGTGCGCCGGGCCTCTGGAGTTGTTGACGTTCCAGGCGATGGTAAGCACTACGACGCAGAAGAACCCGGCCGCGGCCGGGTAGATTGCCAGGTAACGCGCCATGTTGAGCCCCTTCCCGGGCCCGAGCATGTCGCTCAGGCCATGGCTCAGCGCGAGGAATGAGTATCCCAGTGCCGAGGACAGCGCGCAAGCTGCTATCAAGTAGGCACGCGACTGTAAGGCATCTGACGCCTTTGCCACGGCTAGCACGGAGATGAACGAGATCAGGTAAGGGGGGGCCGAGAGGGCCTGGGAGGCCACAGGGTCGTGTCCCATCTCAACCAGAATGGAGGGCAGAAACACGGGGAGGGACGAGTATGCTACGTTCGTGAGCAGGAAGATGCCGGCTGTCGTCCAGGGCACCGGGTCGCGGAGCACCGTCCAGACACCACTGCTGCGCTGCCGTTGCCGTGCTCCCGATGCCGAGGGCTTCTTCTCGCCGCGCCTTTCGTCTGTGTGCTCATGTGAGAGTCGCAGCCTCGCGACCTTCTTCTCACGCCTGGTGAGGTATGTCGCTTTCTCAGGAGAGTCGGGGATGACCCTCCATGCCACAGTAGCAACTAACACGGCTGGGAAGCCCTCGACAAGAAACAGGAGCCTCCATGGAGCAATGGGGCCATTCTCGCCGAACTTGGTGATCAACCACGCCAGAGACGAGGCGAACGTGGTGGCAAGCGGCGCGGCTGGTTCGATCATGAATTTGACAGTCAGCACTCGGGCCTTTGCCAACATCGCCCTCCACCTCTGCCGACAGGAATCACGCCTTACCAGAAATGAAGATGGCAGTCCTAAGCGCCAGCTCCTCCCGCCGGAAGAAGGAGCTCAGGTATATGGGGATGCCGGAGAAGCCCGCCTCCCCGACGCCCAGCAGGAAGCGCAGGGCGATCAGCACCGGGTAGCTCGTGGCGACGGCCTGCAGCGAGGCCACAGCGCCCCACGAGAGCACGACGCCGCTCACATAGGCATGAGCCGGGACGCGGTGCCAGAGCATGCTCATCCACTCAAACGCAATGTAGGCGATGTAGAATGACGCCAGCGCCCACTCGTAGTAGGCGTCGTCCCCACCCCGTTCGTCGCCAGGCTCATCCTTTGTGGCTGCTGGTGTTGTTAGGTCGTCATCCATGCCCGCGACGTAGGCATTTCCAATGTCTATTCTTAGCAACCGTTAGTTTCTCTTCCTGGATCGTCCCAATCCTTTCCCCAAAAGTTTCGCCCCCAAAGGCAACATCAGACCAAAAAAAAAAAAAAAAAAAAAAAAAGAGGCACAGCTCCGGCTGAGCTGCGCGCGTGTGTGTGTGTGTGTGTGTGTGTGTGTGTGTGTGTGTGTGTGTGTGTGTGTGTGTGTGTGTCTGGTTGGGGGGCCGGATGCAGGAACCAGAGCCGGGATTCAGGAACAAGCCACACTTGGCCAGAAAGGGCACAGGAGAATTGGGCAAGGTGGATGAAAAAGGAGGGTGAGACGGACTCGACCGGTCAAGGAAGCTGAGCATGTACAGGAACGCCACGAAGAGCACGAGGCGCCGGTCGAACTTGTCGACGACTGCACGCTCTTCCTCGGCAGTGTAGGTGAAGACATTCCTGGAATGGCCGCGGGCGCCATCATCCATCGCTCGCGGGCCCCATTCGACCTGTTGACGCAACTCGTAGACGTCGTCGTCGCCGTCGTCGTCGTCGCTGCTGCTGCTGCTGAGAAGAGGGCCCATAGCCAAGTCCTGGTGGCCCTCGCCCAGACAGTGTTCGCTGCTGCTGCGGCCTTCAGGGGTCATGCGGTCGGGCGCAGGGGACGCAGATGAGGTAACGCTGGGCGGCAGGTCCCCTTCCCCAAGAGACGCAGACAAGACGGCCGTCGAGTCCCTCCTTTTCTCCATTGCGTGGTTGGACATCCCAAAACAAAAAACGAGCGTGATGATGGCCCAATGTGCAAAGCAGGATCAACTAAGCCGCGATGATACCGTTCATGGAAAGATCCATTCCGCGGTTGCTTGGGAGTTAAACACACACCCAGGCAGCCCCAGGTGACGGTGAAGGTGACGGTCTCAGGTCAAGGAGAGCGCCGAGCTGGGGGTCGAAATGAGCGGGATCCACGCGTCCACGCCTCCACCGCTCCCCGGGTTTGGGAGGGCACCGTCTGGCCCGGCTGCCCGGTGGCTTTTCTGATGCACTAAGACGACGCAGCTTAGCCAGATCCGATTGAATGCCGGCCGTCAGGTGACACGAGTGAGCCAGGCGCAGTCTTGTTCGTGTTGTTGTTGTAGCTGTCCTTTCTCTTCGCGCAGCCACCTCACCGAGGCATGACCGAGCGGTGTCACCAACCTGGGGTATACTCGGCTAAAGCAAGTCAATAATACTCCGTACTCGGACATGGTCTAACAACGCGTAATATCAATTCAATGCAGGTACACTGATTTACATGCAGTAAGCTGACTGACTGGCTGGTCTGAGCGTGGGAGAAATCTCTCATCGTCAAAAGTACAGCATCGCGGTCACGAAAAGGAGGCAGGGGAATGTATTGTTTTATTCTGTCTGGGCCAGAGAGCCCAGGTTCATCGTCTAGATTGTCTTGTTCGAGGTGGTATGTAACAGCGATACAAAGAAAAGGGAAATTCCCATAGATCAGGCTTATGTGTCCCTGTCCGTTCGGACTTGAAGTTCCCACTTTACTGTGCATCCCATGCTTGTCCCCGGGTCCAGCGTACAGGTGTGACGAATCGGTTAGAGGAGCTCCCCAGCCCCAATGCCTCCCTCCCCACGGCTCTCTCGTCGTCCCCTTTTCATCCCCACATCCCCACGCGTGACGGTCGTCGTTCCCTTTTGCTTCATCTTTGTGCACTCTCGTCACCTCCAGTAAGAATAATGCATTAAAAAAAGAAGTCCATCGTGGCCAGACCAAGGGCCTAAAAAGTCGGCCTGATCCTCTAAAGCGACGAGGGTATATCCAAGATAATGGCGGGCTCTGGGCTGTCAAGAGCCCGCCAGGACGAAGGCTAATAAAACATGGAACGACACGTGTGTAGCCGACCGCGCCTTTTCTTTCAAAGCACGGCCTCTGCTTCGCCGGCTCAAGAAGTCCCCACACAAGGTGGTAAATGCACGAAGCGGACCAGAAGGGTATCGTAATTGTGAATCAGAAACAAAAGGCTGTACGGGATGCAGAAGAAAGAAAAAAAAGGAAATATCGGGTAGATGTCCAAGTCAGATCTGGTGACCCAGGCAAGGACTTCAGTTCCAGCCCAACGAGTTGGCCGCCGCGACGGGTGGTGAGATGTAGGCTGTCCGTGCCGAGTTGCTCATGCCGCTCCGGCCGGTCCTGCCACTGCCATGGCTGTCGCGGCCACCTGCTGCCCCGTAACTGGACATGTCGCGGCTGAGGAGAGCACCGCCCATCAGGGCGGGGCTACCGGGTTGGCGCATCGGGGAGCCGTGGGAGACGGAGCTCGTGCGGGCGTGTGCCGTCTTCCTCCGCTTGTATCGTCGAGCAATGATGAACATGGCAGTGCCATAAGCTGCCGAGACGACAACGGCACCCACAGCGATACCGGCTGTCTGTCCTCTCTGGCTTGCGGAGGAATCGCCAGATCCCGAGTTTCCAAAGACGTCGCCGCCATTCCCGCTTGAAGAAGACGAGCTGGACGAGCCGCTTCCACCGTCAGTCCCGGTCGAATCAGATCCATCAGACCCACTGCCAATTATGATACTAATGGTCGAGTCAATCTGCTGCGTAATGTTCCTCACCAGCATGTCGTCCTGCTGGTACAGTGCAGACGCTGGTTGCTTGACCTGTAAGCTGAGAGTGCTGACCAAGTTCACGGGGTATGTCGCAACGGCAATGGTCGGTGTGTAGCCCTTGTTCTGACTATATCCCTGAAGCGGCTGAAGTCTTCTCATTTGCACAAGCCCATCATTGGTGATGCCACCAGCGTGGAGCAATGCCTTAGGAATTCCTGATAGAACCTGAGCAGCTGCCTTAGGATGGCTGGCAATGAACGCATAATTCAGGGGGAACTTGAAGCCCAGCTGGATCTCAACAGTACCATCAGGGATTGGCAAGGTACCAGTGTCAGGCGTGATGGCCTTTGGCAGATTGGTTGGCAGTGAAGTCGCGGATGTTGCAGTATCATAGCCAGTCACAGTGCTCGTCGATGGCGCAACGATGATGGTAGTAGGCAGCCAAGACTCAGAAGAGTCCGTGATCGTGGAGGTGGCGACTAAGCTGCTCCCCAGACTCTCGGAGGACACGGTCGTGATGCTGGGCAGGGAAGCCGAAGAGGTGGTGGTCGCCTCCTCCGTGGTGGTGGGCGGGGCACTAGTCTCTGTCACGGGGACCGTGGCGTTGGGCGGAAGGGTGACGGTACTCGACAAATCGGTCGTGGACGTCCCAGCCTCACCTGAGGTAACGTTCTGGGATACAGTTGCGTCTGTAGACGTCGGCGACAAAATCGAAGTGCTCACAGCTGTCGTCGGCAAATCCGTAATCGTAGTGTTGGCGGTGATTGGCACCTCGGTGCTAGAGTGGTCGTCGGTGCTGATGACTGTTGTACCGTTACCAATTGTTTCCGTTCCGCTTGGCGAAGGCGTGGGGGTGGTAATGCCAGTTCCTGGACCAGTTGCAGAGGAGTCAATAGTCTGAATAGTAGAAGCTGTCGTTTGAGTAGCTGAAATGATAGTAGTACCCGTACCAGGACCTGTGGCGGAAGCATCGATAGTAGATACAGTAGACGAGGCAGTGACGCCTGTACCTGGGCCAGTGGCTGAGGCGTCAATAGTCGAAGTCGATTGTTGAGACGTGGTCACGCCTGTACCGGGGCCCGTTGCGGAAGGGTCGACAGTCGGAGCAGTGGTTCCTGTTGCCGAAGCAGTCTCGGATTCCGTCCCGTTGGTTGAAGTCGGGCCCGCGAGGCCGCTGGAAAGATCGGACAAGAGGCTGCTCAGGGGGAGACCGGGTGAAGATGGCGTCACAATACCAGTGGGTGCGATGACAATGCCAGAGCTGGAGCCGGAGCTGGAGCCGGAGCTGGCACCAGAGGCGGTGGGGGAAGAAGGGGTCGGACCTGTAGAGCTTCCGGTTTCCACGGTCTGGATCGAAGTCGCATTGGTCGTATCGGCCGCCGAGGTGGGTACTGTGTTGTCGCCCGACTGCGTGCTGGTAGGGGGTTTGCTGACAACCGGGCTAGTGGAATCAGTCACACTGGTAATGCCGCTAGTGGCTTCCGTGGCGCTCGTAACCGCGGTTTCTGATGTTCGGCTCGTTGGCAGTACAATCACTGGCGGGACGGAACCTGTTGAGCCAACGTCGGTGGTAGCAGTCACATCAGAGACAATACTGCTCAGGATGGAGGTGAGGGCAAGCCCAGTCGACTGAGTCTCGCTGGCAGATCCTGTGGTAGTCGCGGTTTCTGATGTTCGACTCGTTGGCTGCACTATCACACTTGGGACAGAGCCCGTCGAGGCAACGTCACTGGAGGAAGCTGTAACAACGGATACAATGCTGCTCAGAATAGAGGTGAGGGGAAGTCCGGTCGGTGTCTGCTCGGTCGCGGTAGCACTGGTCAATGCGGTCTCGGTCGAGCTCGCGCTTGGGGTGGCATTCGTGGAGACAGAAGACGTTGTCGTGTCGGACAGTGAAGACGACGGGGGCGGAACAGACGCAGTCGTGTCCGCTGAGCTGGCGGTGGTCGTGGAAGATGTCAGTAGCGTCAAGGCCGTGGTGGTGTCCGTGGTGCTGTCAGTAGAGGCAGTAGTCGAAACAGCATCCTCCGTAGTGCTCGTGCTGCCAGCCGAAGTTTCGGTCGGGGAGACGACGGTGGGGGATGTGACCGAGCTAGAGCTGTCGCTATCGGATTGAACATCGGTCGAGGTCGGTACCAAGGAGGGCTGGCTCGTCAGACTCGAAAGGATTTCTGATAATGAGACGCCCAGACTCAACGACCCCGAATCGGACGTGCTAGTCTGAGTGGTTGTCGTCGAGGGGATTGGGGTAGCGATATCCGTGACGGTCGCATTGGTAAACTGTCTCTTGACCTCACGAGGAAAGTATATCTTCCGCTTGGCCACTGGTTCTGCGCCGGCGAGTGTCGAGGCAGCCACCAGCGCAGAGACCAAAAGCGACTTGGTCTGCATCCTCTCAGTCTACAGGCAATTCATCCGTGCCGATCGTCAAAGAGTCGTCTGCTAGGTCTCGGATACCGGGGATTGGCGAGTGCCTGTGCAGGTGGTCTCGACGACTGTCAGCACACGAGGAGCCGGCGGGTGGTGTCGAAGAGCCGGCGACTCACTGTCAGGAATGAGGCAAATAAACGAGTGTACTTGACAATGGGTCAAGGAGTGTAATCTATATGAGTCGTCAGCGTCTGTCTGGCCCATGCATTTCCCAGATGTGCTGCGCGCATGAATGATCCGCCAGTGGCTGTTGTTGGGACAGGGAACGAGGAACTGGTCCCAAGCCTCGGAGGCTCCACCTCCTCGGCGGCGTGGAGACCAGGGCGGGAGAAGAGGGAGGAGTGGTTACTGACTGTTTCTGGCCGGGCCAGAAAAAAAGATTGTTTGCGTTTGGGGCTTAAAGAGCGACTTGACGAGAGACTCGTCAGAATGAGGTGAAAATTCACAGCGAAGCGATGTCCGTGGTGGTTTGGGGAAATGTTGTTGTGGGAAGGTTTCGAGATTAAGCCAGGACAGACATTTGGCAGCGCAATTTCGGGAAAAGGGGGCCGTGGAGTTGGGCGGGCTAATCCTAGCGGAGATCGGCCGCGGGAATGCAGGACGGACCCTTCGCCTCTCTATCGATTTGCCCTCGAAACCGCTTCGTACGGCCGCTGTGAAAAAGGACGATGTTGACCAAAAGGATGGAATCGTCGCTCTTCGTAAAAAAATAAAGTCGGTCGGCGGAGACGAGCAAAGAGAGGGAGGGGGGGGAGAATGGAAGAAAAGGCAAGCAGTAGTGTGGTGGTGGTGGTGACAAGTAAATGAAATGTCAACCAGAGTCAGTCAGTCAGCCCAGGACGAGGATACGATATAGACGAGGACAAGGCAGGACAGGCACGCGGGCACAGACAGGGACCGGGGATCTGGGAGATTGAGGAATGGGATGGGGGGTGAGGGCGAAGAGGAGTACAAGGACAAGGACACCACGCGCGGGCGAGCAGAAAGAGGAGCCGGACGGGCGAGGGATAATCAGGATTGGAGGAATGCAGGGAAACGGAAGGGACAGAAACAGAAAGGCCCCCCCCCCAAGCTGCTCAAGGAGCTGGACCGGGGGTGGCTTTGCCTGCGCAGAAGTACCTAGCGCGCCCTGTTCCCTCTCCTCTTCCTCTCCCCACCACACATGTCTCTTGGCCACGGAACGAGGGGGCCGCCCTTATGGTCAGGTACGGCGGATCTTGCCAAAAACCTTGCTGATGGTCTAGGTAGATTTGGTTATGGTTCTCGACAGGTCCTCCGTCCGAAGTGTGCGCCCACTGGGTTGCAATGATGCAGGCCCAGCGATGCATCCCAAATCCGCATCCGCATCCGCATCCCAATTTGTGCACCCACCCACCCAGCGTCCCAACGCGAGAGATGGGGAGAGATCACGAGAGACAGATTGGGAAAGGTCATACCACGCCATGACAAGCCATGACTAGGACCGTAGCAGCAGGCCAGCAGGCCATCGTGGGTATCACCACCGCAAGAGAGCACACACCGGGCCCGTGCCCGCCAGTGTGAGCTGACGAATGGCACTTGTTCTGTGTTGTGTGTGTGTGTGTGTGTTGTGTCGGCTGTGCTGTGTTGCAGTGCAACATAGACGCAGCAGCATCTAGAGGACACATACATGATAGTATCATGGCAGTGTGCGGCGCGGCGTGCCTTGACAGAGCCTTGAGGATGATGCCCCCACCGGCCCATCCATTTTGATTCCTGAACAGATGGTTCTTCCCAAGTTGGGACACAAAAGTAGTGCACTATGACAGAACAGGACAGAACAAGATGCTCCCGCTATGCTCCCATCCATCCTTGGAGGCTCGATGGGGGCCCCAGAGAGTCATTCAGAAGCGATGGATGGGGCACGGCGAGTGAGTGATCCATTCTCATCCTCTCGCGCAGCCGCCGTTGAGGACGGACTAAACCATTGGGATGAGCTCGATAATCAGCCGCTTCGCCGCAGCCTCGCAGAGGCGACCAGAGACAGCGAGATTGCGCTCTATTGTTCCCCTCACTGTCATGTCACATACTGTTGGTCGTGTGCTGTGTATCGTGACGACAGGCCGCTATGTTGTTGATTGACGTGGTTGATGATGTGGAACGGTGGTCCGTCGACGGGCTGGCATGTAGTGTCCTAGTGTAGTCTAGTCAGAGAGCTAGGACCCAGGCACAGGATGCTGCTTACTCCACTGTTGGTCCCGCCAGCCCGCCCAGGCCATCATCGATCCAGGCACCGTTTCTTCAAAAGACAAAACGACGGTCGGAATGACAAGATCGACCAGCTGGCTTTACGGCTGTACTCTGTACCACAGCAGACGACGGTTCGTGGCCCAGCTCCACTTTCCCTTCCCAGTTCCAGAACCAAGGCGTGCCAGGGATAGAAACAGAAACAAAACGGCCGCGATCTCGGCCGTCTTTGTCAGGATGGTCGCTCATCCATGCGCCCGATTGTTGGACTTGCCTGGTGGGTCGATTGTTGGTGGTGGTCCACTGGTCCGCCCACGGCTCGTTTTCCCCTTCCTGTCAGGCGGCGCGACCTGGGGATCGTCAGGCCGGCTGATGTGTGAATGGTCAGAGTGCCGTGCTGGGCCCCACCTCGACAGGGATGCTAAAATTAATGTTGCCGCCGCCGTGGCTTGGTCCGGCCTACAGTAGCGTCCCTGCCTTATGTGCGTGTGCGCGTTGTCTACGTACGCAGGTAGGTGGCCACGGCAGGACACGGCGCAGCGTGTGCGTGTACTTGGGAGTGCCAGGGGTACTCCAGCCGCGCGAGAGACGGCAGATCTGAGGGCAGTACAATGCCACGAGTGTTGGCCAGGGGTCCTCTCTCGACCTGCATGCTAATAATAATAATAAAGGACGAAAAGACGGCCCCACGGGCCCCAAGAGGATGATGCCCTGGCTGCGGTGTTAAGCCACCACGCAGGTGTGCGGCACAACATGCTAACAGGGGGGCACAACATGCAATCCTTTCTCAATAGTGACGATATTGAAAGGCCAGAAGGGCTCGCCAACAACTGCCAACAGATAGACACTAATTTGCCAACCGGCCTCGCGACATCCGACAACTGGTGCTGGGTGAAGGCTGAATGAAGGCTGATGTGAGGCCGGCGGCGAGCATACCGCCCCCATCATGCCAATGTGCTTTGAGATGAAGGCGACCAGACTGCCAGACCGACCACATGATGACTGTCCCAAAGAGAAGGCCCCGTCGCACCCGCGAGGGCCAACACCAGATCCAGAGTTGCTCTAGCGCTGACATACCCGCAGCCAACTGTCGATAGTCCAAGTCTCGACCCTGCGTCGTGAAATTGAAAATGGGGAATGGCATTGCGGAGCGCCAGCGCCAGCGCCAGTACCAGCACCAGCCGTCGCAGCGCGTGGACTTGGGCCTGAGAGCAGCCCGCGCACCCAGAGCATCATCTTCCCACCCGCCAGGGCACAGGTCTCTATGCGACAGCTGTATCTTGTTAGTCGAAGATCATGTAACGATCATGACTCCGAACGGCTTGGGCGAGTTTCCCCCCCCCCCCCAATCATCGACAATAGACCCGCACGCCGCACGTGAAGAACCGAGCACGCCAGCACGCCAGCACGCTTGAGTGACATCTCCAACGGGTCTCGAACCTTTCGGAATCTTACCAACAGGCCCACCCAACCCATCTTGGCGAAGAAAATTGGGTTTGCGCGAGGTTCACGGGCCTGGCCTGCCGTTTTCCCAGCAGACTTGGATGCTGCAGCCAACAGACAGACCATCGGGACGCCCTCGCAGAGTCTGACCAACACGCCTGTCCGTGCCTCAGGAACATCCCGCACAGAACATAGGACGGTGTGGCGCCCTGGTGCCTGGGTCGGTAGAGCAATACAACGCAACGCCAGCAAGGCGCCGCCGGTATCGAGCAAAATTTGATCAGCCGAAGAGGGCTTAGCCAACGGCCGTCATGGCATTGAATTCCCCCTCCCGCACTTCGTTTCGCCTAGCCCCGGTCTTGGTGACATCAGGCTAATGCCTCACCATCGCCGGCCGGCTGGGAGCTAGGCAAAACGTTCAGACCTTTCGGTGCTTATACGGCACTTGCGGCAAGCAAAGGAAAGCTACGGAATCTTCTGCGAATTCCTCAGCAGACCAAACGTTCAGTAGTTTGTCTCACAGCCTCTAATGGATGGACCTCGACCAATTTCATTCAGGTGCGGGTGTAGGACGTTCAAACAGCCGGGCGGTGTTAGTCAACCGCCCATGTCGTGTGCTCACTCCTGGGAAGCTCGTAACACCCACAACACGACGGCGGTGGCATTGACAGCAATCTCAGGATTTTCTCAGACAGGACCAATGGCTGTCTAGCGCTGGGAAAAGCTTCGAGAATGCACGGGAAGATCATTGACTCTGGACATCTGAACGCTCGACCGTCCCGATGCGACAGCCAGAGAACATGAGATGAACCGTAAGCGGAAGGTTTGAGCAGGCAGGGCAGGTTTGTGTCTGTGTCGAAACGCCAGAAATGCTCCGAGACAAGACGTGACAGCCCCCATTCCACACCACCTTGTCTGCGCGAAGAAACCATGACGTTTCACCAGATTGCACATGGAATGAAGAAGAAGAAGGGCGAGGCCGCCAAGCTTAGTATCATTACCAATATTATCATTATCATTACTTCGGCGTGGCAAGCGCTCGCCGCCGCCGCTGCTGTCGCTGCTGCACCACCGCTTCTCGCGGCGTAAAGTAGCACCCAACTCACGTACCTTATCTTTGAAGTATCTCCTTGTCGTTGATGATCTGCTCCTGATCGTCGTCTTTCCCACACGCACCTGCAGGAGGGCCGCACAAAACCAAACGCCCTGAACGCCTGGAATGGAACCTCGTATTTCGATATTCTCGAGGGGGGAGGGTTGCAGGGCACTCAGGGCACACTCTAGACTGTTGTGCTTCCCCTGAAACATCGCCTCGCTAACACCCTGGCGGGAATGCCCTCGCTCTCCGCCTCGTTTGACCACGACAATTCCAGCCTAGTGCGGGTCTCTGACCTGACCCTCCTGGGATCCACGCCGTCGCAGGTATCGCAACCCACGTAGCTCGTGAAGAGCGACATCTCGCGAGCACACCCGCTGCCTCTCCAGAGCGGCCGAGGCTCGGCGTTGCTGCCCGGCTGGGGGCAAAGGTGTGCGCGCCCGGCCTGCATTCCTGGCCGCCTTTGCCCGAGAACGCGACAAATAGGGGCAAGGGAGGCTCGGGCTTCTTCGGTAAGATCCCAGAGCCGAGTCGTCACCATGATTTTTCGGAGCCAGTCGTGCTGGGTCCGGCAGAATGGGGGAGGGCCCGCGGACAGTCCTACGGCGTTGCCAAGCCTGGGGCGCCGCAGTCTAGAAGGACGCCCTCCGGGGCCGGACTTGACCTGCTTTCCACGCCTCAGGCCCGGTCTTTACGGAGATGCGGGGTGATTTTATGGGCGGCCTGATAGGAAACATAAGAGTTTCTTGCAGGAGTGGGAGCCTGAACTTCTCTGTCTCTTGAACAATTTGGTATATAGTCCACTGCTTCCTTGATTTTCCTCGATCCTTGAGTCTCTCCCAAGAGGTGCTCGACAGAATTGAACATGTTGTAGTCTACTGCCCTTTTTGATGGTTTAACCGCTTGCGTAGTGGTCGTTCTCGATTGTCGATGACAACGCCGGTCATTTCCTGGTAATTCACGTTGGTTTTGAGTATATATATATATATATATATATATTCGAAAACCGCTCTCAAACTGGCCAATGGAACAATGCTTCAATATAGCTAGTTGCACTATTTTGAGTTGAGCTGCTCGACAGCTTAATTTGAAATGTTCTATGAATACAATAGACACTGATTTGTATATGGGTCTGCTTTTGTGATCAACAGCATTAAGGTGCAACTAATTCTGTCATTTTGAACGAGACCAACATCCTCTGGAATGGCATCGTGATTACAGCAGGAGCACAGCTCTAAAAACTTTCAGCGTGACGGCACAGAGTTGTGAGTACCGGGTTCTGACTCGAGATTTGACCTAGATACTCTTGAATGGCGGGTAACATCAGAATATTGGCTTGTCACATTCTAGATGTGACTGGTCGGATTCCACCATCACTGAACACTGTGAATCATCTTGCGCTGCCCGGAATACCACCACGGAGAACATACAATACCGTCTATAGCTAGCCTATAGATATTTTTTACAAGAGATTATCTGCCTTCCAATATGTTGATGTAACGAAGAGACCGGGCGTGTTGTCTCATGTGAGATCCAAGAGCACCGGCAACGCGCATCTCTTGACAACTTCGGAGGCAATGTTCGTAGCTACAAAGACTCAGGGTTCAATCACATCGGATGACAATTTCTAGAAGTATTGACAGGAGGCCTGAGCGCTTATTATTTTGGGCAAAGTGACACTTCACTTAGGAGCCGCACACTCCTCGCCCCTCGACCCCAGAGAGCACTGGGATTATGGTGAAGCCACTTCCGGTTTTGTATATGCTTGCGAGTTATGGTTCTGACAACGTTGTTGTCTCTTTCAAACGGTTGCATTAGCGGCCGCCAGGCCTCTCGGCTTGAATCCAAGCCAAGGCCATCAATGGGGACCGATCCTGTCACAATATGACTGCGGGTCGGCCGGCCACTACGGGTAACCTCATCGTGAACTTTCCAGGGCTGCCACCCCTTTTGCTGGGCAAGCAGTCACCTCACAGAATGTGTTCGCTGGAACACATGGCGGCTCACCTATCTGGATTCGACTATCGACGAGACGGGGCTGCATTGAGAAACCGGCAGAACCGTAGAGAACGGTTTGCATCATGCCTGGCTGCTGTCGCTAAAGAGTTCCATTCGGATATTATCTGTGTGGGTGCCCGGGTCCAGAACTTTCAGATTTGAGGCTGCCTGCGTCAATTAGTTCCAGATGCGAGAAGGTTCCAAGGCAGGCGCGTACCGAACCAGAAGAGCCCTCCCGTAGCAAGGGCCCGTCGCTTCTCATGTAGGTGACCAGTCGAATTGGGCGGACCGTGTAGCACTGCGATGCGCACCATCGTCCTTGCTCTTTCCAAATCTCATGAGTAGGCCCAGGGACCGCGGAGCCAAGGATGCTTTGCTTGTCCCTGGGCATATCTTTTTGGTCAGTTGCCTCAGCAGAAGTGAGTGCACGGTGAAGGCCTCATCTCATATCGACCTTGTGCAGAGCCCAGAGCAGCACTGAGACGTGCCATTGCCTGGGTAGAAGGTGCTTTCGTGGCGTTGAGGGATTGGTCTGACTGACGTATTTGGTGCACCTATGTGAATCCGCCGATTGCTGCGACGCAGGCCATTCAGCTTGACTCCGGTGGGGCAAGAAGACCAAAGATATCGTCACCTTCAGGTCGGGCCATGAGCGCCACAGCGCATCAGCCGCTCATGTGCAATGACGACAGCTGGAGTGCCAGCAAGCACGTTGGTGTGCGTCCGATACATGACCCCAGAAATTGTTTCCGGAAGGGCTTCCGTACGGGTTCGCAGCAGTTGAGGAAATGTGTTGTATGGGTGGAACGATCGACCCACGATACTGAATGTGCAAGAACAGGCGAGGATATCCTCTCACGCACGGTTCCCACTCCGGAGACGGATGACAACCTGGCAGGAATGGAGGCAGCGGTGTCGAGGTCAGCCAACGCACTCTTTGCTTCTCGTGGAGCATGCTGTTC
Source organism: Diaporthe ilicicola (assembly GCA_023242295.1). Classification (NCBI taxonomy): domain Eukaryota; kingdom Fungi; phylum Ascomycota; class Sordariomycetes; order Diaporthales; family Diaporthaceae; genus Diaporthe; species Diaporthe ilicicola. The sequence goes on along the minus strand of JALPVH010000001.1, from coordinate 463,401 downwards.
AACGCTGCAGATGGTGTCAAGAACGGAACAGAAGAAGCAAAGATGGCTCGTTTCATCTCTGCACGGGTGGATATTGTTCCCCATCCTGCTCTCCCCCGAGGAGAGCACGAGCATGCCCGTACCTGATACCTCGGCCTGTCGTCATGCTTGGCACCGACGAACACGCGTATTCCCCAACAAGCACATGGGATAGGGATCACTTGCTGTCCGATCCCTGGGCACGAGCAAAGGTGCGCCTGGGGACGCAAGTCATCGTCTTGGACCCTGGAGCAGCTGCAAGAATCCGCAGGGAAGAGGAGCAAGGTGAAGAAGCACTGCTGCGCCAGAACGCACCGGTGATCGTTGACAGGTCAGACCGAGCAAAGAGCCGCTGACTATCACAACACCTTCCGCCGGTCTGAGGCGTCCGGGAAGACTGCCAAGTTGAGTTGATGAATGGCTGAAGCTGCATTGCGAAGGGCATCACGTCACGTAGCCTATCATGTGCTTCACCACCAAGCTCTTTTGCAGTCGCTACCGCAGAAAGAGGTATATGTCCCGGGCTCAGGTTTACGCCCGTGATGATCCGGCTCAATGAGCAAGTCGTCCAACATGCTGGGTTTAACCCGAAGCAATGAAAAGAAAGCCAGGTTCATATGGGCGTGTGTCGGTCTGGCTGTCCGTTCACCCACCCGCTCTTCCCTCCATCAGTCAGTCTGTTGGATCAGGACACGGAAATTAGCGGGAGAAGCCCCACGGCCAACCCCGCCTCGCGATCTGCTGGAGGGGTCGTTACGATCGCAGGGGGCCAGGGAACAAGCTGTTTCCAGCTTGCTGCGACAGCACCCTGGCAGGAGGTGCTCTTGGCACCTCATCCCGTTCGCTGCCAGATGGCTGCCTGTGCTACCTGGGGCCAGGCTACTTGTCGCTGTATTGTAAGAGCCGCGCATGCACGGAGTAGATATTGCAGTGCGCAGTAGCCAACAACCTCGGGACGTAGGTAGGGTGAGACGACGAGACCAAGGGACGGGCAGGCAAGTGCACCCCACAATGCTTCTTCTCGCAAGAAGCCACTGTCCTGTCTGCTTGCAGCCTCGCTGCATGCGAGTCCTCCCTGTTGGCGGAGCCGTGGATGCCGTGCAAGGTATCTCCGTATCCAGATCCATGATCGCCGTCGTCATCGGCACCTCATGAGGGACAGGCCAGCCAGCATCAGCGAATGCACCGCCTAGTCTACAGTACATAGCACGCTTTCCATACCTCTGCCAGGGGGTAACGCCGAGCTACCACAGTACCTCGAGGCCCTGCAGGCTCATGTGAGATTCAAAGTAGCTGCACCTGCAGGTAAGGTCATCCATAGATCGAGGCTCAACTTTACCGAGTCAATCCTCACTCGTTCCACCGGCCCTGGATTGCGGAAGGGCGGTACTTGCTTGCATTCACATCATCTTGGCTCCAGCTTGCTGAGGTCCGTCGCATTCCATTCATTCCATCAGCCCTTGACTTGCCGCGGACGAACTCACTTTGGGCCGCAACCCCCTCCGATATAAAAACCCTCCACACGACCCACAAACCCATCCCCCTCCGCCGCCGGCCTCCACAGTAGACTCCCAGCTCTCAGGCTCTTCAAACCCCTCGTACACTACAAAAAGACAGCTCGGCAAGCTCACCTTCGACTTATTCGTCAATAACCGACACGTACACGACACATCTGTCGACGTCATCGCAACCAACACAACCAGGTCAGCAGCACTCCTCGGCCACTCCTGTCTTGCACACCAAATCGACTTTTATTTACTTGCTTGTCAATTTCTAGAAAACCAGCCAAAATGGGTGTCAACGTTCAACATAAAGAGGAGGGTACCGGCGCACAGCCTACCCCTGGACAGACTGTGACCATTGACTACACCGGTTGGGTCAAGGACACATCCAAGCCCGACAACAAGGGCGACCAGTAAGCCCCCCCCCCCCTTTTCCCTCCAATAACGCCTTCATCAAAACCACAGGCAACTGGTACTGACACGCCCGCCCCTCAAGGTTCGACAGCTCCATCGGACGGGGCGACTTCGTCACCAAGATCGGCGTCGGCCAGGTCATCAAGGGTAGGTTGCTTCTTGTCTAAACTATTTTTGCCAGACAGAACGTTCCACTAACAGCCTCTTAGGATGGGACGAGGGTGTCGTCCAGATGAAGGTCGGCGGCAAGGCCACTCTTGACATATCCAGGTAAAGTCCCCCCTCCTCACTATTGATGTCCCAGAACGCCATCTGACTTTGACAGTGACTATGGCTACGGTGCCCGGTAAGAACCCTTAATCCTCGGTCTGAAGAGCCCGAGAAGCGAGTTCAATACTTGCAAACTCACCCGCTTGGCTTTCATGGATACTGCCATGCTGACGCCTTCTCTAGTGGTTTCCCCGGACACATTCCCGCCAACGCGGACCTCATCTTGTAAGTTGGCCCCCAACGGAAAACTTAGCCCGACACACAGGAATTAATACCCTCCGCAGCGACGTCCACCTGAAGGGCGTCCAGTAGAGGTGAAAGGGCAAGGCTTAGTGCATCGTCGGCAGGGCTCAGGAAGAGGCTTGATGGAAATGGATTTCTAGTTTAGACACTCGCTTGATCCTCAGTGGAACGGCCAAGGACAAATACTCCCACGGGAGTCTGATGCCCAACCTGACGTTCCTTTCCCACCTACTCTACGTGTGCCCTGTGCATGCCATCCTCGAACGCTCTACGCGAGCGCAAAAGGTTCCATCCGGCTCCGGCAGGCTGCTAAAATGCTTGGTGGCAAATGGCCAGGAACCTGTCATTTAGGGACCAAGTGGTCGTGAGGCGACCTCGATAGCAACTGTTCGGTGAACAGAGACGTAGACCAAGTCAAAACATGAGTAAGCTAGACACATCTCAATATGCGTGTCTCTGTGCTTGTGGGAAACATGTCTTTGTTGGAGTACGTAAAGCAGTGGCAACGCTGCCATTCAAATACGATAAACATGCTCCTGTGCCCAAGCAATAAAACCTAGCAGTGGCAAAACCACAGAAAGCGATGTCTGAAGAAAAAAAAAGAACCATAGGCCGTTCGATGATGTTTCTCGAAACGGCATGATGCAGGATCTTGCCTGACGACCAAACGGCTAGCTGCCTAGGGGACAATTGAGATGGCGAAACCTCTGGTACAGCTCATCTCGTCACAGGCTGTCGCACATTCAGGAACACACCGCTCGGGATTTGCTCGCTTCGTCAGGCCAGGGCCGGCAGTCGGAGGCTCCAGCTGGGACGAGGGGATACGTGCGAGGGCAGAAGCGCTTCGTAGCACCCTGGCTGGAGGTTCCTCGGGAGGAGAGGGCCGGGCGCAGGACAAGCGATCTTTGAGATACTGTTCCATCGGCTCACCTGTGGAACACGACGGAACGGAACATATCATTGATGATCGGAACCTCCGGCCGCTGCCGCTGGTGGACCGCTGGTGGAAGGAAGTGAGTCACCGGTACGAAGCATGCGGTACCCTGCCTCACCAAGAGTAGATGGATCTTCACAGACTTCACGCCCACCCAGGAGTTTGCTCCGCCGGTCCTTGGCCAGACTCGCACAGCTGCAAACCCATGGGGTTTCCCGAGCAGGGTCCTGCCCATCGGCAAGCCTTCAGGCAACAATACTCGGCTGTACTACATACAGTATATCAGTCCTGCGAGAGGTGTCTCGATAGCCAGACCTGTCTCATGTTCTGGTCGCCTGGACACAGTACGTGACCATGGATTTCGACATGGGATGGCCGGTGAGCCACACCCACACAGACACCCACATATATTGGTTATCTTCGTCCAGGGCAAGCATTCAAGAGATCAAAAAGTCTACGAAGGAGGATGTCTCTGCTTGTCGGGAGTCTGCCTGTGTGGGAACAAGATTCTCCCCTCAAGCTGTTGCTGACAGAGGCAGACATAGCTCCGCCTCTGTTATAAATCACAGGTACCAGGCAGCTTAAGTCATCGGTTTTGCCTCCATGAACCTCAACTTCTGGTGAGACAGAAACGGCAATTGGTCGCCTGGATAGATGCATTCATAGACTTTTCTTCGTCGCGTTTCAAACATCGAGCCAACCTCCTAGTTTTGAGATTCCTACTTTCTCTGCAAAGCCCAGCATTGGGACACAAGTCGACCACAGCAACGTTGTTTGACAGCCCCGCTGCTCTGCTCCTGTGCCCTGCTCCTGCGCCCAACACATACTGTAAGCTACCCCCCACTCACCCGTCGTTCTGGTGGGGTCGAAATTGCCCCCCCCCCCCCAAATCCCGCCCGGCCCCGTCCAACCTGCAACTTGTCTCACGCCTTCCCAAGTGACAACCTACTGCAATCATCACAAAGAACAATCTCTACATCTACCCGCCCTCTTCTCCTCAACGAAAGATATTTTCTTCCGCTTGTAAAGAGTCCGGCAAACTGGGGAAGCGCAAACTTTCCTGCGACGGGGACTCGCTGCCTCTCCAAACCAAAAAGACGATGACGGTATGTATCCCCAGGCCATCCATCCCCATTCCACCCACATCCGTTTGCTCCAGGCACACGCCGCCGCAACGCCGCCGCAGCGCCGCACCCGACGCTCTTGCGGATGTCTTTTCACAGCTGCAGCAAGCGCCCTGGGAATACCCACTGACAGGTACCTTGATATTTGCAGGACCAGAGGCGCCCCGAGGTCGACCTGGTCACCAGGATGCAGGTCGACGAGTCCGTCGTTGGCAACAACGACATCGACGAGTCTCTCTACAGCCGACAGCTCTATGTCTTGGGCCACGAAGCCATGAAGCGCATGGGCGCTTCCAACGTGCTCATCGTGGGACTCAAGGGCCTTGGTGTCGAGGTAGCCAAGAACGTTGCCCTTGCCGGCGTCAAGAGCCTGACCCTCCACGATCCTGCCCCTGTGGCCATCGCAGACCTATCCTCCCAGTTCTTCCTACGCCCCGACGACGTCGGTAAGCCTCGGGATGAGGTGACCGCACCTCGTGTAGCCGAGCTGAACGCATACACCCCAGTCACCGTACACAAGTCTTCCGGGTACGTCTTGCCTCTCTGCTCCTGAGGACTGAACCAGGGATCAATCACTGACGTCTTTCTTTGCTGCAGGCTCGCCGATAACCTATCCGAGCTCGAGAAGTACCAAGTCGTTGTCCTGACTGGCGCCCCTCTGAAGGACCAGCTTGCGATCGGCGAATACTGTCACTCGAAAGGCATTTACTTCATTACTGCAGACACTTTCGGCTTGTTTGGCAGCATCTTCTGCGATTTCGGCAACAAGTTTTCCGTCATCGATGCGACCGGAGAGAATCCTCAAAACGGAATCATCGCTGGCGTGGACGACGAGGGTGTCGTGTCCGCTCTCGACGAGACCCGTCATGGCCTTGAAGATGGAGACTACGTAACTTTCTCCGAAATCGAGGGAATGGAGGGTTTGAACAACTCCGAGCCACGGAAAGTCACAGTGAAGGGCCCTTACACTTTCTCCATCGGTGATGTCTCTGGGCTGGGCCAGTACAAGCGAGGAGGTCTGTTCCAGCAGGTCAAGATGCCCAAGATATTGGATTTCAAGAGTATCACACAGTCGTTGACAGACCCTGAATTCCTCGTGTCTGACTACGCCAAGTTTGATCGCCCACAGCAGCTGCATATCGGGTTTCAAGCTCTGCATGCTTTTGTCCAGACGCATAATCGTCTGCCGAAGCCCATGAACAAGGACGATGCGGCCGTGGTAGTCAAATCTGCTCAAGCCTTCGTGCAGAAGATGGGCGGTGAGGTCGAAATCGATGAGAAACTGTTGACCGAGCTAAGCTACCAAGCCACGGGAGATCTGAATCCCATGGCTGCATTCTTTGGTGGACTTACGGCTCAAGAGGTTCTCAAAGCAGTCTCGGGCAAATTCCACCCAGTACAGCAGTGGATGTACTTTGACTCACTGGAGTCACTTCCCCAGGGCTTCAAGAGATCCGAGCAATTGTGCGCGCCCATTGGCAGCCGGTACGATGGTCAGATCGCAGTCTTCGGCACGGAGTACCAGGAGAAGATTTCAAACATCAAGCAGTTCCTGGTTGGAGCAGGTGCCATCGGTTGTGAGATGCTGAAGAACTGGGCTATGATCGGTCTAGGTACTGGACCTAAGGGCCAGATCACTATCACTGACATGGACTCTATCGAGAAGAGTAACCTGAACCGACAATTCCTGTTCCGACCCAAGGACGTGGGCCAGATGAAGAGCGACCGTGCAGCTGCGGCTGTCCAACTCATGAACCCAGATCTGAAGGGACACACTGTCTGCTTGAAGGATCGTGTTAGTCCAGACACTGAGGAAATCTTCAACGAGGACTTTTGGAATCAGCTGGACGGCGTCACCAATGCTCTGGACAACGTGGAGGCTAGAACTTACGTCGACCGGCGCTGCGTCTTCTTCCAGAAGCCTCTTCTGGAGAGCGGTACACTCGGTACGAAGGGAAACACACAAGTCGTTCTGCCTGGAATCACGGAGTCATACTCATCTTCAGTCGACCCACCTGAGCAGTCGTTCCCGATGTGCACACTTCGAAGTTTCCCCAACAAGATTGAGCACACGATCGCCTGGGCACGGGAACTTTTCGAAACCAGCTTTGTAAAACCGGCCGAGACAGCAAATCTATATCTCACGAAGCCGGATTACCTGAAGACCACGTTGGCGCAAGGGGGTGATCAGAAGACGACGCTCACGATGCTTCGCGATTACTTGAAGAACGAGCGTGCGCTGACCTTCGAGGACTGCGTGAGCTGGGCTCGCATGACCTTCGAGAAGCAGTACAACAACGCGATCCAGCAACTGCTTTACAATTTTCCCAAAGACTCCACATCCTCCAGCGGACAGCCCTTCTGGTCTGGTCCCAAGCGAGCACCGGATGCCTTGAAATTCGATATCAACGACCCCACTCACTACCAATTCCTCGTTGCGGCAACTAACTTGCACGCCTTTAACTACAACATCAACGTGCGGGACAAGGACCGCGCTGCATATGAGGCTGCTTTAGAGTCCATGATCGTCCCAGACTTCTCTCCCGACCCTGGTGTCAAGATCCAGGCGGATGACAAGGAGCCAGTAAGTAATATGAAACAGCAGTGACATTCTCCCACCTCTTGTTCACGACCTGACTGTTTATAGGATCCAAATGCCAAGACATCCGGAAACTTTGGGGATGACGCGGAGCTGGAGAAGATTGCCAGTGGTATTCCAGATCCCAAGTCTCTGGCAGGCTTCATGCTCACGCCCGTGGAATTCGAGAAAGATGATGATTCCAACTTCCACATCGACTTCATCACCGCAGCAAGCAACCTCCGCGCGACAAACTACAAGATCGAGACAGCGGATCGCCACAAGACCAAGTTCATTGCTGGCAAGATCATCCCCGCCATCGCCACCACGACTGCCTTGGTCACCGGCCTAGTCGTTCTGGAGCTGTACAAGATCATCGATGGAAAGACAGACGTGGAGCAGTACAAGAATGGATTTGCCAACCTGGCTCTGCCCTTCTTCGGCTTCAGCGAGCCTATCACAAGTCCCAAGGTCACCTGGAAAGGGTCCGACGGCAAGGAGCACACAATGGACAAGATCTGGGATCGGTTCGAGTTCGCGAACATCACATTGAAGGAGCTCATTGAAGAGTTCGACAAGCGCGGACTCAGCGTGACCATGCTGAGCTCAGGTGTGAGCCTGCTCTATGCGTCCTTCTTCCCCAGGCCGAAGCTTCAGGAGCGGTTGGCCATGAAGCTCATTGACCTCGTGGAGACTGTGTCCAAGAAGCCTGTCCCGGCGCACCAGAAATATGTCATCTTTGAGGTCGTCGCTGAGGACAAGGACGATGAAGATGTGGAGGTGCCATACCTGATGGTGTCGCGGGACTGAGCGGTTGTGCAGTGTCGGTGTGGCTGGATGTGATAGATGATTTCGGGTGAGAAACATGCAATTACAAGACCATCCCACGATAGACTTTGTTGGTTCTTCTCGACTCGGGCTTACAACACGCTGTGTTTCTTGTGGTCACTCGACAGAGGTTTTACGTGTACCAACTAGGATGCCCTCACTTGGGACGGTTCAGCTGCTGTTAGTATTCTCTGTCTGGTGCAATAGATTAGAAAACAACGCATCTGGACTGTGTTGATGTTCACTCGGTCGTCTCGTCGTGCCCGGATTACTAAGTAAGGGCCTACCAAAATCCCCCGCGCTGAGCATGAGGACCCCCTGCGGCACCAGCCCTGGGTCGGGTGGGCCTTTTCAGCGTCCACGTCATGATTAGGCGAGCATTACTGTACAACTCGTCCAGTGATGCACTGGGCTAGAGCCGAGTAGTAGTCTATCCGAGTACCCTACCTACCTGCCTACCTACCTACCTACCATACCTACCTACCTACCTACTTAGGTACCTACCTACATACCGCTTTGCCGATCCAGTGTAAGCCGTTAGAAATCATTGACATAGCCCAGGGGAGGCAAGGGGATTTTGTGAAATCTTGAGGCGCTATAGGTTCCCCAGCCGATGACAACTAGTCAGTGATGAACGACAAGTCCTTACCAATCCAAAGCTGTAGACTTCCCGCGGAAACCTGCGATCTTTAAAGAGGTGTTCACGAGTTCTTCATGGACACAACCTAGCCGTGATTGCTCGGTTTCATGTCACTCAGATTCCCCCCCAAATTCGCAAAGCAGAGGACTGCGAACCGTCTCGTCCAACACGGCATCCGTGGCTCATCATCACAGCGACACATCAATTTCCAGTGCGCAGTAGATAGGGCGCCTGTTGCGTGTAAACACCATCTTCTGAGACCTACATCACCCTTCTTTCAACAACACAAACCCGTCTACCTGACGCAGACAAGAATGGTGAGTGACGACATCCTCAAGACGCAGCCCCGCTCGCCGATGACGGCAGCACTCACCGGTGCCGCCTCCTCATGACTTGAAGATGGTGAGGCAGGACAGATGTTAACACGAGCCCGCAGTCCACCACAGGCAAGGTCACAGACTGGGTGGATCCCGCGGACAAGAGCGGCGAGTTCAAAAGGCAGGTCAGCTCGTTCCGCGACTGGATCTCCAGCGAGCCGGGGGCAAAGTTCCCGGCCGAGAAGTCGAGATATCACCTGTACATAAGCTATGCCTGCCCTTGGGTAAGTTCCAACTTCTGCTGGTCCGGCAAAGCCAGACGGCGGCGGACCGGAACCACTTTCAAGACCACGAGCTGAGCGCGTCTCCAGGCAACCCGGGCGATCATCGCGAGGAAGCTGAAGGGGCTGGAGGACTTCGTCAGCGTTTCCTCTGTCCATTGGCACCTCGGCGAGAACGGTAGGCGAGCCCCTGGCACACCTGGGCTTTTCGGAGCCGAAAGGCTAGAGACACGGGAGGGAAATGCTGAGATTTTTTCTTTTTTTCTTGGGCAGGATGGCGCTTCCCGACCGCCGACGACAAGGACGCTGAGGGCGAGAATGTCGTCCCAGACCCGCTGCACGACGACTTCACCCACCTGCGGCAGCTCTACTTCGAGTCCGACCCTGACTACTCGGGCCGCTTCACCGTGCCCGTCCTCTACGACAAGAAGCAGAAGCGCATCGTGAGCAATGAGAGCAGCGAGATCCTGCGCATGTTTGGCACCGCCGTAAGTGGAACCGTGCCCGTGTGGTGGTGGTGTGGCCCTCCTCGGTTTGAGAAACCGCCGCTCCCCGACCTGACCTGACCTGACCTGACCTCTCCTCCCCCTTTCCCAGTTCGACGAGCAGCTCAGCGAGCAGCACCGCAACGTCGTGCTATACCCGGCCGCCCTGCAGAAGCAGATCGACGAGGCCAACGAGTGGCACTACGACCTGATCAACAACGGCGTGTACAAGTCCGGCTTCGCCACCACGCAGGAGGCATATGACCGCAACGTCAACGCCCTGTTCGGCGCCCTCGACAAGGCTGAGGCGCACCTTGCCTCGGGCGAGGGCCCGTACTATTTTGGCAAGCAGTTGACCGAGACCGATGTCAGGCTGTGAGTATATTGCATGGTGACGACGACGAGATGAAAGCTAACCAACTGATTGATCAGGTTTGTCACTATCATCAGGTTTGATGTAAGTCTTATCGCGATCCTGTCGTCCCCATCACGCTCACACTCAGCTCAACCCCCATACCCCAATCACCGCCACGTTCAAGTGCCCTCTGACGCGTGATATATATACATATAGCCTGTCTACGTCCAGCATTTCAAGTGCAACATCAGGGACATCCGGTCCGGCTACCCGCACCTGCACTCGTGGATGCGCAACCTCTACTGGAACCACCCGGCCTTCAAGGACACGACCAACTTCCTGCACATCAAGAACCACTACACCCGCTCCCACAAGCAGATCAACCCCTTCTCCATCACGCCCGTCGGCCCCCTCCCGGACATCCTGCCGCTGGGCGACGAGGTGCCCGCCGTGAAGCAGGCTGGGAAGCTGTGAGGGCGGCCCAGCGCACGAGGCATATGGGGGAGGGGGGGGGGGGGTGGGAATTGAGCATTTCCATGTCCACGATTAGGCGGGGCTACTTTCAGCTAGCAAACCAGCCAAGTTGGTCATGGAGATGTGTGGCCTTGGGTGGTCTACATGGGCACATACAAAATGAAAATTCGTCTGAACTAGTCAGAAAATCATGAGAAGAACTCAACTTGTACTCGGCCGCCATCTGCGAGACCAAGTCCCCGGTGGAGGATGTGTGCATGTGATAGCCCGGTCCAAAGCATGCCCCATCTCAAAGAATCGACTCGTACCCAGAGCGGACTGACATGTCTACCAGGCACGAGTGACACAACGAATGCATGCAGCTCAGCAGTTGGTAGCCGAGTAGTCTACGTTCAAGCAAGGCCATCAAGGTCCACCGGAATGAGAGCCCACGGACTCTGAAATTTTCCATGTCTCTCTTTTGGCCAAAGAAGTGTTGCCGGAGGACAACCAGTGATGAGCCGGCCGTGCTTGTTCTAGGAGGCAAGGCAAGGTAAAGTTACAAATGAATCTTTGCTGACTTTTGCTTCTGAGCCCCCGCGGATGGTGAGTGACCCTCATGGTCCTGACCCTGGGCCAAGATCACTCATGGAGACGAAAGATCACTCTCTTTTCAACAGTTCAGACAGGCTTTCTCGTGTCCAATTTCAAATGCAATTGCTTCTCGGTCCCCATATACCAAAATGCAGCTACATGAGTAGATAGTAAAGTCAGTATCACAACTCTAAGCAGCCCTTTGCAAACCTCCAACACCAGCCGCAGTCATTATAATGCTATCTTTTTTCCCCCTCCCCTGCAAATCCAAAATGGTGTGCAGCAAGCTGATCCGCCATCAGACCCGCCAAGATACTCTACAAACTTCCCCCTCAGGTGGTCCTCAGATGGTACGCATTATTGACGAGCCATTAGATAATTATGTAAATGGTATGCAGATCAAAATATGAATCAGATGACGTGGTGTATATCCAAGACGGGAATCTACAGCTGCCCGGACAGGCATGCCTCAGTAGCTAGGGCACCATGTTAGTAAAGGTCGCGCAGTACACATTTGGGGGGTGCGTTGTTTGACGGGGTTTTAGCTTACCAGAGTTGATGTACGCCCTCCTGGCATCAAGCGGGACGCCGAACCTCCGCTCGAGCTCCTGCTTCACGCCCTTCTTTGTCACGGTCATGAGATCCGCAGTGCGCAGGATCTCACGGATCTCAGCCAGGAGCGCATCATCGCCGGGCATACCGGCGAGGTTGCTCATCTCGAGGTCGTTCTGGCTGCCGCCGAAGAATTGGCTGCCGCCGAACTGGCTTGCGCGGTTCGCTGGGGTGTTGCCACCCATCATCTCGCTGGCCGCAAAGCTCAGGCGGCTCTGGGAGCCAGTCAGGGGCACCTTGAGATCCCCAGAGCCGTTGTAAGGCCCGTGGCCATAGTTGACGACAGATCCGGGGCGCGAGGGTGTGTAACCACCCCAGCCATACTCAGACACACCTACGTTGGGACCCGCCTTAGTCGCGTAACTGTAGCCAGAGACCTCGGAACGGACGTCGTCACGAGCAGTCTGAGCGTCCCAAAGCTCGCCCTGGTACTCCTCCCACTTCTTGCGGGGGATGGAGGCCGGGTCGAACTTGCCCTCGTCGGAAATAACGACCTTCTTGCCCTTCTCACCGGCGATGACACGAGTGTTGCCCCAGTTGAAATCATCCATATGCCAGAAAGCATAGAGAGGGAGAGCAAACGAGTACACGGGGACCGCGCAGACGTAGAGCAGCATCCATCCAATCATTTCCCACTTGCGACGGACAATGAAGATAATGGCCTGCAAACCGTAGATAGCACCAAGCATGATAAAAGCTGTCATGGGCACCACGGTAGCGTCGGTAATGAGGAGAACAACCAGGTAGACCAGATAAGCAATTGTGACAGGCTGCACGACGGTCGTCAGCAGATCCATGAACACGATGAACCGCATGCTGAAGCAGCAGAAACCGCAAAGTTGGTTCATGGGCATGAGTTCCATCAGATTGTGCACTGTGGAATTGATCCAACGCCGTCTTTGCGAGAGGAACACGGTCCAAGAATCCGGGGCGATGGTCCACGCGTGCGCCTTCATCAAATATTTCGTTTTGTACTGCTGGTGATGTCTGAGGAGCAAGGTCGTAAGGTATCGATCCTCACCCAAGTGTAGGAGGTTCTTCATGTGCAGAGTATCGACACGAATCGTTGCATACTGCTCAACAACCTCTCGGCTGACGAAAAGTGGCTTGCCCGACTCCGCAGCACGGATGCGGTACATCGTGAAACAACCAGGGAGACAGGTGACGGAGCCAAACAAACTTTCGAAAGCCTTGACCAGATTGTGCGAGATATAGTATTCGTAAACCTGGATCATGGTGACGAAAGAGCTCTTGGCATTGGTGAGGGCGGTCTCACCGCAAATAGCGATGAGGCGAGTGTCATCCAAGAACGAAGAGACGAAGCGGGTAGCAGAGTCCGGGGCGACGACAGTGTCTGCGTCCATCTGCAACAAGAATTCGTAAAACGTGGGATTGACACCGATGATGTTCCGCACTTGGTGATACATTTCCAATTCCAGCGGGCTCATGGCCAGATTGTAGTGGACGCGGTTGAGGAAGCGCATGATGACCATTTGCGAGTCTCGCTTGCCACGGTTACCTGGACGAGAGACTTCGGAAGGCTTGCCCACTTTAACCACGACCAAGAAGGGAACAATGTGACCTTGAACTTCGTACAGGCCGGAGTAGACCTTGCCCATATTGTGCTGCTTCATTCCTTCGCCGAGAGACTCAAAGCTGAGGGGCTCAGGGTCGACGGTTTCGGAAACTCCCAGAATGTCCAGAACAATACGTGGCGTGGGCCTGTCGTTTCCTTGTCCAATAATCATGCCGTCGCAAATGACGACAAGCAGTTTGCGCTTATCGTCGTAGCGCATACGAGCAGCCGAATCAATTGCACGACGCAGGGAATCCTCGTCTTCGGTGTAAGCCGGGATTTGACACATGATGAACTTGTCCAGATTCTCCGGGATGTTGTTGCCGCCAAATTGCAACGCTGCAAGGAACTTGACTCCGATAATGGAGCAGAGTAGAATGGACACAGCCAGAATTAGGTAGTTGGCGAACTGACACCGAACGGAATTCCTGGTGTCGACGTCTGCGATGTAAAAGAGGTTGTCCAGACACAACTTCATCCGGGATTTCATGGCAGTGTCGATAGCCAAAGCATTCCACAGCTTGGTGACATCTGAGCCGGCCTTCTGCTGAAAGAGGTCGACCACGAGTGGATCCATGAAGTCAACGAGAGTGCCGTCCGTGGGTGGATCTTCCCCAACCGGGGCTTGCATGCGTCGGCCACCAGCGACGTACTTGGTCATGTCGTAAATGCGCGAGCCAATGATGCCGACAGCCTTCCCTTTGTTGCCCTGTTTCTTGATATATTCAGGAGTATAACCAATGTTGCCCTTCTTGAAGCCCCCAGACTTGAGCCTGATCATTTGCTCCGCAAACCAGTCCGGACGACTGTCATTGGTGAAGTAACGGAAGTCATGATATTTGGCGTACAGCGAGGTTATGCTGGTAGTGCTCGCAGATCCCGTGAAGTTGGTCGATGTATAATCCAGGGTCACGGACGGGTCAACGGAGCCATCAACGCCCTGACACAGGGCTGACACCTGCACTGGGAACAAATCGGTGACATCCGTACCGGCAAATTTGTCCATGAGCGTATCGGAAATGTAAGACGGATAATGCGTTGGCGTGAAATCGTCCAGGTCGAAGACGATGCCGCGAATGGCGATATAGGCACCCTTGTTGTTTTTGCCATTGTAATCCGTGAGCTCAGAAGAGCTGAACACATTCTGCTTCGGACAAATGATCGAGGGCAAGGCGATGGTGAAGAACACAGCGACCCCGCAGCTGAACCAGATGATCATGTTGATGGCCAACTTTTCTCGCCAGGCCATGCGCACATCTTTTCGAGGCATTTTGCCCATGATGCGGATGAGGAAGTCGGGCACCCACCATGTCAGGCAGAAGACAAAGAAAACCCACCGCTTTCGAGTGCCGCTGTCCCTGAATTCCTCGACTTCCTCCATGTTCTTCTCGTTGCTCTTCTGTGCCATCTCCTCGCGCGTCTCAAGGTTCTTGAACATGTCACCGCCGCCCATTGCGGAGACTCCGGCATCTGAGCGAGCATCAACGTCGTCGCTGCCGAAATATCCAGACTTGGTCTTGTCATTGTAGCCAGGTGTGTTGCTTGCAGAGAGCAGGCGCTCTTTTGAAGCCGCGAAGGGGTCGCCTCCAGAGGCACCAGGCGTGGGATTGTCACCCGCATCGGAGGATGGGAGGCCGTATCGGGTAGAGTCCACCTCAGTAAAGTTGGACATTTCCATCCAGCAGCGTTCACTGAGGAAGACACCAGTTGAGCCGACTTGCACCTCGTTGCTTGGCCACCGTTTCTCCTCCACAACCAGCTCCACCTTCTCCCTTTCGCTGCCGACAAGGATAGTGTCCGCGTCAGCCAGGCCAAGGAATTCGGCAAAGGGCAGGAACACGGTGAAGTCTGCTGAGCGCAGGCGTTGGCTAATCTCAGCGATGCCAAACGTCTGCACCTGCGTACGCACACACTTGCTGTCGAATTGATTTGCAATCCTCCTATCGTTGGGCTTCAGACAGAAGACAAAGTATGCATTGGTGCCAGGCGCAGTAACAGACTTGGTCACGTTGTCCAGAGCAGACAGGAACTGGCCAGATGCTCCTTGCTCGCTGTGACGGATGCTTCGTTTGGGTTCGCTCGAGTCGTCCGCCACCTTCTCAGACTCCTCGTGAGCCGCGGTGAACGCGGTACCGGGGCGCCTCACTGTACCGGGACGATGCCTGTTCTTCCTCGACATCACGCTTGGAGCACGCGTGGGCTTGGAGCTGACGGTGGCTTGCATGACTGCCGTTCGTTCCTGCGGATGAACAACGGTTTGCAGGGCCTCCTGACCAAACAGACGGGCGACAAAGTCACTCTTGGTCGAGTTGATGAGATTGAGCAAATCACCCGAGATAACCTCTCCATTCTCTTCCAACAGGCCTTTAACAGGGTATTCGACCTCCCCAGCAAAGTGCCTCACGGTGAATGACGCAGCGGCGTTCTCGGAAAGGAAATTGCTACCCGGGAGTCTGGCAGTGGCAGAACTGACGGAGATGGCCGGATTCTTACCCTCAAATCGCTTTCTCAAGCTCTCCAGCAACTGAATATCGGTGCGGTGGCGCCGAGTCTGGTCATCGAGGATACTCAGCAAGCCGTTGCCGGTTTTCAAAAGCCCCTTGGTGGCATCGGAGTTGTCGAAATAACTTGTTGCCGCGACAGACACCTCCTCGGACTCGAGCAGTTCCGCCTTGTTGTCGAAGAAATTCTTCAAGGTCAGGTTGTACAGAGCCTCCGTGGCAGCGTTGTTGAGAAGCTGGTCAATCGTGGAGTGGGTGGAAGACTGCTGGATGAAACCGGGGAAATCGACGATGGAGACCGTGTTGGCGATAGCCTCTTCAGAAGCACATATTTTCTGATTGATGTTCTCGATAACGTACGCAACGAGCAGGGAGTACAACGTCCTGGCGAGTTCGTTGGCGTTTGATCGAGCCCCCGCAGGATCCAGCATGACCGTGACCCTCTCCTTGTGGATGATCTTGGTCTTGTAACCCAGGGTTGTCTGCAGGTCTTGCTGGCTGACTCCTAGAAAAGCCGCCACGATGCTCAGGACATCCTTGTTCTTGACTGTGGTAGATGTTTGGCCGCCCTCGTGGGAGAAGCCACCACTGTCGTCTCCCGTGGCTGTTGTGCTGCTAGACGTCTCGAATTCGAGCTGACCAATGTGCAGAATAGTGGCTAAAATCTGGCAAATTTCTGCGATCTCGCCTCTTGCGAATTCAAGCTTTCTCAAAGCCGTCTTGAACAGCTGAAATCCCTCCACATCGTTGATGCCGACCTTCAGCTGCGTGGGGTGGCCGAGAAATCTCCATCTCTTCTGACCAGCCCCGCCAGGCTGGTCAAGACCAAGATGTTGCTTTTCAGCACCACTGGTTCCAGCGAGGAGGTAGTAGAGGACATGGAAATTCCGTTCTCCAGTCGGTACCTCTGCAATCCTGCTTCTTTCGAGACGATGGTCGAGCAGCTTGCCACCAATAAGCTGCGGGTGCGTCGAGGAAGATGTGTCGTACTGCAGCTCGTAGAACAGACCCGCCTTGGAGGCAGTGGGTGTGGTGGCCGTCTTGGTGGTTGTCAAGGTGTCGAAGACGTACGCAGCAAGGGAGACCTTGTTGGAGAGGGGTGTAGAGGTCTTGTTCAGGAGGGCGGTGAGAATGTGCGATCGTACGGTGGTCTTGCCAGAGCCGGATTCACCACTGATCTCAAGTCAGCCTCGCGGGCAAAGAGAGAACGACACGAGTGCGACTAAACGAGAACGGGCTTACAGAAACAGAATCGCTTGGTTCTCGGAGCGATGGCCAAGCCTGATGAAGGCCCTGTCGGCCATATCCTCGGCACCAGCCATGGCACTCCCCTCCTTTCCCCCATCGTGGCCCTTGGTGGACGAGGTGTAGGTGTTGAGGGAAATCAGGGCATGGGAGGACAGCTGTGCCGTTGGTATGTTAACATGGAAGCGGCTGGCGAGGTGTGCCGTGATCTGCGTGTCGGACTGAAGGTGGGCCGGCAACGAGGGCAGCGATGGTTGTGTATGAGCACCACCGCTGCCGCCGGGGACGCTAGACGCCATGGTGGACGTTGAGGTTCGTCCGTGACAGCCAAAGGCGTCTGGGGGATACTGAGCCCAAGCGTTCCCTCTCCCAGAGCGAAGTGGTTCTGAATTGGGCTGAAAACCGTGCAGGATCGAGCACTGCTACGCTCGTGAATTCTTGACCCCAGACTCAATGTTGGCTGGGAGGATGTCTGCTCGTGGTTACCGGCGTGACAGGCGGGCCTGTTGAACTCTTCTCAATTACAACAAAAGACCTGCAGTAACAAGGTCCGAGGCTATGGGCTCCGGAGTCTGAAGACCGACCAAACGGTTCAACAAGCACAATAAGTTGATTAAAAGCGAGCGAGCGTCAACCCAAAAAAAAAATCCAACCAAAAAAAGAAGGGACAAAACAAATGTCTAGATGGCAGGGTGAGGAGCAAGAGTGAGGGCAACAACAATATGCAACCAACCGAATGCTTCAAAACGGATCATGCCCAGCCCTAGGTCCAAGAGTCCGAAGGCGCGGGTAATACAACACAGCGAGTAGGTACGTACAGTAAGTACAGTGCAGCAGCGTCAAGCGTTCGCTCGGATTGGAGCCGGTGGCTTGACCAGGTTTACCAATGATTTCCGAGCGAAAGGGGGCAGCGGCCACGGACAGCTGGGCAGTGTAAGGGACCATTCTGGGGCAGGTATATTCTTGTACGGCAGACCAGTGGAGCCAGGTGTGCAGGTCGACTCCTATACGAAGTCCAGGCTCCCTGCGGTGCACCCATAACGAGCCCAGAAAACCCCACCCTAGAACCACCTGGGCTGCTGGGGCGACGTAGACCACCCCGAGACCAGGAGTCCCAACCGGGTCCAACGTCTTCAATTGGCCCACAGTTTGCTCTTTTTTCTCTGCGGTAGGTCGTGTACCGCCCATCATAAAAGGGTAGACGTCAGTCAGTTGGGTCAAATCGGTCACGTCACTCGTTGATGACAAGCTTCAGGTACCCTTGTAGTACCGGTAGGCAACGCTGTGTTTACGAGCTCACCCATCCATCAGTGATCGTGTGCGTGGGCATGTACGGGCGAAAGCGGGACCACCTTGAGGGCTGCCGCGGTCATGGGCAAAAAAAAAAAAAAAATGTCTTGGTCCTTTGTTGAGCGTCCCGAGGTCTCGGTCGAGGTCTCTCGTTATGCCGCTGAGAATGTTGTTGTTGTTGTTGTTGTTGCCGTGGGCGGCGCGTGCCCTCGCCTGGCCAACCAGGCAAGGCTCGATCAAACGGGTGTGTGATCTCCATTGCTTTGCTCACAGGACTGACTTTTACAGTAGTCTACATACATGTACTATGCGTGTACCGAGGATAGCACGCACGCAGTGTAGTCTAGTGTAGTGTAGTACCAGAAGCTCGCGGGCTCGCCTGGCTCGTCAGCAAGCCAACTCTAATTTACGGGGTCCTGTGTGATCGGCCTTTCCACCCCTTTTCCACTCGCAGGAGTGTGTGGCCTGGCAGCCTGGCTGGGTGTTGCTATTACTACGGCACGCACGTAGTAGGCCAGAGCGCCCAGGTACCATACTCCGCATACGCGGTGTCCCGCAGGGTGCTTATTATTATTGTTGTGTAGTGCCCATAGCGTGGGGTCGGGCAGCGAATCGAATCAAATGTTTGGGTCAAGGGTGCGCGTCCTGCCGGTTCCCCGGCGACGATGCTGTGCAACCCAGCGCGGTGCCGCATGTGAAGCCGCAGAGCTGCTGTGTGGAGGCCGCACTTTGGCTCTGGTGCTCAAAGAAGTGGCATGGCTGAGTGCGCATACGCGTAGAGTCAATTAAGAATGTGTTTGTACGCGACAGACAGACCTGATTGCTTGCTACGCGGCACGGCCCCTAAAAAACAAGGTATGCAGATCCTCTCGAGTGCAGGGCAGGGCAGGGAGGCAGATCCAATGCACATCAATCGGCCGGTAGCAATGCAGATGGGTCAGATGGGGTCAAATGGATCGAACAATGCATCGAATGCATCGTGTTCGTCCCTGTTTTTTCTTCTTTTTCCGATCATGTCAATGTCCAAACCAAGGAACCCGTTGATGCTCAGCCTGGTTTTGTGGCCGGCAGTGACCTTTGATGATGAATGCGGGAGACCCATGGACGGAAGCGGAAGGGGAAGGGTAGTTAGTTAGTCTGCTGGTCAGGTCCAGGGTCGTGGGTCGAGGGAGGCGACGGGCGGGAGGGAAAAGAAGTTGGAGTCAAGGTATTCGGAGATTTTGAGCAGACTCCTTGTTGAGGCTAGCCTGTCCTGATGAGTGTGTGTGCATGTGTGTGTGTGTGTGTGTGTGTGTGTGTGTGTGTGTGTGCGCTACAGAATACCAGTAGTCTACAGGACAAGATCTATCGTGTTCGTGGTACAGGATAGAACAGGAGGGCGTGGAGGGGCGAGGGGAGAGGAGAGGAGACTACATTGAATATGTCTCTCCGCCCCAAGCCTCTGGAATTGATTGCCTCGTTTCCATTCCGACTCGCCGGGGCTGGGGGGCACACGCACTAAGTGGAGCGCCCGCTGTAACGGATACAGTAGATGGTCGTTGCACGTTGGTTGATTCTCCGAGATCACAGAATGGCTTGCAAACTCACCGCACCGTGCTGCTGCACAAGAACCAGGAGCAGCGCAGCAGGACCAGCTGTTTTCTGCATGGGGGCTGGGACTAGTCAAGCAGTCATCAGTTGGTGTCGATCGGCCTGTCGTGTTGCAGCCGATTCGGAGTTCTCGAACAAGAGTTTTTAGCTCCTCGTATTCCCTGCCCGGCCTCCACTGGTTTTTTGCCATCGTATGCATATATTTTTAGAGTAGCAGTTAGGATACGGATGCGGATGCGCGCCACGGAGTGGACCCCTGTACACCCCTATCAGCCTCCCCTGATCATACCGTGCCTGCCTCCTATCGTTACGGTACCACAAGGCGGGCACTGCCGACCAGGACAGTGCCAGTCGCGCTCCAATCCACACGAGTGCCGGCACCCTCCATGTTAAACAGGTGCCCGTCTCGAGCCGTGGAAACTTCTTTCACTGCCAGCTCTGGCCCTTCTCCAGGCCCTGCTCGCCTTTTTGGGTCCCACTCACCTTGGCCCAGCTTGATGATTCCCCGCCAGAATCATGCCCCTTGGCCTCGTATTCTGCACCTCTGGCTCTCAGAGTCTGCCATAGTCCCTCGCTCTGTGCCGAACAGGTGGATCTGCTGTCGGGGTGGGATCATCCTGCTCGAGGGCCCTGAAATCTACACCACTCGGCCGGCCACTAGTGTAGGATGCCCGCCTGTCTGCCTGTACCACACCTCACCGTGCCATGTAGAGCCCGCTCCAACACCAAATCGACCCCTAGCAGCTTGAATACTGTGTGTAGTCCACGGTAGGGAACATTGTCTCTCCATCATAGTCCGTCGTAAACTCTACCTGTAACCCTGAGTCAACCTCCTTCACTCGCTTTGGTGGTTGATTTACAGTCGTTGATGCTGTTGTCGACCAGCTTGGTTTGTTTCCTTGTATACTTCTTGCAGGTTGTGTTGCAATTGTTTTAATTGAACTGACGAGAACAAGCCGACTCGCGGCTGGGCTCCTTTCCCCCAGCGTTGCCCAGCGAACCAGACGCACCTCCTCCCGACCTCACCACATTCGCTTTCTTGTTTCGACAACATCCACAAACCTCTTAACCGGCCGACCACAGCCCAAGGGTGCATCCGCATCAGTGATTCAAAGCTTGGGACACTCGTGATCTGTCCTGGTGGACGTCACGTAGACAGGCGTACATTCGCCCAATATGGCGAGCCGAATGTCCACGTACTCGGTGGCATCAGATATGCCTGGTGCTCCCCGAGGAACTGGGCAGCAATCGGTTCAAGTCAGCACCACCACGCTGCTCAACTCCATCCACAGCATTTATGTCGAGGGCAAGCCCTATGCTCTCGATGCAAGCTCTAGTCTAGTCGTCAACACATGGCTCACGGCCAACCCGCCTCCACCAAATCACTCGACAGGGGCCACCATTGACACAGCTCTCGGAGCTCGGGCGTGGGAGCACGCCAGGCGAAGGGCAGAGGATGGCTGTATCATTCTCAGGTATGCTGAAACGGGCTGCGAGATCCTCGACTCCCACTGCGTCCTCATATGTGCTAACTCTCTGAACCGCAGCTCTCTACACACCTCAACACCGTCCGTCCTCGTCCCGTTCCTCCAGAATGGTCTGCCCATGCACATGACTCCCATGCTGTTCAAGGCTCTCGAAGCGATCCTCCCGTTTATCCGTTGCGTTACACCACATAACCCATCTACTCCTCTCCAAGCGGGCCTTGCAGTGACCTTGACACTCAGTCTCACTGGCGAGCTCCATGCTGCCTCCGTGGCACTCTCGCAAGGCGGCATCGACACGAAAAAGGGCCTTTTGAATATTCCTTCTGAGGCTGGGAATCGTGCTTTCGATGTGTTCTACTACCTCCTGAACGCGGGTGCGACCCCGGCGGAGCGCGAGTTCCTCGGTCTCAAGAGCCCCGAAAGCTACACACTCATAGCACGGTCAAACACCTACCAGCCCCCTTCGTACCTCATCAATAGCGACGATGGAGCCGCCGCCGACGACTTCCGTGATGCTCTGAAGCAGATCGGTATTAAAGGTTCAGCCCACAGAAACCTCATCTCGACCTTGGCTGGGCTTTTGAAGCTTGGAAACACGTTGGACTATCAGATTGATGAGGATGCGTTCGATGATATCATCGAGGACGCCAGTGGCCTGCTCGGAATCGAGCCGGAAGTGCTTGCAACTCAGTGTAGCACCGAAGACAGGACCACCTTCATTGGTGGTCTCTACGAGGCTCTAGTGGACTGGGTCATCACCAAGGCGAACGCTGCGATCGCTGCCGAGATGGGCCGCGCACCTCGTAGCGGCAGTGATGGCTCTGGCAGCGACATCGGATCAAGAACGTACAACACCGACAACGACAACGAGGATACCGTCTGCATCACCGTTTTGGAAATTCCCGACCCGGACCTGGGCAAGGCGGTGGCTCTACGTGGTATCTTTGACGACAGCATCGGTATCAACGCCGAGATGAAACAAGATGGCGTTGAAGTCCCCGCCGCGGGAAGCTCGGTCCTGCGTGAAATGCAGAATGCCGTGTCCGCAGTTGCCCCAGATTTGGGGATCATGTCTGGCCCAGCTGGACGGGAAAGGCAATACGAGTTGGAGAAGCGCGAAGAGGTGCTTGAAAAGCTTGCCCTTGCTGCCGATCAAGATGGCTTCCTGAAGAAGCTGCTGTTCCCCACCGAGGGTGAGGGCATCAACCTGGGCCGCAATGCCCGAGTGGACCTACAAAACCTGCTGAGCAGTAGCCGCGCTTGGTATCACCTCTCCCTCCACCCAACCGATGACTCGCCAGCCAGCATCGCTGGATTGCCGTCCATCACCTCTGCCTGGTCCGCAGGCTGTGTCTCGCGCCAGCTGCGTGCCTGGAGGCTGCCTGAATGGGCTAACAGGCGGAACAAGAACCTGGATTTCACCGCAGATTTCGATCATGACGAATTCGTGCAGCGTTACTCGATCCTCGGGTGCAGGGACGGCAAGGATGGTATCGAGAGCTGGCTTCTTGAGAGAGGCTGGAGCAATGGCGAGGTCGCTGTTGGCAACGAACGCGTTTGGATGCACGAGAACGCATGGTGGGAGGCCGAGGGTATGATTGACAACCGGCAAGTCCCAGGGACAGGCATGGGAATGGGCCTAGGAATGGGAGGCTTGATGGCATCCAACGGTCTCGAAACTGGCTACTCCGCCAACACCAACGGTAGTGGGTACTTTGGCCAGTCTCCTTTCGGCGATGCCCATGCAAATGAGAGCAACGAGGGTCTGCTTCACTTGAGGAACCGAAGCCAAGCCACTCTGCTTGGTCCCGCTGCTCTTGGACTTGGTGCTGGTGGTTCGAGGACGCCTTCTATTGCTCCTTCGCAGCAGGCCCAGAGCACGCGCGCTCCACCTAAGGGTGACTACGGCCTTGGAACGAAAGGCGACTACCACCATGGTCAGGACCAGTACTATTACAACAAAGAAGGTGAATTCGTCGGTGCTATGGATCCCGAACTTGCCGAAGGCAAGAAGATCGAGGAGGAACAGGTGGACAAGAGCCGGCGTATCTGGGTCGCTGTAGTCTGGGCTCTTACATTTTGGATCCCATCATTCCTCCTCAGCTTTGTTGGGCGGATGAAGAGGCCTGATGTGCGCATGGCCTGGCGAGAAAAGTTGGTGCTGTGCTTCTTCATCGTCATCGCGAATGCCCTGATCATCTTTTGGATTATCTGGTTCGGCCTTCTCCTGTGTCCTAACTTCGACAAAGCCTGGACATCGAAAGAGGTCTCTACGCATTCGGGAGACAACGATTTCTGGGTCAGCGTGCATGGGCATGTCTATGACATCTCCAAATTTTGGAAGACCCAACACAGTGACACCAGTATCAAAACCAGCTCAAGCAACATGGAACCGTTCGCTGGCGCAAACCTCGACGAATACTTTGTCCGGCCACTGATCGTCACATGCCCAGGAGTCGTGACAGACAAGACTATCAGGTTGACCGCGAACACGACCGTCACCTATCCTAACGGAGAGCACACTTCTGGTTATTACCAACCTGACCCAAAATCCGCCTTGGCTGACGCAAACTGGTACTATGCTACCTTTGCGCCGAAGATCAAGGAGTACTACAAGGGCGACCTCACTTGGGACAAAAACAAGGTGTACTCAGCAGGCCAGAATGGGTACAACAATTGGGTCATTTACGATGGCGGCGTCTACGACCTAACGGATTATTACCACACGCTCGACCTGATGAACAACCTGGACACCTACACCTTCCTTGACAGCGATTTGACGGGTGTTGTTTCTGACAACCTCGGTGAAGACGTCACATCCAAATGGAACGCCCTCTTAAAAAACGCTGCAAACAACGCCACCAAGGCAGCCAGTCTGCAGAACAGCCTCAACTGCATCAAGAACACCTTCTATGTTGGCATCCCGGAATTCCGATACAGTGCCAGGTGTCAGGTAAACAACTGGATCCTGCTCGCTTTCACCATCTTGCTCTGCACTGTGATCGTAGTCAAGTTCTTGGCCGCTTTACAATTTGGCTCCAAGCGCCGTCCCGCTCCGCAGGACAAGTTCGTCATCTGCCAGGTTCCGGCTTACACTGAAGGCGAAGACTCACTTCGGAAGGCTCTTGACTCCCTCACAGCTCTACAGTACGACAACAAGCGCAAGCTTATCTGTGTGATCTGCGATGGTGTCCTCACCGGTGCCGGTAATGACCGCCCGACGCCAAAGATTGTGCTCGACATCCTCGGCGTGGATCCCAAACTCGACCCACCTGCCCTGCCCTTCAAGTCGGTCGGTGCCGGAAGTGAGCAGCTCAATTATGGCAAGGTCTACTCTGGTCTCTACGAGTATGAAGGCAACGTTGTCCCCTATATTGTGGTTGTCAAGGTCGGCAAAGAGTCCGAGCAGAAGAAGTCGAAGCCGGGTAACCGAGGCAAGCGTGATTCTCAAATTCTGCTCATGAGCTTCTTGAACCGTGTTCATCACCGGGCGCCTATGAGCCCTCTTGAGCTTGAGATGTTCCATCAGGTCAACAACATTATTGGTGTGGACCCTGAACTTTACGAGTACATGCTCATGGTTGACGCCGATACTTGCGTCCGGGAAGACTCGCTGAACAGATTGGTCGCGGCTTGTGCTAACAATTCCAAGATTGCTGGTATCTGCGGTGAAACTAGCTTGCAGAACGAGGAACGGTCGTGGTGGACGATGATCCAGGTTTACGAGTACTTCATCTCTCACAACTTGGCCAAGGCGTTCGAGTCACTGTTCGGCAGCGTTACTTGTCTGCCTGGATGGTAAGCCCATACCCTACTTAGAGTGATATCATGCAGTCCACAGCTAACGGAGTATCCAGTTTCACCATGTACCGACTCAGGACATCAGACCGTGGCAAGCCGCTCATCATCTCGGACGAGATTATCCGAGAGTACAGTGACTGTCGCGTTGACACCCTTCACAAGAAGAACCTACTGTCTCTCGGAGAGGATCGTTTCTTAACCACGCTTATGACGAAACATTTCCCCTACATGTCGTACAAATTCACCGGGGACGCCTACTGTCAGACGGCTGCTCCTGAGACATGGAGTGTCTTGTTGTCCCAGCGTCGGCGATGGATCAACTCCACAATTCACAACCTGGTCGAGTTGATGTGGCTCAAGGACATGTGCGGGTTCTGCTGCTTCAGTATGAGATTCGTCGTCCTAATTGACCTCACTGGTACAATCATCCTCCCAGCAACCACCATCTACCTCGGATACCTCATTTACAGGGTTGCCAGCAACTCTGGTCAATTCCCGATGATTTCGATCATCATGATCGCAGCCGTATACGGTCTCCAGGCGCTCATTTTCATCCTCAAGAGGCAATGGCAGCATGTTGGCTGGATGATCATCTATATGCTGGCCTATCCTGTCTACTCGTTCATCTTGCCAATCTACTCCTTCTGGAACCAGGACAACTTCACCTGGGGTAACACTCGTATCGTCATCGGTGAGAAGGGCCAGAAGCAGATCGTCGCTGTGGACGATGAGGGCTTCGACCCTCGCAGCATTCCTCTACAACGCTGGGACGACCATGCCTTGCAGAACAACTTGCCTGGACGACGCGGCTACGCTGAGAAGGGCGGTATACACGACATGAACAACCCCTACGACGCAGGTGGTGCTGAGTACGAGCTCGACGACATGAAGTCGGTGTACTCATCCGTCCGCCAGCCTTCGGTTTTGACGGGCGCGCTCGGCCGCGGAGCCTATATGGCTCCTCCGCAATCCCCTGCGCCGTTCCAGCACATGAGCCGGAACTCCACATTCACGACACCATACACAGATCACCCGGGCATGGCTCAGAGGCATTCAACGTTCAGCGTCGGCACAGGGCTTGATCGGGGGAACTCGCCTTATCAGGACCGAACACAGTCTCACCTGGGCATGGGCGCTGGGCAATCCCGCGCTGGCACGGCCATGAGTGGGTACATGCAACAAAACCAGTCAACCCTGTCGGTAGACTTCACCCGAGGTCCCGGCGTGGGCGGTCCCGACGACGTAGTCATCACTGAGTGTATTCAGGCCGTCCTGCGGGAGGTTGACCTCGACACCGTTACCAAGAAGCAGGTGCGAGCCCTGGTGGAACAGAGGCTGCAGACCGAGCTTGCGGGAGAGAGAAGGACATTCATGGACCGACAGATTGATAATGAGCTGGCGAGCATGTAAAAGCAGCCCGAAAAGCAGGAATGGGGAGGGTGGTGTAGGGAAAAGGTGGAGCATTGCCAGATCTGTTGCACATTTGATTTGGAAATTTTAATACATGGAGCAAGGCGGTTTAATGATGGCAACCATACTGGGGCACGACGGAGAGTCACATCAGAATCCTTTGGATTTCATCTAGCGGCGTCTGCACATATCTTGTTTACACGGTCTTTCAACATTTGTCTGTACGGAGCTCACGGGTCAGGATATCGGGCGCTATAATACTGAGTGTCTATAATTCGACGTGGGAAGTCATCCCATATCACATGCAAGGCTTTCGCAAAAGGGTGTGTGATAGCTCGCAACCAATTTACTGTGTATGCCACTCTGTGCAAGTCCTACTGAGCACTTTTTCTCCTAGTCTATACATGGACTTCAAGCCTTGATGGCCGACACCTGCTGTCTGTTGCAGCGTCCATGTCCACAGCGCTAGCGGCATAGAGGACCCGGGCAGGACCAAGCTACCTTACCCTATCCTCCCGACGCCCTTGAGCCTCAAGTACACGTCCGTCCCCCAGCCATACAAACTCTGCACGGCCACGCCCCCGCCGAAGTACTCGGCGTACGCCCGGCCCAGCGGCAGCCCATAGCCTAGCCCGGCGATGGAACTGCCGCCGTTGCTGGAGCTGGAGATAACGTTCAGCGCGTCGATGCTGCCGCCGCTGCTGATGCTGGTGTTACCGCCGCCACCAGCGCGGCCGGGCACGTCTTCCTCCTCGGACATGGTCGTGAACGAGTACGACCAGATGTTGGGCAGGACCTCCGGGCCGATGCCGCCGCCGCGGTCGCGGATGCGGATGGTCACGCCCGGGGCGTTGTCGTCGAGGGGCCGTATGGCGTCGCTGGCGAAGGAGCCGCCCTCACGTTTCGCCGGGGGCGGCGGCGGCGGGTTGCCGTTGGGCGGCTCCGGGGCTATGGTGATGACGACCGGTTCCCTAGTCATGCCGCTCTCGACGGTGGCGCGGAAGGCATTCTTGAGCAGCTCGGTGACGATGTACTCGAGGTGGTTGGGCACAAAGGCGAAGGTGGTGTCTGGGTCCCCGTCGATCTCCCAGCGCGGACGGACGCCGTACTTGAGCTCGCAGATGTCGGCGACGAACTCGCCGCACGAGTCGATGACGCCCGCGGGCCGCAGGGCGGTGTCGATGACGCCGATGAAGGAGGGGTGGTCGGTGCAGGGCGTCGGCGAGGCGCCCGGGTCAAAGTGCGGCTTAGACGAGAAGTGCAGGGCTATGTGCTGCTCGGCGATCAGCCTGGTGCCGATGCGGGCGCGCAGGTGCTCATCCAAGAAGCGCGTGACCTCGCCAGGGCTTATGTACCGCCTGCACTCGAGGAAACCCTGTGCCAGGATGGGAATGGTGTCGGTGTGAGTGTGGACCAGCTCGGCCAGGACCTCGGTGAAGCGGATCTCGTCGTCCAGCGTGGAGAGGGTATGCTTGCTGTTAGGTGAGTCCTCGAGCCACGGCAGCAGGGTGGAGAGCGAGTGCTGGTAGTTGTTGTAGATCTTGGTGATGTGGCTGTTGGACACAACGATGTAAGGCAGGTTTCGCAGGGCCTGGATCCGGTGGGCGAGGCGGATGGGCAGCAGGGAGAGCGTGAAGCGGGCGGAGGAGAGGAGGGCCTCTGCTGACAGCGGTGGACGACCGTGTCTGCTCTCGTTGTCAGACTGAGTCTTCATCACCAGTGATTCGAGTCCAATCCAGGGAGAAGGAGCACAGGGGACACCTACTTCACGAGGTCTGCGAGACTCAGCTGGTGCAGAGGCTGCTTTGCCAGGCGAGGGACCTGGTCATCGTGGTGGGGGAAGCTCGCGTGCCTCCTTGGTGACGAGGTGGACGAGAACAGTCGCGCACGTGTTGTGCGTGTCGTTGAGGTACAGGTGAGCTGGCTTGAGGCTCGCGGCGAGTGAGAGCACCTCAGTGGCCTCAAGAGAAAATTCATGGCGGCATTGCAGTCGACTGACGAGGGCGGTGAGCTCTCATGGAGTTGCTGCAATTCTCGGGGTTGGGAGCCATTTTGGCTGTGCTGCTCGGTGCGTGCGAGGTTACTGTAGTGACCTCATTGGGAGCTTGCTGGTTGACAGCGGTGGGCAGGGGCCTGGCTCCTGGCTGCTTAGGCTATCAAGCACGACGGGCATTTGCAGTCCAGTGCAGTCCAGTTGAGTGGGCCGATCTGCAAGTGGCCTTGGACCCCTACAGATAAGATAGCGAACGGGCTGTGAGACGGTGACGGTGGTGGGGTGTTACCCCGCGATGACACGCAGCGTGGGGGATGAGAAGAAAGAAGAGCAGGACAAGAACACAACATAGTCTCGGGTCTGATGAATGCTCATAGCAAATAGCCCGGCGGCTGAGGAGTGTTCTGAAATAGTGTAATGGTTATCGTATCATTGCTCGTTGTGTTAGGTGTCTGTTTATAGAGCTCGAGCCAACCCCCCCCCCCCCCAAACGAGGAAGCCGGATGCTGGGCCGTTAAACGCTATGTAACAGGTCGATCTCTTCCACTCGTCCATCTAGTCTCTACTGGGTCTTGACCACCTGGTCCTTCTCGACGGCCTTGACATGCTCGTGGCTCTCCAGCGTGCTGATCGAGTCCTCGGGGAAATCAACACTGCAGAAGGGGAAGAAGTGGTTAGAAGTGTGCGTTCGGGGGCCCATGCAGTGCAGTCAGGCCGGGGTTGCAGTCAACTCACGAGAAGCCCTTGATCAGGTTATAAGAGTGGCCGATCTTGCCTCCCTGGTCCTCGGCATGCTTCTTTGCGCTGTGTACTTTTATCAGCTGGCCGTCTGTTGTGAAAGAAAGTATTGTGCTGCAGTGCACTATTGGTCTTACGCGTCGATCTGCTCAGGGGACGCATCGTCCTTGCAACGAACCTGCGAAAAGGAGCATGTCAGATCAGATACGGCTGATAGATAGTCTCCGGGCACGGCATGACCGGGTCCGATAGAGCCCGAGGTGGTCAAGACTCACAATGTAGGTAGGCATATTGGCTGGTTGATCTGTGGTTTTGGTTGAAGAAGGGTTGGTTCTAGGGGGTAGATGTGCAGATGTGGTTGATGTGGTTATGGTTGATGTGGTTATGGTTGTGGCTGTGGCTGTGAAGAGGATGTTCGCGTATTCTTATAGGGAACCAAGAAACGGCAAGGCTTCTGGAGCACGCAGACAGCAGCAACAGGAACAGGAACAGCACCAGAACAAGCACGAGGCATCAAGTGGGCATACGTCATGCCGTCGAGGTGGGCACTGGGCGGGCACTGCTTCGCTGTACAAACACTTGTACGCAGTAAGGGCGGATAGACGCGGCGAACCCCCACTATTCGTCTTCAACCTGCTGTATCGTGTGAGTCCGGCCCAGGAGCTCTCCCAGTCCACCTCGCCTGAACGGTGCCCATCCCTGCAGTCAGACCGATTTACAAACCGACCGTAGCTCACTGTCTGTTGCAAGCAAAGTGTTACCCCCCCCCCGGTCGCTTGACTCGGGTGTGCGCCACGCCCAAGAAAAACCTAATTTTATAAAAAAGCAGTTATAGGGCTATATAGCATTATAAAAAATAAACTTTTTTATACTTTTATACTTTATAAATTAAATAATTTTTAAATAAAACTATTTATAATATCCTAGTAAATATTATATTATAAAACTTATATATTTATTTTAATTTATAAATATAATATAAATATATTTTAAAATTAATATATAGAAAATAAGCTTTTTAAATAATTTAAATTTATATTTTTCTATATTAAATCTGGAATATTAGCTTTATAATATATTATATTAATATATTATTTTTAACTTATATATTTATATATTAAATATTTTAAAAAAAATATTACTTTTATTATATTTTAATAATATATATTAAAAAAATATTAAAAATAATACGTTATATAAAGAATTTTAATAGCTATCGAATAATATTATTTTAAAGGTTTTATTTAACTTTACTATAAAGTTAGAAAATAATGAATATTTTTAAGTTTTTTGGGGCGTGGCGTACACACGAGTCAAGCGACCGGGGGGGGGGTAACACTTTGCTTGCAACAGACAGCAGTACCAGGATCACCATTATTTCGAATTCGCAGCTACTTGGCCGCTACAACCTTCGAATTCTTCAATTTTCTTGTATAATCGAACTCAACAACTTATTCAGACTAACCCTATGTATTAATAAATTAGCACATACTCTGTGGTAGTTGGACAATTCGTGGTTTAAAGTCGAAGGTTTTGGTGGTGATAGGGGTCAGGGTCGGCTTCTAAATCGGTTTGACTGCCCTGAAGCTCAAGCCTGCCAAGGTTTCTCATGCATATCACTTTGCTTCTTGCTGCTCTACTGGCCAATCTTATCGCCTCGAGACTTTCAAGGTAACATCAACTTCGTTTCGGTGGGGATAATGTTGCTCCACGCACGAGTCTTCGAGTCCCCTACATATACTTTGGGTTTCCTCCCGCCCAGGTGCACGTCGTCAACCATGCTTCCAAGCGTTGTTACGGCACTGAAGCCGTAAGGGGAATCCCTGATCAGCATGCAGTCACCGCCTGTCACCCCGAAGCGAAAACGTCGTGGTTCCGGCCATGATCACGCAGAAGGAACCGCATCTGTCTCAGGGTCTGCGCAGAAAAAGGCGAAAGTGTCTTCCCTAACACCTTCCAAATCAGCGTTGGCGAAGGCTGAGGCCGCGAAAAGGAGGGAATGGAAGGCGGGCTGGAATGAATATGTCGAGCTTTCCCGTTGGGAAAAGGACGACGGTTACCGACAGAAAGTCAACACGTACGAGATCCATCGGTCTGACGGTTTGTTGTCTCTCATTCAGTGGATCAGCATGTGACTCAAGAGTGACTTGCTTGCAGCTGTGCGATTCTATCGGCTCAAACCAGCCGAGTTGGATACACTCCCTTACTGGGAGTTTGAGAACAAGAACTATCCTTCTCATCCTGGGCGGTCGTACTCCCACGAGGGCGTGCTCATGCTCGTCAGTCGTAAGGCTGCTATGCTTGCGGGACTGCATGAAAAAGGACTCCGTGAGCACGAGCTTCTCAAGCAAGGGAAGGAGCTGTTCGACGATGAGTATGAATGAGCTGGTCTGTTTTTTCATCCATCGTGTTCTGATGTGCCATAGGCAAGCGCGGCTCCTCCAACGCACGCCCGACAAGAAGACGAAGCCACATCTGTGGAAAATTGTCAAGCGACGCAGCTACAACGACCGAACGGATGAGGATCGGATGCCATCTGGCTCTTGGGAAACGCCTATATGGGAAGACGGCAGGGTCATCGGCCACTGGCTAAATTACCAGTTCGATCCCAACATTGGCCCTGAGGATGACTGGATGTTTTCCAAGGCCAGGTTTCGTCCCTTCGGATCTTCGAAGCGAGTTGAAATGCCATGAAGGCATCATTGAGAATGGTGGTTGAATCAAAATCTTGGCCATTCCTCTTGTTCTTATTGCGCGCCGAACCTTTCAAGTAGCGGCCGCGGAAAGGCTCGTTTGTCATTTCCATCATGCACGTCCATCACCTTGCAACAGCAAACCTGTTCCATAACGGCTCGCTCAATAGCTCTTTCAAGCAGCTCTGCTTCACGCCCACCAAGACCTCAAGACCTCCATCCGGAAGCGCAGGCAGTATGACTTGGCATCCGTTGATAAGCACTATGCTAGGAGACCTCACCGCCTGGATTCTATCACCCAGAACTTTGCCCCAGGTCAAAACGTAAAGCTCGAAGTTGATCCAGGAGGTCTGAACGCAATTAAAGCCCGGCACATCAGTGAACGCCTTCACCACCAAGCGATCAACATCTTCTAGCCTGTCCACCAAAGTGACTATGTCATCCGTCCAGTTCTTGTCAGCCCTCGAGACAGATTTGCGGATCTTGAGTGCGATATCGGCCAGCTCGCACGTTAGCATCTTGCGGATCGGCATCTCCACCGCGACGTACTCCAAGAAGCAGCCCATCGTCCTCCGGTGCACTGGCGGGTCGGTCCTAAGGCGTCCATCGATGGCAATGGCGAAGGACGAAGTAGGGTCTGTGTCACCAAGCGAGTCGATCGGGCTCTGTACCGCCATCACGGACCGCCAAAGAAGAGCAGAGAGCGCATCGTTCGTGGAAATCCACGAGTCAGACGTGCTCGAGGCGTTTCCTGGAGTTGCCTCTGCCTTGAGAGCAGTGAGGGCAGATGGTGAGAAGTAGAGTACTTGTCCGCGATGCGCATTGCTGAGCAGTTTAGGTGGCGCTGACTGTGGAGTGACTTGACGAATGAGTTTCATTAGCCATCGTGGTGGTCAAATTTCGACGTGTGCCTTTCCTTCGGGAGACTTACATGGCAGGACTATATATTCAGGGTGGTCTTCCAAGCTTCCAGCAGTCTTCCCAGAGGGTCCCTTGAAACGGGCTCTGTCCGCGAACACCTCAACATGCAGCTCGATAGGATTGGTAATATGGAACCCCTGGGCTCTCCGGCACTCTTCTGCCTAAACTTGGCTCTAGGTGCTTGCTCTGTCTCTAACTAAGTGCAGGATGCACCAAGAAAGGATCAACACTCCACTAATAAAACTAGCTTGTATGAGGGATACTGGAAGTCTTTCGCCGGGAAAACGCCTCGAATGCAGCCACGGGGAACGACTTCGCTTTCAGGTCAGCATAGGTCATTGGAAATGCACCTTCTCCGCGAAGCTCTCTGACGGCGATCGGCTCGATCTCTCCCCTGGGGATCCTCTGTAACATTATTACACCAGATTCTGAGATTCAAGCGGTCAGCTCATGGTCAAAGTCACACGCGCAGTTGCCTCGTAGCTCGAACTTACGCTTGCAGTTTACGCCTGGGACAGCCTCGCAGTCCAGCACTGGCAGCCGCAATTTCGCAGCATCAAAGCCAGTCCTGAGGACTCTCGAGACTTCATCAACGTCGTATCCATCGCCTAGCTGGAACGGGAATACATAACGAAGGTAGCCCTTTGGACCAATACGCTCGGGGTGAGTCAATGTTTTTTCTGGGGATCTCTGGAGCTGGAAGGGGCCCCATAGTGCTCGCTCGTGATTATAAAGATCAACAAGTGTGAGACTTTGCTGGGAATTTTGAACCGATTGGGAATCTTTCAACAAGCACTATTATATTGCCCTGTCTACACCATCGTTCTGTTCTGACGAAGAGTGGGTGGAAGTGCAGTGCGAGAGACGACTGCAGACAGACCAGCATCTATGGTCAACGTGCCTACTGCGCCAGTACACCAAGATCTCTCATCTTGCCTTGCAATTTTCTATGTAGCTGATCTCTTTTGCAGCACACGGTAGTGGGTCATTTCTCTGCTGGTTCCGGTTCGATGATGTACCGCATGTGCCTTGATGCAGAAACTCGCAACAACACGCACGAATTTCATTAGTGGTTGTTGACACCGGTAACGGGGGCCCATATTGAATTATCACTCTAGACAAATGTAGTGTGATGTCCCGTGCATCCACTGCGTAGGTTTGCCGAACCGTGGCATATTCGACGGTGATGGGCAATGTTACGTGGGCGCTTTTGTTTTAGAAGGAGAGATGTGCAGATGTTGGATCGCATCCCGGCGCCACCACGCAGCTCTCGACCAGTGAGAAGAAAACAATGCATTCAGTATGGAGAACCTCGATGGTGAGTCCAGACTTTTACATGTGCTCGCAACGCTCTAAATTTTACAAAATTAGAGAGGGTGCTGGCCTTTAAGCTCGAATTCGGCGCAAACCCGTGGGTTGGTGAAGCAGCCGTTGGCACTTTGGATGTTTCTTCTGCTCGACTATGCTAGCTGTTTACCAGCCCTTCAGATCTACATGAGTATTGGCAGGCGGCGCCGTGTGCGGCCTTGAGAAGTTGGGTGTACATCCAAGGTGACCGGCTTCTGTGCGAAACGACAGACAGCGATTTGAGGTTGACGGCCTACATTTGAGTATGCGTGGGCGACAGCACCCATGTCTAGAGGGTTTACGAGGCTCGAAGGGCTCGACGTTCAAACGAAGAATCCAATGAATGCTCTTGCAGATTGACGTGATGCTTATGTGGTACTTGACGTATTTACGGACCTGCTCTATAGACAGTAATTGGCAGTATCTTCGTCGTCTTTCTCGTCTATGTTGATGTTCCGGGTGGTCATGGTAGTCTGCGCACTACAGTGTGTCTAGTGTACGGATAGTCTACTTCCTGTCGCAGCAAACCTACAATGGACTGACATCCCTGCATGGTGCCCTGGAATACTTATCGATAGGAGATAAGATAATCAGCACCCTCAAAATTTCTAGACGGCCTTTCTGCGCAAATGCACCCCCGGCTTCTCTTTCCGTGGAGTTGTGAGGATTTCCAGTCCAAGATTTTGCAATCATGGAGGCGCAAAGCAACAAGCCTCACCGGAAGCCCAGGGAGAAGAAGAAGCACACTGGAGGTATGTCTAACCCTTAAAGCCCTATCTTAATCGAAACGCTACCTTTTCTCGGGTCGCACATGGGACTGTCAATTGACACAAATCGCCTCCAGACAATCCCAAGGCCTTTGCAGTACATAGGCCCGGTAAGCTTCAAATACAAGCTGCACGATCACAAGACATAAAAGAAAAGCGTCTCCATGTTCCTCTCGTCGACAGACTTCCCGATGAACCGCCGCCTAGGCTTGTCACCATTGTCGGCCCCCCGGGGGTCGGCAAGACGACCCTCCTCAAGAGTCTGATCCGCCGATACTCCAAGGAGACGATATCGAACCCCCAGGGGCCCGTAACCGTAGTTACATCTAAGAAACAACGCCTGACTTTCATCGAATGCCCCAACGAGCTCGAGGCTATGGTCGACATCGCGAAAGTAGCCGACATCGTGTTGCTGATGATTGACGGCAACTTTGGGTTCGAAATGGAGACCATGGAATTTCTGAACATCTTGGCTGCGACTGGCATGCCTGGAAACGTCTTTGGCATCCTTACACATCTCGACCTGTTTAAAAAACCACACACTCTCAAAGATGCAAAGAAGAGGCTGAAGCACAGGTTATGGAGCGAGCTCTACCAAGGCGCACACCTGTTCTACCTCTCCGGTGTCATCAACGGACGCTATCCCGACCGTGAGGTACACAATTTGTCACGATTTCTCTCCATCATGAAGAACCCTCGGCCGTTGGTTTGGAGGAACTCGCACCCATACACCATCATCGACAGTTGGCGCGACATAACACACCCAACCAAGGTCGAGGAAAATGAAAAGTGTGACCGATCGATAGTGCTTTCCGGTTATTTACGTGGGACAAATTTCGCATCACAGGGTCAAAGGGTGCATATACCTGGTCTGGGCGATTATACTCTCGCAAACGTGGAAGTTCTGCCAGATCCGTGTCCAACACCGGCCATGGAGAAGGCACTTGCCAACATAACCGGGAAGACCGGCCGGCGACGTCTGGATGAGAAGGACAAGAAGCTTTACGCGCCGATGTCTGACCGGAGCGGGCTGCAGGTGGATGGAGATGCCATCTATATCTACCGGGACAAGGGTTTCACTTTTGACAAAGACGCCAAAGATGTCGAGCGAGGTGAGGGCGAAGAACTAATCATCAATCTCCAGTCTGAGAGGCGTCTCTTGGGTCAGACCGAGGATGGAGTGCAGCTGTTTGCAGGCGGCAAGGAACTGAAAGAGGCTGGCGACGATGATACCGGTCGCAAGAGCCACAGACAAGCAAGGCTCGCTGATCAAATCGATGCTGCTGCCGAAGACGATCTACGAGACGACGATGACGAATCGCTTCCAGATGCGGATGCATCTGACGTCGAAACCGAATTCAACGAGCAAAAGTTGGGCAAAATGTTCCAAAGGGATGTTGATAAGGACGGTGATAACGATGACATTGCTTTTGCGGATAGTGATTCAGACCTGGGGTCACTATCAGGCGAGGAAGGTACAGATGACGAGGACTTGAGCGATGAGGAGGATTTTGACTCTGACGACGAGACGGCCGCTCTCAAGTGGAAGGAAAACATGAAGGAGCGAGCTCAGCAACGCCATGGGAAGAAGGCCCCGTTCCAGGCGGCGAATCTGGCACGAATGCTATATAATGACTCTTTGAGCATACCTGAAATTCTCAGGAGGTGGCGAGGAGAAGAGGAAGAGGAAGAACAGGAGGAAGATATAGAGGCGCACTCCGAAGACGAGACTTTCTTCAAGAAGTCCAAGAACGAGAAGGAAGATGTTGCGGACGATCGGTCGATACCCAACTTTGACTACGACAGACTGGCTTCGTACTGGTCCAACGAGGAAAGCATTGAAGCTTTAAGGCAGAAGTTCACTAGCGCTGTTTTGTTGGACGACGAGGGAGATGAAGACGGGGACGATGATTTTGATGGCTTTGGCTCCGGAGATGAGCCAGGCGAGGGTGACGATGAGGATGATGGCGAAGGCGACGGAGCTTTCGAAGACCTCGAGACTGGCGAGAAGCATGGCCCGGCTGAAACAGACCTGGAAGCCGAGCGAGAGAAGAATGCTCGGCGCAAAGAAGAACTCAAATTGCGATTTGAAGAAGAGGATCGTGAGGGCTTCAGCAACGACAAAGCCAAGGCTCGTCGGGAGGGCGGAGGCGACGATGAATTTGGCGAGGACGACTGGTACGACGCCCAAAAGGCCATGATACAGAAGCAGCTGGATATCAACAAGGCCGAGTTCGAAAACTTGGACGACAGACAACGAGCGCTGGTGGAGGGCCACAAAGCCGGCAAATATGCCAAACTGGTTATCGAGGGTGTACCGGCCGAGTTTGTCAAGCAGTTCAACGCCAAGATGCCAATCATTGTGGGAGGTCTGTCCGCCACAGAAGACCGGTTTGGATTCGTCCAGGTGCGAATAAAACGTCATAGATGGCACAAGAAGATCTTGAAGACCGGCGACCCGCTCATTTTCTCGTTGGGCTGGAGGAGATTCCAGTCGATGCCTATCTACAGCATATCTGATTCCAGAGTACGGAACAGGATGCTGAAGTACACACCAGAGCATATGCACTGCTTTGCCACTTTCTACGGCCCCTTGATAGCACCGAACACTGGTTTCGTCAGCTTCAACTCCTTCTCGTCTTCCAACCCAGGCTTCAGAATAGCAGCAACGGGCACCATCTTGAGCGTGGACGAGTCCACAGAGATTGTCAAGAAGCTCAAGCTGACGGGTGTCCCTTACAAGATC
The DNA here is from genome assembly GCA_023242295.1 of Diaporthe ilicicola. Taxonomy (NCBI): domain Eukaryota; kingdom Fungi; phylum Ascomycota; class Sordariomycetes; order Diaporthales; family Diaporthaceae; genus Diaporthe; species Diaporthe ilicicola. The sequence continues at coordinate 425,648 of JALPVH010000001.1, read as the reverse complement.
TTCAAGAACACGGCCTTCATCAAGGACATGTTCAACACGTCGCTCGAAATCGCCAAGTTCGAAGGCGCCTCCATCAAGACGGTGTCTGGTATTCGGGGTCAGATCAAGCGCGCCCTCTCCAAGCCCGAAGGCCACTTCCGCGCGACCTTTGAGGACAAGATCCTGCTCAGCGACATTGTGTTCCTGCGGGCGTGGTACCCAATCAAGCCGCACCGCTTCTACAACCCCGTGACAAACCTGGTTGGGTGGCAGCGGGCGCGACTGACGGGCGAGATCCGCGCCGAGGAGGCCCTCCCGACGCCGCAGAACAAGGACAGCCAGTACCGCAAGATCGAGCGCGCGGAGAGGCACTTCAACCCGCTGCGCGTGCCCAGGAAGCTCGCGGCCGACCTCCCGTACAAGAGCCAGATCGTGCAGACCAAGGCCCAGAAGAAGCCGACGTACATGCAGAAGCGCGCGGTGGTGCTCGGCGGCGAGGAGAAGAAGGCGCGGGACCTGATGCAGAAGCTGACGACCATCCGGAAGGATGTCGCGGAGAAGAGGAAGGTCAAGAAGGACGCGAACAGGGCAGAGTTCAAGAAGAAGATGGCAGACATGGCGGAGAAGAAGGCCGCGAGGGAGAAGAGGGAAACCAAGGAGTGGTGGAGCAAGGAGGGCAAGAAGAGGAGATCTGGCGACGAGAGTGGTGGTGGTGGTGGGAAGAGGAGGAAGTAGATAGCCACATCAGAAAGTTTAATCTATGGCTTTCAGGTCTGGGAGCCTCTCATGAAAGATGGTTCTACAGCACAATGTTTTGCTCAGCAACTTTTTTTCTTTTCTTTTCCCATTTGCTATACATGTGATCTAAAAACCAAGTGTATGAACTCTAAGCAAAGATCTTGAGGCCGAAATCAGCTGGGTCGTTAAAACGCAGCCCCTTGTCCAGCGCCGAGATGGACTCGATCTCCTCGGCGGACAGGTCAAAGTCCACAGAGTCGAGGTTCTGCGCCAGCCTCTCCTGGGAGTTGCTCTTGGGGATGACGATGACGTCGCGCTGGGTGGCCCAGCGCAGCAGCACCTGGGCGGGTGTCTTGCCGTGCCTCTTGGCGGCGGCGACGACCTTTTCGTTCTCAAACAGCGGGCCGACGCCGAGGGCGCGCTTGTTCTTGAGCTCGATGAAGCTCTGCGGGCCGAAGGAGCTGTAGGCCGTGACGGCGATGCCGTTCTCCTGGCACATCTGGATCAGCGTCGGCTGCACCAGGTACGGGTGGTGCTCGACCTGGTTGACGGCGGGCTTGATCTTTGCGTAGCGCAGCACGTCGTACAGCAGCATGGCGTTGAAGTTGGCCACGCCGATGGAGCGCAGGATGCCCTTGGGGTTGTCCTTGGTGATGACCAGCTCCTCGAGGGCCTGCCACGTCTCTTGGATCGGCACTGGGACCTGTTCCGTCACTTGTTTCTGCTCCGCATCTGCCCAGAAACACGGCCATCTGCCAGAATTTGGGGATTAGCTATTTAAGTACGAAGGAAGAGGTTCTCCACAAAACCCCGAGGGATGTGTGTGTGGGGGAGGGGGGGCCGGGGGGCCCGCGGGGGGGGGGGGGGGGTTGGTTTAAGGACACCATATACCCATGGCCTATCTCAGTACCTGCAGCCGAATATCAGACTTCAAGGTAGGCTGTGAAACAGACCACGGACCATGACAGGTGTTCTTCCCCGGAAAGGCTGAAGTCACGTTCAGAAGCTGACTTACTTCAGCGTCGACATGGGAATGTGGCGCTGTGCGATGGGGAAGTGGATGAGGTACAAGTCGAGGTACCCAACACCCCAATTCTTATTCTCGAAGGCCGCCATCTCATGGACGTGCTCGCGGGCATGGTAATTATTCCAGAGCTTGGAGACGATGCTTGAGGTGGGCCCTGGTTAGATGTGATGCTCATCGAGCGAGTGCGCCCGGCTAGACTACTCACAAGAGGTCCTCACGCTCCACAATGCCCTCATCGAGGGCCTTGCGGACTCCCTCACCGGCCTCGGCCGAGTTTTGGTAGTCGTGGGCCCCGTCGATGTGACGATAACCCAGCTTGATGGCATTGTAGACAGAGTCGGCGGCGTTCTCCTTGGGTACCTTCCAAATACCATAGCCAACCAGTGGCATGTTCTGGTGGTGAGAGCAGGTGTCAGTCAGTCAGTCAGTCAGTCAGCCAGTCGGTCCGTCGTTGAGACGGTCTCGAGCTTGCTAACGCCCACATGTAGCAAGGGAGATGGAGATACTCACATAGCCGGATGACAGCTTCAGAGACTTGGTCATGGTTGCTGAGGACTTTGAGAACTGTCTGATGGTGTTGCGGAGCATTGAGAATTTCCAGGGACGTGAAATGGGCCCACGATGTACACAAGCGGTTGTGAGGAGGTCCTTTGCATGCAATTGGGGCATCAGTCGACTCATGGTCTTATTTATTGTGTTATCGAGCGCTTGTCGCAGGCGCATAATGACATGCCAAGCATATCGCGGGTATACCTTTCTGAGCACTTTTGCCGGCCAGGCAAATCACATCGGTCGTTGCCTCCACCTCTAGCTGGCTGGCACTCTGGCGGCGTGCCATGTACACTGTACAATAGTCTGGACAAGTCTAGTACCGCGAACGCAGCCAGTGCGCGCACAGAAATACGGTAGCCATGACGCGCTGAGTAGCTACCAAACGGCGCGTTGCAGCGGCCACCCGAGATACGACTTGCTCCTGCCGGCAAATCCTGCCCCTCCCCCATTGTAGTATGTACTCTCGCGTTTCAATGCGGGGCAACCGCGCCAACCACCTCGAACCTCGAATGGGCCTCAAGTGGTCCCACTCGGCCAAAAGCAGTCCGAGTTATCCTGGCAGAACGGTGAAGTGCCGTTGCCGCGCCGGTGGGGTCCGTCTCCGCTTCACGACGGGACGGCCATCTTCATCTTCATGATGCCGATCTCAGAGCTCTTGCGCCACTGTCCATCGGCCTGCTGCCGGAAGCACAGAAGCTTGCCGTCGTCTCCGACACACCCCAGGATCTGTCCGTCGTCGTCAAACCCGACCCTCCACATCGGTGTCCTGTGGTTCTCCAGCATAGATAGCGACTGCATCGTGTGATAGATGTGGCCGGCCTGGTTTTTCCTCCTGTCGCCCTCTGCCGTAGGGTGGTGCACACCTTGGCTGATACCAGAGGGCTGCTGGGCCTGGCCCCCAGCTGATCCGTTCCCGGCAGCCCTCGACGAAGTCTCCGGACGGGATCCGCCCTTGACTAGGTCGCTGGAAGACCATGTCCTTCCGTCGTTGCTGTCGTGCGGGGTGTCGACCCGTATGACCCTCACGTAGCCATCCATGCAGGCCGAGGCAATGATGTCGTAGCCTCTGATATTGCCTGGGGCCCATGCGACATCCCTGACCAGCCCGCGGTGTGCGGATACCACAGCCGCCTCGTAGAACTCCTTCTTGGTCGATGGGACACCGTAGGAGTGGATGACGACGTCACGCGTGCAGTAGATCTTGACCTTGTCCATGGCGGCGACAACCAGTCTCAGCGTGTCAGTGGGCATACCAGCGCGCAGGGCGTTGTAGCACGGGTCAATGTTTGGGTCGAAGCGCACGCGGAACGACGTCTCCTCGCCGCGGGCGGGCTTGTCGCATACCGACAGCTCATCCATCTGGGTCCAGTCGGAAAGGTTCTCGGACATCTCGTTCTCATAGACAGTCAGCCTGCCGTCGGCGGCCAGGAGGGCGAGGTGGGTCTGGCGCGTCTCCTCGTTGTGTTTGAGGGAGAATGAGCGGTATGGCGCGCGAGGAGAGCGGTGTTCGAAGGCGGCCTTGGCGTTGTCCTTTGAACGGTTACCAAAGCGGCGGCCTGGAGCAGCGGAAGGGTCTTCTGCCCAGAGCTTGAAGCGGCCCTCTATCCCCAGTGATGCGACGAGGTTGGGATAGACGGTTGGCGGTAGCCATTGGAGCTGCGATGGGTCTTAACACGCGTGACTCTGGGTGGTGACTCTGGATGGGATGGATCGGATTGGCGGGCTTACCTCGAGTATCTCCCCCCCATGAGCAGTCCATGTATCACACAACCTCCAGATGCTGTCTTTGTGGCGGTTGAAGACCCTGATCTTGCCATCGACCGACCCGGTTGCGCACCGGTCACCGTAGGTGTTGAAAGCCACTGCCTGGACCAGATCGTGGTGGCCGTGCTTCATGATAAGCTCAAACTGAGCCCGTTCCTCCGTCACCGGAGGCTCTCCCAGAGCTGGTGCCATGCTTGTTTGTCCAATTCCAGGGGTGGCTGCGAGACTCACATCTCGGTGTGTTAGGGCTGAGGCTGGGCTGGTTGGTCAGTCAGTCAGTCAGTCAGTCCATACGCTGCGGTGAAGTAAGTGAACCCAGGCCCAGTTGGTAGTCTAGACGAGACTTTGAGCTATTGATGATGGTCCGTGCGCCTGTGTCCGGTCCAGAGGGATCGTGAGCAACACCTTGTGAGCTTAACAGTGCAAAATCCAAGCAAAGGGTCTATGTGCCATGGTTATTACTGAGTTATGAAATTGAAATAGGAGGCAAGCAGACGACTGAATTTACTTGGCCCTTGCTTGAGCTTTGTAGGACAGGACCGCCATCATTCACTCACCACAAAGGCAGCCCACTTCTTCAGTCCATTCAAATTCCCGAGATACAGGGACGCACACTGCCATTCCAAGAATGAGACAGTCCCTGCTTGAACAAACAGAAGTGGTATAATCTCCTGTGGCATCACCTCTAGTGGGATGATCTCGTGTGGGATAACTTCCAGTGGTGTAACCTCCAAGGGGATACTCCCCGTAGAATGATCTCTGCTGTGATAACTTCCTGGCACATCTGGAGTCTGAGAGGGTCAACATAGGCAATATTTGCACGTGCTCATAAGAACCAAGGAAACAACAAACCATAGCCTTGCATTTATTTGATTGAACAAAACCGCCTATGTGGGCGTAGATACTCAAGCCTGAGCAATGTAAAGGCGTTGATAGGTAGTCTACCTAGGTAGATATGGTATAATCAACAGCTAATAGAAGACTGACATCCTTAAGCTGCTTAAGACAACCTCGATTAAACAACATGGCTGTTGTACCTGCACCATCTGCCATGAACCGCACACAAATACAACAGACATATTAACCTGGCAGCCATAACTTGGATGTGTTATGTATGGTGTGACCATATAAATTGTCCCTAGGCTGAGGGAGCTGTCTCACATGTCAAGATCAAGACAATGGGACCCTGGACGTGCCCAGGACCCCACTGGAGGTCGCTAAAGCATCCTTATTTATAGTGCTCCAATCGGCTGGCCCAATCAGGCCAGCACCCCAGCTGCCCTCGGGACGGGGGTGGGGGTGCTCAGCCCAGGAAGCTCCAACGAGCTGCGTCACCTCTTGCGCTTTGGAGACGTCGCCTTTTTGGTTCCGGCGCAGGAACAAGACTCCACAGCTGCCTCTAGAGATGGTAACGTCGACCAGATTTACAACTGCAAACACACACTCTCTCTTTTTCTTTCTCTTTCTCTCTCGGTCTCTGTTGCCAGTGCTTTCCCTCCCCCGGGCTATGGACCGGGCCTAAACCGTCACTCACTCACTCACTCACTCACTCGCTCACTCGACAGCCATGGCGACCACTCCCAAGCTCACCTGGACCGAGACAGTCAGCCTGTCGGCCCTGTCTACAGCATGCGGCACCATCCTGGCCAACACCTTCCGCGGCGAGGGTGAGCCCCTGATTGCGTCGCTCGCCCTGAGCGGCATGGCCTTCGCCGCCGCCTATGCCATGATCTGCTGGCTGGGGCCGACCTTCATGAAGGCCGGGCTGAAAGGCGTCGACATGTCCAAGCTCCACAAGAGGGAGATCCCAGAGTGCGCCGGCGCCATCTGTGCCGTCGTCTACCTGCTCGTCATCACCGTCTTCGCCCCTTTCCCCTTCTACAAGGACATTGTTGCTGCCACCAGCGGCGGCGGCAACAGAGACGTTGTTCTGCACGCCGAGCACGTCCACGAGGGCCGCTTCTTGCACAAGTTCCCTCATAGCAAGGTGAGCAGCCCCGTTCCACCCTTCCTCAGCTCGGCCAGGCTGGCCACTGACAACTGGCCACCGTCCCACAGCTCGCCTCCTTCCTGTCCGCTATACTCTCACTGCAAGCCATCACCATCCTCGGCATAGGCGACGACCTTTTTGACATCCGCTGGCGGCACAAGTTCTTCATACCCGCTTTCGCCTCGATCCCCCTCCTGATCGTCTACCATGTCGATTTCGGCGTTACCTCCATTGTCCTCCCTATCCCACTTCAATCCCTTGTGGGGAAGGAGCTGGTCGACCTCGGGGTTATCTACTACATCTACATGGCGGCGTGTGCCATCTTCTGCCCAAACTCGATCAACATACTGGCTGGCATCAACGGGATCGAGGTCATGCAGTCCATCGTCGTCGCGTTGCTGCTGGTGCTCAACGACGCCCTCTACCTCACCACCGAGTACCCTCACCCCGCCGTGGACAGCCATCTGTTCAGCTTGTACTTCCTCCTGCCGTTCCTGGGGGTGAGCTTCGCGCTCTTTGCGCACAACAAGTACCCCGCGCGCGTCTTCGTCGGGGATACGTACTGCTACTTCGCAGGCATGGTCTTTGTTGTCGTCAGCGTCCTGGGCCACTTCAGCAAGACCCTTATGCTGCTGCTGATCCCGCAGGTCGCCAACTTCCTCTACTCGGCGCCCCAGCTGTTCCACATCATCCCCTGCCCGCGCCACCGGCTGCCCAAGTTCAACTCCAGGACCGGGCTGCTCGAGCCTTCGGTCACGCCCTGGACCGCCGAGAAGCAGCCCCGGAGGCACATCGGCACCGTCATCCGCCTGCTGGAGAAGCTGCGCCTCCTCAAGGTCGTCACCATCGCCGACAAGGAGACGGGCGAGGAGCGCTTCGTGGAGACGAGCAACCTGACCATCCTGAATCTCTGGCTGGTCTGGCGCGGGCCCCTGCGCGAGGACCGCCTCGCCTGGGAGCTCACGGCCTTCCAGGTCGCCTGCGGCCTGTTCGGCCTCTTCGTCCGCCACAAGCTCGCCCTGCTCGTCTTTAAGGAGGACAATTGGGGTGTCGCCGTCTGAACACCCAGGCCTGGCACACAAAAGAGGTTGCCAGGCCATCGCGCCCGAATTAAATTTTTTTTTTTTTTTTGAATTGAGTTATCAGGCCACTTGTTTCTTTTCTGGGTAAACGGATTTCCCAAAGACTAAAAGTGTACATAAGGATTTCCCTTTTTGGGGCGTTTCTATGGATGATACCAGGTGTTTTACTCGATATGCAGATACATAGGGGATGCAGCGAGTTCGAGCTTTTCAGGCTGTTCGGACACCCTCTGTATTTATACAACCAGCTTTAGCCTTCTTCGGCATACCGGGTCTGATGACCTTCGCCCTCCTGTAGTCATGTCATGTGTATTTAGAATACGGATTTCTCGGCCCGAGCAGTATTCCACGCGTTTGTGGTGAACTTGTCCAACCAGCCAAGTTGATGTTCTGCCGGCTCTTTCCTTCTACCAAGGTCACCGCAATGCCCTAACACCACGAGACAACAATTCAAGTTACTTTTCAGGTGCAATATCTGGGTTTGTGTACAGTGAAAAGCAGAAAATGCTTTTGGGGATCATATTGTCTCGCCACGAGAATAAAGTTACAACAGAACTGGTTTCCAAGCCAGATCTGATAAGCGCCCGCCAGCTTTGATAGGTTCTCTCAAAGACTTCCCACCGAAACCCCTCCAATCACGCCTGATTCGTCCAATTCGTCCGTCGTCCAGAGACCGTCCGAGAAAAAGCAAGAAAATAAAACGAACAAAAGGTGTTAAAGATCGTAGAGACATCCGCGAACGCTTCGTGGTAGCCCTCCTGGGTTTGATCCCAACCAACAAAACGCCAGTGTACCTTGACCCAGAGAAGTACCCATCCCCCCGAAACCGTTTTGATCTTAATATCATCGTGATGTGGTTGATACTGAGAGTGGAATCATTATAAAAGCTAGGTGAAGCCAGACGCCTGGGCTGTCGCATTAAAAACATGATACGAAGACGTTGTGACTGTCCGCAGACGTGACCAAGACACTGAGCCCTAGGAAGTATGGTTGGCTTGACTTGCCGATATGCTGTCAAGCGTCTCCCCAACGCCTGCATCAGTCGTCGGCTTATCCGGATCATTTGTCCCATGATCGCCGTTGCTCGCAGCCTTCAGAGGGTCCGTGGTCGAGGAAGAGGTCTTCAGTGGGTGGTTGACGTCCGATGCCGACTTCGCTGATGCAGCCGCCTTATTGGCTTTATTCTTATATTCACTCAGGCTCATTTTCTTCTTTATAGGACTGGGAGTGGCTGTAATCCCGTTCGCAACGGGCGGTGCGAAAGGACTTGGTAGGTTGACTGTCGAGAACGGCGATTGCGTGACGGACCCATTGGTTGAAATTGGAGTCGTGGTGGCTGTCACAGATGTTGCAGACGTGGGGCTCGTGAAGGCGGTGGGTGGCGGCATTGACACACGGAGTTCTGGGGATTTGGCATCTTTGGGACTGATGACAGGGCCAGTCCCGTTGGTAAGAAGTGGGCTGGAGGCGCCGGTGTTGGCAGGTGCAGGAGGCGCATCGGGCATTGGAACGTCGACATCTGCAGCGGACGGGGGCGAAGACAGGGAGCACTGCTTATCGACAGTCGAAGGCGATCCGACAGAACTCTTTGTTGTCGTTGGTGAGTCAAGTTCCGTGGCGCTGCTTGGTCGTGACGACAGCGCATCTTTCCTTTTTTGAGCCATGAGCTTCATCGTGAGAGACATTACCCTCCTCTTTGGCCGCGCCTTCATGCGGTGGTCTGGCTCCGGCTCCGTCTGCACCACGGCATCGCTATAGTTTTTGGGTGCCTCCGACGAGCCCCGGCGCGATACTGGCGCAATTGAAGTCTGCGGCTTAACTGACCTCGCGGAATGGTGCGATTTAGGGCTTGACGGTGATACTGACTTGCTCCCCGAAGTGCCCGCGTCGACATAGCGGGGCTCGTTTGTTCCGGTAGATTTGTCAGGAGCTTCGCTAGTACCAGTCCGGTCTTTTGACTTCACAGAGGTGGAATTGGCCGTAACATCGGTAGAAGCCTTTTTCTTCTTGCGCGGTGGTTGTTGCTGCTCCTGCGCTGACTTCTGGAACAAATTCTCGGCTATTTGGACCTTCCTCTTATCTCGGTTGGTCGGTTCTGTGAGTATTCCGAGATTGTCAAACGAACCAAGCCGAGCCGGTGTTCTGTCGCGACTGGGCGGCTTGCTTCGAGAGCCTGCCGCAGAATTGACATCGGTCTCACCCAGTTCATCAAGATGTCCCTCGCTCGCTGCCCGACTGTTGGTGGCTTGTCCGGTGCTTGTTGGTGAGATGGTATGTGTCTTGGTTTTTGCACGCTTTCGTTTTTGTGGATTGGAGCGAGGTTGGACCCGTTCATGGTAATTGCGGTGGAAGCGAGCAAAGGCACAGTCGTTGCCGAGGTCGCAGGCACAGCCCCCGTATTCTGATAGGATGCGGCGGATCCAGTCCGAAATGAAGAGGTAGTCGGGTTGGTCGATTTCGGCCGCGCTGTGCCCATTCGTCTCCTCGTCGCCGAGCCCGAGCAGACGGACGAACCGCTTTTGAGTAGTGCCGGGAAACCTGAACTCCCATGGCAGAGTAATCTGCTCATTGGCAGCTATGGGCCGATCACTCACAAGCCAGAAATGAAACACAGACCCGTCCGATAGGTGATATGTGTCGATCGATGCGTTTGGCTTGCAAGACCGGCGGACGTACCGGGCGTTTGAACCCTCTTTCCTCGTGTCGATAAAAAGCGGAAGCGACGGAGGGAAGAATACAAAGGGGAGGGGCGCACAGAGGTCGGGCCACTGGTTTTCGGGCTCTTCACAGTAATCTTTTTGCAAGCCGACTAATCCGTTCAGTTCCATCATCGGGACGTCTTTATCAATCGCGGATGATGTTGTCAGGTACTGCCAGTGAAGGATTGTATCCTGAGTCAGCGGAACTTCTTTGCTCTCCACCCGTAGTGTGTGGTCGAGCGGAGGCGGCTTGGTTGTTTGAATCACTTCTTTGAAGTCGCAACCTGTATCTTTGCGGAAGTGCTCATGGCCTGGTTTGAGCCAGTCAGACACCTTCGTCTGTGTCTTCAAGTTCGCATATGTGTTCGTATCTACAATCTGAACATCGGACTCGTCGCAGAGATCAAGGAACTGTTGTGTATAGTGGTGGATTTCGAAGTCGTTGGGGAGGTCGGGAGGCGTGGTAGCAGGGCTAAGAGGATGGCTGTGGATGGCCCTTGGTGCGCTGTGGGAAGGGCTCCGCTTCGGCGCCTGTGAGCTGACGGATTGACTGGACTTGTGCGAGATTTTAGGCTTTTTCGCTGGCGGATGATCTTGCGGACTGTTGTGCTTGGAACCATCCACACCGATGGAGTTGCCGTTCAGTTGGAGGTCGCTGGGCTTGACCTTCTTCTTTTGTGTTTTTGTAGGGGCTTTCTTTGACTTCTTGTCATGGTTGTCTTCGTCGGGCTGAAGCCCGAGTCGCTTTCTTTGTCGCTCCATGGCCTGGTGTTTGTCGAGGATCCGAGGGTTGCAGTCGGCACAGCTGTGATCGAAGTCTTCTTGTTTGACTTTTTCGGCCTCGCCAAGGGGATGGTAGTAGCAGTCAATATGCTGCCATGTGTTACACTTCTCGCAAAAGACCGTGTTTCCATCATCGTGGGCAAAACTGCAGATGCACTTGATTATGCCCTCATCCTCTTGCGGCTTTGCCCTTTCAGGCTTGTCGAGGACGACCGTCAACAACGGCGGGAGATTTTCTGTCATAATCTATGAGCCTCGCGAAGAGCGTGAGGGTCAAAGGAATTGGCTGGGCTGATTATCTCCGCGTTCTGGATGGCATGACGGAGCGCGACTCAACGAGAGAGCCCAGGGAAAGACACTGTAGACACAACAGACGACGGTCACTGTAGGTGACCATTCGAAGGGAGGGGTCGGAAACTCGTGGTGGAGGAGCCGGAAGTCAAAGCCAGCCACAACGATTCGTTTGCCAGCGCAACTGAGAAGATTGTCAGGCCGTAGGCAAGTGGTAGGTCGACGTTGTCAACGGAACCGGGGACGCTGGCTTGGACCCGATGGTGATGTCGCGAAGGGAACGAGACGGACAAGGCGCTGAGCGGACCAGTGAATGGCGTTATTTGAGTAGGAGCGAGTTGGAGTCGATTTGGGTTCGATTCGGTTCGAGTTGGTTTGGGTTGGACTTCTTGATTTGAATTCGGGTTGAGCGTGTGGCAGTAGGATCACGAAGACAAATTCGAGAAGTCGACTCTAGGGCGAGGAGAGGATGCGCCTCGAGGGACAAGGAGATTCAAACGAGGCGGATAAGGGAGAGAAGACGAAACAGACCATGAATGCGGCAGATTCATGCGGACTCGAGGGGTAAAGAGGGCGGTCTCGCGGGGGAAAGGTGCGGACTGTCGAGGTCGTGTAAGGAAGGTTGGGAGGAGGAAAGAAGAGGATGAAGAGAGGGGGCGACAGTAGGGGAAGAAAGACAAACCTGAGCGGCCGACCGAGTGTGAGTGAGGGTGCGCCTGCGCCTGCAGCCAGAGCGGGTGCAGCAGCAGCAGCAATAACGTGGGTGCTTGCTTGACTGCCGGACCCCAGACAAGCGGCCAGAGGGCAGAGGCAGCGTGCGCGCTATTTGCCCGTCTGGTTATGAGGAGCGTGGAGGCCAGTCAGTGCCAGTGCCATTGCTAGGCAGGACGGCCAATGGGAAGCGGCTGGCGGACAGCGGGTACCACAGGGCATGCCTAGCAGCGAAGCACCAGACGGACGGGTGGTGCTCTGGTGCCCTGCCTGTTTGGTGGCCCGGTGCAGCGTGCAGCGCAGCGCTGGCGGTGGACAGGCCCTGCTGGGCCCCCCTCTCACCTAAGGGAAACGAGACCCCGTTCGCGGCGCTCTGTGTACACCTGGGCATGGTAGTGACTGCTTGGTTGGAAGCTTGGCTGAAAGTGGTTTGGGATGGGCTGCGTATCCAGGTAGCACGGATACCCGCACTACCAGTGTTTAGTTGTTAAGAAACAACTTTCTGCAGGGCCGCATTCGTCACCAGCACGGCTCATCGCAACCTGAAGTGAAAGCAGAGGACCTCGTCGGGGGAAAAAGGGAGACGGGAGATTCGACTTTACAGAGCCAGAATCCAGAGTTGTCTGAAAGATAACTCATGAATGAAGGCCTGCTCTCCCGAGGAAATCGTTGCGCACTATGTTATGCACTGAATGGAAAGTGAGCGCCGGTGCCGGTGCCCTGATTGTGGTATGTGAATGTGAGCGAAGCATGACAAAATCACGACAATAATGGAGTTTGGTGGGGGTTTGCAGGGCAAGGGGAAAGGATGACAGGATGTGAAGCGTTCACGGGCTGGGTATATAACGGTGAGGGATGATGAAGCGAGGGTGTTGGTGTGATGATGAGATGGAGAGATTGATGACAGGTCCGGGGGTGGGCTGATGGTGTGGGCGAGGGAAATGAATGAATGAGTGAAGAAATGATGGATGGGATCACCGAATGAAGCCGTCAAACTCCGGCCGGTGAGCGACGTAGACTCTTGGCCACGGGATGTCCACGCCAGCGCCAGCAGCAGTAGTACAACAAACGACGGACACTACACAGTACAGTGGTACCATGGAGTCGCCAGACAAGAGCGAGGAGCGGCGAGAGAAGGTTTGGGAGAGGAACGGTCATTCGATCGGTGCGGTCCAGTCCAGTCCCAGGATTTCAGAGGTGTTGCAGGTTGTAGGAACTCCTGGGAGGCGGGGCCGGGATGAGGTCAGTTGCGCCGTGCCACTCAGGCCAGGCCTCGCCTCCTTGCTGCCTGATCACCTGCGCGGCACGGGCTCTGCGAGGTTCGCAGCACACTGTGCTATGTACCTTGCTGTAGGTGGAATCAGTCGATGGGTGTGCGCCTACGTTAGTGTAACGCACGACACAGTGCGACAGCTGCATTGCCTGCATTCGGACCCCTACTGTGTAGCATTCCAACGCCCCGAGTTGGACCGACTTGGCTTGCCTTTGTCAAGGGAGCTCATACCGAGGAGGAACTCTTGCTTTAACATGCAGTATCTGCGCGACGTGACGATCCTCAAGATTGGGAGAGGTGGACCCTTGAACGATGCTCAACCATGCCGCGCCGTACACTCGCAATGCAATGCATTCAACTAAGACAGACACAAAAACCAGGGAGGGACTTGGCAGGACGAGGGAGCCCTGCCTTGGCCGATCAGTCTAAGGTTTTGGGCTCTGCACGGCCCTCCAATTGGGGAGAGCGCTTGGTCCGAACCTGCTGGCAGAGGGAGTCGCGCATGCCTGGCACGCCCTGGCAAAGCACGGCCTGGCAAACACTGTCGATTCCTCTTGCATCAGAGCAAATTGCATGCCAGTGCCAGTGGGGTCGGCCTTGGACTGTGCTATGTACAGCACTCGGTCTACAGTGCGTCGCACATCTAACCCTGCGACATCTGCACACTCTGTGCACTGTGTGGGCTCGACCTGCATCCCCACTCTAGCTCCGTCAGGCCAACCAGACATGATTGAGCTTGCGTCCTTTCCACACCGGTAAGTACCTTCCCCAAGTCCTCGCCAGCTGTCGATCATCAAAGGCCGCCGCCAGGCTACCAAGTTCAAAGTGCCATACAGGCTTTTGGAGGCTGGGATGGCCCGACAAGGTCCTGCCCCGTTCACCTCCCGAGGTCTGCCCCGACTGGGAACCCAAAACCCGGTGGTGTCATTCGAGTCTGCGAAGGATAACCACACTCGCGACCCACCCGTACGATGAGCCTCCTCCACTGGCTCAAGCTCCGCCGGCCAAGCAAATGGGAGGCACCCACCCTTATCGACCACCTCCTCTCGTCTCCCTCACAATTCATCATCACTTGCATCTACCATCTCATCCTCCTCCTGCGCGGCAAGCCATTCAGACCGCCCAGGGATAAGCCACCCATCAGGGTTGTGTGTCTGTCTGATACTCATGACCAGGTTGTTCACGATGTCCCTGACGGCGATCTCTTGCTCCACGCAGGAGACCTGACCAACTCGGGCTCGGCCGACGATATTCAGAAGCAGGTCGACTGGCTGGCTTCCCTACCCCACCGCCACAAGGTCGTCATTGCAGGAAATCATGACAGCTGGATGGATGTCAGGTCTCGGCTGGCCCAGGACAAGAAGGAGGCAAAGCGGGTCGACTTCAGAGGCTTGCATTACCTCCAGGACGGCGCTGTCACCTTGGACTTCCGCAGCGGGAGAACCTTAAACGTTTATGGTGCTGCCGACATCCCCAGATGTGGAGGCAGCGATTTTGCCTTCCAGTACCCCGCCGACAGAAGTCCATGGAGAGGTAGGGTTCCCATCGATACCGACATCTTGGTTACGCATACACCGCCACGCTTCCATCGGGACCTGGGGCTAGGCTGTCCGGGCCTGCTCGAGGAGCTTTGGAGAGTCAAGCCTAGACTGCACGTGTTTGGTCACATACACTGCGGACGCGGTCAGGAAAGCGTCTACTTTGACGAGTGTCAGAGGGCCTACGAGAAACTCATGTCACGCACCCCGCGGGGGTTCCTCTTTGACATGATCCCCAATAGTGACTGGATCGATGCGCTCAAGGTCATGTATTATGGTGTGAACGCCATTGCGTTCAAGTATCTCATGCTCGGCCCTGGCTCGAACAACTCCAGCCTAATGGTCAACGCTGGCTGCATGCAAAGAAACACGGGCAAATTATGTAAGAGCCCGGCTCAGGTTGTGGAGCTATGATACAGATCTCAGCCCGGCCAGAACATCGGTGTCACTATGGATGGAAGAAGGTGCAAACAAGCAATCGCAGCAGAACGGAATCAAAACAGAGCCCGCTGGAGAGATAGCCGAGCCTCATCAAACCACCAGACCAGCGAGAAACACGGCAAAAAGTACGCGGGCACTCATCGTGCTGATTCTCTCGGCACCCGCCTGAACAGGTTTCAACCCGACCGTCGCTGTCGATCCCACCTGTTGCGTGGGTGCCGGCACCGTCGCGTTACCGACCTTCGCGCCGGGCTGCGGTGCAGGACTACCGTTCCCGTTCGGACTTGCGCCTCCCACAGGTGGTACAACAGGCGGTCCAACAGGGGGAGCACCGGGCGCAGGAGGTTTTGGTGCGGGCTGTGTGCCATTGCCGCCTCCTGGCGCTGGAGCGCCAACACCAACGGGTTTTGAACCGGGTTTCTGGCCAAGATCACCGCCTTTCGGGCCAGGTGCGACTCCCACCGGCAAAGTCAGCGTTACAACTGACTCCCCACTTGCGCCGCACTTGTTGCAGCTCTGCGTTATCGCAGTCATCGGGACAGTCGGTTTCGTGACCTTTCCAGCAGCACATTTGGCGCATTTGGGCACCTTGAGTGTGGTGCAGTACTCCTGTGTCACCAGCAGAGCCGGGTTTGTACTGCAGACCGTCGTATACGTGACCGTGGAGATAATGGTCTGCGTCACGTTGCCCCCTGAACCGCCCATACCCGGCGCTGGTGGCGGGGGTAAAGCTGGCCTGCCCACGAAATTGATATACACAGTAAGCAGGAAGCTGTTCGGCGCATCGCGTGCCGCAAGAAGATTGTTGCCACCGCAGAACTCAATTGGGTTTCCAGGGCACGGTATGTTGCAGCGGCTACGGTCTGGGATCGCAGCCGTCCCGGCATCGAGGGTGTCAGCGCAGTAGCACATGCTGTCGTGCACTCCCGCGTACGTTCTCGCTGGACATAGACCCACGCACACCTCGGGCGTCATCTGGCCGTTGTTGCCGGACAGATTGAATGTGCTGAAGCTAGTGGTCGACGCGAAGCAGCCCAACAGGGCGAAGCTGCCGATTGTGGCCGGGTCGCGTACGGGGACCAGGCTGTCTATTGGCGAGGCTGAGGACGTGGTCGGGGAGACGCCACCAGAAGGACCACTGGAGCCGGCCGGTACCGATGGTGAGGACTGCGCCGGAGGGTTTCCAGAGAAGGATCCGGAAGGACCAGAGCCAGCGGGTTCTGAAGTAGGCCCGGAAGCCCCAGGGGAACCAGCCGATCCCGAAGGCGGCGTACCAATCGGGGCAGAGGCGGAGTTGTTCGCGGAGCTGGGCGGGAACGGAGGCGTAGCAATCGGTGTGGGAATTGACTCGCCTGGCTGGGTGCTGGGTTGGACCGCCGAAGGCTCACTGGAGGGCGAGCCACTGCCAGGTGCCGTCGGGCTCGCAGCAGACGCGATGTCTGAACTGGTCGGCAATGGCTGGGTCGCCGGAAGACCGGGCGTAGAACTGGACTGGGACGCTGCGCCTAGGCTATAGACATCGATATAATTCACCTCCCAGTACGAATTCGCGAATTGCGACGGCGAGTTGCCAACCCAGATTTCGCAGGACGACGCATAAAATCTGCATGAGCTGCTGCCCCACTGGTCACCACCGGCGTAATCGCCGCAGAAGTCCTGGGTTCGTCACAGTCAGCCAACCGATGCCTGGCCTCCGATCCCGGATTCTTGCAACCAAGTCCCGAACTGCGACTCACAATGTTAAGTACGATGTTCATGTTCGAAAAGCTGGCCCCGACATCGCATGAGTTCGGGTCGCCGCCGAACAGGGCCTGCGGCGCGCCCCAGGTGCTCGGGTCGGGCTGCTTGCTGACGATGTTGGCCGGGATCTTGTTCCTGGGGAAGTGCCAGACCCTGATGGCGTCGGTGGTCCAGTCCATGGCGTACACGCCGCCGCCCACGGCGTTGAAGCCGTCGCCGTACGACGAGGAGTCGCTCGCCGGTGGTGCGTAGTTGCAGCCTTGGACCAGCCCGATGTCTTCCTGTATTTTGCCCCGAAGTCAGCCTGGTCATTTGTATGTGTGGGGGCGGCGGGCGGCGGGCGGCCGTTGCGCGGCTACTTACATCGGTTGTGCAGTTTGTGTACTGCTGCGAGCCTGTGTACAGCCCTGACGAGGGAAGGGTACAGACCTCACCACTACATGGCCGGCGCGCGTTAAAGAGGGTTTCGCGTGCCAGAGTGTTGGACGGGGGATGCAGACTTACGTGTGGCCAGATATCAAGTTGGTGTATGCCAGGTTGGCACCTTCTACTATATCGATTTCTCCTCCGTCCGGCCAGTTTGCGCCATATAGCCAGACTGCGATGCAACCATATTGTCAGCCAGCGGCCATCTCGCCATCTGTCTCATGTCTTTCACTTACACGCGGGCCATGTCCCACAGACTGAGCCTGGCATATGGGCAAAGTCACCAATGACGAGCCCCTGGTTCACTGGCTGTTTGCTCTCGATCCGGACACTGGGGCGACCGCCCAGGGAGCCATCGGGGTCGTACGAGTTGGTGCTGTCCACGCTGAGCTTGACGGTGTTGGTGGAAGTGACAGTGGCGTAACCGTAGGCCAGAGCGCTTTGTTGGTTTTGGTAACTGGCGAGGAAAGATGACTGCTTAGTGAAAATCCAGGTCATAAGAGTGAAGAGAAGTCGGGTCCTCCGAGAAAGTACTCGGAGAATTGTATGGATCTGGGGCAGCGATACTTACGCTACGAAGCCATCTGTAGGATCCGGAGTGTTAATGAAGTTGAACCCGTCTATCAAGGCCTGTCCGGCGTAGGATACTGCCAGGGAGTACGCCATGATCGGCGTCGACCTCGCGCAGTAGGTCTTTCAGAAACGAGCGTGAAGAAGGAAATCAAAGAGTGACTATGGTGAGAACAACGACATGCCCTGAGCAACTGAAGCGAAAGGTTGAGCTGGCAGAGATCCCACAACCTGATGTTTGAATGCCAGAGAGCTTCAGTATAAGTATATGTATTGTCCGCCTGGCAGGGCGCATTTTCTGTGTGGAATGTGCGCGACTAGAGACGCCGCGCATTCCTCATCGACACACGCGTGCGCGCGGCCGCGACCCTGGAAATCCAGGCGCTGAATCACGGGAGAGGCGCGTGACGTGTTATTTAATACGCCTCTGGGAATCTCAATCTCGAAGAGACAACAAATGTCTGAAATGGGCCCAGTACCGGTTTTTGAACCCTGGCAGACCCGGGCGCAACCATGCCACTGCGCCTCGCGGCCGTTGAGGTCCATTCCTCCACCTTGTGGCCGCGCGTTCGTTTTCCGTCGGGCGAGATTTAATAGGTCTCAGCCCGCAGCGGGCTAGCACTCGGTTGTCACCGCCGTTGTGCTCCATCTCGGGTTCTATTTGAGAACACTAAAGGTTCGTGACGGCGTGGGGACTCGCTGGGGCGCGATCCTGCCTGCAACGTTTGATACAGCTTCGGCCCTCTTGAATGTGTGATCCGGGAGTGCGAGCAGGTGATTCCAGGCCGTGAAGTACGATGAGAATAGTCACTGAATTCTCTTCAACCCAAAACGCCAGACGCTATGCAAGCACAAATCGACAAAAGACATCGCTGGAAGGGCGCATCTGCCCAACTTTCCCAGACTATACCATGATCCGCCTCAGCCCCTCGGTCCCTCCGAGCACCCTTCTCCCGGTGACAGCACACCTGGACTCGCCGCTCTCCCATTTGCCTTGCTTATCAACCATGAAGGCCTCTTGCCTCGGATGAACGCCACTCACCCACCTATGCACACAAGTGTAGCAGTAAACAACGCCCGTCTGGCACGCCGTGGGTGTCGTGATGTCGTCCCTGCAGATCGGGCACAACTCCGAGTTCTTCGGCGCACGAACGGTATATATGGGCAGCAACGAAGGTTTGGCGATCGGCGCATTCTCCGCAAGCGTCTTCTCATCCCCCTCACCCTCGTCGCCCGCGTCAGCGGCCCCGTCCGTGGTCGTCGGCTTGCTGCCTGATGTGGTGTTCGGCGCCCCAGACACCGTGGGCGGGGGCAGATCCAGACTCTCGGCCGCCCTGCGCGACAGCTGCTTGGCAAAATCCGATGCGTACCACCACTCGAGAAACTTGAGCGCAAAGATGCTCGTAGGCAGGAGAAGCGACAGGCTTGAGAGGACCTTGGAGCCCATGTTCCGTGGCGAGAAGAACGACGCGGGCCCCGGCGCAGCACCCTGGGCTGCCTTCTCGCCCAGTGCCTCGATCGCCGCATAGTCCGCGCCGGTCATCCTCCGCATCCTTGTGCCAATCATCCACATGAAAGGGCTGTGGTACTTTGTGTTGTCGAAGAGATAGCCCAGGTTGAAGGCCAACAGGGCAAAGTAATAAGCCGCGTTGACGCTCGGGTACACGTTCCGTAGGAACCACCTGTAGTAATGCAGCATCCTGTCCTTGCACGTCGCATTCGCCGGCAGGGTCGTGTAGGCGGTGCCCAGCAGCGCCCGCGGCGCATTGACCTCGTACCCCTCGTCGAGCTTCCTCTTGAGGTAGGGCATGCCGACCATGACGGCCAGGTTCCTCCAGACGTCCGCTCTGCTGAGCTTCAAGGTCTCCCGCACGATGGCGGGGGCGCGGGAGGACGCGCGGGGGATCTCGGCCGCGAGGCCTTTCTCCCGCTTGAGCCCGTAGAAGTGCTCGGTGAAGGAGCCGCCGCGGGTGATCAGGTAGTGGCGCTCGACAACGAGCATCAGGAGCGCATAGACCTCGTCGAACGAGTTGAGGATGGGCAGGAGGTAGCGAGGAGAGCGGTGGGTGGCGTGGACGAGGAGGTAGCGCAGAGTCGGCGGCAGGAGGTCGGCGAGCTGCTGCTCAGATAGAAGCTCGAACAGGGAGGGCTTCTGGTCGTCGAATGTCATGCCCCGCAGGGCGGTGATAAACTCCATCCTGGCTGGCTGGCTGGCTGGCTGGCTGGCTGGCTGTGACGGACTGGGCTATTGGGATCTCATCTGAAAATAATCGCAAGCGCGGCGTCACCAGCTGTGTGAAGGAAGCGTCCGCAAAGAGAAAGTTTAAAGGTGGTGTTGTGTCCGGGGCGAACCTCGGGGTGATTGATTGCACGCATCCCTGACCGAGCTTGGCTGATGCCGAGGTACTGTACATTGGCACGTCTCCCAAGCAGCCGCTGATACCGCGTCGGCAACTACTGTAGCTAGAGTATCTTATTACACTCGGCACCACGTCTCATCAATCAAATCAAGTCATATTTTACTGTTCACTTCAATTTTTGTTTCTTCTCGTGAAGCAGTCCAACTAGCAAACCCGGCGTTAGGTTTTCTCCCGGTGTTCCAGCCTCAGGGGTCCTCTTCCCCTCTAAAGTTACACAGTCCGGTACGATGCCGAGCCCTGACCAAAGTGAAGGCGCACGCCGGGGATCTGTGATGGCGGACTTGACCCGGGTACAAGGCGGAGACAGGCTGAAGCTATGGATCAAGCATACGCAGCAGAAGGACGAGGACCCTGAGCATCAGGTAAACAGACGTGGGCTCTTCCCGTCCTGTACGGCCGATTCATGCTGATCCTTGCCCGCACCAGGACTGGATGGCGAGCTGTCTGCCCCATCTCGAACTGCTGTCATGGTCTCTGGATGATCCAAAGCACCCCAAGGCCATATTCAAGGTGAGAAACAAGGTAGTCTATCACCTACCATTTCCTGCAGGGAGCTATGGATGGGTGGAACAAACCAGTGCACTTCCTCGAGTCCTTCTCAGACACAGAGATGACTGAATCTAAATATTGGCACAGTACACCATTCAACGTAACAACTGTAATCGGTCAGGCAATGCGCACGGCGGACATATCGCCAGCCTGTTCGACCTCACAACGTCGCTGCCACTGGCACTGATCAACAAGCCCGGGTTCTGGTTCTACCTGGGAGTGAGCAGGACGCTGAACGTGTCATATCTCAAGCCAACACCATGCGGTGAGGTGATCTTGGTCGAGGCGGAGCTTGCGAGCATCGGCAAGACCATGTGTTGCATCCGGGGGACAATCAGGAGGGAGAGCGACAGAGTTGTGCTGGCCACATGTGAACATCATAAATACAATACCGACCCCGAGGTCAGCAGCAAAATCTAGACCAGAGATCCAGAGGGGGTTGCTTGAACCTGAATTGTCAGCATCGTTATACGTAGAGAACAGCGGGCTGGGGCTGACACCGTGAAGTTGCGGACATCTGATAGTCTAGACTACCAGCTGAACCCAATCTCCATAGGTATAGTTGGATTTGGTGGTACAGCGTCTGGCCTGATTCCTTCTTCGATGCCAATGCTAATAATCCCAGGGAGGTGACCCTATGCTATTACACAGTAGTATTATATCCAGGGCGGCTCGTTGGCAGCACCCTCTCTTGACCCATTGTGTCGTCGATCCATGTTGGTGTCACATAACAATGTGTATCTTGGCAAACCCCCCCCCCCCGAGCCCCCCCCTGAGCCCCCCCCCTGAGCCCCCCCCCCTCGGGGCCCCCGGCGCCCCCGCACTACCGCACCACCAGCAACGGCCGCATCGGACTTTATGCTTATTTCCTCCCACCTCTCGCGGTGCTCGGATCTTGTAGACCAAACTGATCCCAAGCTTTGGGCCAAGACTGGTGGGCCCAGGTTACCTTTCTGTGTTACGGTCCCCGGGCACTCCAAGTAGTAGTAGCCTTTTCTTGTCCGAAACAAATTAACTGTTATTGCCGACTAGAAACGTCTCGCCGTCATCCGTCCAACGGCCAGGCTGAGGTCTCGTGCAGCAAGCAAGAGTACACTACAATGCTCTCTCTTATCAACCCGCACTTCCATTTCACATAGATCGCCTCCGCGCGAGCAAACACACCCCCGGGACTGGAGCTCTGCACCCAGGACCTGTTCCGTCGCACGTGCCCCGGCTGTATCGCATCAAGCTGTCGTACACGCACAATGGTCCTCCTCACACAGCTCCCCCTCGAGATAGTGAACCATGTTTTGAGCTTCGTGGACCCCGAGGACCTCCCCAGGGCCAACACGACCTGCAAGTACCTGTATCGTGCTGTGAAGGACAACACCGCGCTGTTCCGGGCCGTGTACCTCCGTCATCTCGTGAGTGACTCCATGCCATACTCGGCCCTCGTGGTCTCATGATGCCCCCTAGGCAGGATGCTAGTTGACCAGGGCCGGGATTTATTCAGGATGCACCACCGCCCGACACTGAAATCAACTGGATCCAGGAGATCCAAGATTTGGTCAAGCTCAAACGAATATGTGCCAGTGAGGACCACGAGCGGGTGAGTACCGGCCACTCCTCACGAGCGTGAACGTTCAAGTGGATCAAGACGAAGATTCAAGCCGATAAGCAGGGCAAATACCTGTCCTTCGTCTATCAGACCACAAGTCGTCTCCTCCAACATGCGACGTCGCAGTGCGTCCGCCCGAGGCCAAGCGTCACCTTTGGGGCGAGCCAGAACATCAGCACACTGAGGGAGTGCTTCTCCTCCGAGTCGAGCGTCAATGAGTTTTTCTGCAAGTCCTTCCTCTTCCAGCGCGCGCGCGCCCCCGTCAAGAACTTCGTCTTCCCCAAGCAGCCGCCCACCGAGGAGCGGCAGATGTCGGCAAAGCTCCACTGCCTGTACGGCGTGCCCGTCCTCAACTTTAGCCGCCTGAGGTCCAGCAGGACCTACCCCTTTGCCATCAGCAAGGTCTACGACATCCGTGAGTACACGACCCAGACCAGGTGGGGCCCCTTCATGGACGAGGGCCCCGGGCCCATCGGCACCGACATCAACCGCGACGGCCGCCAGGGCCTGCCGGGCGACAGGGTGGACTGGGAGAAGGTCGAGGCCATCATGATCGTCCTGGGCCACAATCTCAAGACCAAGGGCCTGGACCGCCTTCCGGTCTTTAATCAGTTCTGGGGCGTGCCTTTCGCGGGATGCTGGCCAAACAGCTATGTACCCGAACCCATCAATAGGGATATCACGGACCTGGAGCTGAGAGATCCGTACGACGTGACCGGGACTTGGTTGAGGGTATTTATATCTCCCAGTGGACCCCTCCTCTCCCCTTTGCTCATCGCGATATGATTTGTGAGGAACTAGCAGCTCATTCAACTTACACAGGTCGTGTGCTTCCTCGACTACAACGACTTCTTCGCCTACAACTTCCCACCCCACGACGATTTGCCGGACCACCTCCCGAGGCACGCCCTCGACGAGATCGAGGCAACGCGGCTGATAGTGGTCAAGATCCGCGTCACCAGGATCGAGCCACCCGGCCCCGAGGACGGGCAGGCCCTGCCCGTGGTGCACTACGAAGGCTTCTCCAAGTCCCTGGACTCGAGCCTGGACGAGAACGCGAACTCCGGCCTCACAGGTGAGATTTCTGTCAAGGGTATTATCAGCTTCTTTGGCGGCCTGCTACACGCGGCCATTCCGACCTCCCGTCACCCCCCCCCCCTTCTTTCCACCGCGCGGGTGCATCTTTGAGAAATGAATGAGACAACACTAGCTGACGGCTGGGCCGGTTTCCCTTCTCGATCAACAGGTAGCGTTCGCCTCACAAGAGAGGGTGAGGTGCGCTGGACAAGCCACTCCATCTTCAACGGCCAGGAGAGGTGGCGCAGCGAGAGCATCCAAGTCGGTGGACTCAGGTCGTCAAAAGTGATCGGGAACTGGTTCGACAAGTAAGCGAGAAGCGCGGCAGAGAGCGTGTGGGATCCTGGGTGAAAATCGACTGCTGATCAAGCTTGCAGAGATTACGACCCGTCGGGCCCCGTCGGGCCAACCGCCTTCTGGAAGATCAGCGACCGCCAGCCGGGCAGCCGAGACGACCGTAGGTGATATGTTTCTTTCGTCGCATCCTTTAATCCACGACTTACCCGCTGACGTATCAGGCAGATGTGACCGAGCACGACTACCGCGCGATCATCGATGGTTTGGAGGAGGACGTCGATCTCGGAGGACGCTTTGATCAGGAGGATGAACAAGCCGGCCTCTTGGGCGTGTTCCAGGTAAGCATTCTGAGAAAGCGAACCTTTTCCTTCCCTTTTTTCTTCCCCATTTAGTTCCAACCGCAGAAGAAGAAGAACGAATGGGGAGGGGGGGACCGGGAGGAGGAGGAAGAGAGAGAGAGAGATGGAGAGAGATTTGATCCCAACTTACTGACGGTTTCAATGCTTTCAGATAAACTCTGATGATGAAGAATACGAAGATGATGAAGAGGAATCTAACGAAGGCGAGGAAGATCCGGGTGAGATTTCCAGTGACGAGCAACGGGATGACGACGACGATACATACATGCTCGCCGAGGTGACGTCTCGTGGTCTGGGTGACAAGCAGTGATGCCCGAGGTCTCATCAATCCTGTCTGTTGTGGCAAAGGGCACCGCGGCGTCTTTTCCTATCCCAGCGCAAGCAACAGACCTCTCGGTATGGACATTTGCCAACCGTCTGTCATTGCTAAATATATAATAACATTGAACCAGAATAAGAGGCGTAAGGCTTCAACAGCAACGCACAGGGGTATATAAATGTACAAATCCTTCAAATTCAACCAGACCCCCCAGTAATGCAAATATCCACTCTCGTACTTCCGGAGAGATAACCCTAGTCCAAGCCCCAATTTCTGCAATCGCTTGTAGAGACTCTGCGTCTCATGACAGTCGTCAATTCATCAAACCATTGTCCCTGCATTTAAATTCACGCAGTTGTTCAACAGCGTCGCGCCCTCATGCAGCAACTCCCACCTCGTCGTAAGAAAAGTATCCTTCAGCACCAGCATCAGCGAGCTGTTCTTGTTCAAACCCCTCATGGTCCTCAGGTCCTCAGGGTAGCTGGTCCCGCCGTACGCCATCAAGTACTCTCTCATCTCACGGACGCGTTCCGCCTTGGAGCTCGGGACCACGACATCCGGACACGGTCCCTCCAAGGCGTGCCCGTAGCTCCAGACCACGAGCGCGGCGAAGTACAGCACCCAAGGGCGATTTAGGAGCACGTCTTCACGGGCGCAATAGGGCAAGTCCGTGTCCGAATGCGAAATGTTGTTGTAGCCATTCGGGCGCGTGTTGCTGCCCTGCTCCAAGAGCACCGAGCCGAGGAATTTCAAGGCGTACCAGGTGGCATCCCTCGCCCGAACAGAAGGGGCCCAGATATCCTTCATACGACGCTGAGCGCTGCTGAGGTCCTGTGCCCCAATGGCTCTGCCGAGAAGACGCCTGGCGCGCGCGAAAATCTGGCAGTCGACAATGTCGACATGCATGGCCAAGTGTGCGAGATTATGAAGGACGACGCGGCTCTCAAACACGGCATTCGCATCATTACGGTCGGTCGATTCGAAGCTATACGGATCTGATGGATTGTCGCCCCTTTTCAGTGATTTGTCGAAGTCCCCTTTCCAAGAGTCGAAAGCTCGCGTGAGCGTTCCGCGCCACTTGTCTCGCCCGCCCAGGGCAGAGGAAACACCGCCACCCAATGAGTTGACCTGGAGATCGCGTTGGTTCATGTGCCAGCTGACGTTCAGTAGTCCAGCCATAAGAATCATTCGACCAAAAGAGTTTGTCTGAACCTCCTGAGAGCTAAGCGTGCGCTTCAAGCCCTCGAGGAATGGCACTGGCTTGATGCCGTTGGACAAAAAGTTTGCCTCGATTCGGCCAACCTCGGCTCCGCTCTGGGCTCTCCACAGCTTCTCGTCACAAGGCAGAGGCAGACGCATCTCGTGGGCTACCATGACCGTGGAATGACCGAACATTGTTGCATGTATCGAGTCAATGACAAAGGCCGCGAAAGCAGCGCGACGGGTGGCCTCGTTGGTGATCCAGTGGTTCCACCATTCGTCCGGTGTATGTGCTACTCCAGAAGTGGATGAATGCCTGGATCCCATCTTGTCGTCTCTTGGGTTGGGAGGAGAGTCTAAAGCAGACTTTCCAATCAACGACCGACCGCGTCGCATCAGAGTGATGGTTGTTGCGTGATGGATATGTGCCCGTTCATGCAGTTCTCTCGTCGAGTACATTTTCTCATACAGTTCCAAGAGTATGAGCGTTTGGAAGACCCATAATTTCGCCGGGGGCCTGAAATTCGTGTCCATAAATGTCTCCCACCTGAGATGCCAGGCCAGGAAGTTCGACAGTTCAGCCCCAGCATCTGTGACCTTTTGGCCGTGAGCCTTGTCGAGATTCGCCGCGCCAATTGTCATCATGGAGATGAGGAGTAAGGTTGGAGTCCGGTCAGGCGAAAAGGTTGGCTTGTGGAGTATAGGTATTTGGTCGCTGAAATGCAACCAATATGAGCCAATATAAGCCTGCATCATCTTGCGGCTCAGCATATGCTCGTCTGTTCGCTCGCCCTCAATGAAGCTTTCTCTCTTGTGCTCGACCGGCGCGCGCCCATTTTCATGGAACCTCTCTTTGATGAACTCGAAAATCTCGTTGGCTTTCTCATCAGACAGTACCGACTCCGGAAGATTCTGGTCCAGCAAGTTGTTGACAGCCATCACTTGCTGTGGCCCAGCACTTGGGAAATAGCCCATCTGATTAGGCTCCGTCCCGTAGTACGGGACACTGTATTGACTGGTTGGATCTCCGTAACTTTCCGAGGTCAGCTTTGTCATGACCATAACACAATGGTGGAAGAGGCACCACTCGCGAGAGCCACTACTCGCGTAAAACCCAAATGTTTCTCGATAGAGAACAGGAAAGATGTAATAAAAAACGACTCACTTGTTATACTGGGGCACTATGTGATTCATTGGGTTGCCATCGGGTCCCTGAGTGTTAAATAGATAGGCCATAAAGTCTTCGGGCATGCCGACGTAAGGGGATTTATTCAGAACACTGTCGCTCCCAAACACAGGTATAGTCGTCTGGTTTGTCATATTCTCCAGAAGCACCATCTCGCCAGTGGGTTGGGGCTGCCCCTGGGAGTACTCATTGACGCCCTGTTGTGGTGTGTAGGCTTGCCCACTTTCACGTGGCACAGTCGCTGAAGACACTGTCGATGCGAAGTTGGATGGTGGCAGGCTGAAGGGAGGGAAATTTGTATGCCCAGAATATGGCGTCGCCGATTGGGGAGTGTCGCTCGGATGATTTTGGAACCCGTGCTGGGACGCCGGAGACATAACACCGTATGGGCCGACATTAGTCTGCACCGAAGGTCTTTGTGGGCCATTCGGGGATTGATGTGTCGGTTGTGGCTGATGGCCTGGGAGAGGGCCGTACGCAGGGCTTGATCGCATGTAGTTGGCCGTATTTGGATGCGGCCCGTTGGGATGTGGAAATACAGGCGGCGTATTTGTCACCGAGGCATATGGGCTCGCCGCAGCATCCTGGAATTGTGAATGCGGATGAGGCCCCATGTAGCCACTTCCCGGCCTGTTGGCCTCGGGAGATAGCGAGCCAGGAGGGAACGGATGGCGTCCATCAGCCGCAGGTGAGACTTGACCAATCATGGAATCTCTTCGACTGAGTGCTGAGCCTTTTGCCGTATGCCTGTCTCTGTGCCTGTTGCACAAGTCCAATCGGACGAACTGCCGGGTGCAGTCGGGAAAATCACACTTGTATATTTGCTTGGGGTTGTGATTCAGCTGGTGCCGGTACCTGCGGGAAGCGTCAATAGGTCATCCAGCGGGTACGAGGGGTGGGGTGGGGCTTGCTCACAGATGCTCAGCCCTCGAATAACTCTTTCCACAGCCATCATGAGGACATTCAAACTTTTTGTCGAGGCCCTTGCGGCTTCTGCGCCGTTTTCGCGCCGGCCCGTCGTCACCATCTGAAGAGTCTCCGCCGTCATCAGCGTGATCATCGTCGACATCATTGTCGTGAGCCTCCGCCTTCAAGTCACCTTGACTTAACGACCGAGGTCGTCCATCGTCTTCCATTCTATTGTTCTCCGGCGGGGTCGGCTCCTGCGTTGGAGACATGGCCAGTTGGATATCACCGGGATGGGATGCCAAAATCGAGGTCATGGTTTCCGACTGTTGATTGGCCAATGGGCTGCCCTCTTGTGGAGTTCCTTTGCGGTAGCTGCTCCTCAAATGGCGTTCTACTCGACTAGAGAACCATCGACCGCTGATTTCACGTGGCTGACACCCGTTGATTGACACTGTGCCGGTCGTGACACAGCACGAGAGGGGCTGAGACGGCGTCGGCAGGTGACCAGCTGTTCCTTTTTTGTCTTTGAGCGGAAGACCGGTTGACGGCGGGCAAATCGGATATTGTCGACTAGACTCGGTCGCACTGCAGCTCAGTACAGCTCAGGATTCAAAGCTGTATATCCCTGCGTCTTAATGCTTCTGTTCCCACCAGGGCTGCTCTCAATAATCCGAATTGTGGTTTGCTGCCTGTTCGACGCCAATGCGTGCTTCTGAGCTATTTTCGCTGTTAAGTAAAACTCCTGGATGGTAGTGATGGTGTTCAAGAGGTCATGATCGAAGACGCTTCACCAAAGACACGGATCGCGCCCCCCAAGGACAAAGTTGCTGCTAGCCTTGAATAGCCGAAAAGGGTGAATTGAGCAATGTCGTTCCGGGTAAGTAGGCGTGTCGCCGTTAGAAACTTCTGCGGAGAATCAGCTCAAAATTGCTCCGCGCACTGCGAGGTCTGTTGGCGCCTGAGGAAAACAAGACATGCAAGCTGGGTTGCGGGCGTGAAAGAAAGAAAGAAGAGGCGAGAAGGGCAGGACGGAGAGGTGTGGCCGGAAAGGTGTGGGCAGTAGCGGGACTAAAGCGAGGCAGCGAGGTAGCGAGGGTATCACGACCAATACATTTGCGCCGACGACTTGGACAACCGCCGGACTGCATGAAACAAGAAGGTCGAGAAGGAGCCAGATTCTGGCCGGGTGACCATCAACAGGGTTGGTGGTGCATCGAGATGTTGGGTCCCCCCGAGTTTGTAGTATTTTTCTTTTGTAGCAGTAGCAGTTGCGACAGGGAGGACAAATGTTAATCAATTGAAATGGAGGGCAATTCAAACAGCAATCAGGGATCCGAGTCAAGAGTGGCCCTGTCGCGGGAAGTGGCATGACAGAGGAGATCCAGCCCGGCGGGCTGGAGATCCGGGGGTGGAGGGCAATGTGCAGCGGCATCGACAGGAGTTCACATGAGGAGAACAGAGGGATGGATTGGGATATGGGGGCCGAGCCAAGGGATGGACGACTAGTGTCAGAAGCAAGCAACATTTTTTCTTTCTTTCTCACTGACCTGGGAGGGGCTTGCGGCGGGGGTGTGTGGATTTCTAGAAGACTGAAGCGTTGGTGGCCCGCAGAGACATTGGGCGGCGCTGCAGAGGGCGTGGGGTTTGCAGGAGGGCTACCAGGTCTAGAGGCTCCAGGAGGTGCAACCTCTGTCGAGAGGGGCCCGTCGTCGCACGAGGGCTCGCCGTTTGATTGCCGTCGTGGATGGTCGTTCAAGGCGTCGAGGACGAGGCTGCCGTTTGACAAGAAAAACCAAAGAAAAACACGGGGCGGCTTGGCCACTACCCCGGATTTTGGGGGAGCTTCCTTGGTGAGACTGCCCACGGTTCCCGGCCTTGCTGTTGATCTAGGCTCGCACGGAAGTCCAAGATGTCAGGTCCCCTTCTGGTGGGTTTTTGTCGTCTTTTGCTGGGAACTTAGAAGTGGGATGAATGGAAGAGCGAGTACCTGGGACGGGGGACGTGTGGGGGTTTTATGAGAGCCCAGCGGCTGGTCCCACTCACTACCAGATCCGACCCGCCCCAGGAAACCACAGGTCGGTACACGCACATTCATACAACACACTGCTACAGTAGACGCTACTATATCCCAGCATGCAGTAGCCTGAATGGACAGCTCGACGACACAAGAACGCAGAGACTGCCGACTGCCGTAGCAGAGGTGGTCAGGCGGACCGATCGATACAAGTAGCCTGTTGGTGCTGCTTCTGCCTGCGTGCTGCAGACGAGAAGACCCACGATCAAGAATCAGGAATCCGTGATCCGTAATCCGTAATCCAGAACACGGATGCTGCACTGAATCCACCCCGTCTGAAGTAGCCCTCGTGCAACTCCCAAGGGCCCACTCACTTCCGACCCGGGTTGTAATTACCATCCCGAAGATCCAGAGCCTCCCCCTGAGAGCCATCAGGGAGGGGGGGATGGTGGGAGGCGAAAAGGTGTAGCGGTCTTTCGAGGGTTTTGCTTTTTAACTTCGATGCGAGCACGGCGAGCTCTTGCTCCTCGTCACACCCCTGCCGGCCTATGCACTTCTGAGGCTGGTCCTTCTTGTCTTGTCCAGACCTACCTGCCTGCCCAGATGCTGGACCATGACCCGTGGCTGGCTTGTACCCCCCGGTCGAGCGTAAGCACCCCACAATTTGGGCATGCGTCGGTGCCATGCCTGCCCCTGTCTGTGTGGAATTCACGGCTGAAATTGGGGCATCTCGCGATCAGAGCTCCTTCATCTCTGATCTCAAGGGCCCTGGGGCCCCACCGAGGCACACTTGCACGTCGACATATACCCGTTCTAGTGGCGATTTGCTCCCACTCGATTCAGCGTCCTCGTCGGTTGCTTCTTCTGATCATCACAGACCAGCCTCAGATGACAATCAAAGTCTTGCGACAATTGACTTTCAGCTTCTCCTCGGGACGTCGAGGTTTCGCGAGCCCGACAGGGGGTACCCCTTGAACCGCCCCGTCCATTCACTGGCCCGTCGGATCTGCAACAAGCCCACCGAGACTCTTTTTGGACGTAGTTATGGGACAGGGTGGTGGTGATACAGTGCAGCATCAAAGGCACATCAAATTTATCACTAGCTTGCAGCAGCGACAACTGCGCACACACCCGCATACATGAAGTGTGGGTGGGAGGCGTTCACGAATCGTCAGTTCGCGGTTGCGATCTTCGAGGTATGTGACCTTCTCCAAAGGTCTCTGATGAGTAGTCAAGATCTCGTCGATACAGTTTGTTGAGCATCTGCAAGATCTATTCTTCGCAGCCAGATTCTGGGCATCCATTCGTCCATAGCCACAGAGAGACTTAAGCGAGGGTTTGCGCCATTCCAGGCCTTCATGCCCTGACATGACGGGTTGCCGCTCACAACACAGTTCCGCGTGCAATGGCAGACTTGCAGGCTGCAAGCTCCATCGTCTTTCTTTATTAGGATTTCCCTGCCTCCAGCAGCCTCTGCTTTTCTCGTGATGTGGCAGCTGCGGCAGCAAGTTCGGCTGTCGCTGCGAGCGCCGTCTGCAGGGCTACCTGCCTGTCATCCTGAAGCAGGGTCTTGCTTGTCTCGAGCCAAGTAGACTTGTCCGCGCGGTCCCAGCAAAGAGCCCAGGGATTTACACAGTATTGGTCCGTGGCTTGGCGGCTTTGCCTGCCCCGGTGGGCCTCGGGGGACGCGATCGAATTCGGCAACACGCCTCGTGAGCTGTCATAATTGTTGCAGCTCACTACAAGGCCAGACGGCCTGTAGCTACGGCCGCAGCTGATTATTGTCGTGTCGAGGACAAAGACGTCACGTTGTATTGTTGAGCAGCCTGGCGGCGCAGATTGGACCCCCGCTGCCGGGATGCTGGCTCTAGGCCCTCAGTAGAACTGCGCACCCCGTCATATTCCAGGGCCCAAGCCGTGATCGGTGATCTCTTTGGGCCAAGCTCTCGCCAGACCCTGGCCGGGAGTGAAAATGAACCCGACCGGCTGGGGCAACGGGTGCTGGGCTGGACTCTTGCCTCATCGGAACGACTGTGCGCGGGATGCTGGCTTCTTGCTCGAGCTAGAGGCGGATAGACCATCTAAGCGCGGTTTACGATATCCTTGGGAACATGATTCAACGGACTCGACGGTTTGGCGTGGGGGTGAGTTCAGCCGCGCGTGACGCTGGAGCCTCTCGGCCCACGATCTTGGGGGTCTTGTAACAATATGGAATAGATTACAGCAGGGTCAATTATGTAGTGGATTTGTACTGTAGCCCAGGGGCGCGCCGCCCGTCCCAGCTGTAGTAAGCTAGTGAGTCCTGCTGCAAAAGACATCCCATTTTCCCCAGGTATGATCCGTGCTCACAAGGTGACACGACACCGCGCACTGTGAGCTACGGGGCCGGCTTCCCAGTATCCCTCACCTGACCCAGCTAGTGGCGTGGTATGTTTATTGTACCGCTCAACAGAACAGAACAGCGTCGGTGTGGTGCGGCGCGAACGTCTGGGCAGGCGCGCACACACTCGCATGATGCGGGTCGTTGAATGCGCACTGCGTTATGTAGCATGGTGGCCTGTGGCTGGCATTTTTTGGAAGCTCAGTGCGGGATCGGCGGCCGTTAGGTAGACCATTAAGCCTATAGACCGACATCTGCAGCAGGATGACGGCAGCACATTACCTGCACGCTCATCTGCAACTGAGAGTGAGGGCATGAAGCTCACTGGATAGTGCATGCCCGACATGTCCGGCGCGCATACGCGCATATAACCGGCTGTTTAATGGTCCTTCCAGGCCGTTCGAGCTATTGAAATAAGTCTGTCCGGGAAAGGAAATTCCTCACCCTCGGCGGTCGCCTGGCCACGCCTCCCATACTCGGGGGTAGAGAGTCGACGAACCTCGAGCGCTGCATCGACAATTGACCATGATGGGTTGCAACAATTCTTCAAGAAACATCCAGGGTGCCTCAAATCTGACACACGTGATCATTTCTAGCTGCGTGTTGTGAGAGTCGGTCAAGTGGGCGGGCTGACCCAACCTTGACCTCAGACTTGGAGCAGTGGGGGATGGGATTTGGGGATGGAGTCTGACCGTCGTAGGAAAAGCAAGTACCTGGGTAAAGAGGGCGTCGGGCCAGAGACGCGGAGATGAGTGAATGCAATTGTTGTTGCTTGGACAGTGATGAATTAGTTCCAACACTCCAGACAACAATTCAAACCCCCGATACAGACCCCCTGTCACCAAATCTTTCGGTAAACCTACCTCAGAGACAGACCCGTCAACAACACAAGATCTCGGATTCGTGCTGCTGGAGACAGACGGCTTTGTGGGCTGGCTGGCTGGCCGGTTGGGTGGCTAGCGCCTAAAAAAAAGAAAACAGAGATTCGCACACCCTAAATCGGAGGGTACACACCCATTATACCACCGCCCACTTTTCAGAGCAGCCTCAGCCAATCAAACCACACCATTCCACCTCGCCCTTCGCCAGCCTGGTGCTTTTATTAAACCGCCCTCCATCGCCACCCAACTTCACTTTATTGTATAGATTGATTTTTTTATCAGAATTAATTAATTCGACTTCGAAAATATACCTTCATCGCTTAAATCTCGGGTTGGGAAGGTCCACGGCAGCGAGGAGGTCCACGGCAGCGAGGAGGTCCACAGCGGCGAAGGCTTACGGCAGCAATAAGGTTTACGGCACTACGGCGGCGATAAGGCCTACGGCGGTAAAGGCTTACGGCGGCAAAGGCTTACGGCGGCGAAGGCTTACGGCGGCGAAGGTCTATAACTAGCGGCAACGAGGACCCTCGTCGCCAATATAGTTAAATTAATATTGTGCATACAAATTGGGCGGTAAGCGTAAATTTCTATGCACTGGGGGTACATTGGGTGTGTACCCTCCGATTTAGGGTGTGCGAATCTCCGTCTTCAAAAAAAATCCAATTTGAGGGTAGGGGATGGCTTTTTAGACCCCTGCATATGAGCACACATCAGATTTGACCGGACCCCACTTGCGACCAACCTTTGGCACTATGACCGGCTGTGCTGTAATCTGGGCAGGCATCTGTTTCGAGGGCGAGCCAGCGGTCTTACCACACACAGTACAATGAATCCCCTCCCGACGCTCTCGGCTCGTGTTGGCGATTGATTGCTACTTGACTTGACGCGCAAGTAGATCGCTGGACTGCTCGAAATCACCGTCTCGTCTGCTGCTTGCAAGACAAGTCAGCCTGCACCGCACCCGTGGCTTAAACTCCCATCTCCTACCTCCCCGCCTCGCGCTCCCTCCCACCCACAATGCCTCCCAAAAAAGCCCACGACGACTCCGAACCGAAGTCGACCCACCCAAAGGATAAAAACGGAAACGGCCACGGCCATCACGCCAACGGGAAAATGCGCCGTGTGGCCAGTTCCACAGGGTCAAACCTGAAAGAGGTCACGAATGCTGCGAACATGCCCTCTCCTCCCACCGAGGCCGCCGCAACAAGTGCGCCAGCTGCCAATCCAAGCGTGAGTCTACCCAGTGTCCAGAGCCAAGAGCCCGGTTCTCACCGTGATGCGATCGCTTACACTGAGAGCCGCGCTCTGTAGATCCAATGGACCAGTTTCGACCGGGACTTTCTTCACCGATACCGCCGCGAGCACCACCTCACAACCCCGACCGCCTACGCGAGCGACTACCGCTCCTGGGTCTTGACCAAGCCCGGTAGCATTGGCCTCCACTCCCCAACACTAGCAAGAAAGCAAGCTTTCCGGCGCCAGACGAAGGGCCAGCTGGCAAACACGGTGCGAAAACACTTCAACAGTCAGGCTGTCCAGGAGAACGATGCTGTCGTGGATTTCGTCCACAGGGTCAGGCGAGGTCGGCTGACGAAAACGAGCACCTTGCCCAGGACAGGGAAAAAGATGACGGAACCAGACAGGATATAGTTGCTTTATCACCGACAAAGCGTCCTTCGGGTAGAGGTATATCTCATGGCAGGCGTTCACGGTTGGCTTGACGGTGCTCACGGGCGCTCGTTTCTTGTGGCCTAGGCATGAATTTTTTTCGAATAGGAAGGGAATTCGACAATAGGGTCGGACTGGCGTTTGGCATTCACGGATAACGACTGAAGATACTCCCTTACTGGATTCCAATAATTGGTAGACAAATCAATCTCAAGTTCTATGATCATGGCTTGGAAGTGGTCTTGGGCTCTATGCCAGCATTTCCTCAAATTGCAGCACCGCAGCCCTGCGTCAGACGCCTGAATGGGAGGCGCGCAGGGGGAAGAGGGCCGGGAATTGCGCGACTTCAGCGACAAGGCGCGACTCCACAGTTTCCAAGGTCTTATCGACAGCCGAGCTTTGGAATGCTGATGACGCCACGGCCTGTGCCTCAGGCAGGCAGTCGGCCAGCTGCTGCCAATAGCCGGTCGCGTAATGGACGCCCCGGCTGCCCAGGGGTGCAGCACAAGCTCTCAACCCACCGGCAGTCTGGGTGGGGCGGCCACCGTCGGCCCTGTAACCAGCATCGGGCTTCTAGATTTTTCCAAGATCTTCTGCGGACAAAACAACTTCACTCCAAACAGCAACACCACGGATAGCTCTCGAAACGGGTCTACTCCTTCAATGCATCTGTTGTTTCTCGCTGAAACATGCAACCAAGCATTGTAGTTCGAGCTGCGGCTCCTGCCCTGCCGCTCACTCCGGCGCAAATATGCGGACGGAAGCTCACCATCTCGTCCTGCTCTACGCGAGCACGGAAGCTTCATACCGTGACTCCTAGACCGACCCAGGCGAAACGGCAGCTGCCACGGAAATGTGGCCTGCAGTCAGTTCCAAAGAGGGTAAGTCGCTTTGTATTGGCTCTCAACTACTCTCATAATCGACCAACCTATGCATATATCCCGCTTGCAGTCCATTGTAGCTCACTGTATACCACCTCGACAGGCTTTCCACGCAACATCAGCATCGCGCGCCCCAATCAAGGACCCATACAAGGCCTTAGGCGTCAGCAAGAGCGCATCAGCATCAGATATCAAGAAGGCCTATTACGGCCTCGCGAAAAAGTTCCACCCGGACACGAACAAAGACCCAAAAGCGAAAGACCTGTTCGCCGAGGTACAGTCCGCCTACGAGATCCTCTCGGACCCTAAGAAGAAGGAACAGTATGATCAATTTGGCGCTGCCGCCTTCGACCCCAATGCTGGGCCGGGCGGCCCGGGCGGCGGCGACCCATTTGGAGGAGCGGGCGGTCCTTTTGGGGGCTTTGGTGGATTCGGTGGAGGTGGATTCGGTGGCCAGGGCTTCAACTTTGATGATATCTTCAGCCAGGCCTTTGGAGGCGGGAGGAGGGGTGGAAGGAATCCCTTCCAGCAAGAGACAACTGTGGTCGGCGACAACATCGAGGTGCAGGCGACGATATCCTTCATTGAGGCCGCCAAGGGGACGAGCAAGACCATTACCGTGACGCCTCTGGTGTCGTGCAGCACCTGCAGTGGCAGCGGACTAAAGGAGGGTGCAAAGCGGAGTGCATGCCAGAGCTGCGGCGGCAGTGGCACGCGGGTACATTTCATGTCGGGCGGCTTCCAGATGGCGTCGACATGTGCGTCCTGCGGCGGATCTGGGACGACGGTCCCCAAAGGGTCACAGTGCAAGCCTTGCAAGGGTGACGGCGTGGTGAGAGAGCGGAAGACTCTCACGGTGGACATACCCGGTGGCATTGAGGATGGCATGAGACTGAGGGTGGACGGCCAGGGTGATGCGCCTGCCATGGGAGCCTCAGCAGACCCAAATGCGAGGGGTATCAAGGGCGATCTATTCGTGTTTGTCCGTGTCGCGCCCGACCAGAAGTTCAGCAGAGCCGGTTCCGATATTCTCTACACGGCCACAATACCATTCACGACAGCACTGTTAGGTGGAGAGGTCACGGTGCCGACGCTAGACAGCCAAGTCAACATTAAGGTCGCAACTGGCACGTCGACGGGTGACAAGATGACCTTGGCTGGCATGGGCATGAAGAAGCTGAATGGCCGCCGCGGAGGATCCGGTGACCTCAAGGTGGAGTTCAAGGTGAACATGCCCAAGTATCTGACAGCCAACCAGCGGACGCTCGTGGAGATGCTAGCGGACGAGGTGGGTGACCAGACGGCAAAACGGGTCATGATAAAACCCTCGGGCGGGTCAGGCGCAGGATCGTAAGTCGCGGGCTCAATGATGATATAAGAGGACGGGTGCACTAATACTCGAGCGCATCAACAGCAATGCATCAACAACGGCCGAGGACCATCAGAATGAAGGTTTTCTGAAGTCAATATGGCATAACCTGACCAACCACCCGGCCCACCGACAGGGCAACGATTCCGACGGCAAGACAAACAGCAGGGTCGATGAAAAATCAGAGTCGAGTAAGACAGACGGTGAGAAGAAGTAGATTCAGAGGTTGCGAGGTTGTACATCACACTCCATATTGTCTCTGGTGATGATATGTTCCAAACGAGAGATTGTATCTACTCACTATACCTAGATAGACGGTTATCTGCATGGGCGGTGTTCATGGAAGTGATCACCCTGGCGTTTTATGAGGCGGGAAAGAGAGAGCAAGCCAGGATCATGATGATGGTGTATATCTGTACTGCTGACAAAATAAAGACCACTCCCACCAAGATCAGACGGAATGGCACCTCCGTGGCTTTTTCTGCTTTTCCTTTTCGGTAACTTTCTCACGCCGGATCTTTCAGCCTACACTATCCTCACCAACCCTTTGAACTACTCATTCCCCCTGTTCCGAGTTCCGAATTTACAGGTGTGGCACCCATCGGACAGAGTCCCTACGGGATGCTGCACATACAGCGTGGCTTTCTGCGGCCGTCTCTTCCATTCCCAGGCTTTTTTTGCAGGGCTCGCATGGAACCTTCAGGGGACACACGTCTAGAAGCTCACAAGTTAAAAAGGCGGGACCGTTCATGCGTGGTCACCCCCAGGCTTTGGTATTATGCTTCCTTCGAATCTTAACTTTGTTGACAGTGGCATTGGGCTTGTCACCGCCGGCGGATTGTTCCGCCAAAGGGTTTCATTGTCTGACGCTGGCGCGCCTCACTGCGCCGCCACGGCGAGTCCTATATATACGCGCCTGCGGCCGCGGGCTTTTTGTCACTGGACTATGATACATCGGGGCAGTGAGTCCTGGTTCAAAGTTGGTCAGAACATCAAGTTGCTTCGCCCCTCGCATCTAGGCATTGGCAAAGTGATAGCTCGAAGGGGAAGATGGTCCATCCATTACAGTCCGGCGGAAGAAAATCTGTCAGTGGTCCGGGAGACAAGCAAGCATCCCCGTGGACTCAACTCGTGCTGGACTTGGAATACTCGATACCGGGTCTTAGGTCACCTGCTGTCAAGGGTGCTCGAGAGTTGCGGATGGGGAGGCAAGTCCTGGAAGCCATGTTTGTGGCCCGTTCAGCTTGACGATGTGGTCAAATAGAAACCAGCACCAAAGAAGAAGAAAAAAAAGGCTTGTCTCCGAGTCTATTGGCACTAGCTAGCCAGCACCATAATTCTGCTCCCTCGCGGCCTTGACGTGGGGAAATTCCGTGCCTGTAATCACGAAGGCTGACATGGATGCCACCTCGTCTCGATCGAACATGATTTGAGACGCCACTTTCTCGAGACCCCAATGGCAAATGAATAATCAAATTTCGGCTTGCGGGGGCGGTGGCGCCTTTAATTTGGGGCGATGGGACGGATGTCAGGTGCAAACTCTCCAAAGCACAGTCCACACGCCGTTGCTACAGTAGTCAGTCCCAGTCCCTCGGGTCCCTGAACCCACCATGACCCCCACGGTCATGTTGCGGCCCGCCCATCCTTGATCCCTGTGCGCGGCCCGTTCCCCAGATTTTTGGGGGGTGTAATGTCTGATACCCCTTGGGATCAGGCGAATGCTACAATGAGGACTTGATCAGTAGTAGGGGAGGCTTTCGTGAGGAGGATTGCCATGGTTGAAGACACGCAGAGATGAAGTAAGTACTGTTCCGTGAAATCTTGCATCGGCCCAGATGCTGAGAGCCTTGCAAGGACGAGAAAGATTTGTGTCAGCAGCCGAGGCCGACCACAAACGCCTGGAGTAAGTTTTGCGACCGGAATCTTATCCATGTTGCGAAAAAGCATCCTTTCAATTGTTCGTCGTAGTTCAGGGTGTCAGCATGAGATTCGACAGGTAAACTATAGTTGCAAAAACTGCACATGGCGAGCATTGGTCCTGGCACCAACTCGTGAGCCAGAGCGTAGGTGACAAATATGTAGGTGTATGTGCCAGATAGTGGAGGATATGAATTTGTCAGATCAATTACTTTGCCACCGAGTAGAATTTGGCACTCCTTCGTCAACCCTGCTGTCTTTTGAGGAATGCCCGCCCACCTGTTGGTGTCCGTTCTATAGCGCGAGCCCAGTCTATGGTGCAGACATTCCAGGCTGCGTGAATGGGTCATATGTACCAAAAGCTCCTCCCCATGCAGATACTGAGCTCCAATCCATGGCGCCGAAATCCATTTCACTAGGCATGACTGCCGAGCTGAACATTTGCGGATTGATACCCTCGAAGCCACCGCCCCCGAACATACCACCGCCCATTGGCCCCATCCCGCCAGTGGTAGGTGCAGACACAATGGGAGGTGAGCTCCCTGCGCTGCGCATATCCATTTCTGGTTGTTGCTGCTGTTGCTGTTGCTGTTGCTGTTGCTGCTGTGGCTGTTGGGCGGCGTAATTACCCGGGCCACTTGACGTATTGAGACTGACTCTGCTACTCGACTCTGGTCCCGAGTTTTGCGATAATGATTGGGCGTCTTTGCTACTGGTATTCGTCGATTTCGTCCGGTCCCTGAGAATCGAAATGAGCTTCGGTGGCTGTGATATGGGCTTTCCCATCTGCGCCTTGGCTGCTTCGTATGCATCCCATGCCTTGAGCATTATCCCACCCATAGCTGTGTGCATCGGACTCCTCAAATTATTGACCATACCTCTCTTTTCATGGTCCTCGAGTATGGCCGTCCACGCCCGCTCGCACATCTCACCACTGGTTATGTGCCTCAGCTCGCCGACCAGATACATGTAGGCTGGTAAGGGGAAGTGCATGAACGTAAACCACCTGAAGCCCTGGAGTGATTCATGCCCCTGTATCATGATATCGTACTCGAGTACACGCACTCCCTCCTCGAACATGGACTCACGCAGTGCGCGTTCGGGGCCTGCCGGTACTGTTTTGGGGTCTGGGTGCTGCTGGAGATGTCCACGACTTAGGTAGTCGATGATACGGAGCTTAGAGAGAGATTGCCGGGTCATCAACAGGGTGAATAGATGTAAGGGAACCTTTGGGTCACAGTGTTTTAGGTACCTGTCTTCGATGTAGGTCACATAGCTGTCTAAATCTGCCATGGGAAGGTTGTGATTGGCGGCGTTCGTCACTACGTCGGATGCGGCAGGAGATGGACTGTACTGAAATTTCGGTTTGGCGCCGGTTGCCCCGAGATTTGGTGCGGGTCGGATGCCATCCACGTCTGCGGCAGCTGTCAATTCGAATCGTGTGAGGCAAAACAACATCTCCGTAGGCCCAAGGTACGGTGCGATTCGATCTTTGGCATGAACGTGCAGATCTGTATCATTTATGTTCAGAGGCCATTTACAGTCCCCTTTGCTGGCTGATAAGGCGGTGATTGTCGAGCCTGTAATTTCGGCGATTCGTTTGTCGAAAACCACCAGCTGCCACCAGAGTCGACGCCTCAGCTCGACTTCGAATGGGGCCAGATGGAATTGCTCAGCGTCTCTGTGCAGCCCCAGCCGTTGGGCAATGCGGACTGCAATCCCTATTAAACAAAACAAAGAGCGTGGGTCGGTATATTGACGGACGCAGAGCTGATCGTGTTAGGCTTGACACACCGTCGAGAACGCTGATATACCGGAGGGGAGGGGCCACATACCAGATACATCACATAGGCTTGGAGGACGACAAGATCCGGGCTTCTCATGAATCCGGCATTGATGAGGGCTTGCTGGGTACCGTGGTGATATTTTGACAAAAGCCGATTCTTGTCCTCTTGAAATGTGTCCCGCACTTCGACTTCGGTCATGGATACGACGGCGATGAAATATATGCTAAACATCAGGGCCTCGAGCGGCTTCGCAATCTTCGAAGGGTTTGCAGCTGCCTCAATCAGCGAGCCTTGTATAGTAGGCGTATGTGTCACTTTCAGTAATGGATTGACGTTCTCCAGATAAATCTGCCAGAGCTGGAATATCTGCACGCCTGAAGGGTGTAGGTTGGTGACAGATGATGTCGAACCTCCAATCACGAAAGGAAAGCCATCTTGGCCATCAAACATCTTGTCAAAAGCATGATGTATCATCGGACCTTCAGAGCCATCGTCTGAAGAGTCCCTGAAGTGGGCATCTTGTGTTCTGAACTGCTGACATAAAGAGTCAGTTCTGGTCTGCTAAGAGATAGATGATGGACGGACGCAAAGGGAAAAAGCAAGCCGCCGATGTCCGGGGCGGCTCACGTCATATGAAGGTGA
Organism: Diaporthe ilicicola; assembly: GCA_023242295.1. NCBI lineage: Eukaryota > Fungi > Ascomycota > Sordariomycetes > Diaporthales > Diaporthaceae > Diaporthe > Diaporthe ilicicola. The sequence continues at coordinate 384,589 of JALPVH010000001.1, read as the reverse complement.
GCCATAAACAAGGCAGGGTAGTCCGTAGATAATTCGATGCTACAGGAGAGTAACCAGACGCTGGGGGAAAGTGAGGAAAAGTCTTGGGGGCCATGCTCATGAAAGGGTGGGATCAGTGGCGGAAGTCTTGGTGAGCCGGAATAACATATGAGACATGTAGAACGTACGTCTTTGTAGTATGGAAACCATTTGAAGGGTGGCCTTTTGGCGAGTTCCGGTTAGCATATTGGCACGGCGGACAGAGATAGGGGACTTACTTGTCGCCAGGGACACCATCTTGCCCTGCTGAAGAAGGAGATGTCTTCAGGCCCTCGATCCCATGCTCGATCTCGTCGACTTCATCAATGGCTAGGTCGGAGGACTTGAGATGCTGACCAATCGGCTCAAAGTCGACGCCGTGTTGGGAGAGCAGGGCCTCATACTTTTTGAGGCGATCGACAAGCTCCCTCTCCTGTGGCTTTTTCTTGCGCCGACGAGGGGGCTGAGGAGGAACAACCTTGCAATCTACACCGGCCTTGACACAGTTGGCACAAGGCTTGTTCTTGTCACAGCGAACTTTACGTTGTTGACAAAGAACACATGAGTGGCCTCTGGTCAATTTCATGACCGAGGCCTCGGGGACGACGACATTTCCCGATGCAGGCAAGGGGTAGGATGCCATGTCAGGGGAAGGACCCGCCATTGTGCACCTCTTGGCTTGGGACAGCGCAGAGAGGGTGGCATGAGCAGAGGCTGTGGGTTCCGGTCAGCTGGGACAGAACCTCGGATCCGAAGGGCAAAATTCAACGGCCAAGGACCGAATAGAGATGGGAGAGGATATCTTACAGAAGCGCCGGGCACGCGCGCGTGGCTAGGTAGGTGCCCGAACCTGCACGGTTCGGTGGGGAAAGGGCAAGGCGAGTCGAGTAGGCGCGCGGATGGCGACTATCTCATGGTGTCTGTCGATGGATTGCTCACTCTCCGTCGAAGGACACGGACGACTAAGCGAGCAGTCAAATGCAGGCAGGCTTAGCGTCAGGGCAGCAGGCAGTCAGTCAGTCTTGTCTCGGACTGTGTGCCGGCCACGAGGCAGTGTCTTTGTAGCCGAGCAGAGGTGGTCGACGTGGTGGCGTGCTCGTCACAGTGCAGTGTCCAAAGATGGCCCAATATGACAGCAGGATACGGGCCAGGGCCTGGGGCCAGCTCACGTTGATCGTCGTCGTCGTGCAAACAACAGGTCCGAGCTGCATGTGGGCACAGAAACAAGCAAGGACATGGACATGAACATGGGATGGGGGACGATAGGATGGGTGGATGTGGATGGCCGGGATGGCGAGAGCAGGCACGTGTCGGCGGAAGTGCTCTCGCTGTATTCAAGTTGCTAGGCCCACAGGCAGCGCCTGTCCGTTTGGCTTTGGCTTGTCTTGTCTTGTCGTGACCGTCCTTCAGCCTCACTAAGATGGGTCAGGACTGGGACTGGGACTGGGACACTGAGAGGAGGAGCCACCGTTGACGGCCGGCCAGGAGGATTCGCCCGTTTCCCCCTCTTCCCTCCTTCTATCTTTGGCTTATTGGTCGGGCATCTTGGCAAGTACCAGCGCTCAAAGCCGCGGGAGATGAATGGGACCCGAGGCTGCTAGCATCTTGGGCGTGTTGAGATGTACCTCCTATCATCCCGGGAACCCATTCCCCAGTCCACAGGCACGTACATCTTGTGGCTTCGGGACCGAAGCTAATGATTTTCGCTCCGCCAGATTAGCTTCGGCGACTTCGCAGCCACTAGTCCATCTCGACGGATCCGACATTGGGGAAACTCCAGGATCACCGAAGCTTTACCCCCGGCCTGAGCCTCAAAACCTGCCAGTTGCGGCCTTTTGATCTTGTCCCTCACATCCATGACGACTGTAGTGCCCATCATTCTTCTCACTGAATCCACCGAGATGCACCGACTGACTATACACTGGCCCGCTCGCCCAATGGGCCAATGGGCATCTGTCGGCGACGGCGACGAGGTAAGCAGAGGTAAGATGGCTACTTAAGTATATCACCCTTTCAAGCGCCGGTTATGGACCATGTAATGCACCATTGCTTCTCTGGTCGTCTGAGGGTAGCAGGCTTCGCTCGGTCCTCTCCTCCTGCTTTTGCCATCCAACCCCCCAGTCTACTTGATAGGTCTTCTTCTTCTTCTTCTTCCCAAGCCATCGTGTAACCTGTCTCTTGCTTCTGTCCTGACCCTGACCCCCATGCAATCTATTTGATCACATGGCCACGGGGCACGACGGGGGGAGCTCCTACAAGATCAACTCCTACAAGATGAATCAGTCCAGCACATCGTTGGCTAGTAGCCGTACCCATGTGGCTTCTTCCCTGAGGCCTGTCGGGGACGGCAACGGTAGCACTCTTGACGTCGAGAAGTACGCCGCCCACGAAGGTCGATATCCGATGGAACACCCGGCAGATGACGTACCAGCGCCAGCCGAGGCTTCGAAGACCACCTCTCGGGCACCTCCTGTGCCCACAGGTCCAGGTGGCCCAGGTGGCCCGGGTGCCAATGCGTTATACAAGCCCAAGACTCTCCGGTTCTGGTTGACGTTGTTGGCCAATTTTCTGGCTGTGTTCCTTGTCGCCCTGGATCGGACCATTGTCGCAACAGCAATCCCTCGTATCACGGATGAATTCCACAGCTTGGGGGACGTTGGCTGGTATGGCTCCGCCTACATGCTGACAACATCGGCTTCGCAACTCCTCTTTGGCCGTCTGTTTAAGTTCTACAACACGAAATGGTAGGTCTGGATAGACTTCGACAGCAATCATATCCGGGCCCTCGCTGACCTGCCTCTCTAGGGTGTTTTTGAGTTCTGTAGTCATCTTCGAGGCCGGCTCTGCCCTGTGTGGAGCTGCCCCGACCTCGCCGATCTTCATCCTCGGCCGGGCCATAGCAGGCTTTGGTAGTGCCGGCATCTTCTCAGGTGCCATGATGATCATGATCCCCATGATACCTCTCCCCAAGCGGCCCATGTTCCAGAGCATGTTTGGAATGGTTTTTGGGATTGCCTCGGTGATGGGTCCATTGATCGGTGGTGCCTTCACCAGCACACTGACTTGGAGGTAAGTTTGGCCGCAATTCAAGATACGTTGACCAGCACTAAGCCTTGTCAACAGATGGTGCTTCTATATTAACCTCCCAATCGGAGCGTTCACGCTGTAAGTCCACCACTTGCACTTTGCAACCAAGATAGTCCTTCTGACAGGTACGGCAGAATTTTTATGGTCTTCTTCTGGAATCCGCAGTCAAAAAAGTCCACGCCAGCTCCACTTCTCGAACACATCAAACGGCTCGATCCCCTGGGCACATTTTTCTTCATCCCATGCGTGGTCTGTCTGCTCCTCGCATTGCAATGGGGCGGCTCGACGTACGCATGGGCAAGCTGGCGTGTCATCCTGCTGTTCGTTCTCTTCGGGGTCCTTGGCATGGCGTTTGCCGCTGTACAGACTTTCATGCCCGACACTGCTTCCATCCCACCAAGAATTATCAAGCAGCGCACCGTCTTCTTCGCGAATTCTTTCACGTTTTTTATTGCAGGCTCCATGCTCATGCTGGTCTACTACCTTCCGATTTGGTGTGAGTGTTATCGGCTGGCTTCTCTAAGTGCGCATAGGTTGCTAATTCAAATCTAGTCCAAACCGTGATGCGTGTGAGCGCCCTCAACTCGGGCATCTACACACTGCCACTGGTCCTGTCTCTTGTGGCGTCGAGCTTGCTGAATGGAGTGGCCACCACGAGAATCGGGTACTACGTTCCCTCCATGTTGCTGGCTCCGTCTCTCATGTCCATTGGCGAAGGCCTTCTTAGCACGCTCACCCGCGGTGCTTCCCAGGGCCACTGGGTCGGCTTTCAATTCCTCTCTGGCTTCGGTCTAGGCATGGGCATGCAAACAGGTGCCTTGGCCGTGCAGACTGTCCTGCCAATGGCCGACGTCTCCATGGGAATTGCCTGCATCTTCTTCAGCCAACAACTCGGCGGTGCTATCTTCACAACTGTCGGACAGACCATCCTCAGTAACCTGCTTGTCTCACAGCTGACAGGCGTCCCCGGGGTCGACCCGGTTCAGATCGTGAATAGTGGTGCGACCGAGCTGGCGGATATTGTACCACCCGAAGAATTGAATGTTGTGATCGATGCGTACAACTACGCTCTGACGAGGATTTTCTTGGCTGCCATGGGCCTCGCATTCGCTGCCCTACTTTCGGCTGCGTGCATGGAGTGGAAGAGCATCAAGAAGCCTGGGGTAGGCGCTGTTGCGGATTCAACGACGGATGATTCCGACAAGCGCCCAAGATCGGAAGATACTGAACTGGCAGTGGTTGGAGAGAGGGGGGCAGATCAGCCGGACAGAAGTAGCGCTGCGAATAATTAGGAACATATCGCAATAGCTTTTGTTGCCAGGTCGGCATATAGACTGGGGGAGCCAATTTGAGCACGGCGTTGGTTAACTGGGCATAGGGGTTAGATTGTTAGAATACTGTATAGTTAGGTAGTGAGGCGAACAATTGTTTTTAAAAACATAACACTTTCTCTCCACTCTTAGTTTCGAAACTAGAACAGTTAGTCTATATAGGCTTTAAAGGATACTTTATTATAATTATATATAAGTCTATTAGATTTTATAACCTTACTTAGTAAGCATTAAAATTTATAATATATATTATATACCTTAATAGTTTAATGTTTAATGCTCGAGTGTGAGTAGCTAGCTAAACTACTTATATATAAGTTTACCCTTAAAAGAAGGTTAATTTATAACTTTAAAGGTGTTAATAATAAGCCCCTCGCCCACTTAAAAATCTATATATATAAATATATTTAATATTTATTTTATATAGTAAATTTAATTAAAGTTTAAAATAACCTTTTATAAAGTTATATTATAAAATATAAATTAAACTAAGTACCGTTTCTAACGTGGAAAGAGATATTTTAATTAATTAGAATTGCTTATAGGGCAAGTCCTCCGGTGACAAAGATTAAGGGTTAGACCTGTATATGCAACTAATATCTAGTGGACTGTATTCTCACATGAACAACTAGCGAGCTGGCAAGGGGTAGTTAACATTGACTGGTACTCATGAGGACATGCAGTCATCACCTGCAGCAACATTTTTGCTGCGCCGCCCCTGAAGGAATGCTGTGATTAGTGCCTCCGGTGGGCTGTGCTCCCGCAAGCTTGATCCGCTCGTGCAGGCATTGGCTCCTTCTAAGGTCTTCTCTAACGTTGGGATTGTAGCTGGGGAATTGCGCTGTCTGTTATAAGTAAAGTGTTACCCCCCCCCCCGGCTTTTTAGCGCAATCCTAATTACTATACCTAAATTTATAAATAGGGTTAGGTACTTACTAATTTTATAACTTTAACTAATATTCTCGTTATTAATATATTATTAAAGTTTTTTATAATAAGGGGCTACCGCTTAATAAAAACCGAGTTATAGATATTATAGTTTTATTTATACCTTAACCCGTTACCGCTAAATAGATAGCTTATAGCTAAATTTCGCTATAGCAAAATAACTATATAGCGTTATTAAAAGAGAGTTATTATTATAAGCGGTATAGCTTTAACTATACCCTTATTATTATAATTAAATAATATTAAGCTAAAGTAATAGGCTTTAAAGGTTTATAATCTTTTTTTTCTATAATAAAGCTATTTAGCCCGGCTAATATTTAATTTATATAGGATAAAAGCTAAAGGATTTTTTAATTAAAAAGCCGGATATATATTTCGATAAAATATAGCTATTTCTTATTAATTATTACTATATTAATTACTTAATTTTAGCTATTTTATAAGCTTTAATAAAGAGCAATTAGTTAAATAAAAGAATCTATATACTAGCTTACTAATATAATAAAAACCTTTATAGCTATTACCTTTTTTAGATTTTAAAAGCTATATATACTATTAATATATTTATTTTCTATAATAAGTTTATTACCGATAAAAGAGATAGTATAAGAAGGATTAAATAGGCACTAGTTAAGTATATATTATAAATATAAAATCTTTTTAAATAAGGCGCTTATTACTATATACTGCTAGCGATTATAATTAATAGCTTATTTAATATAACGGTATATAAGGGCTATATAATAAAAAATTTTTTTTTATTATAGCTTAAAAAGAAGATTTTACTTTAAATAAATTTATACCTAGGCTTATAATTTATTTTAATATTAAATAACACTTTATAGTATTATAATAAAAGAGTTTATAATACCGTTAAGAAAAGAGGTATTAGGCTAATTTATTTACTATTATATTTACTTAAGTTTAACCCGATTAAAGCTTATTTTAATAATTTAAAGAAGTATATATAGTATTAATATTAATTTAAAATAAGCGATTTTAATATAAATAAAAAATTTATAAATTTCTTATACTTTTATACTAATAAGGTTAATTAGTATATTAAGGCTATTAAGGGATATTTCCATTATATAAAGGTATTAATAAAAAGGTTTAAAGCTATTAATTAAAATAAAGGTAATTAAAAGTAATAAGGAGTTAAAGAAATATAAGTTTTTAATAAGTATAAAATAAAGAAAAAGAAATATAATTAAAAAAGTTAATTAATAAGTTATAAGTTAATATTATTTTAAAAATAAAAGCTATAATATAGCAAATATATTAAATTATCTTAAGCTCTATAATATATAAAAACTACTTTTTATATATATATTTTTCTAACTAATTATAACTATTTTATAAATTAAAAAAATATTACTTTTACCTATAAACTACTTATTATTATTATTTACGCTTTTCTTTATATATAATTACCGCTTCCCTTATTTAAAAACCTATTAAAATACTTATTAAATTACTTTTTTATAATTAAAGATTAATTTAATAATATTAATAGGCTTATAACCCTTTTTACTAATATAGCTTAACCTATATATATAGCCTAGCATTAAAAGAAGCTATATAATTAATTAAGGTATATTTAAAGGGCTTATCGCTTTATATACTTTTAATATTAGCCTATAAATTATACGGCTTATTATTTGCTGTTTATTATACTAGTAGCGGTAATAATAGGTTTTTATTATTATTATCGCTATTATTACTTTTAAAAAACCTAGAAAAGTTTTTTTTCCCTTTTAAGTATAGCTTTATAAGTTTTCTAATTAGCGTAATAGAATTTAAACCCTTTTTATTAAACTAAATATTATCTTTCCTATAAAAAGCTTATAGATTTAATCCCTCTTTTCTTATTATCTTTAGCAGCTACTTAAGCTAATTTTTTTTAATAGTTAATTAGAAGTAATTTTATAGCGATTTTATTATAAATTTTCTATATAAAATCTTTTAATTATTAATAACTTAAGGCGGCGATAAGGATAATATTACAAGCCTATATTTTCTTTATAAGCTTTTAGGCCGATTTATAAAAGGGGCAATTATTAATAGCGGCGATAATAATAATAGTATTAATAGTCCTTTAAAATTTAATAGCGGCGGTAATAATAGCAGCTATAGCTATATTTAATTATATTTAAAGCTTAGAGTATAAAGGGTTATTAATAAATTAATTACTATATTAAACTTATTTTCCTTTTATTTTACCCTTTTTTTCTACTTTTTCTATAGTTAATTAATATTAATACTATTATTAAAAGGTTTTTTATTATTTTAATCGCTTTTAGCTTACTATTACTATTTAATAAAAAGTTTTTCTAATAGCTTATAAATAGCAGCCTTACTATTAACTATTACTTATACCTACTTTTATAAATTATTATTAGTTAAACTAATATATAAATAGTTTTTTATTACTTAGCATTATTATTATAGCAAATTAGCTTAGTTATAGGGATAATAATTAGCCTTATAATATATATTTAATTAATATTTTTACTTAGCTATTAACTTTTAATATATTTCCTATAAAGGGTAATTATTATTATATATAACTTTAAATTGCTAAATAATAATTAATCCGGGCTAAATTATTAAAGGTAGTAAACTTCTATTAAATATAATAATATTTCCTATATATTTTATTGCTATCTAATTATCTATAAGGCTAGCGATATACTATAACTTATTAAAGGTTTTAGGAAGTAGTTACCTTAAAGTTTTCTTTACCTATAGCATTGCCTATACCGGCAGTGCCGGTAATAATAGCAGCAGTATAATAGCTACTTTATATATATAAATAAAGGTTAGAAAGTAAAGGCCTTTAAGCGATAAAAGTGCGCTTATTAAAGTAATATAGTTAAATATTCCTTTAAGATAATTTATAGTTAATTTAAAAATTTTTAATTAATAGGTTAATAATAGTTACTATAGCGCTTAACTAGCTTTAATAAATATTTTAATTAATTTAATTATAACCCACTTAATATTTTTAAATTCGGTATTAACTTATTTCTTTATATTAATAAATAAAAGCCTTTATTAATTATAGATTTTAATTATTATAAATCTATTAAGGTTTATAGGGCGATATATCGTTAATAGCGTTTAAAAAGGCTTTATACTAATAACCTTTATAATCGATATTAATATTATACTACTTAATAGCTTTAACAGTAATAGCGGTAATAAGCGGCTTTTTAAAAGCTTAATATTACTTTTAACGTTTTTTAATATTATAGTTATTTTAGTATTAGAATTATTATTACCCGCTTTAAGCGGCTTAGAATTATTATTACTTACTTTAAGCGGCTTAAAATTATTATTATTTACTTTAAAAGGGTTAAAATTATTACTAGCTGCCTTTTCTAAATTACTTACCTTATTAATAACCTTATTAGCGTTTTTTAATATAGCCCGAGCTATATATTTAAAAGCTATTAATTTATTTTTAATAGTTTTTAAAGCGGTATTTAATTTCCGCTTATTATTATTATTATTATTCTTTTTTTATTATATAGCTTATTTACTTATAGCTATAGTATATAACCCGGTAGTAGTAGCTGCTTTCTTTATTAGCTTATATATATATTAGTAATTAGGTATTATAGCAGTATTATTAGTAAATTATATAATTTAATGCTATAAGCGGGTTTTCTGGGGTAATAGATAATAGGTTTTTATTTTAAAGGGTAGTTAGAATATAGTAACTATAAATCTGGGCTAATAAATATTACTTTTAGCAAGGGTAAGTAAAGCTTGCGCTTTTTTACGAGATAGGCTAGAATTAACTCGGCTATAGGCTATTAATTAAATATAACCTTACCGGCGGCGGTGGTGGCGGTAAGGGTGTGTTAGTGACGAGGATATTGGTTAAAGTTGTAAAATTAGTAAGTGCCTGACCTTATTTATAAATTTGGGTGTGGCAGTCAGGATTGCGCTAAGGAGCCGGGGGGGGGTAATACTTTACTTGCAATAGACAGCGGCTGACTGCACCACGCAAATATTGAAATGTTCGTCGACCTCCGCCCGCGTTGTCATCTCCAAGGGCAATTGACCTCTTCATTCGATCTCTGACTCTAATTTATGGTACTCTCCGTGTGAAGGGCGTCACATTGGGGCTTTAGTGTCCCACTTTTGCTGGCCAGCCTGCACCGCCGACTTGCACCACCGGCCTCGCTCATTCCATCTGATTTTGCCCCACGCCGTATTACATCTCCTCTCACTGTTGCCTTTCATTACAACCGCATAGAGCGTAACTACCTGATAAATTGCAGGCTATGGCTGAGACCGAGGAGCCTCGTTTCAATTCTCTGGCCGAGAGGATCGCGGCACTGAATCAGCAGAGGAACTTCACTGCACCCTCCGCAAAGAGGCCACCACCTCCTCCTCCGCCTAACAGACCACCATCAAGGGCCCCCAGCCAAGTGAACTCACCTCCCTTGGATGGCGCCGCGCAGAACGCAACGCCCCTTGTTCCAGCACGACCAACGAAAAGGGCACCTCCCGCTCTCCCCCAACGGAGCAACACCGAACCTCAAAATGGGTCACCATCACCGACTCGCAGCCTTGCGCTCCAAAGGCAGGCATCTGAGCAGATATCACCCGCTTTGCCGCCGAGAAGGCCCTCAACCCAGTCCCTGACCACACGCCGCAACTCGAATGAGTCGGTCATGTCTCATGCCTCGAGTATCTCTGCGCTTTCTCTGAACCAGGCTTCTGGTCACAGACCGAACGACGGTCGTAAATTACCACCGCCGCTTGAACAAGCCAATCTGCCCCCTCTTCCTCCCACGAGGCGTGAAAGAGAGGCAGCCGTGGCCAAGGAGAGCGAAGATGCCAGAGCAGCAAGTACAGCAAGGACGGCGAAGCCGCCGCTGCTTCCCAAACGATCAATGCCTGCCCTGCCTCAGACTGACAACGCGAGACCGTCTCTGCCGCCTCGACTCCCTAGCAGGCCAGCTCGATCGCCTGGACTCAACGGTGCAGAGGCCTCTCCTCCCACCCAGCCCACGCGGCGTCTGCCCCCGCCTCCGGCCAAGTTTATCAGGACCATCCCAGAGGTCAGTGGCGACACGTTGGGAGGCACACCAGCGGCCCCTTCAAACGATGTTCCGCCGCCGATTCCCATCGCGTCTCGGCCTAGCGTGGCCCAGATTGACGCAGCGGCAGCAAACAGTGCGGCGCAACAGGCGGCATCATGTCTCGTCTGCCGAGATTTCTCGGCCCCTGACAGAGTTGCAGAACAGCATCCGGCGTCAGCCATTGACCGCCGTGATCCAGTGGGCCATTTGGCGAGTGCACTATGCGGTCCCTTTGCCTCGCCTACGGACAAGGCTCGAGCAATTTTCACCTGGTGCCATTATAATATTGCATATGTTCGTACCCCCCTCCCTCCCCTGACGCCCGTTCTCGTTGCTCCTTAATCTTTTTATTATTGGCTTTTTTGTGACCAGCAAGACTTCGGAGTTGCCGCTTCTGAGATTGCCCCCGTAACATGTACCGACAGTTGCATTTGATCTTTAGTGGTGGGCCGTCTGCGAGCAAGGAGTCACTGCTAATATGTAGTAGGATGTGCAAGGTTTCTTCGGCGGTTGTATCCAGAGAGGCACAGCGAGCGACACTATCTTCTCGGGTAAAGCAGTTTGTGAAGGTTATGCCCGTGTCTACGAAGCCATTGCGAAGAGGGCAGGGCTTGAATGCATCGTCGTCGGTGGCCATGGCAAGGGCTTTGGGTTCTCTCCTCTCAAGGAAGGAGAAAGGCCGCCCCCACGAAACGCTACAGGCCACGCCTGGAACGCGGTCAAGATCGACAACGGATATTGGAAGCTCCTGGATGCCTGCTGGGGGGCCGGAAGCGTCTGTGGGCAGAATTACAATCAGCACTTCTCACCGCACCATTTCACAGCAAGCAACGAGATGTTTGGGTATGACCTTCCCTTTTTCTTCTTCTCTTCTTTTCTTTTCTTTTCTTTTCTTTTCTTTTCTTTTCTTTTCTTTTCTTTTCTTTTCTTTTCTTTTCTCCTCTTCTCTCTTCTAGCACACTTGAAACTATACCAAAGGGTGGTTCCAGTGCCCTACCACTCGTACGTGGCCTTTTGGCCAATTGATCACAACATGGCCCCCAAAGCCCCCGTTCTTGCCGTCGAATTTTCTTGCTCCTCGTGTTGAGAAGATCGTATGTGGTATTGACAGGTTATGCAGGATGAGCCATTTCCCCGAGAACCCGCAGCACTTTTTCCGGGACGATGGAAGGATTCCCTCTTGGGAGGAGTATTTCCTGGGCGGTTCGAAAGGTGAACGCACTCAATGGTTCTCGAACGCTATTGAGGAGGGGCTCAACGAGTGGCTCTCTTCTCCAACGGAGAAGAAAATATCGGTCTATAGTGGCGAGGTGGTGAGGTTCCAGTTCGCAAAAGTGTGTGAACACTGGACGAGCGAGGGGAATGGACTCGGGAAGCCGAGACTTCTGATGGTTCAGATCCACGGCGTCGACGGGCAGAAGGATGACCTTGTCCCCTGCGACAACGATGGGTACTGGTGGTGGTGTGACATATCTGCGAGGTGCGTATCCCGTGAAGCGAACCTAGGCTGTCCACTGACATCGACCTATGCAGAGATCTGGGGAGCCCTGGGCAAAAAGTCCAGCTGATTGCCTTGAAGACTCTCGGCGAACAGGACGGGAGAGGAGTTACGAAGGCAGAGTTCCTGTCGAAGAAGGGCAGGTGTGGAATGAGCTGGGATATATACGCCCAGTGGGAGCTGGTTTGAACAAGCCAGTGTGATCCGGCCTGGTAGGATACAACACATATTTGGAGACAGAGTGTGCTGGTACTGCGTTGACGTGTTGGGGCATGGTCCACCACCACCATAGCCTCGTCGTCGAGAGAAAACGGGGCCTTCGGGCGGGGATGCAGGGAGCAACCCTATACCCCGGCCATCGCTGACTGGACGACTTGAATGCATCCCCACTGCTTGTCCTGGAGCATCGAGTAGCTGGGCCCCGATGAAACCAACGGTCGGCAGTACCACGCGGTCATTATGATCGTTCCCATTCCCGTACTCTCGCGGCCAGTCCGAGGTGAAGCACCCAATACGCAGCCGGGATAGCAAGACGACGCTTGCAACTGTCCCTTGTCCCTCGATCCATTCTTTCGAGATTCAGAGATTTCGCTGTTGAGGCTCATGGTAGGCGGCGCAGGGGTTCCTGTGGTTGCAGCTGCACGTAGGCCATAGTTTACCTGCCATTGGCCTCTAGAAGCCCGATGTCCCGAAATGTGGAGAGCCCTGGGTGGCCATGCTGCTGCGCAGGAGGTGTTTACATGGAGAGGGTGATTGGCCGCGGAGGCCGTCCCATCCCCTGCAAGCGCTCGCCCCATACCAGCTCCTCCGTTCTTCGTCCCCCGTCCCCCGTGCCCCGCTGCCCGCCTAGCGCCTCCGCATGGGTGATCTAAGCCGATCTTAGCGGCCAAGACCACAGGCTAGACTATCTACTGACTGACTGACTGTCTCCAACATCAAATTCACCCTTTCAACGTCGGATTCACTCGACAAGCATCCTCACTCCTTTTCTTTGTGCGTCGTTTCCTTGAACAGTTCAATTACCACTGACTATTTCTGTCTGTGCCAAAGAGATATTGCAGCCTTTCGCAGCCGCCGTCTCTTTTTTTCCGGCGCAACAGCCAGCGCAGTCTCCATTCCCCGCCTTGCCAAGGTACCAGACCCAGGACCAGCAAGCAACAACCGATTTACCTCTACCTTGTCACCGTATCAGCCCTTCCTCCCCAGGCTTGCCGATCTCGCTGCGCTCTTCTGAGCGACTCCCCTCAGCTTCACACGATGGCGTCGGACGATATCGCCCAGCCTGCCCCGACTCCTGTCGCCCTTCAATTCACAGACCTGCCCCAGGAGCTACAGAAGGAGATCATCAGTCACGTAAGCGCCAACCCGTGGGACCCCCTCCCTCATGCTCGTGCTCGTGCTCGTGCGCCAGCTCCATCTGGCCGGTACCAGACACCCCCGCTGATTCACAGTCGCAGTGCCATCAACCAGAACTTATCTGCCTGTCTCTCGTCTCCAAGCACTTCAGATCTCTGGCTGCCGCCGAGCTGTATCGCAATTTCCACATTGTCTTCCCCGACGAGGATGATCCCGCCTTCGACTCTCCCATAGATGGTCTGGCAGGCGGCCTCGAGACATTCGTCACGAGCGACTATGACTATGCGAAACACCTCAGAGACATATCGCTTGACACCCTGAGCGCCGGCGACAAGGCTGAGACGGCGTACAAACCCTACCTGTACAGCGTCAGCTGCGGCAAGTTCCTCAACACTCTGCTCCTCCTGACCTTGCGCAAGGCAAAAGCGCTGGAGACCCTAAGGTACGGCGGCAATGGCATGGTACGGCTCTTATTGATACAGGCTACATGTTCTGACTTGCTTCCTCTTCTACAGATGGAACATCCGTGTCGAGCTCAGTCGGCCGGTGTTCAAGGCGCTACACAGTATCGATACTCTCTCACATCTTCACATACGACTTCAGGCAGGACCATCGCTTTACGAGCATCCCCCGCCATTACCTCTCTCCTCGCCCATCACGACCCCAACGACATCCACGCACCACCTCCCACTCATTGATACACAACCTCCACCACCACCGGCCTTTTCCATTCCCGGCCCGCCCCCGCCGCTCTACATACCACCGCCTACCTCGGCGCTGCCGCCTTTGCAACCGCCCCCGAAGCCTCCCGCCAGGATCAAGGCGCTGAAGAGATCCTCGTCCAAGAACCCACCGACCTTGTCAGGATTTAAGAAGCTGAAGACCTTGTCGGTCCTGGACATCGATGACTTGGACGTGGTCACGGAGCTCAAGTCTTGCGTCAGGAACTCTCAGGCAACATTGTCTAAGCTCAAATTGTCATTTTCGCACAACATGGCCATGCGCGCACGCAAGCCGCCCCCAGATATTGACCCCGACGATTCGGATCCGGACGATGAGTTCCAAGTTGTACCAGTGGTAGCGCTACCTCCTGTCACCCCTTACGACGATGTTAGTGGACCAGCTCGAGCGTTTCGTGCACAGGAAGAGCGCAAGACGCAGGAATCTGTGTTGGGTCGCATCTTTGACGTGGAGCCATACTTGGTTAAGAAGCCGACTAGAAGGCCACGGGATAAGGAGAATGAGCCACCGACCGAGGACAAATCAACAAATCCTGGCCAGTACTTTATCGACTCTCTTAAGGCTGTGTCGGAAAAGCTCATGAAAGATTTGGTCGGATCGGACGATTTCGCAGCGGCCCAGCAGGAGATTTTGGACACGATTGAAACGGCAGCAAGGACTTACGTAGCCGAATCGGAAGGCAAAGCAGGCATTCCCAAGGAGAATGGGGCCAATGGGGAGTCCAGCTCGAGCGGAGCCGACGTGAACGGCGCGGCTGAGCCGGATGCTTCTAAGGGCGATGACGCCCAACAGGCCGAGATCAGTTTATTTGAGCCCAAGATGCCAAAAGGCAAGGAGCCCGAACAAGACGCCAATCCGGATGACATTAATATTGAGGAGCCGGTGGAGGGTAGTTTTGTGGAAGAGCCATCGGAGATCGCCACACCTGAGCCAACGAATGGTGTTGACGTGGTCTCAACTAAGGCATCTCCCTCTAAGGTCAATGGCGTCGAGAACATCTCCGCAAACGGTGATAAGCCTCCAGTCCTGAGCTCGAACGAATCCAACGTGGCTGCCAACCTTGCAGCCCAACGGCGGAATTTCAAGACATTGGCTGAGAAGCTCGAGTTCTTCGAAGTCCAGGCTGGGGAGTTGCGCCAAGAGATCCGAGAGCTTCCTACTGACCCAAGCCCAGAATCAGAGAAGCGTCTGAAGGAGGCTGACTTGCGAATGATTGATCTCAGCAGCAACATCAACGACATCCAGCGCGAGATGTCGGTTGTAGCAGCTGAGATTGAGGACGCAGAAAAGCAAAATCCTGCTGCCACGCAGACAGATGATGCGGAGGGTGTGCCGGGCCGCATCACTGAATACACACGGTCGACTAGGGGCTTGAGCCTCCAGACGCTAAGCATTTACCTCATCCCCGTCAAAGCATCGGTCCTATCGCGTGCCATCGATCTCCGGGTGCTGAAGAGAATCACACTGCTCAACGTTGGCCCTCAGGCTCCCATCTGGGCCTTGTTCGCCAAGGAAAACAAGATGCAACCGATTGCATTGCGCAAGATTTTCACGGACAACGTCTCGGTGCCATTTTTGACATTCGTCTCTCAGTTGGAGGAGCTCAATGAGCTGTTTATACTAGAGAGACCGGACAAATACAAGCCTGAGCCGTTTGGGCCGAAGGTGGCTATCACGATGGATCAGATTAGACGCATAGTGCTGAAGAGGCACATGACAACTCTGAAGCGACTCATGATTAAAAACCAACAAGACTCAACTTGGGATGTCGATGACAAGACAATGTTGCTCATTTGCAGGCGTGGCAAGAATCTCGAAGAGCTGGCCGTCAGTATGGGGATTCGCACTATTGTAAGTCCTTCTATCAAATCTCTCCTGCGCGTAGCGATGACTGACCTGCCTTTTCCTTTAAGCACACGACTCTGCAGCACATATCCGGCCTCGTGAACCTACGCGCCCTGCACGTTATCAATCTTCGCAACGATGACACCTGCGTCTGGGTCATGCGCGAAACGAAGCGGTTTGTTATTGACAATCTATCGCACTATCCGGAGCTCAAGCTCGAGTGGCTCGCTATTGACGACGACGAGCGCGTTGAGCGCATTGTGAGGTGGAAGGAAACACCAAAAGAGAAGAAGAGCAAGTCCGCCAAGTCAAAGGGTAAGGAGAAGGCCGTCCCTTGGACGAGCCTACCCAATGGCGACCATTTCCCAGTTTTGTCCCTGGACAACCTCGACCTGGGGAGCGAGAGTGATGAGGACGACGGAGAAGGCTCGACTGGTCCGGATGGCATGTCTAAAATCGAGACTATCGATAACATTCATTTCTACGACGTATGGGGGGTCCGAATTTTCAAGAGGGAGGTCATCACTGGGCGGCTGTGAGTGAACGGGGACTGACGGGATAAAGGAGTGGCGGCTGGGCAGGTTTGGACTTTTGAACCTGTGCATGACACTACGTGACGGGAAACAGAGAGACATCCGTTGGGGAGGTTCCGCTAAATGGGGTAGTTGTGGGGGAAGAGAATGCGTGGAAGGTGAACACCACGAATAGCCGGCGTTAGGCGCTTGACTTTTATCCTGATTTGCTCTCCCTATGCCCAAGTCTCCTTTCTGACTTGTCGACATATATGCATATCCAGCAGAAGAGTATAAAGAGAGGCGTGCGCACACACACACAAACACACACACACACAAACACACACACACACAAACACACACACACACCTACCTTGGTCAGAATGATTGATGCTGGTGGACTGACGCGCCAGGTAAGGATGGTAGATCCCAAGCCCTTGTAGGCAAAGGGACGGGTCGATGCTATACAGTACTAGAAAAGATTGACTCAACTCATGCCTCCCGACATTGCGAATCCTGCCTCGGCTCACTTGTCGTGCTGAAACTAAGAAAAAGAAAATCGAGGCGGCCGGGATTGTGACCGGGTTCAGCCTGACGTGAAGAAGCACCACAGCCTCCGACACTGGGACGTGAAGGCTAACCGAGAGACCCGCAGAGAATGTGCAGGGGTGGGAGATGATCGAGTAAAGTGTCCAGGACAAGGCCAGTAGGGCCACCCACGCAGAGGAGTAGGTGGTGCCGGCGGGACTCTACCGGATCCATCCTCAGGTGAGTTGAGTTGGTAGACTAAGATTGCCGAGCAAAAAACCACACCGAAACGGGGAAACCCGCCGACAAGGCCCCAACACCACCACCACCACCACCACCACCACCACCACCATCAATCCTCCCCGCCGTTCCACCAGAGGCTCACGGAGAAGCTGACGCTGAGGCCCCTGACATAGTGCCACCACCCGATGGGCACGTAGAGCGTGTCGCCGGGCTGGAGGACGCAGTCGAGGAACGGCACCTCGGCGAACACCTGGGCCCTGCCGGCATCCTCATCTTCGCCGCCCTCCTTCTCCACCACCACCACCACCTCTTCCTCCTCCCCCTCCTCCTCCTGTCTGGCGGCCTGCTGTGGAAGGGGGTCGGCGTCCCAGCCCTCGAGGACGCCGACGTCCCAGGCGCTCGTGTTCTGCATCTCGACGCCGCCCTCCTTGCCGCGGGCGCGCATCCTCCCCGACTCGAGGGGCGAGTATAGGCGGACGTACTTGGTGCCCACCACCTGGGCGAGCAGGTTGTGGTACGGGTCGGTGTGGAGGGGCGTGATGGTTCCGGGGGGCCCGAGCCAGGCGTTGAGCAGCGGGGTGTCGAGCTCTGGTTGGTCTTGGGAGCGGTCGGTGGGGTGGGGAGGGGGTGTGGTGTAGCAGTGGTCCGGGATGAGGACGTCGTTGCGCAGCCGCGGCAGCTGGAGGAAGAGCTGGTGCTGTGCCAGGTAGGCTACGGCTGCCTGTGTTGGTTCGACTGCTGGTGGTGGTGGTGGTGGTGGTGGTGGTGGTGGTGGTGGGCGGCGCGCGGGAGCAGGAGGATCTGATCTGTCACTTCCCTGATGCTCGGCCGCAGGTGTGCATCGCCGCTCTTGGTCCTGGCCTGTTGGTGCAAGGGTCACGTCCCGGGGGCCTGTGGTTGAGGTCGGGTCAATATGACGCCTCAGAAACTGGCCAAACGTCATAATCTTCTGGCCCCAGCCCTCGTCCACATAGCTTCTTCCGATCTCCACGGGGACCAATCTCCGCCCCCCAAAGGTTCGTGACAGCAGGTACTCCGGGTTGTTCCAGGGCCGCGTGCTCCTGGCTGGCCAATGGTCTATCAGGCCCGTCAGGATAAGCGGTTCGGGCCCGCGATGCGGATCTGCACTGTCAAGGTACCTCTGGAAGGCTGCCATGTCCATGACATCTGCAGAGACGCGGCGAATGGCGTTCCGAACAGGTGGTGTGAAGGGCTCGAACGTGGAAAACGAGCGCACTGCTTGCCCTGACGCCGCTGTGTGAGCTGACGAGTCGAGCCTGACCTTTTTTGCTGGGGGCGGCCTAGTACCCGTAGAGGCCGTCATAGCTGGAAAGCTGTCCTGGGAGCCGCGTCTTGCAGTAGGCATGGTATCACGGGCGCTGGTGGGATTCCAGGCGCTCTCCAAGAGGTCGAAGGCCGTGTCGATCCAATCCCTGCCTCGCGAAAACCCACCCGCCCCAGCGAGTATCAGTGCCAAGTCCAGAGTCTTGACCATCAACTCTAGTTGATCGGCTGCGTCCCTCGTATCCTGGCTCGACCCGGCCGCATCAGGCCCGTCCCGCCCCAGTCCCTGTGGTTGTTGGGGCGAGGATAGGAACAGATAGCTGAACTTGAGTATGCTGGCGTCCGTGTACAGCTGCCTCCAGCAGAGGGGCAGGTCCTTGTACAGGTACGCATAGAACTTGGAATGCGCGATCGATATGATGTCGTCGAGCCTCTTGAGGACGAGATGGTGGTCCAGGGCGGCCCCGCCGTGGCCTGCGCCGTTGCGACCGCCGTGGAGCTGCCGGGCCCCGCGTGATGCGGAGGGGCATCGCACAGCGCTGCTGGGCTGCCTGTCATGATGCTCGGCAGCAGCCCTGACCGGGCCGACGGCTACTGGCGACGACGAGAGGGAAGGGGACGATGGCACGGCGGCGGCCTCGTATAGAGCAACTAGTCGCGACGCTTGCCGTGAGAGGAGATGCACCAGCGGCTCACCGCAGTCCGCTAGACCGAGCCCAGCCTCGCTGCCATTCGCCGTCGCCGCCGTGCTTTGATCACGATCGCCCGCGGCCGCATCACCCACACCCGGCTCCTCTTGCTCGTCGGCAGCAGCACTGGTTCCCTCGTCGTCTCCTTGTCGGATGTGACCCCTGGCCGCGGGCGAAGCCCTCTGCTGGAGAAGGACGTCGTCACACTCGCCCTTGATGCTCGCGGCAGCAGAGGCACAGAGGGTGCGCAGGCGCACAGCTGCTGCATGTGCGCCTGCATGTGCAGCTGCGCCTGCCATGGCCACGTCGTCCCCTCCCCTCGGGCTCAGAGGGCGAACAGGTGCAGCAGGACCGGACATCTGCCGTGGGTCCTGGAGGGGGGGCCAAGCTGAGGTCTCTGTGGTTCTAGGTATTATTGCGCGACGGCTTGCTGCAGTGCATGTGCGACATGTTCCTGTGGCTGCATCACAAACCGTGGTGTGGGCTGCTGCTGGGTCATGGAGGGGAGGGGGGGTGGTGTTAGACTGACTGTGCCGCTTTCGCCCCCTCGTGCTGCGTAAGGTACTGCTGCTGCTGCTGCTGCTGCTGCTGCTGCTGCTGCTCTCGCGGCCCACTCTCGTGCGGGCCAGCTCGCACCTGGGCCTTGTGCGTGTCGAGCTGAAGGTATGGTCGTATGCACTGCGGCTCCTCTTGCCGTCGGGGACTGGCTGCAAGGTGAGCAAAAGCCGTGGGCGACGCAGGCAAGGATGAAGGATGCGGGAATGTAGGCTACCACATCATGTAGTGACTTCATTGTTCTTCAAAGAATTGAGTTGAGAAGGGGCCCGGTCTTATTTTTTGCTTCCCGCCTCGTTTCTTCCAGGGATCAGGCATCCTCGCAATAAGGTTCCGTCTGATGGCCCCAGCCCCAAGCCCTGACGGGCATAAGCGAGACGGATAGCAGCGCAAGCGAGAGTCTAGCGGGGAATCCACCGTGGAGCAGGTGGGACGTCGGGACAGGGGTCACACCACGCCGTGACATTTACGTCGAGCTCTTCCTTCCTGCAGGCTGCGTGGACCACCAGTGGTCTGACAGAATTGGCCACTATGATACACACAGAGAAATACACAGAGAATGGCAATCGCCGTTTGTCAAGGTTGAATGGTATCTTATTGGGCGCTAATCTACCCGAGAACGAGTGAGAACCAGACCTCTCCTGCAAAGAATGTCATCAGTCAAAGCCATGGCTCTATCACCATTGGGAGGGTGGGTGAGGCCATGAGACAGCTTCGTCGATGAGGCCACCCTCGAAGAATGCATTACTTGACTGAGCCGAAAATCATGAAGCATGCTCGCTTATTCGCATCCATCAAAAAAAAAAAAAAAATTCATCCCGTGCCGCCCTGGGTATGTGAAGAAAGTAAACGTTGGGGAAAGAAAGACAAGGTCATTGTGCACGTCCATAGCCTCGTGGGGATTCCCACCCCTTTTCAGCCAGATTCCACGTGTTTGCATCCATTCTGGCCGCGTGTCTCTGTCTCCTCAGATCCGGGTTACCTTGACCCAGAGTTCTGACTGGATGAAGATGCCAGCGCTGAAAGAATTCCAAGGGGAAGGGGGGTTGAGAAGTCCGAAATCGTATCGACGCAGAAGCTACAAAATCAGGCAGTTAGCAGACAATATCATCAAGCCATCGGGGACAGCGGCAGGATGCAAGGCTTAGCAAATTGCGCTGTCTGCTGCTGCTCAGCCGTAGACTGTGCGGGTGACGGCAGCCGACAGGCTGGCAGCCAGCCACATGGATGGAGGTCAGCACCAGGGGCATCTCACCTCGACAAAGATCTTGTTCAGCTCGAGCAGGGCCACAGACCTTCCCAGGCACTGCCACTTGCCGTACTTGAACACCAGCTCCCATGTGCTGGTCATCTCCTGGAGCAGCCTGTCGTCCTTGACCTCGAGCCAGCGTTCCGGCCGAAATGTCTCTGCGTCAAGGCCATACACACCCTTGTTGTGCTGTACACCAAAGGCCGACCAACCAATCTCCGTGCCCTCGGGCACAGGGATGCCACGGATGACGTCGCCACCGGGAGGCACGACTGTCGGCATTATGCCCGTCACCGGCGGGAATACGCGCATCCCTTCTTTGATGACTGCCTGCAGGTACGGGAGGGTGCGTGCCTGCTCGTCCGTGATGGGGCTGGAGATTGTGCCCTTGGCGGCTGCCGCGCGGATTTCGTGCGCGAGCTTCCGGTAGGCCTGGGGCGAGCTCATCAGGTAGAGCATCGTGGTCCGGATGGCAGTGGCGGTTGTGTCAGAGCCCGCAATGATGTTGACGAGGGCCTCCCCCTCGGCTTCCTCCCGCGTCAGGCCGTGCTTGAGAAAAGATCCCAGCATGTCCTTGCGGTCAGCTCCATTAGGTCCGAGCCGCTCGGCTACCACGCGCTTTGCGACACTGTTTTCCACACACCAAGAATCTGTCAGCAGCTTGTTTCAAGCAATAAAGTTTACGGGTGACAACATAGTGTGTTTTCTTTTTTTTTTTGGAGGGGGGGAGGAGGGGTGGGGGAAGGGATGATTTCTTTTCCACCTACCCTATGAATTTTCCAAATCCGTGAGGATCCTTTTCCGAAGGCATGAATCGACGGAGGAGCGGGGACTGCATCAGCCGCGCCAGGACGGGCAGGACACTAACGATCATCATGGCAGGCATGCTGGCCTCGGTTCTCTTGATGTACTCGTGAATGTCGGCATCTTGGGCGAGGTGGCCAAAGTCGGCGCCGAAGGCAATATCGCCAATTATGTCCAGGGTCAGGTACTGAGCTTTTCTGGCCAGGTCCATGGGGCGGTAGATTGCACCCTCGGAAACATAGTCGCGCTCGATCAGGCCGATGAATGCCATGATGCCCTTGTCGATTGAGAGCTCGAGTCCCTCGTTCTCCTTCCCGGCGTACTGCAGGGAGGCAAGTTTTAGCGGGCTAGTGTCCGAACAGGAATGGGACTGGGTACACAACTGCTTACTCCTGCAGCCATTTTCGCCCGCAGCTCATTGTGCCGCTCGTCGTCCCTCATCGATATGATGTTGTCACGGGTGGGGTCGAAACGGACGGCATCGTAGAAATCCCCTTTCTTGTACCTGGAACGCACAGCCCACATGCGCTTCACAACTTCCGGATCATCCGTTACGAGTATGTTGGGCCCGACGCGGGCGACATGGCCTGTACACAACAACCAGTCAGTAACATATTCGGATCCTGGCCAACAGCCTGCCTGCCTCCCCGCCGCCATGCGCTTGAAGTTCCCAGGTGTCTCAGGCTGACGCGCAAGGAGAACATCTGCATGTCTCGTTTGGTGTTGACGAGGGAGAGATCCGGAGACTTGGAGAGGCAATGTTCTGGCCAACCGCTTCTTACCATAGGTGTCGCAGGCTGCCTTAAGAGCCAGATGCATGTTCCCACCAAGGGTGTTACGCAGCATCCACCATCTGCTAAGGCCAGCCGAGGGCGGTCCAGGAATGTGTTTGAGACGTCGCCATGTGTTGTAGGTCGAGGCCCAAAGGCATCCGAGCAGGCCTAGGACAAAGAGAACGACCAGGTTGGCCAAGGAGAAGGCAGAGGTCACCACGTCCCCGGCGTGAGGGAAAATGTGGTCGAGCACCGCCATTGCTCGTGAGGACGAGGTTCGGAGGAGTTGTACGGGCCACTCAGTGAGGTGATGATATTACAGGACGTTTGGCATAGGAGGTCGATGGGAGGTCAACAGAGGAGTGAGGTAATCGAGGTTAAGCGAGAATCTGAAAAGGTCTTGTCGGGCAGGGAATCAAGCCTCGCTTATCTAGGTTTGTGGCATGTGGTATTGGCAGCAAGTGAATGGATCCGACAGTCTGGAGACGAAACGGGAATGGGTAGGTAGAGCGGGAAGGGGGTGGCTTCCTATTGACCTTGTCCATGAGAGTGACATGGCGATGGGGACGCTAGTGAAGAGGTGAGTGGGAATCGGCGCAGGCTAGTGAAAGCATGGGAGTGACTGGGCTGTCGATTTCCATTGTCACTTTTCGCCAGGAAAGGGGGCAGACCAGCAGCATGTCGCCCAAGGATGGTTGCGAGCAGTAGCATAGCAAACGAAGCAGCCAACCTGGAACCACAATCTCAGGTGTGTTTAGCATGACCGAAACCAAACAAGCAATGGGAGTCAGCACATAAGCACATACACTCTGCCGTTTTCCCACCACGACGTTGGCGGGGAGCACAACGCGTAGGTATGCTTATATGACCGACCGCATGCGTGTGGGACGGTGGGCATGCTGAGGTACATCCACCCATCTGTCTGTCTGCGTGTGTGAAGTAGGCGCCATACGTGCCAGCATACCGGGCTCATCTTTTCGAAGTTGAGTCTAAGCAGGCGCAGTGGACTGCCAAAAGAGGCACAGGCCCGGCTGGCAGACTGCGTAACACGCCACACAACGTGCGGGACAGAGACCTTCGTGAGCAGATATGATGTTCACCAACACATACAGACACACTCTCTCTCACACACAGAGAGACACCGAGCAGACGAGGTAGGGGCGCCGAGGTGCTCAAGGCTTGGCCTGAGGCCGTGAGGAGATGCCGTGCCAAAGCTGTAGTCTATCAGCACACTCACCGGGACATGTCAATGGATGCTACGCAATCTTCGGCTCGTCGTTCAAGCCAATAGTCCTCGGGGGCTTAGGCCCGCATGCAGGACCAATGCGAATCCGACTGAGTGATGACGGACCGAGGACCGCAATCAGTCTGTGATTGCCAAAAATTAGCCTAAGGAAGCAACGGCACCCTCCGTTTATGTGTGTGCAGAAACCTGGGAGGAGCAAGAAGAGGAGTCGTGGTGTGGACTCGGTCGGGGGGGTTGCTCTCGCAGGGAAGCGCCCCACGTTGAGCCATGTCGTTGGTCCTGGTGATGGCCCGGCGGTCCAAGCACAGACTTCATTTATTACTGTCAGTCAGCAGAGACGGCACGCTCGCTGCCGTCCAACACGCGATTCTCTCTGTCCAGATCAGTTCTCCGTCGGGCCAGGCTCCTCGACCGGCCGACGGCACCTTCCCACCCCCTGGCACACAATCCGATGTTTTGGTGTTCAACAGTGAGACGTGTCAAAGAATTGTCCGGCCTGGTACCCCGATTCCCACGGGAAGGGTACTGGTATCAGATACGTCTTTGTAGTGGCCAGGTTCTGGTGTGTCACAACGAGCCGTGCATGGAGAGCTGGTGTACGACATTGCAGGCCGCAGATGGATTAAATGGAGAGCAGCAGGCTCAGAGGAGCGGGCGCCGTGGTTGGCTCCCTTGAACCCAAGCCGCTGAGAATCATTGATTTCACTCGAAGGAGCCATAAACGGTCTGCCGTGTGGAGGCACCAGAGGTGATTGGGCAGGGCATGAGGGTGAGTATGTCCAAGTGGAGGCGTGCATGAGCCCCGTATCCGTATAGCGCTATTGGCTGGCAGGGCACAAGTGATGAGCATGCTGAGCAGGGCCTGGAAGGGAAAGGATGAGCGATAGTTTTGATTTGTGTGTGGATGGGCCGACGTCAAGGACAAATGTGACAGTTGCATCAGTCTGACCTGTATGGCAAGGCCTTCCGGGACTAGCGAAAGGATAATGATATGTAGCAGGGGGAAAAGACTAGTCTCGACATGACCCTCTCAACGGCTTGATGCTGCATAAGCATCCCGGAGACGGGGACGAGCAATGCCCATGATGGGGCGGACTAGGGCCACCGAGAGCAGAGCAGATGCGCGATGATTCTTTCTGCAAGGTTGATAAAGGAAGAAGCCGCGGCATGTGAATATGTGCGAAACAGGTGCGAGGTGAGAGGGTAATACTGTAGGGCGGAAGGAGATGAGGAGAGAGAGAATGGGTAGAAGGAGAAGGAGAACGAGAGGGAGAGGCAGAGGGAGAGGTTGGACCCGGCAAGAGCTAGGACCGGGTTGTTGCTCTCATGGGTTAGATAGACTAACTGTTGCAGATCGCTCGGGGTGGCAGGGTGGATGGCGTGTTCAACTACTGTATTAGGATTACCAACAGCACACCAACAAGATGACTGACAGTCAAGAATGGGACGGTCAGTTGGTGGGCAAGCAGACATTTGCCTGGTTGCGTGCCGTTCCGCCAACAACCCACCTTTCAACCTCCCACTCCCCCCCCCCCTTGAGGCAAGCCAGCCTTCTCCCAGGACTACTATTATGTAGGTACCTAGGTACTCCGCAGTGATTACACTGCTAGAAGCTGTATCTAGGTACCTAGGTACCTAGGTATCTATGTGGTCTCCCATCCTGGGCACCAAAGAAAGGTAGGCAGGCAGGCAGGCAGGCAGGCAGGCAGGCAGGCAGGCAGGCAGGCAGGCAGGTAATCAGGTAATAAGGCAGGTGCAGTCCTGCAGTGCGCTGAGGTACCCCAGCTGCACAGCTGCACAGGTTCGGGGCACCTGGGTCCTTCCAAAGCCTAAGGGTGACCCTTCCAGGGATTCAAGGTTGGAAGGAAGAGCAAGCAAAGTCTGGCCCACTGTCGCCTGCAGGCCTTGAGACCCACCCGCCGCCACCTTCCTAGCTTAGCAGGCGCGCTGCTCGTCTTTCTCACTGTGGGTATTGCTTGCTGGCTTCCGAGGTCTGCTCTGCTCTGCTGTACACCACCGGTCTGACGAACAGCCCTCACCTTGGTCTCCTTTCTCTTCCAGTCCTGTCTTGCCTATGAATTGATGAATTGTAGTAGAACATAGCACAATGATGATGTTTGTGGCGCCATTGGGATCAGTCGGCAGAGACATGACTCCCCAGAGGTGACCAGATTCCAATCAGAAGGGCCTGCCGGCGTCTGAGAGTCTGCATCGGCAGCAGCGGGTCCCGCTCACGAGGGCACCTGCGACGAATTCAGTTAGTCATGTCCCCATCGACAGAGTGGCCCCAGGTATCCCAACGTCTACCGATGCTCGATTCTACTGTCCCCTCCGGATCTGCGGGTCCCGGGGCCCCTTGGAGCTTCCGTCCTCTCGGGCCTGCCTCCGTGGGCTTTTCCTTCGGTCCGGAACCACACGTATACACGGCATCATCTCCAATGGAGCGCCTGAGAACTCGGGCACCTCACAGCGGTGAGTACCGGATGCACAATTGCTGGACAATGGAGTGCTGGCCGTCCATTCCAGCCAGGTTCCCCCCTCCCTGCGTATGAATCGCCGCTGCTGCTGTTGCAGTTGCAGTTTGGCGTCTGATGTAGTCAAACGTAAAACTTGAGATGCGACCTGGGCGACTCCAATCAGGCCGTTGAGCCAGCGCCCTCGGCACTACCCTAGGTGCTTATACCTGCTTTTAGAATAGGCACCTACACAGTAGGTCACGTCAGGGCCATTCGCCCGCCACCGCAACTCTGCCCCGGTCCCAGGCCCTGGTCGGGTACCTTTCTGCATGCTTGGGCATCAGCCTTATTATTCTGAGCCACGCAAAGCAACTCCCAGCGGCACGGAGCGGCACGGCACGGCGCCTACCTCGTCTCCTTTCGCCTTCCCTTTCGCCTTCCGGACGTGCTGTGAGTGTGCCGTGCGACAATACTCGCACAGGCGGAAACGTGAGCGTGCTCTGCTCTCGTTGCAACAGCACGCAACGGTTTTCTTGTGCTCCGCCTCCTCCTCGTTGGAGGCCCAGGCCCATTCTCCTTCTTCTCCCTTGGTGGTAGCGGAATCACCGGGCTACCACTCTCGCTTAAGCAGCTATACGCAAACTCTCTATGCTGATACGCTCGTCTATTTGCCCTCCGTGTCACAGGCCGATTCACCTGCGTCAAGGCCTATCAACTTGCAGAGATCAACGGAAATCTTCGGCATCCTGCTTCGGCTCCCTGCTACGCAGCACAGTCCTCCTTTGCAGCAACCGGCTGTTCCGGTCCTCGCGTTATCATTCTTCAAGCTGGTCCGCCCCGCGCCCGCGAGCCACCCAGACGTTGCCCACTTCAGGAACAGGTCACCTCGTTGGCTTCTCGAGGCCATTTTAGTCCTTGGTTAGCTGGATAGTTGGTTGCCTTCGGCTCGCTTGCTCGCGGCAAGCCGGCCGTGCGACACAACGTGTGCAATCACACATCGCACTACACCGACCAATGCGCTCTCATAGTCAAGATTGACCACCAACAGCCCAACCCACCTCTACGCGTTTGGCCGCACACCCTCTCTCTCTCTTACCGATTCCTGCGGAGCCACCAAATCCCGGCTCTGCTTTTGACATATTTGACATCTGCAGCCACCAGCCTTTCCCGTGCCGCTCACTGGCCAGGCCAACCCCTCCCTCTTGGCCGCTTTACAATGAAATAACCTCTGCCACACCCGGTCGTTTCCAGTCCCAGCTGACCCTGGTTCCTGGGTCGTTTACTTCGCCTGCCAGTATTTTGGTAGCTTACAAGCTTGGCTTGTAAAGGAGCTCTCTCCTCGTAGCTTCTGGTCCCAAGCGGCGTGCAAGGCTGGTGCTTTTCTCCTGTTGGCTGGACCGCTTCTTCTCGTCACGATCTATCGACGGCGTCAGATTACATCTCCGGAATCATGGAAGAGAATCAAGACCAGCCGACTATGGGCGTTGGCCATCTGGAGCCAGACACCAGCAGCGACGACTTCGCTGAAGACGTATGTTGACATGGCGACTCGTGGAGCAGACACGAATCCCATCTTTTATGCCCTTGCTGACGTCCAAATAGGACAGACAATCCATATTCTCGGACCAGGACTCGGCCCTCGGATCTGCAAGTGTCCTAGAAGGCGCCGATAAGCCCTCAGCGCTATACTAACATATCTCTTGGGCCAGGACATGTCTCTATTCTCATCGACCGCCTCTCTGAGATCTTCCATCCTGAGGAGCATAGAAGAGAATGGACGCAAATACCACGGCTACAAGGAAGGGAAATATGTTCTTCCAGCCGACGAGGTAAAATATCCCATCACAGCTTTTGCCATTGCAGGCACTGTAGTTTCACTGACATTGAGCAGCAAGAACTCGATAGGCAAAGTATGATTACCCCTATCTCTTTCCATGAGCTCTGCTGACGTGCTTTGTAGTATTCCAGTACGACCTGTGTCTGCTAACATTCGATCACAACTTATCATTCGCGCCCTTCACCAAGTTGAACAGGGTTTTGGACGTTGGGTGCGGCGTCGGTGAGTGTGGTCGCACACAACGTACTTGGCACTGCGTTGGAGCTGACAATTCTTTCAGGCTATTGGGCATTAGACTTTGGTGAGTCCTTGAACTTGTTTAGCCACCCTCTCGGCCCTATGCTAATCTGCATCATTTTATTAGCTGAGATGCATCCAGAAGCACAGGTATTTGTCGACGTCACTGGTTCCACCCCAGGCATGAAGCGCTGAATTGTCACAGGTCATCGGCGTCGATCTGTCACCAGTCCAGCCAGCATAGTAAGAGCTCCGCCCTTTCTGGATCCTCTGCGAATACTAACACGCCACCAGCGTTGTAAGCCTCAGGCCTTTTGGCAAATTCAGCAATTGGGGTCGTTGACTTGTGTGCCTAGCCACCGAACGTACAATTCGAGATCGATGACTTGGAGGAGACATGGAACTTCAGCTACCCGTTCGACTACATACATGCCCTAATGATGACCGGCGCATTTCGAGATTGGCCACACTTCTATCGACAGGCATTCGAGTAAGTCTTGCCACTCAATTTGCACGCAAACCCTGCCTTGAAACGCAGCCCCATTGTCCACAGAATCAATTCGAAATCGGCAGAAATCACTCAACATCGACAACTAGGAACCTGACGGAAAATGGCTGGCTCGAGACCCAAGACATTGACTTTCCATTATATTGCGACGACGACACCATGCGGCCAGACGGCGCTATCCGACGGTGGAGTGACCTGATGGTCGAGGCTGGTGAGAAATCCGGCTTCAACCTCGGCGTATGCGGGCGCGCCGGAGACATGATGCACGAGGCGGGCTTTGTCGATATTGTTAGGATACCGTACAAATGGCCTATCAACGATTGGCCACGAGAGCCCAAGTGGAAGGAGGTTGGGCGCAGGACGGCTGTCAACTTTCGGGACGGTATGTCGGGAATGATGATGGCGCTGTTTACGCGCTTCATGGGCTGGAGCAAGGAGCAGGTGGAGGAATTCAGTGCCCAGGTGGACAAGGAGTGGCAGGATACCAGGGTGCACGCCTACTTTTGCCTATGGGTCACTTATGGGAGGAGGCCATGACTGACTTGACGTTGAACGATTTTGTGCAATGACATTGATACGATGGGTCCGGCCAGACGCCGTGCAGATAAGGGTCGGGGCACAAAGGGAAGCAAGCATGCTGGGATGACCAAATACGTTTAACGAAAGCATACATAATGAATCACATACTTGACCATTTCGCGTTTGGGATCTTTGCAGGGCCCGATCTCAAGGAATATGCTCCAAAGGCTTGCAACGAAATTTCCCTTGATTGTTGCGCAGGCATGTTACATGCCCGTCGTCTGCTTGTGGACTAAACACGCATTGGTTTGTAGCCTAGCGTTCTTGGTTCTCCCCAGAAGACATCTTGTTCAAACATTTCTAAAGTGAAGGAACCGATCCCAATTCCGCGAATGCTCTCACTTGCGTGACATTTCACGACAAGTCGGATCCTAAAGAGTATCGTACGTTGTTCCATCCGTCGGTCAGGTGACAGGAAATAATAACGCTTTGCATACATATGTGTACTGATCGTAATTACAGATGCGTCACTTTCCGAGACCGCATTACTCTTTTTTGAACCCCCTGGTGCGTCTCGGCAAAATGCGAGTTTTGATTAGGAATTTGAGGCGGCTGGCGAGGCGTGCTGACCGCATTGATGGCGCATGGTGGCGCTGTCTCGTGACCGCTCACCTCACCCTCGCTCGGGTTCGGAACAGACCAACCGTGCGCAGACACGGGTATGTGTGGAATATATTGCCTTGGTTCTGACAAAGGCAAAACCTTAGGCGAGTTTCTTCCCGTGATAAGTCGACTCGGAACAAGAAAAGTAAAAGACCACCGCCTTCAAAGTACAGAATCGCGCTACGCTTTGGATAGCCGAAGCCTGCCTCCTCCCTGAACATTTGGTTTGGTTTTCGTGTTACTACCCGATAGATGGGGGGGAAAACATATGTGTCTCCAATTTGGCGAGGCCTGCTCTCTCCAAAGTAAAGATTGACATCGGTGGTGCGAGAGTATCTGAGCTGGGTTTCAGTTGGTTGCTAGTCCATGGGAGCCTAGAGGCAGGTGCAGGCTAAGCTTGACAGCAACGAAGACGACCAAGGCTGTTTGGGCAAGATACGGACACTCACAGACACTGTTTTTTTTTTTTTTTTTTTTTTTTTTTTTTTTACAAAAAACAATCCAAGCCCACGCAACAAGGGCAATGTTCTGGAAGTTTGAGCTCTACTTAATTCTAAGTCGGCACAATTCTTGTGGACAGGAAGAAATGGGAATGTCGGTCACGAAAAACCGGCCCAGAGACCCAGGAGATGGGGTGTCTGGCCACACACCTTGTTGGGCCTGTGGCATCCAGCCTGATCTGTGAGACAGACAGAGGGATTGAGATGCAGCTACTAGAGTCCAAGGTGTTTATGTCTGAAAGTCTAGAAGTGACTTTGATGACACACCATGGGAAACTCCAAGCCGTCTGTCTCCACGGTGCAAACAGCGGTCCGCTTTTGTTGATGTTTCCCCGTTTTGTACAACATCAAGGTGATCCTGTCGATACTAATGTGTCACACAACGATACCTTGTGCTTCCGTAGGCTCCCGGACTTGCCGTGCTGGTTGTGTTCCCTGCCTTAGGTCCTTTACGAACCCTGCCATGTGATATTTCAAGTTGTCACACCAGCAAGTCTCTGATCAGAGAGTCATCTGCTCCTTTGACACCACTCCGTCGAAGTGAAGCTCTGCGACCTTCGGATGGTGGCTTGTAAGCAAAATAACTAAGGGATTTCAGGAAATCAAGTACCGGTACACAGAGGAAACGCAGCACCAACCTGATTGCCTAATTCCAAGGTCGGAATGCCATCCACAATCCTGCATCAATGTTCTTTCTAGAACCCAAGAAAAATATTTTATAGGCGCTGCCAACTGAACAAACAGTTTCTGAAAGTGTTTCCATTGCATTCATTGTACGTACGGACCCCCAAAATCATTTGTCCTAAGCTGGCTGGAGCTCCAATACTTGCTTGGGGGGCATTTCCGGGGGTTTAGGAGCTATTCACACTGAGCAGGGCAGGCACACTTGGGATGGGCGTGGTGCCAACGTGAATGTTCCCGCGTCAGTCGGTGCTATGTCATATTTACACTCGTAGGACATCAGTATAGTTTTCGGGAGTGTCAACCATTCCACCTGACGCTGCCTGCCTTCAATGTTGCCACTTACAGTCTTAGGATGGCGAGGTTGGTTTGCACAATGTAGGGAAGTTGAGTCGAGAATATATATTCTACAAAATTAGAGGCAAGCTGGAAACATATAAAGTCTATCTAGTACAGGCGCAGCTAAAGATGCTGCTACTTAGAACCACCTGCTGAAGCGTCCCTGTACAAGTGACGGAACCTGGAACAGTAGCGACATACCCTACTCCTGTACGGGGGCTCATCTTGCCGTCGTACTTGCGATTTTTATTTTCACTGGAAAACCGCCAGTTATCGATATCTAGCACACCTCGATGTTTGACACACTGCGCTGCTTGCATCGTATGCTTTACTCGTGGTAGTGTTCGCCACGATCCTGATGTCCTTGAGAGTCTGCTTGTGACGGCTCTCAACCGATAGTATCCTCGCTGGTGCTCAGGTCTTGAGAAAGAATGAAAAATCTGAAAGTTTTGTCCGAATATCTCATGAATTACATATCTAGTGAAACATACACCAGTCGTTCTGGGATGTAAATTTGGCTTAAATTGGACATACAAGTTGCCCACTCCACTTCACTTACAGTAGTCCCAAGAAAGAGGAATGTGCACATGGGGAAGTTTGCGGCTCAGCTCCGGAGCACTTGCGGCCATAAGCCCTGCAATTGGATGCAACAGAGCAAAACCGATGAATCTTCAGCAGATAAAATAGTACACTACGGGACAGTTGAGATATAATGGGTGAGATACCTCTCTTTCCTCAATGGCAAGAACCGCGCCGCACTTGGCTCCCAATCAGGCAGCACCAAATGCGTGATATTGCGTCACAGTCGGCGGCCAAGTCCTGTATCTGGGTGGTTATAAACATTTGATGAGTTCTGCACCTCGGTAGTAATCCGATGCGCGTGGGAGGGCGTCGTCGAGTCGCCGTTAAGGTTGGGCGACCCGGGCTCCGGCTCCGAGTCAGGGACATGGAGCCATACAGTGCGACCGAGTAGGGAAACAAGGAGGCAATTGACGTTGCAAGTCAATTGCAGCTTCACAATCGCTCAAACATATTCAGGTGGTCTTGTGTTGGAAGAGAAAGAGGATCGAGGAAGCCGACCCTAGTGTGCCGGTTCGGCTGGGCCTCCAGCGCTGACGGACCGTCGGCTAGGCTTCCAGCAGGGGTCCCGACCGTCTGGGACAACGGCCGCAGGTACGTACTCCCGGGAGCAACTGCGAGTGACGTCCCAGGGTTGAGCTGACAGGCTTCGGCCAGCAGAGAAAACGCGTCTTGCACCGGACCGCGTCTTAGCCCACGGCCAGGTAAACAGCCGCCCCACCATTGCCTACACAGCAACTCCTCTCCTGGGAGTTTTGGTCCGGTCCTGTCTGGCCTGGTCTGTTCTTCGCACGAGGCATTCATAGATCGCACGCTTTTTGACAATTTCAAGACATCTTTTCGCGAGCATCGAAATCATACAGCACTTGAATTGGCCGAGTCCTTGAGTCGCGTCACGTCCGATCGATCCAATTCCTCCCGCGCGCATCTGTCCGGCTTCACCATTCTACAATCATAATCATATATCGCCTGGCCTCGCCTGGCCTCGCCTGGCCTCGACAAAGCTGCGATTGGAAAGTCGATCGTCACTCGTGACGGTCAATTCTTCATTCCATTTACTCAGAACTTATCCTGCCAGGCACAACGATTCTATGAAGCTGCAATGCAATTCAAAAGACGCGTCCAGCTTCATTAATTAGCCATGTATCTACCGCGTTCCCTCATCTCGAAACTGTACTTGCACCTGCAAAGCACATGCCACCCGCTCTCGCCACCCGTCCTCATCCTCGTCGCCCTCGAGCCCGATGCCCTCTGCGGCTGCAGGATCCTCACGCGGCTCCTGAAGAATGACTATATCCCACACAAGATCCAGCCTGTCGCCGGCTATGGAGACCTGGAGCGTATTGGCAGGGAACACGTGAGCCCTCTCATGGCGCAGAACGGCGGGGCCGGAGGAGTCGTTGTGTGTCTCGGCGTCGGAGGCATGGTCGACCTGGGCACCGTGCTTGGCCTTGAGCCAGAGGGCGACGAGACGACTTTTGGTGGCGTTGAGGTCTGGGTCCTTGACTCACGCCGGCCTTGGAACCTGGCCAACGTTTTTGGCGGTTTTCCGCTCGAGCCCGACGTCGAAGGCGCGTCCAGCTACCAGACTCGAACGCCCGTCGGCGTCAAGGCTGGTCGAATCGACCGCGCTTATAAGCCTGGCAAGGGAGGGCTGGTGGTTTTCGACGATGGTGACATTGAGGACGAGCTCGGCCCACAAAGGGACGCGTACATGGCGCTTATGGAGATGCCTGACGTGGAAGACAATGGTGAGGACCTGGGTGATAGTGACTCAGAAAGCGAGGAGGAGGAGGAGGAAGACTCCTTCCAGTCATCACCGCGGGCTGGTC
This sequence comes from Diaporthe ilicicola, assembly GCA_023242295.1. Taxonomy (NCBI): domain Eukaryota; kingdom Fungi; phylum Ascomycota; class Sordariomycetes; order Diaporthales; family Diaporthaceae; genus Diaporthe; species Diaporthe ilicicola. The sequence continues at coordinate 350,632 of JALPVH010000001.1, read as the reverse complement.
AAAAGCGGAAATCCTGGTCAGACCCAGACGAGGATGATGACAGCGATGATGACGACGACAGGCCACGCCAGAGGAGAAGAAGCAATTCTGTGAGTCCACGCTAGAATAAGATGAGATGGTCCCGAGAGTAATGACTAACCCATCGAAATAGTCAACTCCCATACCAGAGTCTCCGCAGCGGCCAAAACAGCGTGGATTGCTATCCTTGCGCGACCAGGCCCTTATGTCGTCGGACGGTCTGGATGATGATCCGCCCACTGCCGCACAGCCCCCAAAAGCACCTTCGGCACGCACACTCAGGAGACGTCTCCTTCGTCTGAGGCGAGAGAACGAGACCATCTTGCGGGAGTATTACCGCAACGGAGGGTCGTACTCGGAGCCCATCTCGTCTATGGTTTACTCCTTGGCGTCGGAGCTGGGTCGTGAGGACAATGACATACTCTGGCTGGCAATCGTTGGAGTCACATCTATGGAGCTGTACGGGCGATCATCGGCTGGCGTCGCAGTTCCGATGAGGAATTCCGAATCTAAAAGCACGTCGGGATGGCTGGGCATGCGCGGCGCCAGAATACGCCAGCTTCTGCGCGACGAAGTCCGGCGTCTCAACCCTCCTGCGCTCGAAAGCGCGAGCGGCAGAGTCGCCCCCGAGTCCACAGGAGTTATACCCACGACAGCACGGAGCCCAGAAGATATGAGCATTCGTTTATCTCCTGAGCCGCGGTTCCTCTTGATAAGACACTGGAGCCTCTACGACAGCATGCTGCACTCGCCCTACATGTTTTCTCGCCTGAAGACGTACAGCGAGAACGGGCTGAAACGTCTGCACAAACTCCTCGCCAAGATGGGCGTCAGCCTGATACAGTGCAAACAAAGCTACACACACATGGACATGATGCTCAAGCGGGAGCTGCGTTCCAAGCTGCTGAAATACTCCTCGATGTACAATCTCGATGACATGGTGCCTACCGTCGAGTCAGACGGCAAGGATCGCGGGGGCGCGAAAGACGGCTGGGGCTTCGTCCGGAGCTGGGGCTGGCGAGCCACGCTCAGTGCGCAGGACATCGGCGTCGTGATCGGAGCTCTTCTGGAGGTCGGCAGGCATGCCGCTCTGCCCAGCTCCGTCTCCCAGGATGGACCGTCTCAGCAGAGCGTCGACGACGGCGCCGATCAAATCACCGCACAGAGCGAAGAATGGGTCTCAAGATTCTGGGACGCGTACGATGCGCTTGAAGAGTAAGTCATCAGCTATTGGTTGTGTATTGTCTGAGCGTGAATGGCTGACACGGCGCAGCGTCGAAGCACTCAAGAGTGGCCTTCCAACGGCCCAGTACCTGCACAAGGCCATCTTCAATACCGGCACCGCTGTCTTGAAGAAGAAGCAGATATCGCATCTACGGGCGTTCCGCATGTGCATCGTCAAGGACAGTGCAGAAGCATCGATATTCAACCACCCCGGGGCGCTCACCAAACTCTCGCTTTGGATCGGCGAGGCACTCTCGGAGCAGGAGAAAGATTCGACTGGGAAGCTCGCGCACGGCGGGCGTGGCACCCCCTTGGTGGTAGCCAGCCTGAACGAGAAGCGAGGCGTGTACATTGTCGTCGGCACCGGCGGCGGAGGCGGCCCCGACCTGGCGTTCCTGGACAGAGAGGCGGCCAAGAAGAAGGAGCAGCTCAAGCAGGACAAGGCAAAGGCACGGGAGGAGAGCAGGCGGAACAAGCAGAAGATCCGCGAGCAGCAGAGGGCGGCCAGGCGGGCAAATGGGCATGACGACGATGATGACGATTTAGACGACGAGACCGAGTCGGAAGGCTCTGATGCGTCGGACTCGGAGGACGACACCGATGATGAGGAGTCTCGTGGCAAGGGCTTCGGGCTGAACCGTTTCGGAGTGGCGTTCCAGGACGTCGTGGCCGAGACGAACGCACGCGTCAGGATCGACAGCTTTGAGCACTGTGTCGTGGAGGTCAGGAAGGATGATCTCTCTGGGTTCCTGGAGAGTTTGTCCTCGAAGGCGGTGGTTGGCTAGATAACCGACGGGCCCCACCTGCCTTGGCTTTATTCTTTTCTCGCTTTTTTTTTCCCTGTCACCAAGAGCTGGGCGGTAATCGGCATCGGCATCAGGAGCCAGGCGTTGACGGTCTTTCTGCGCGGTCATGGTCAAGTGTTGCGGGAGGAAGGGGGGAAAGTTGTCTTGTCTTCTGATGATTCACAGTTGACAGCATGCAACCCTTGCCCTTGGTGGTGTTCATCGGATGGGCGGGTGTAAGCGAGGGGAGGGCATGTATGTGTATACATATAAATATATGACCTTCTGACTGTGGTATTGCCACACCACGGTTTGGCTTAGCTGTTAATGAAAATTGTCCTCCACCAGCCATTGCTACTGATGCGTAGAGAACAATGGCGAGGTGTGGCGACGTAACAGTCCAGATGCAGCACGTTCAAAATTTCACCAGCATACAGAGAATATCTCATTTGTTACGTACATATCTACACGATAATGAAGGCTGTAATTGAACAGTCGCGATAGAGGGCGATGGAGAGACAGCCACCCACATGCAGTAGCACCGCTATTGCCTTCTCGAGAATGGAGGTGACAGCATGAAGTAGGCTTTAACAAAAAGAATATGTTATTGGTCAATATATGAACAAAATTGTGTGAATGTTTGTAGGCCTTATATTTGATATGACCTTAAGGTCTCTGCAGGGCGGATTGGCTGCCGTGCGCTTCACTCGTCAGTGTATTATATAGAAGAAAACAATAGTACCCATATCCTAGACTAGGAGTTTCCTACGGCAAAGAAAGTGTTTACTATAGCAAGCAGAAGAGAAATAGTGTCACATGAAACTAGATTGCATATTTGTAGTTTTCTGAGCCTACAGGTCTAGAGTCGGCTCGCCTATCTACATGATTGTAAATAAAATCTGATGTCACTATCATGGAAACCGGATGTAAATGGGATGGCAAGGACGGGCAGATCAGAGTGTAAATAAAGGATGGATGTATCACACAATCAATTTTTGACTGCAACCACAGATAATTTGAGACAGCAAAGCGCTCTACTGTAGCAGATCAAAAGATTACTCGCATCGGAAAAGAGCTTTGACTTCAAACTTCATATTCCCTGCATTCAGGATGGTGTCTATCTCAAGAAACACTTTTGATCCTCCCAGTGCGCCAATGAAAAGACGTGACGCCGCCCCCAACGGACAGCGCCACCCTAGTTGAGAGTGTTCCAATGGCCAGAAAGGAAGAAGAACGCAACCGTGCTTGAGAGCATGTGCACACTACCTCTGGCATAGCTGCAGGGACTCGAGGTCGAGGTAAGCCTCGGTGCCACCTGGGCAGAAAGCTTGGCTGGAGCTGGCAAATAATTGAGAGAGAGAAAGAGGTAGCTGTCGCACAAGGTGAGGCGCAAGGCCAGGTACGCCAAACCTAAAAATTCTGGAGGCCAACGATGATGACCCGTGTTGTTGCCCACATCGTCGTCACGAATGTGCAGTGCAGTGCAGTGCAGTGCTGCACTGCCAGGCGGGCTCCCTCGTGATGGCCAGACCTGTCCCGTCCTGTCTAGGCTGGGACCCCCGGGGACCGACGGTCTATGGGTCGGCGCTAATATAACGCCCTCGAGGCCAACGCAACTGCCCGTGCTATTTTGGCCGCGAGGGAGGGGCACGAGAGGGGCACGAGAGGGGCACTGACGTACCCCTTAACCCCCTGTTACCGCACCGACTGCTGCACCATCCCATCAGCATCAGCAAGGACATCAGACAGGACATCAGAGCCCCTACTGCTGCAGTACAGTACGCAGTACGAGGTAGCCTCCAGAAACAGGAACAGGGACAGGGACAGGGACAGGTCTAGGTACCCTGTACGTCGAGGTTGTGGTGGGCCTGGGTGTCTTGGCAGGTAAGCTTGATCATTCCCTCGCCCCTCGCCCGCACCTTACCAAGCAGACCTGCCTCCAACGGTCCATCCCAGCCCAGCCCACCACCACCACCACTGAGGAACCCCCTCCAATCCCGCACACGATAACCCCCCCCCCAAGCGCTGCAACCACTCCAGCCGCATCCTCTTCCCTCTCACCAACTCCTACAACCAAACAACTACCCCAAAGACATCCTGTAAGAGGATACAGAAGCCCAGCCTCAAGATCTCTATCTTGTTTTTGCCCCCAGAGCCGCAAGCATCGATCTTGCATCGGTTTTCTGACACACAACGCCCTCTAATACGCGGGTACCGGTCCAGGGTCTCTCTATCTGTCTAGCAGTCGCAGCAAAACGACATACAGCACAGCGCCTACAGGCTACAGCACATACAGCCAGTACCGTAGACTACCTAGACTACACCAGCGCACCCTCGGAGCCTCGTCGCAGAACCCCTCGCACCGACACGACACGACTTGACACGGACACCGCTCACTGCCATCCGTCAGCGCTGCCAGTGCTGCTGACGACTTCAAAATATGGGCAAATCGTAAGTCAATCTCCCCTTGGGGGCTGATCTTGTCCCCCAAGTATCACGCCCATAATGCCGGGTCGAGCTCGAGGTGCGCGGCACAGAAACAATGCGACTCAACACGGCGTTTCCTTTTTACACCGCACCGCAAGCATGGGCATCGACGCTCGACAGCACGCAGGGATACACCACATCACGCGAGCTCCCCTGCCCATTGACGCAGTGACCTTTTTTTTCGGGACTCACGACGGCCGGATCGTCGCCCTCAAGCCTCACCCTGGGCCGATCTGCGTCGAATCATTCACGCTGACCAGACATGCGCAAACAGACAGTCCAAGCTCTCGCAAGAGCAGCTGGCCGAACTGCAAAAGTCCACACACTTTGACAAGAAGGAGCTGCAGCAATGGTACAAGGGTGCGCACAATCCTCATCCCTCCCCTTAGCACCGACATCTTGCGCAGCAATAGCCGTCGCGATGCTCCTTCGTCATCCTCGCTCCTGAATCCCTCCCCGATCACCCCACTCCGGCCGGGTCTCTGGTGTCTCGGGAGCGAGCTCCAAGAACCCCCCGAAGCTGTGTGACATATGCGCAACGCTACGACACGCCACAGACCCGTGTCCGGAGGGGGGCGTGGCGGGGCGGGAGGGGATGGGGGGGATATCATCACATCATGACTCCGAATGGCCAGCCGTGGATATTAGGCTAACGCACGCGGGCGCGTGCGACAATGTACAGGCTTCCTTAAGGACTGCCCCTCGGGCATGCTCACCAAGGACGAGTTCCAAAAGATCTACAGGCAGTTCTTCCCCTTTGGCGATCCCTCGAGTTTTGCCGACTACGTCTTCAACGTATTTGACAGCGATAAATCCGGAACCATCGATTTCAAGGAGTTTATCTGCGCGCTGAGCGTCACATCCCGGGGCAAAATGGAGGACAAGCTGGACTGGGCCTTCCAGCTCTACGACATCGACGGGGACGGCAAGATCAGCTACGACGAGATGCTCAAGATCGTTGAGGCTATTTACAAGATGGTAGGCGATCAGCCCCGCACCACACAGGCAGGCCGGCGCGCCGCGAGGCTGTTCAGGCTAACAAAGACACGACAGGTCGGCTCTATGGTTAAGCTGCCGGAAGACGAGGACACACCCGAGAAGCGCGTGAAAAAGATCTTCCGGATGATGGACAAGGACGAGAACGGAAGTCTCGACATGGAGGAGTTCAAGGAGGGCAGCAAACGCGACGAGACCATCGTGTCCGCGCTGTCGCTATATGACGGCCTAGTCTAGGCCCCGCCGCGCACGGGGCGGTGGACGATCCGAAGGACCAGCACCAGGATGGAGAGGATGGGAAGATGGGAAGGGAGGAAGCCAGGAGGGCTGAAGGGGGAAGAAGGCCTTGTCTTTATTTTTTGAATCACGCTCTCAGGAACTTCCCTAGCTTGGGTCTATCGTAGCAAATACATGCTTTTTATGGTTCATCGCGGTCACATTCCCAGTGCTGTCCTGAGCTCGTCTCGGTCAAGTGCGGAAGCCTCTCTACCTGTAGTGATGAAGCTCGTAGTATCGGCGCTCTCGCGTTCGCCTTTGAAGCCACGATCCTAGAAGCAAATCATGATGTATTCACCCGCTCATTTTTTTTGTGCCTAGCCTGAGAGTCATGCTGGATATTACTGCATATTACATGGTAGAGGACCCTCATCGCGCAAGAGGGGGAAAAAAAAAAGAGGGACACGCTGCTGAAACCACCGTTCCTGCGTCGCTAATCGTCCAAAATAATCCTTGGCGAGGCCCGGAACACCTCAGCAGTCAACATATACAACGCGCAGGAGAACCAAACGAGTATTAATCGTCGAGACGATTAGCTCGAAGAGCCATAGGCCTCGTTGATTTCCTTCTGGTACTTTTTCACGATTCCCTTCCGGTTCAGCTTCTGCGCCGCAGTCACGAGACCCTGGGGTTAAGAATGTTAGCATTGGCTCCTCGATCACGGAAATATAAAACGGATTCCGGGTTGTGATGCTGCTGGGCACTCACGTTGTGCGGCGTCCACTCCTCGTCACTGAGGACGACGCCCTCGATGATCTCGATGCCCGCCAGGCCACCTGCGCGGCCGACTGCCTGCAGCTCTTTCAGGACGGCGCCGTTCAGCTTCTTCGAATGCACGAGCTCCTCGAGCACCGAGCCCTCCACCCCGTTGTCGGCCGCCAGCTTCTTGAGCGCTGGCTCCGCGGGCACGATGATGGCGATGGGCTTGGCCTTGGAGTCGTCCGCGAAGACGCAGATGTTGGCGACCACGGGGGCGGAGCGGTAGACGGACTCGAGCTTCTCAAGGGCGATGTACTCGCCGTTGAGCGTCTTGATCAGGTTCTTTTTGCGGTCGATCAGCTTGAGGTGCCCGTTCGAGTCCCACTCGCCGATGTCGCCCGTCTTGAACCAGCCATCTGATGTCATGGCTTCGGCGGTCTCCTTGTCGTTTTGGTAGTAGCCCTCCATAATGCTGGGCCCGCGCAGCCAGACCTCGCCTTGTGGGTGAGGCTTGTTGGTGGCGTGGTAGCCGGCATCGGGGAAGTCGACCAGCTTGGCCTCGACGGATGCGGGCATGGCGCCGATGCTCTCCGAAGTCCACTCCATTGGGTTCTGGAGGCATCCCATGGCTGTGGTCTCGGTCAGACCATAGCCAATAATCATTGGGCAAATGGCCATGGAAATAAAACGTTGGGTGTCTTTTGCGACAGGGCCACCGCCATTCAAGCACAGTTTTAAGCGGCCACCCGTGGCCTCCTTGATCTTCTTGAAGACAACCGCGTCCAGGATACCGGACCCGGGCAGGCCGTAGCTCATAAGGGTGCTCTTTGCCCACAGTGCACCCCAGAAGAGGTTCTTGACGATCGGGCTTCCGGCATTAACCTTGCCAATAATACCCTTCTTCACGTTCTCCCAGACAGCAGGTACACCGACCAGGACACTGGGCTTGAATTCGCGGATGTCGCCGTTGCACTTGCGCACAGAAGCATCAGAGAGGGTCTTTGGGTTTCCGTAGCCCATCGTCGTGCCCCAATGCAGCGCAGCGTTCTCGAAAACGAACTCGAGAATATGCGCCAGGGGCAGGTAGGTCAGGAGGCCGTCGCCTGGGCCAATGTAGGGTTGGACAACCACGGAGACTCCAGCAACGGCGGCAATCACGTTTCGGTGCTTGAGGGGAACGCCCTTTGGCGTGCCGGTAGATCCTGAAGTGTACATGATGCAGCAGAGGTCCTCAGGCTCAGGCGGTACTGGATCGACAGGGTTCTCTTCGCCCAGCTTCCTCAAGTCGTCAAAGCTTAAGACCTGCACATTCGGGTAGGCTGCGTTCAGCTTCTCGACATGCTCCTTCTTGACCTCATTCTGGGTGTTCCAAATGACATGCTTGATGTCGGTCGCGTCCTTGAGCACATTTGTAAGGGTCGGCAGCAGGTGCGGGTCGAGGAAGATGGCCTTGGCGTTGGTGGCAACCATGGAGTGGCGCAAACCCTCTTCCCCTAGGGTGTCGTATGCGGTGACAATGGGAATCGACTGCGAGGAAGCGCCGTGCGACATGGCCAGCCAGTATGGGCTTGTGGCAGCAAAGATGTGGACTCTGTCTCCCTTCTCAAGACCGAGCTTCCGCAGGCCCGAGCCAACGTCCAGCATGAGCTTCTCGTACTCGGAGTAGGACTTGTACTCGTAGCCGCTGAGCTCGAAGTAGGTCCACTGCTTGTCGACCTCGCGCTCCTCTCCGTCGACTATCTTCTTGATCTTCTTGGTTTCCTGGTGGGTGCGGACGAGCTTCCGCGAGCCCATACACTTTGCGTTTCCATATTTCTCGACAGAAGCGCAGACGAGCTCGTAGATGGTGGAGATGTTTGGGCCGGGCTTCGCGACAAGATCGGGGATGGAGCCTGGGAGCCGACGGATGGTGGTCTCGCCCTCGACAGGCTTCTGGCCCGGCACCTCGACTGAGTAGGGCGGCTTCGCCTGCAGGCGTGGCTCAATATTGACCATGATGGCTGGGTATCACAAAGCAGTAGGAAGGGGGGGGGAAGGGGGGCCAAGGGGCAGTTCCTCAAGGACTTGCCAGCAAAAAATAGAAAATTAGAAAAAGGGGACGATTTGAGGAGGAGGAGGATGGGGGGGATGAATAAAGATTCCAAGTTTGCCAAGAGGTTGAGAGCAAAACGAAAGGCAAATAGCACAGAGGCAGGAAGGAGACGAGACGTCAAGAGGAGGGAGCTCCAGGTCCAAGGGTTGGCCCGAGCTCCCGTCCTCGATATGACGTCCGCGTGGCTGTCCTTGTGTGCTAGCTCTGGGCCTACGTGTAGTATAGTGCCGAGTACCAGAGTACCTCCCTGACCCAGCCCACCAGCCCACCCAGCCCACCCAGCCCTGCCAAACTGCAGTTCCAGGTAGGTAAGGTGCATCAGCGACGAGTTCCATGCAGCAGCACAGCAGCAGATAGGAGATAGGCTACGTGGTGGACAGCTTATCCAGACCTGCGGCAGGGATTGAGCTGCCGGCCGCCCCAGGTGGGCCCCGTGATACTAATTTAATGATCATCATGGTGCCAACAACTGCCAGAACAACGTGGTCTGTATATTTACACATACTCAGGAACATTATTTGGTGTTGCTGATGATTGTTCTGGGTGATGCACAGAATCTGCCAGCTTGAGCTAGGCGACAAGACGGACAGCACACCAGAGGTAAGACAGGCTCGATCAAATACCGAGGGCAAGCTCATGTCTCTCGTGCCGCGCCAGGACCTCGGCGAGAGGCGGTTCTCGGGTGCTGTGACAACTGAACAGTCACCTCGGTCTCAACAAGAATGTCCTCCGCCTCCAACCAACATCTTCTTCCCCTGCCCCTGGCTCTAGTGCCCTGCCGAACTGCAGATCGATGGCTGTGCCCCGCTGTGCCCCGACCGATCCGATCCGATCCGATCCGATCCGTGCACTGGGGTTTTGTATGCGTGTTGGTGTTGGGTTTGTTGCATGGCAGTAGGGTGGTGGGCTAGACCAGATGTAGTCTATCTTTCTCTATGATCGCAAATTGTATGGCGCAGGCAGATTTCATGTTCCAGCCGTATGTTCGCCGGTGCACGTGTGAGCCAAACTGCTGGGATTCCAGGTGGACACTGCATACACAGTATAGTCTTCTCCACTTACTGCTTTGCTTTATCTTCTTAACTTTCGCAACCAAACATGTCACACGACATACCGGCCATAACGACAACACGCCTGAGAGCTGAAGCACGGCTCACCTCCAGTCCCTTCCAGGGACCTCCTCACAAGGTCTCCGCCACAGCCCAGACGAGCCCGCCAAGCCAGCACTGAATGGCTGAAGCCGTCCACAGCCTGCTTGGCCATCTCGGCCCAGAGATTCTTGACCCGGAAGAAGGCTAGTACGCACATACGGCCCGAGGACGTAGAGAAAGGGGGTCAAATGACACAGAAGGAAGGGAAGAAAAAAAAGTGACAAGCATAGAGTCCGGTGTTCTGACTATCGAAACCTTGCCCCCCTTACAGAAGCCTTCCTGCTCTTCTCCCAGAGCATCCCCTCCAAGAACGAGCTGGGCATCATCGACCCGAAAGCCACGACCCTCGAGCTCACAGTCAACGGCCATGACCTGACCGTGACCCAATCCCCCAGCGTCCTGTCCTCCAACAGGGCGGGCGGGACCACGGGCGCAGGTGCGTTCGTGATGAGTGAACAGGACTCGCCCACCCGTCTACCTACGGGCCGTTACTGATGCAAGTCCAGTCGTGTGGAAGGTGACGCCTACGTTCGCCTCGTGGCTGTCCTCGCCCACAAACATCCTCCTCAGGACCGGCGTGCTCTCCACATCGTCAACGGTCCTCGAGCTCGGGTGCGGCGTCTCGGCCCTGGTCGGCCTCGCCCTCGGGCCGCTCGTGTCCCGCTACGTCCTGTCGGACCAGCCCTACGTCGCCAGGTTCGTGGAGCAGAACCTGGAGCAGAACCGCCAGAGGGCCGCCCCACCCCCGCAAGCAAAGCCCTCCGGCAAGCGCAGCAAAGGCAAAGCCTCCTCCTCTGCCACACCATCATCAAGCACGGGTCGTGGTGGGGGCAGCATCGCCTTTCACCCCCTGGACTGGGAGGCCGACACCCCGACGCGCTCGCTCACCGGCCGTGAGGACGCACGGTCCTTCGACCTGGTGCTCGGGTGTGACTGCGTCTACAACGAGGCGCTGATCCCCCCCTTCGTGCAGACGTGCCTGGACGTGTGCAGGCTGCGGCCCGCGGACGATGGCAGCAGCAGCAGCAGCAGCAGCAGCAGCAGCAGCAGCAGCCTCGAGGGCGGCCCGGCGGCGCCGTGCGTGTGCGTGGTCGCGCAGCAGCTCCGTGACCCGCAGATCTTCGGCGCCTGGCTGGAGGAGTTCTGCAGAAAGGGCTTCCGGGCCTGGAGGGTCCCCGACGGGGAGCTGCCCGCGGGGCTGAGGAGCAGCGACGGCTTTGTTGTCCATGTCGGCGTTTTGCAGTGAGGAGACGGGGTGGGGACATGATCGCACGAGGCCAAGCGCAGTGCAGGCTGATACACGCTGCTAAGGAAGAACAGACCATGTTCTGCAGCCGTGATGAAACTTGATACGGTATTCAGACCCATGATATCATCCTATAGATAGAATGCCCAACGACGGTCGGTAGAAGAGGACATCTTAAAGTGTGGCGCTTCGACCTCCCCAGAAGAGCAGTCTTCAAGTCGCTTATTAGTAAATCCCAAGTCCAAACTGTCATGCAGCCCAAGAAACGCATTAGCATTGAAGCACCGCGCGAGTGAAGCCTACTCGATTTGAAATAGTCATAGGCATCGAACGTATTCTTCATTCCTCGTTCTCAAGAGGTCGCTAAGTAACTTTTTTTTCTCAATATGTCCGCACAAAGCCAACAAATGGGCTGTTGGGCCTGCGGCGTTTGCGAGGAGCCCACCAGAAACAAGTCCCACCGCATGATGTTCCAAACATGCAACGCCGAAGCAAAGACAACCTTATGACTCTACCACTCCAATGGCTCCTTCTTCGTCTCGCCCCGATTTGTCGTCGGGACGGGCACGGCCTTGGCCGCCAGCTTGCCGCCCTGGCCCTTCCTCTTCAGGTACGCAGTGCCATCCAACCATGGCGTCTCGCGAGTCATCTTCTTCTCAAACTCGGAAATCTTGTCCTCCATCTGCAGGGTCAACCCAATGTCGTCAAGACCGTTGACCAGGCAGTGTTTCCTGAACTCCTCGACATCGAAACTGCAAACTGTGTTGCCAGAAGCGTCCTTGATGATCTGGTTTGGTAGGTCGACCTCAATCTCCCTGCCAGCGCGTGCCTCGGCGGCAATGGCATCGAGGTGACCCTGATCCTGAATCTGGAGAGGCAGCATGCCGTTCTTGAAGGTGTTGTTGAAGAAGATGTCGGCGAATGAAGGTGCGATAACACACCTGATGCCAAAGTCGTTCAAGGCCCACGGGGCGTGCTCCCGGGAGCTACCACATCCGAAGTTAGGTCCAGTAACGACAAGGATTTTGGCATTGCGGTAGGGCTCCTTGTTGAGAACAAAATCTGCGTTCTCCTTTCCATCTGCATGGAATCGCAACTCGTAGAACAAAGCGGACCCGAGGCCGGTTCGCTTAATTGTTTTCAGGAATTGCTTGGGGATGATGGCGTCGGTGTCGACGTTGGATCGGTCCAGAGGTGCAGCAATGCCTTTGAGGCTGGTAAACTTGGGAAGACCGGTGGATGACCCAGCAGATGTGTTTGTGTGTGGACCATTGTCATCCTTGGGGATGTCGGCGATCTGGTCCTTGTCCGATTCGTCGCCGGACACGTTCTCGTCGATATGAGGAGGCTCTGGAGCTGCCTTGAAAGCCTCGATATGAGGGCTGGTCTGGTACTCGGTCAATTTCCTCACGTCAGCCAGCTTGCCAACGATTGCGGCGGCGGCGGCCATGACTGGGGACATAAGGTGTGTTCGCCCTTGGGCTCCTTGGCGACCCTCGAAGTTGCGATTACTGGTGCTGGCACATCGCTCCTTGGGAGACAGAATGTCAGGGTTCATGCCAAGACACATACTGCAACCAGCCTCACGCCACTCAAAGCCTGCGTCAGTAAATACTTTGTCAAGGCCCTCTGACTCTGCTTGGTCCTTCACAATGCCCGAGCCAGGCACGATCATAGCCCTCTTGATGTTGCTAGCAACCTTCTTGCCCTTGACTACGGAAGCGGCAGCACGCAGATCCTCGATTCTCGAATTTGTGCATGAGCCAATGAAGACTTTGTCAACAACAACGTCCTGGATGGGGGTGCCGGCAGTGAGGCCCATGTACTCGAGCATCCGACGGGCGGCCGCCTTCTTGGCCTCGGTCGAAAAGCTCTCCGGGTCAGGAACGGCACCGGTGATGGGTACGACATCCTCAGGGCTGGTGCCCCAGGTCACCGTGGGGACAACATCCTTGGCGTCGATGAAGACGTCGGTGTCGTACTTTGCGTCGGGGTCGGACTGCAGACCCCGCCAATAGGCAACGGCCCGGTGCCACTCTGGAGAGTTGTACTTGGGGGCCAATGGTCGGCCCTTGAGGTACTCGAAAGTGATGTCATCGGGAGCGACCATGCCGGCTCTCGCGCCACCCTCGATGGACATGTTGCAAATGGACATGCGAGCCTCCATGCTGAGGCTTCGGATCGCAGAACCACAGAACTCAATAACGGCACCGGTGCCACCAGCTGTCCCTATCTTGCCGATGGCGTGGAGGATGATGTCCTTGGAGCTGACACCGGGGGCCAGCTCTCCGTCGACTTGTATCCTCATGTTCTTGCTCCGCTTGGTGATCAAGCACTGCGTCGCAAGCACGTGCTCAACCTCGCTGGTGCCGATGCCGAAAGCAAGGGCTCCAAACGCACCATGGGTTGAGGTGTGGCTGTCACCACAAACGACGGTGGTGCCGGGAAGGGTGAAGCCCTGCTCAGGGCCAATGACATGGACGATTCCTTGCCTCCTGTCACTCAGGCCAAAGTAGGTGAGTCCGAACTTCTTGACATTGTCCTCCAGTGTCACGCATTGCACCCTCGAGTCGTCCTCGGCGATGAAGCTGGCAATGTCCTTCAGGGCTTTTCTGGTGGTGGTGGGAACATTCTAGGGTCATCGTTAGCTCAAAGGTCAATTGGGCCGGTCCGGGCCATCACGGGTGGGTTCAACGCACGTGGTCAGTGGTGGCCAAGGTGCAGTCAGGTCTGCGGACCTTCCGCGAGGCATTCTCCAGGCCCTCAAAAGCCTGCGGGGACGTCACTTCGTGAACAAGATGTCTGTCTGTCAGGGCAAAAAATGTCAGAGCTTGCTGCCCAGGTCCTTTTGTGTTGCCGACAGAGACCAACCGATGTAGATCAGAGCTGTGCCGTCGAGTTTCTCATCCACGATATGTGCTGCAAGCACCTTATCGTAGAGAGTTTGCGGCGCTCCCTCTGCTCCGGGCATGATGAATCAATTGAGTGGTGTAAAGCACTGTGGCGGCGGTTGTATGGGTTTGGGGGGGTGCTCGGGGAGCTTCCAGGGGTACCTCAGCTCCTGAGAGCTCCGTGTAAGTGATGAACACACGGGAAGGCTCAACCGGCGGTTTGTCGGGGAAGTTTTGGCAATACAAGACAGGTATTCAAGAGGGTGAGGGGTCAGAGAAGGAGTAAGTGGGCGAAGTTCTGGATTATTCCAGGTGAAAGGCAGGGAGGCAAATGAAATTCGCTTTCGGGGCAAGGACTCTTAAGGAGGCTTGCAGGAGGTACCTGCGATTGAACATTGTAGCCAGAGAGGACCGATGATCGGAGTCTTAGCAGGAGCTCCGGTTCACGGAACGCGGGGAGGGACCTCGGGCGGGATCAAATTGGAAACTGCAGTCAAGGCATTGGCTCACGCTGTCATGCCGGCAGGGACTGCCCTGGAGCAAGGGCCCACAATGGCGGGGTCGGTGATGCCTTAGTGGCTGAGTGGTCAGTCCTCCTTCCAAGCAACGCGCCTCGATAATCTTCTCTCTGAAGGCGCCCAGATTTGATATGCGGGCCTGCCCATGCCTGCCCATTCAACTGCTCAGGCACCTATCATCTACAGCACAGAATCTACACAGCGACTTGGTTATCATAGGCGCTGCTCGGTCTCGGCAAATTGGCACCCACTAACCCTTGAAGGACAACAGTTACTTAAGTGACTCGTGCAAAGAATTCTACGTAAATTCTTGCTACAGCGAAGAAACCGGGCGAGTCCGAAGAGCGGATTGCGAAGTATACTGGGTATCACCGTATCATCGTATCTACTGTCAAGAGCCGGGGTGAACTCTGATACACCACGCGGGATGTGGCGGGCACAATGTACCTGAGTACATAGTCTTCTCTACTGGACAGTTTTTCTCTTGGTAGACTCTCTTTCCAAGTGTATCGGCCAGTAAGCCAAAGTCTGCCGGTGATTTGTACAGACCAAGTGACTCCCGGAAGATGCGGTTGCCAGGATTGCCCGTACACATGCATGTAGAAACTATGCTGTACGAATGCGACTGAACATTGTCGATTTTGACCCTACAAGTGTGGGCAGTAGAGAGACAGTGATTAAAGCAACCACTTGTACTCGTCCTGACGGAAGTACCGAATGTTCATCGTGGATTTCTCAGATTTTTCACAGGGTTTTTTTCCACAGCGGACCCTCACCGATCGTCGTACACTAAATGCATGCACTCACGCACTGACGTCACCCCTCCGGACTGAACGGTCGCGCCGGTCCCTTGAGTCGTCCATGAGGCTTTTCGATACCCGACATCACAGGTCCGATGCAATATCCAAGTCGCGGCCAGTAGTGGTCCCCGCTAAGGAGACATCCACAACTGGCGATGCGCTCCATCTGCGACGCTGGATTCGACGGATGCCCATACCCTCCTCGAAAATACTGTGGACCAGCCGTTCGCTCTTGGACATCTCAATGCGACCAAGTGTATCTGGCATATATGCAAGGCGGGTTCGGCCCGGCGCGCTCGCTAAGCCACTGTCTGTTGCAAGTGAAGTGTTACCCCCCCCCGGCTCCTTGGCGCGCGTCCCGACTGCCACACTTTAAAACCCCTTCCTTCGTATACGCGCCCGCGCAGCATTTACTTTACTTTTTCGTACTCTTAAAATATTTAACCCTCCGCTACCTAAGTACGCCTATATAGCGTTTTTACACCCCCTTTATACTTAATATACACCTTATATTTCTCGCTTTTCTTAAAACTATTTATATTATTATTATAACCAGAAAGGGGCTAAAGGATGCTATATTATATATATATATTTAAGCGGCTTATAAGTGCTATAGAAATCCTAATTAAGCAGAAAGCTAAGGAGGATAAGTACGAGGACGAGCATAAAAAAGAAGGTTGGTGTGGCGGTCGGGACTTTGGGATTGCGCCAAGGAGCCGGGGGGGGGTAACACTTCACTTGCAACAGACAGCACCTCTCCATGCTCTGAGACCCCAGGTGCCCAGGAAACAAAACAGGGCGACAAATGCACTCCAATCACAGTCACCCATTTGGCAAGTCACATATTCTGGGTCCTGGGGGGCCAAGTAACGAGATTTATGACTGATTGCTTCTGGCCGAATTGATCAAGTCGTCTATCCATACTCCCATAATAGATGCATGTCCGGCCAGTCTCTCAACTACCCGTCTATGAAATACCGACGGTTCGTATTACGTGATGGAGGCCTTCTCGACTCGGCCAGGCCCTCAACATCGCTTTCGTCAGGGAACGGAGCCAGCCTGCGATTCTCGTCCGCCTTCTGGAGCGGCGCCCGCTCTCTTGATGACCGGAGATTTGGCATGGATTGGAGTGCCACAGAGTCGGACAGAATCCAGTAGTGGTGGTGATGTGTGTGAAGGCAGATCTTACCGCTTGTGTTCTCCCTGGCCTCGTTGTAGGAACTTCCGCCCATGATGTTTCCACCACTGCCGGCTTTCCTGCCAGTGTTTCGACTTTGCAGCGCCGAGGATGAGCCTCGCGACTCCGAAGCCTTTGAATCTGATCGTCTGCCAGTACGCCCGTGAGACCCGCTCCTCTTGCTGCCTTGCTGGTCCGTGTAGTATCCGTAGGTCATGGAAACGGGCTGCGAAGGGTCAAGATCCGACTCCGGTGTGGATCTAGACCTGAATTCGAGGGCCGAAGAAGCTGACCGCTTCCTGCTGGTCACTGCTCCTGGCCCATCTGGTCGTCGCCGCGAAGGTGTATCCCGTGGCTCCTCAGATCTTTCGCTACGACCCGGGCGTAGATCACAAGATCCTGCCCTGGTACGCAGAGCGTCGGCGACGGAAACAGAGTCTGATGGTGTCACCTCAGTCGGTCGGCGACCCTGACCAGGCTGCTAACCCACCGGTTTGGGCCCGACCTGGGGAGGCCTCGGGGATGGCTCGCCTGCGAATTCCGAATCAACAGGAATAAGGTCGCTGTAGCTGCGTTGTGATGACACTGTACGGGCTTTTGCAGTTTGAGGAACCGGTTTTCGCCTCAGCGCGCCCGTGGCACCGATAGTCGGGGACTGCCCATGCGTGGTACGTGACTGCCCAAGGTTGTCTTCGGAGGCGTGTCGCACAGATGGAGTTCGCACAATCGTCCCCGTCGACTCCTCGTCCCGCGGCGTTGTGGCCGCACTACTCTGCGCAATGGGGCTGAGAGCCGGCTCGATCGCTGAGCTCCATCCTGACCTTTTCTTCATCCACTTCACATTGTTCCGGTGCTCGGCCTTGATTGCTTCCTTTTCCCTCTCCCACTTGCGCATCTTCTCCGCCTGCAGCTGCCTCCTTGCCGTTTCGTACGCATTCCTCCTGTCTGACACCGTCTGCGCGAGGGACGCAAACTCACTCGCAGAACTGGACGTTGGCGTAAGCACGTCGAGCTCCCCGGTCGCGGGGTTAATGCCCTGAACTCCAAGGTAGTCGCCGGACTCTCTGAGGCTGCGGCGAAGACGACGTCTCTCGCGGTGTGCGAGGTAGAGTTGCTGCGAACGGGTGCTGGGGGACGTGTTTGAGCCGGGCTGCTCCCGGAGAGCGGGCTCAATTGTTGTGTTCCAGCGAACTATCCCGTTTGCAGATTCATCCCTGGAATCAGAGACAGGCGGTCCTGGCTCCCTTATTGGGAGTACATCATCTTGAGTGGACTCGGGAATATTGTTTCTACGCGTGCGTATAGTGTGGCCCTTCTCGGGTCTGTTGCTGGGGAGGAGTTTCCTGAGACTGCTCGCAAAAGACATGTTGTAGGATATATGTGCGTTATGCAGCGCGAGTCTCAGGTTACTGGAGCCAACCCAAGAGCATGGTCGTAAAAACCAGCACTGGGGAGGAGGAATTCAATCGGGAAGGAGTAACCGCCTGACCGTGCGAATATGTCACTCGACTTCTTCTTCCACTCAAAATATCCTGGACCGGTTTCGATATTCTTCTTGGAAACATTACTGTCCGATGAGATCCTTAGATAAAGAATAACTCCTATAGGTAAGGGCGGCCTGCTTTCCGTCTGGTCACCTAGGTATTGATAAGTGACTTGAGCCTTCGGTTGGGTGCAAGAGAAAGGGCTACAAATGACAGGGAAAAAAAACCCAAAATGTACTGACTGAATCATATTCACTAACTACTTACCTAGGTAGGTAGGTAGGCCTTGATGTGTCTGCCAGTCGCGCAGCAGCTAAAACGACGGAAACAAAACGAAAGCGCGACAGTGCCAACGCCACACGCCAAAATGCTCCTGTCCTTCCATGGACATGCAACGCCCTGAGATGCAAGTAGATCATGTCCTGACCAAAGAGGTCCCCAAGGTTGTGTTATCAGTCAACGTGACCACCCGGTTACCAGCCGACATTTCATCCCATTATGGTGCCTCCCCAGTTGTTCGCGGATTTCTAATCCTTTTGAAGTTGGAGAAATGAAAAGAACGGTCTAGTCGGTGCGTGTTAAGCTGAATCTCAACGAACGCATATCTTCAGACCTGCCATTGCTGTGGGAAAGACTCAGGTCCGACTTCACCACCTGGTAGTCGGCAAATTCTGCTTGCCAATTTGTCATCTTAAGTTTTCTCCCCGCTTCATAGCAAGGACTCTTTTTGCAGAACATTCCAAGAAACGGTAGACCGATATCGATACAATTGTCTACCATCGGGAGGGAAACCTCTCGTAGCGGCCACGATGTCGCCCCATTTGGGAGAAGGGGTTCGGGCTGGACTCGGGTTCCTCATCCGCTGGGCCGTCGAACTGCAAAGTTGAAGCTAGACCGCTGCGGCGGTTCTCCTTGACCGGGCTGCTTCTTCGGATCATTCTCTCAGCCTGGTCCCGTTGCTCCAAGGCAGCCAGCTCCCGAGAGTTGCGTGGCGAGAAAGGATTGGCGCCTCCTCGAATGTCGCCGATGCTGGCTGCTTTCTTCAGAGGCGACTCTGCGTGGCTGTACACACCCAGGTTTCCCCCGTAATTCATACCTGTGCTGGTCCCGGTATTCATCATCGTAGGCTTCTCCGGAGAGAGCCTCGGCGTTCTGGAAGTTGCCATACTTTGCCGCAGCGGCGATGGGCGCGGTTTGAGAACGGACTGGGACAACTCAGGTTGTTTCGGTCTGTTGCTTATCGGAGTAAATACTGGAGGGCTCTGTGAGCGACTTGGCGGTGCGTAGCCTCCGCCCTCCGGGTCAAAGTGTTTGGCATAGTTCTGGTTCGGTCGGGTCTGGAACCGACGTCGAATGAGGGTTTTTGGCGTCCATGTCTGGATATCTTCCCACTCATTTCCTTCTTCGTCCTCTCCGCATTGGGTACCCACGTCTCTGACCACCGGAGGTTGAAGAAGCGGATGAACAAATTTGGTGTCGTACTCTTTCATTACCTCCTTTTGCACGAGCGCGGCGTCCTTTTTCTGCCGACAAAACGCAGACTCAAACGCCATGAGCATGACAGATATTGCGACCTGCTCAACGAGGCACTTGAAGACTGTCACACTGGGTTGTGGGTCGAGGGGTCTTAATGGTAAGGCCAGCATGTATATCAGAACATGTAATGGGCTGAATAGGCAGACTAGCTGCAAAGATGCTGGCAGTGGATCCCAGAGTCGGAGCTCCCATACGTCTTGCGTCCTGTCCGGGTGGGCACGAGATTCGGCGCTTTCGCTTTCGCCGACGAGATCGCTGAATATTCGCAGAGGGGATGAAGTGGCTGGCGAGGCTTGCACTCGCACACGCTGCGCGGAAGGCGTGCCGACCGGCTGTTCGACATCGGCTTCGAAGAACCGATAGGAGCGGGATCGCCAGAACGTGTAGAAGAAGTTCCATATTGAGAAAGCTGCTAGTTCCCACGAGACACTCCATGCCTAACGATAGCATTTAAGTCAGTACGACCGCGGCCTGTCATGGGAGTGTCGCCCTTGAAACCTACGAAGTAGCTGAGCCACCCTGGGGAATCCGAGTTGGATTCACCAAAGATATCGTCGCCGCTGCTTGTCGAGTACGCCCCATTAGCGCGTGCAATGATGAAGACGAAGTTGAGCGCTAAGCCCAGTTGAGTGCCCAGAGACTTGGAGCCGAGCTCTCGTGTCTCGATCTCCTCAGATAGCCAGAGGAAGAAATCCCACGGGTTTAGGGCCGAAGTGATGCGCTCCATGAGCGGGCGGCGGCGGACGAGACGGGGCGGCATCCTGGAAATGAATTCAGAAGGAGAAGGCCCTAGGGTCGCATGGATTTTGACCGTGTCGCACGCGCGCACGCTGCCCGTTGTTGGTTGCTGGTCACCGGTCTGTGGTGTTGTATGAAGTTGGGAGGTAATTGTTTACATTGCGCTGGGCGACCAGGGGTTATCATCCCCCAGCAACAAAGGCTCATGTCATGCCCTGCAAACGGCCTAAGCTGCCTGTTGCAGCAGAGGACAGAGCGTCAATACAGTTTGCAGGGGTCCGAAGGTCTGCCAAGTATGGAAGAGTAAGTAGAAAGCGGACAAGATAACCCTACTCAAATACCATCGTACATTTTATTCCATAGGATATCATCTCGTATTGGAATCGTTCCATAGGTTTTCCTACAGATAAGTGCGTAGTCTATGCTAGTCAAATTATACCTAGAAGTTGAGATCCATGTTGTGAGCAGTAGCCTATGCACACTGTAGACCCCGGCAGCGTAGGCTTGCCTGATGCCAAATTTAGTGGCCCGGCAGGCAGTGACAGCAGTGGGATCCGATGGCCAGAGCTTCGAGCCGCCCATACATCATCGCCGACCTTGGATCGGATCAGCAGGCAGAACATCAGCGACAGCCTGTCTGAAGCCCAACCATCTTCTCGCGTTCTAGAGCTGAGCAACATGTCGCAAGCAGACTACAGGGACAGGCAATTCCTTGCCGTGATCGGTGATGAGGTACGAGGGCCCAAGCTGGCCGGGTTCACCAGCTCTCTCCGCTGACCGGCTTCCAGGACTCAGTAACCGGTCTACTCCTCGCCGGCATTGGTGTAAGTCTTTTGGGATGATACGGCGGCAAACCATACCTGACAATCAGACAGCATGTGACGGCAGCCCCAGACTCGCAGAAGAACTTCCTGGTGGTGGATAGCAAGACCGACAATGCTACCATCGAGTCCACGTTCGACAAGCTCATTGAGCGTAAGGACATTGGCATTATCCTGATCAACCAACACGCAAGTTGCACTTCTATTCGCTTGGGAAATGAGAATTGTGTGTCTGACTCTACTTTGCGCCTCAGATCGCCGACCGTATACGCCATCGCATCGATACCTACACCGCCGCCTTCCCAACCATCCTGGAAATACCAAGCAAAGACCACCCCTACGATCCTGAGAAGGACAGTGTTTTGAGGCGGGTGCGCAGACTATTTGGGGAATAAAGGGTGGGATGTCAGAGGCATGAGGTGAACTGTCATCGTGTCTGAGGATGTTCCAGTAACGTATCAGGCGGACGAGCTGCTGCCGAGAGCGATCCCACGAGTTGCGGGCGTGGTTGGGCTCGGCTATCTATGAATGGGACGAACATGAGGAGACTGAGTACACCCATCTCGTCTTTGGGTGAGGCGGGCGATGGTGACACAGAGTGGCCTCCAGGACATATTGAAAGCGACTAGAGGTCAAGATGCTGAGCGTATAAAGATACTCATTGTTGCTGTCCCCGATCTTCAGGTTGCTTATGCTATAGTTGACTGGTGACCTATGAAAATGGGTTTGGCTAGCGCCTTCTTCACCCAAAAAGAACTACAGAATCTCGACAAAAAGAGCCCCGACGTTCGCGGGCAGTGGTATTAGGAAACACAACAAGAACGCCGGCCCATCATGTTTCACAGTAGGCAATGCAATCCCGACGTTCTCCATTCCTACGACTCGAAAGTTGCTATCGTATAGTCACATCCCGATAAAGTAATGCATCGTGCCATGACCCTCTATAGCTCAATCTCAGCAGCCTTGTCGGAGCTGAAGACGACGGTGGCAGTCAGGCAAGTGATGGGCTTGTCATCTTTGGTGTATACATCGGCGAGAACAGTGTATTTGCCCTGGCGCGATAGTTAGCTAAATGTCACGAAGAGATAGGGGCACTGATGTCCTCACATTGGGGATCTCCTTGGGCAGCTCGACGGTCTTGGTCAGCGTCAGGTCGCCAGCCTCGATTGGGCACTCGAGATCGACGTTCTTGACTTGCTCGCAGAGGTCGGCCTTGGTACTGATAAGACGAATCAGGCCGTACTTGACTTGCAGAGCGACATACGCGCCCTCCTCGATGGGCTCGGAGACCGTGCCGGAAGCCTTAATGACGAGGTCTTTTCCACTGTTGCAGCAAGTGCCAAGGTTAGCCGAGGGCTCTGAGTTGTCTGTGGGTCCTCGCCGGCCTCCAACTTAGGTGTACGCACGCCTTAGGGGGGTTTGGCACCAGGTCGACCTTGTCGATGGTGATGATGTCCTCGTCGTGCGCCTTAGGGCACAGCTCGAGGGGCGAGTTGCCGGGGATCTTGAGGTCATCGTTCACGGCGACCTGGTTGCCTCCGAAGTTGAGACCGAAGCCAGCATGGGCGACGGCGGCGGAGAGCGCGACAAGCGCCGCGGACAGCCTCATGGCGAAGGCTGGGGTCGAGGGGATGACGGTCTGTGGATTCGGTTCTCAGAGCCTGCTCGAGCAGCAGTAAAGGTTCAGATATCGAATGTCGCGCAGCACACGAAAGAGCGATATCACTAGGTACTTAGGATGTCTCGATGCAAAGGAAGGTTAAGTTGTGTTTGGTTGGGGGAGAATGATGGCGTGCACGAGGAGCCAACGGCGGCTATCTGTGGAGGGAACGTTTGGACGTCATGGGACCGGCACCAGCCCCCATGACTGGGTGAACCGCGGGTTGACAGGCGATCTTCTGCTAGCACTGTCGCGGTCAGCCACTAACAACAATCGAAGCCTGCCGAGCCTTCTGAAAAAATCCCCAAAGGGATCCCGACAAGGGCCGTCAGCGAGCAGTGCGCGGCCGCAGAGTCAGCCCGCCATGTGTCTGACCCGCTACAGTTACAGAGGGTTCCATTCGCGTCATCACGGCCCAGTTGAATTTGGTCCTGCAACGCCTTTGCGTGCAGTCCACAGGCAGATGCAACAACGACGACACTGAGACTGCAAGACATAGAGCATGTCCGATTTTCCTAGCTCTCCAGCCAAGACGTTTTGCCTCTCTGTCATCGTGGGTAATGTGCACATGCAGTAATCCCGTACGTAGTCTACTGAGAACTCGAGGTAGAAACTGCGCATCGAATTTGGGTGGGTGGGTGTCTCGGACACTTTCATAGTTCGTCGTTGGCCGTGCCCAGCCAGGCTTGAGGGCCCATGGAGCAGCCTTAGACCTTGACCTCTTTAAGTGCACTCATTTGTTTTCGTGGATTGTCGTTGACAAGACGCCGAACACGGATGAGGGAGATATAGTATGGTATGACCCAGTCGAAATCTTTCCCAGCCTAGACTGCATCAAGCCTGATATATCCAGCAAGTGACGCTGCACAATGTTCAAGATACTTGCCTGTGTGGCTCGGTATCTGAGGTTGCAGTGCGCTTTGCTGACTTGCTGACTTCATAGCAACTTGCTAGCACCCGGGACTTGGCACGGGGGGGCAAAAAGAAAAAAAGGGAGTAGGCGTGTCTGCTGGACGTTGGACTTCCAAGGTTGATATCAAGCTTGATTCTCCCTCAAAAGCAGTATGTATTGTACGGTCTGGGCGTGACAGGGGTAGCTCCTCTAGGTGAAGCACGGATCAGGATTTGTTCCCACCAGCTGCTTGGTTATTAGTCGTGTACGGAGTACACATAGACGGGCTAGACTAATTAATGCACACGACTCACACGCAAGGATATGAGCTCTCAAGCACCATGACGTGCGTGGTGTTCGTGAGCCCTGATTTCCGCCCTCACCATCATCGTCACTCTCACCCCTCACCCTCTCACCCCTTCCTACATAACAAAGCCTATCAGTTATTCTTCGAGGACCCTAAGAGGTCTCGGCTGTATCCACTTTTCAGACACTCTGAATGTTTCGCAGCCTGACAGCCTCTACAACTCACCAGTATGGCGACCTTGCGAAGCTTGTATAGGTCAGATCATGCAGATCGACCCGAGTTCAATACCAACTTCAAGTCAGTCAAGGGTCTTGGGCTTGCACAACTCTATAGTATCTGACAGTTCTCCAGTGTTGACTATGTGATTCACTACAACATCCCGCCCGAAGGTACGCGTCGTGTGCAGGGACTGGTAGCATTCCGGGAGCCGTCATTAACATGTGAATAGATTCCACCAAAGCAGAGGCTGCCTTCGTGCAACTCATCGAGGCACTGTCCAGCGTGGGGCTCGCCACAGAAGTTCGCCGCGGGGAGGACTCTTCCCTCCTAATCTTCGTCAAGGTCGCCTCCGACAACCTGCTCAAGCAGCATGCGTATCGATACAGGGTCCAGGATTGGCTGTACGGCGTGCGCACTTCCGCACCCAGCAAGGACCTGGTCTCCTACTTTGACGAGCAGCCTGTCTCCGAGGCCGAGAAGCTGAGGCTCGTCTACCTCTTACTCACGAAGCCGCGCAATGAGGGCGGCGCAGGCATCACGCCCAAGACCGGCCAGTGGAAATCCGTCCAGTCAATCTTCCCACTACACAACCACGCGTTCAACAGGCAGTGGATTAAGAAGTTGAGCACCAAGTACTTCGTTGAGGAGGATGACATCAACCAAATACGCGACAAGTTCGGAGAGCAGATTGCCTTCTACTTCGCATTCTTGCAGGCCTACTTCTCATTCCTCATCTTCCCTGCTGCCTTTGGTTTCGGCGCGTGGCTCATCTTGGGTCAATTCTCGTGGTTCTACGCTATCGTGAACTGCCTGTGGTCTGTGGTGTTCTTTGAGTACTGGAAGAAGAAGGAGGTTGATCTCGCGGTCCAGTGGGGCGTTCGGGGCGTTTCTCGTATCCAGCATCCTCGAACGCAGTTCCAGTTCGAACGGGAGGCCCAGGATCCTGTCACCGGCGAAATCATCAAAGTCTACTCTCCCATCAAAAGGCTCCAGCGCCAGCTGCTACAGCTCCCCTTCGCCATAGTCTGCTTGCTTGTCCTTGGGAGTCTCATTATCTCTTGCTTCTCGATTGAGATCTTCCTCTCTGAGGTCTACAACGGCCCGTTCAAGCAATACCTTGTGAGTCTCTGGCACAGCCCCCAACTGTGTGCTCTGGTCTAATAAGCAACAGGTGTTCTTACCCACTCTTCTCTTGTCCGTGTTCATGCCGGCACTGACCACTATTCTGACGAACCTGGCGGAGAAGTTAACTCACCTAGAGAACTATGAGACACAGGATTGTGAGTTCTCAAATTGCTGCACTGGCCAAGCGAGACGCTAATATCAAGCCCAGCACACCAAGCTGCCTTCGTCCAGAAGATGTTTGTTATTAACTTCATTGTATCTTATTTGCCAATCATCCTGACGGCATTTGTCTACGTTCCTTTTGGCAAAATTCTCGTGCCATACCTTGATGTCTTCCACGTCACTGCTCAAAAGTTTACAAGCGATGGCAAAGTGGAGACCCAGGCCTTCGAGATCAACCCGGATCGGCTCAAGAAGCAAATCATCTATTTCACGGTGACGGCACAGGTTGTCAACTTCCTTCTCGAGGCCATCGTGCCCTTGGTCAAGCGAAAGGTCTTCAAGGCAGTCAAGGAAGTGCAGACTGGCAAAAGCGGCACCTCGAAACATGAAGATCCCGAGGAGGAGGCAGCATTCCTCGAACGTGTTCGGAACGAGGCAGAGCTGGACAAGTACGATGTGACAGTGGATTATCGCGAAATGGTGGTTCAGTTTGGTATGTTCATGCTGTCCATTCCGTTGACAAAGACCGATCGACTGACTGAGTTCAGGTTATTTGTCACTATTCTCTGTGATCTGGCCCCTGACTGCCTGCTCTTTCCTCGTCAACAACTGGATTGAGGCTCGATCTGATGCAATGAAGATTGCTATTGGCAGCCAGAGACCAGTTCCCTGGAGATCTGATTCCATTGGTCCTTGGTTGACTTCACTGGGGTTCCTGTCATGGTTGGGGAGTCTGACAAGCGCCGCACTCGTCTACTTGTTCAACAGCGATCCCTATGGTCCCGATGGCGTGCCGTCCAACGTCAAAGGCTGGGCGTTACTTCTCAGCATCCTGTTCGCCGAGCATCTCTATCTGGTCGTCCAGTTTGTCGTTCGCTACGTGATTGGCAGCATGGATAGCCCGGGGCTGCAGAAGGAGCGTGCTGAGCGGTTTGCAATGCGTAAGCTCCACCTCCAGGAGACATTGGGTGAAAGTTTTGCGGAAAATGCAGCTGCAGCGAATCTGGATGCGGGTGAGAAGATCACTCGCGAGGCTCTTGAAGAAGAGGCTCGCAGGGCTTCGGTCTCCGGCTCGGGAACGCCCGAGCAGCTTTTCTGGCAACGACAGCGCGGCGCAGCAGAGACAATCCAGATCGGGCGAGGACTGATCTCCGAGGCCGCGGCTGCAAACAAGACTAAAGCACAGTGAGCCACAGGGCAGTGGGCTTTGAGGTTTTCGGTCTTTCACGCTCATAGGCGTAGATTGGTGGCGCAAGAGGAGTTGCAAAGGATTTGTCTCATCTCAACCATTCGCGCTGCTCGGCGTTTAGGGTGTGAAGTCATTCGGCTTCCGTCTAGGGCAGAATTCGACCTGCTGAAATCGGGCATCCTCACTCGATCTAGGCAAAGGCATTGCCTCGATAACAGATCAAGCTTTTGTCAAAAGGCTCGTCGTGAGGCTCGCGTATCAAGTGCCAAGCGATCTTCGGTGGGCGTTTCCGGGATAGGCAGGAGTCGAGTTCGCTAATCCGGGGGCTAAGCTTGGTGCCGAAATAGAGACATCGAGAATCGAACAAGTCCCTCAACAGTGCAATTGTGCCTTGCGCAGGCTGAGCACTCACAGGGGTCGACTTAGTCCTAGCTGCGCCTGTTGGCTAAGGGCCGGGGGCTGAATATACGCAGTACCACCTACCACACTTCCATTCCGCGTCCGACAAACCTGTGTGACTTTGGTGGTGAGCAATTACGCTGCGAGATGATGAAGCATTTAATGAAGGCCCGGGCCTTGGTTGTCCTCTCACGGTAGCCTCCACGGCTCTGTCTCTTGTCGCTTCATTACTCCAACGCCTTGTGTGGACCGGCTGCAAGTCGATGGTTCATGCTTCTTATAATGGAATCATCTTGATTGCGCTGACGAATTTGCTGGTGACACATGCTTATCACTAGCATCTCACGGAAGCCACACCGGATCAGCTTGACTCGTTGTCCAGCCTCGCCAGAGATTGTTCCCCACACATCAGAGGATCACCACGGTCCTCAAAGCAGAAGGCCCCTTTTTCTGTCTTAAGGATCATACCGAGATCAGAAGCACCTCAAGGTGTTCAACATGAATGAATCGATTGGCGATCTGGTTCTGGCTCCTTTCAAGGACATTGTGGCTCAAGGGAAGACCGCAATCAACAATGCCGAGGGCGATGGGAACGACGAGATGCTCAGAGCGGCCCAGGTTCTCGTGAAGGAGGGAGAGAGAGCCCTCAAAAAGATAGAGCCAGTGTGTCAGAAAGTTTACGACGAGTACGGCCCCAACTTTGTGATGGCATTAATGGACAACGGTACAGGACGCATATCCCTCTTCAGGATCTCACATATTGACAATCCCACAGGGCCTATATCTGAACTCACTGAGGGGCTCAATGATATTCTTTACGATTTTGAGGATTACGTGGAAGCCGACAGGTTTGATGCGAGCAGGTTCTCAGAGCTGTACGCGCTGTCGAGGAAAGCTGCACCACGGATTCTTCATATCATCACCCACATGAAGCATGCATTACCTCGATACCATGACATGGTGACTTCTCCTGTTAGTGAAACATCATCTATATACGAAGAGTCGCCGTTGCCGTTGCCGTACCCCGAGGGCCCGGAAGCAGACGGTCAGATACAGGATGCGATGCGCTACGCGTCCGAGCCGGAAGAAGCGCCCACAGAGGCATTCAGACTGCTCGCAATCTCTGATCAGGAGGACCCACCACCTCTTTCCGTTCTTGACCCATGGTTGCATACCTTTCATGTTTCCAAGGAAGGGCTAAGTCGAACGGCCGAGCGCTCGGTAACCACCTTGTCTTCTCCTGGCTCCGCTATTGGATCCGACACTCACCCGGGGCGCAATCTGTCCCCGACCGCAGGGCAGCTGAGCCTAGCACTACCCGCTGTGCCACCTCGGAGTCCTGCTCGGCGCTTGCCTAGTCACTGCAGTAATGGTACATTGGGACCTCTACCGAACGTCGTTACAGTAGCAGCCGGATATCGGGGAAAAGGAGATGCTGCGGAAGGATCACCAGGGCTCCAGCCCCGAGCCTCTGTTGGGAGTTCTACAGTGGTCTCAAGCCAGAGTTCCGTGTACGACCAACACCATGCGAGAGACTCGTATCTTGACCTTGTCAGCCCAATTTCAACTGTGGACAGAGACTCGGCTTTTTCTGAGAGACATGGGCAGTCGTTGCAGGTACAGCCTCTTTTCACGCGCCCAAGTGCTGAATCCACGAGCATACTAGCTGGGAATGGCTCGCACCTGATGGCGAACTCCGTGCAAGACGTGCCGGACGGCTTGATCCCAGTGGAAGAAGCAATCGCGGAGCATGACTCTCCCGTCGAAATGCCACCGCCCGTATCAGCAGACTGCAGTATAACGCTGAGCAGCTCGTTCTACCAATTCAGAGGTTTCTGCCAGGGTTCAATGGAGATAATACAAGGAGGTTTAGGGATCAGGAGGATAAAGAAACAGGTCAGCTCTGCATTCACCCGCAAAGCCTCTCAAACTCGTTCTCACAACAGCCCAGGGCCTTTCCGGAGGGTTCACCGAGGTTGCCAAGTGCAAATCATGCCCGTTTGAACTCGAATGGGGAGCTGTGGAGAGAGATATCAACAAAGAGTGTCAGTCGCAACCCCCCGTCCCCTTCCAATGTAGCAATATTTGGGCAGTACAATATCTTATACCAGGCGTAGCGAGCGAGAACTTCAAATCAGCTGGGATCGGCTTTCGCCTCCGCTTCCTGTCCAAGAGTCACGTCCAAGCCAAACACGTCGGCGACCAGGTCTACGGCTGCCTTTTCTGCATCCAGCTTGGCCGTACAACTCACTACAACGATGCTACGGTGTTTTTCAGCCAGAAGCAGATATTCAGCCACCTTGCGCGTCATACTCGCCCGTTGCCTCACGTCCCGGGTCTGACGGTTGTCGAAACCGCCGACATAGGATCTCACGCGAACAATTTTGACCTACACTTTCTGAATCCGCCCCTGAAGTCGCCCCTTGCAACCATCATGCGTGATCTGGCCGCCCTGCCGACTGCCACCGCGGTGCAGACTTATAGGTCCACACCAACAAGCAGTATCAAGCGACCAACGGACGGACAGGAAGTTGCAAATTTCGCCGCGGGAGCAAGATTACTCGGGGTGGTGTTTCCAGATAGGTACCAGGGAGAATGGTGTCTTGGATGGTATTTACTTCCCTGCTACTTTGCTTTCCTTCCCTTCCGAGACATTCCACGTATCTCGCGACCCGGGAGAATGGTGTCTTGGATGGTATTTACTTCCCTGCTACTTTGCTTTCCTTCCCTTCCGAGACATTCCACGTATCTCGCGACCCGGGAACCAAGGCGTCCGAAGATGACAGTACCCTCGACTTACACAGTGAACAGGTCAGATCACCAGTATGCGGCGTTCCCAATCGGCACTATCAAACTTGACGCACCAAAGAAGAGCGACATACGGCTGCAGGGATCGAGCAACATGCGTGCAGTAGCGAGATGGAAGTTCTCGCCCCGGGAGAAGTCGGGCGGGTGGCTCTCATTCAATAAGGGAGAGACCATCACGAACATCGGCTGTGAGTGCAATTGTGTGACCTGCGGGGTGCTCATGCAGGCAAGGTTTTGCCTCTAGAGGGCCATGCTGATGATTACAACTCAGGGTCTCACCAGGAACACTGGTGCTGGAGCGGAACGAACTCGAAAGGAAAGACGGGAATATTCCCCCAGTCTCATGTAGAGCCTGGTTCGCTCGTTGAGGGTACGACGAGATCAGGTGGGCCGAGTGTCGCGGGCCGTGAGAAGAAGACTGGGCTGTTTTCGCGCATATCCACACGGCACCGGAGTAGTGGCTCGGTCGGAGGTGGCCTCTCGCCGCAATATTCAATCTGCTGAGGAGATGTAGTATGCTTGCTGCAAGGACTTTGAGGAAGACTGAGGTCATCCTGCCCGCTCCAGTCATGCATGGCTGACAAACCACTTTCGATTCCATAGCGACCCCCTGTGGAATCTTAGATGATTGACGTTGATGCACCGTCATACATCCTTGAAACCTCGATGTGTGTCTTCCGGCATCGCGTGAGAATCGTTTTCGACCGTTCGCAGTACGCACGGCACCGAATGCTGCTCTTGACTCTGACGCAACGCCGACGGACCAGTCCGCGTGCTCAATGTCCTTGTGCCGGGAACTGGTCAGAAACTTGTGGGGGAAGCCTTGCCCTGCAGCCGTTTGCACAGGAGGACGGCATGGCCAAGTTGACGTCGTGAGGCGGATTGTGTGGTTCGAAGAGAAAGACCTCTATTTCAGACGGCGTCTTTCCTTGCTGGTACAGAATGATTCACCTGTATTCCTAGGTATCCAATGGTACACGTCAACACCGTTTATTATACCACTCACACCCTCAATGATGTCTCCGTTCTGTGCAACCTTTGTCGTGGGCTATCTTTTACCCCGGCCTGGCGTGTACTGTGTAGGTCAGGGTGCTCCGTATAAAACGCAGTACTACAGTATACACCAGCCTGACAGACAGTAGGGTAGATCTTGGGTGTGGGGAAGATTTCCCCGCGCTACTTTCACCCGAGGCGAGGCAGGGGTCTGGTCTGGACGGTCCAACGGCTCGGCATGTATTAATAAGGTCATCCGTGGCCGCCCGTTGCTTGCCGCTTATTATTAGGTGCTGCTAACAGCAGATGCCACTGACTTTCCGGGGGGATTCCAAATCTCCAAATCCAGGCGCCACGTCCATTCTGTCGGTGACGGCATTCATTTTCGAGAGCTCCGGTACCGCGGTCGGGCTAGCCACGCTTGTTCGGACACTGATTCGGAGTCTTTGGGATTCGGTATCTTTGGTCCTGGGATTTGCCATCGAATATCTAACTCACATCCTCCCAGTTAATTTGTACAGAGTTACCTGCTTCCGGATGTGTAACTGCGTCGCCATCACTATAGCTTTGCAGTAGATTCGCTCGCTCGACAGCTCCTCTCCCTCTTCTGTTTCACCTGGAGCATCAACCGGCCTTTGGTTTGTCCCAAATATGCCTCTGACAGGGCAAGAAGTTGCCAAGCACAGCACCAAGAAGGACTGCTGGGTGGTCGTGCACGGCAAGGCGTATGATGTGACCGAGTTCCTCCCAGAGCATCCCGGGGGGATGAAAATCATCCTGAAATATGCCGTGAGCCTACCATAATTCTTCCAACCCTCCTCTCGTGCAATCGACTGACACTCTAGGTTCTAGGGCAAAGATGCTACAGAAGAGTTTGAGCCCATTCATCCTCCAGACACCCTGGACAAGTACCTGGACAAGTCCAAGCACCTCGGTGATGTGGACATGAACACGGTCGCCAAGGAGGAGAAGGAGGTGACGCCCGAGGAGAGGGAGCGCCTCAAGCTCATTGAGACGAAACCACCCCTCGACCAGTGCTACAACCTGATGGACTTCGAGGCGGTCGCCAGGAGGATCATGAAGAAGACTGCATGGGGCTACTACTCGAGTGCAGCCGACGACGAGATTGTGAGCAGCCCCAGCATATCTGATGGTGGATGACCGCGCGTGAACGTGCTAACATGAGAACCAGACAATGCGCGAAAACCACGCCGCGTTTCACCGGATATGGTTCAGGCCGCAGATTCTGGTTGATGTTGAAAAGGTCGACTTCTCAACCACGATGCTGGGCACCAAGGTGGACGTACCCTTCTACGTGACGGCCACGGCTCTCGGGAAGCTGGGCAACCCGGAGGGCGAGGTGCTGCTGACGCGGGCGGCCAAGAAGCACAACGTGGTGCAGATGATCCCGACGCTGGCGTCGTGCTCGTTTGACGAGATCATGGACGCGGCCGAGGGCGACCAGGTGCAGTGGATGCAGCTGTACGTCAACAAGGACCGGGAGATCACGCGCAAGATCGTGCAGCACGCGGAGAGGCGCGGGTGCAAGGCGCTCTTCATCACGGTGGACGCGCCGCAGCTGGGGCGGCGCGAGAAGGACATGCGCAGCAAGTTTGACGACCAGGGCAGCAGCGTGCAGAACGGGCAGCAGACGGACAACTCGCAGGGTGCGGCGCGGGCCATCTCGTCCTTCATCGACCCGGCGCTGTCGTGGAAGGACATACCCTGGTTCAAGAGCATCACCAAGATGCCCATCATCCTCAAGGGGGTGCAGCGGGTCGAGGACGTGCTGCGGGCGATCGACGCGGGCGTGCAGGGGGTTGTGCTGTCGAACCACGGGGGGCGGCAGCTGGACTTTGCGCGGTCCGGGGTCGAGGTGCTGGCCGAGACGATGCCGCGGCTGCGCGAGCTCGGGCTGCAGGACCGGATTGAGGTGTTTGTGGACGGCGGGGTGCGCAGGGCGACCGACATGATCAAGGCGCTGTGCCTCGGGGCCAAGGGCGTGGGCATCGGGCGGCCGTTCCTGTACGCCATGTCGGCGTACGGCTACGAGGGCGTCGACCGGGCCATGCAGCTGCTGCGCGACGAGATGGAGATGAACATGCGCCTGATCGGCTGCACCCGCGTCGACCAGCTGAACCCGTCGCTGGTCGACACCAGGAGCCTGTTCAACCACGGCAACGGAACGCCCTCGGACAACCTGTCGTGGTCGACCTACGACCCGCTGGCGAACCCGCCGCAGAGGCCGAAGCTGTAGATATTGATCATATTTATTTATGGGATGAGCAGTGTAGTTTTCTCTCATCTTTTTTTGGTCTGTTTTCTTCAGCACGAGATTCACACCAGATGGGTATAAAGCGGCGAACAGACGGGCGAGTTTAAATAAGGCAAGGATTGGAATGGATGGACGGACGGTGGTGGTGGTAGTGGGCACAGGCCTGGCCACCGAGGCTGTCAGGTCGGTGGTGCAGTAAGCCTCGAAATATCACAGGACCATTTCCACAAACTGTCATCTCGGTCCCTCACCGCGTCTATGAGTAGACTATATGTGTGTATACCGGTATGAGACAAGGAAACTAATTGCTGAATCTCTTGCCCATGTGACTAACTCCTTACCCGACACGACCCTCACATGCCGGCGGAACATCTGAGAAAAGGTGAGGCGGCCAGGACAAAGACGAAGAGCAGAGGAAAAGGCAAGGGTGCAGATGATACTCGAGCCGCTTCTTGGACGATACTGTGCACACCGCGTTGAGCGGCTCGACCAGCAGATGCGGCACGTACACACACGCGCGCACAAGTAACTAAGTAAGCAGGTTCGGTCGACGGCTGATGCGAGAAATGATGCGAGATGCAGAGGGTACATTAGCTCCGACTCGCAACCGTTGGCGTATGATTGACCAGCACACCCTCTTTTCTCGTGCGACAGCCTCCAGAGCCTCCTGTGTGATATCCTCGTGTATCCTGAGGGCGATAAGAGAAAGCCTTCGCCGCACTCTGCTGTAGATACCTAGATATATAGCCTAGATATATTTCTGTCTCAATTTTTATTGAGTGGTGGAGTAGAGTGGATCACCGTGCCGAGTAAATAGACAAAAGTAACAAAAATGCAGGCGCTACAGCAAGGCTTGGGGGACCCCTGCGAGCCGTATCATTCTTCAATGCGACTTTCCCTGGGGGGCCAGGGGGGGAGGGGGGGTGGGGGGGTTTGGCAGACACAGGCTGCCATGCGATCGCCCGCTGGCTGCAGAGAGAAGACGGACTGACATGCTTGCTAGCAGGGGGACTCGGTCAGCTGGTACAACTTGCGCGCGCCTTCAGCTGCCGTCCTCTTGTGTTGATCTCATCTCCCGTCAACTGTTCGCTTATTTTTCCTACTCTTTTTTTCCCTTCTCCTCTCTGTCTCCTTTTCTTCCTGTCCTGTCCTGACATTTATCCTACAACATCCAGTCCAGTTCCATTCCCAGTGTAACTCATCTGCTCTGTCGTCATCCAGGTCCCACCGGCGCAGATCATCAGGGCTTCATATGGCCATGACGCCGTCCTAGGAAACCAGTTCCCGAGCACGCCAAGCTGCCTCCGGCCCCTGCGTTCATTCCATCACCGACCGTCACAGAGATAAGCAGTAGCAGCAGTAGGCGACACCAGCGGTCGGGTACAGATCTTCCAAAGTCTTAGGCTTATCAGACGCCGGGGACCGTCTCGCACGGGTCGGTCGCACCGAAACTCCTCAGGGTCCCATCCAGTGCGACACGAAAGCCATACACAAGACGACGCCCACCATGTCGTCGGCCCTCGAGGCCAAGATAGTGGTGCTGGGCTCCCAGGGCGTAGGCAAGACATCGCTGGTCATGCGGTACTGCAAGGGCGCGTTTCAGCCCTCCCAGTTGACCTCGACCGTCGGCGCAAGCTTCATGACAAAGCGCGTCGTCGATAGCGACACCGATACCGTTGTGCGACTACAGATCTGGGACACAGGCAAGTCAATGCCCACTCTCCGCGGTCCCCCGACTGCCTCACTTTTGTCTTATCTCCGCCGCGAAACCCCCCCCCCCCCCCACCAATGCTGACCACTTACAGCCGGCCAGGAGAGGTTCCGCTCCATCTCGCGCCTCTACTACAGAGGCGCCAACGCCTGCATCCTGTGCTACTCCATCACCGATGCCCAGAGCTTTGCCGACATGGGTGCTTGGCTGACAGAACTCCGTCGCAACTTGCCCCACGACATCGTCCTGCACGTAGTGGGCACCAAGTCTGACGTGGTCGCTCGCGAGCCCGCCAAGCGCGAAGTCCCCTTTGAACGTTGCATTGTAAGCAGTCTCCAGGACGCTACATTCCTCTTCCCGAGACCGGCCATCTGCCGTGGTCGTGAGCTGTCTCACCGTGTCACAGAGCCCTCGGGGCGGCAGCTCTGGATTGCGCGAAAAGCCATGGGAAGACAAGGCTCTAACCCACCTCGTTCTCTGGATGGATTTCTTCTCCTGGTGGTATACTAACTGACTTTCGGATAACGCAGGCCTACGTCGCCGAGAACCTCGCTCCAGGGCTTAGCTCCACGCCCCCGCCGACCGCTACACCAGGCGGACATCTGACGGCGCCCGGCGCCGGGAGTCTCAGCGGCAGCGGTGGCTTCTTCTCGAGCAGCGATTGCACGTCCGCCGAACCTCGCAGCCCCACCTCGAAGCGGTCGTCGGGATTCTGGGGCCAGGAGGTGGGCTGGGACGCCTGCCACGAGATCAGCGCCGAGTCCGGCGAGGGCGTCGAGGAGGTGTTCAGGGTCGTCACCCGGAAACTCGTCGAGCAGAACCGCAAGATGCAGGCTGCCCTGCAGGCTGCTACCTCGACGCCCGGGCTCACCCCCGGCCTGGAGGGCGCCGGTGGCAGCTACGAAGGTGGCGGTGGCCCCGGGGGCTATTTCGACGGAGCGAACCCCAGGGGCAGTTTCAGGGTGGGGAGGGACAGGCGGTCGTGGTTCTCGCCAAATTTCTCCCCGGCTGTGACCATCGAGCGGGGCGCGGGCGCGCAGCAACAGGACGGGGAGCAAGACCATCCAGACTTTGAGGCTCGCAGAGGAAGAAAGTGCTGTTGAGGCCCCAGTTCCGGGAATGGCTTTTTCACTCGGTTTCGTAGATGCTTGACGACAGGTGGACAATCTCGGACAGCATCTTGTCGCGAAGGGCCTCCTACTCACAAGGGCAACGAGCGAGTGCCGCAGGAGACAGACAGGGTCGAAAAGGAACTAGGGAAACAAACGAGCAACACGACGACGAACACGGGACCCTCGACAGTCTCTATGCCACGATACCCGGTTGACGAATTTCCTTTTCAAGTCTTTCACAATCACCTGCTGCTTTGGTCGGTCAGGAGCTATGGGTGGGGTCGGGTCGGGCTGGGAAGGGTGGTGCGGTCAAAGGACAAGCATTGCATAGGGACCTGGTATAGGCACGTTTTCGCCTTAGCATTCTGCTTTCTGCATCAGTTTCTGCATTAGGGCTCCTTTCGATTTCATTTGGCCCTGGGCGTTCAGGATACGTTCTATATATGGTAGCGCCCACGCATTCCTGTCAGTGTTAGATTATCATGGCTCTAAGCAAGCGTCTCATAATATCAAGGCTCAGGCGGGCAAGTGGCCTTGCATTGTTGATTATTTGCTGTCCCAGATGGGGATCAGTCAGATCTGTTGTGATTATGTGGCTACGCATCCAGCCAGCCACGAGCCAACAGCCATGAAAAGCTTTCTCCTAGCTCTCCTAGCTCTCCTAGCTCTCCTAGCTCTCCTAGCTGTAGCAAGTCTAACTCCCGACGCAGATGAGGTATCATGAATTCCCCCCGGGGCAAAGTGAGCCGTGTGACGCCCATCAGAAATCACCCTGTATCCCTCCATTACGGAGGACCAAAACGCCTGGACAGCCCAGCTCTCGAAGCCTGCCGAAATTATTTTTTTGAGATCATGAGAAACAAGAGAAGGCCTTCAACCAACCACACCCTCCCTCACCCAACTACCAGCCAGAACTCAAAAGAAGTCCATACCATCGTCGTCATCCGCGTCCAGAGCGCTCTTGCGAGGTCTCCCGCGCTTTCGCGGCTGGGACGAAGAGCGAGGCCGCTTCTTCCGGCCGCTGCCGGGAGTCGAGTTGGACTTGCGCTTCCGGCCCCGGCCCATGTCCGTGCCGTCGTCATCCTCACCCCCGCTAGGGGTGGCCGGGTCATCGCCGTTCGCGTCCTCGTCCTCGTCTGCAACCTTGAATTCTCGGTCAACGTTGAGGAGGTCCACAAAGGAGCGGCACTGCTGCATCATGCGCTCTTGCGAGGTCAGCGAGCCCATTATCGAGGCTATGTCCTCCCACACCTTGTCGCCGGTGACTGTCTGCACCTTGACGGGCTTGGTCGTGTCCTTCTCCTTGTTTCCGGCCTTGGACTTGCCATCGCGCCTGCTTGTCCCGAGATTGTATTGCCGGCGAAGGTACGAGCGCGCTTCCCACATGGACTGCAGGATCATGGATCCAGCTGTCAGCTGCCGAAGACGTCTGACATCAACCGCGGGTGGAGGTGGAGCAAACACCGGCTCAATCGAGCCATCAGGGGCAGTCTGAGAATTGGTCACTGCGTCCATTGTCACCTGGAAAATTTCCGCCTCGATCGCCTGAGCGACGCTTGCTCCTGTACTAGTAACAAGTTTCTCCATGGTCGTCACTGTGCTAAGCAACTCGCTAACAGTGGCGTAGTCGAAAAACGCCAGGTTCTCGACGATAAATTGTGATAGCTGAACGTGTGCCGGCATGGGCCCAGAAGCATCTAGTTTTGCCGGTTCAAAGTCAACCTGTCCGCACAGCTTGTCGAGAAATTTTGTTCGATTCTTAGCCTTGCTTGACTTGAGAACCTCCATCATCAGATGAAGTTTGGAGGTGAACGGTTCTGTGGTGCCACCGCGAGGGTCACGGGCAATATCACGCTGGTAGGCGAACGCGGATTGCACTGCCTTGGCGTATTCACGCTCGAGAACGGTTTCATATTTGTCGTGGAGAGCGCGATGCTCATGAAAAGCGAGCTCGGAGATCTTGTTGACAGAAGAAGTCTCCAGTGTAATCAAGGTGACGCCGGTCTCCTTGGGGTGAACCAGACCTTGGCGATTGATGCTCGCCAGAACTTCAACAGCCAGGAATGCATGCTCATCCTGGGTAGAGAGCGCTATTCGTGTAATATCCGTCAGGAATCGTTGTGTCGTGGCGCTGGAGACATCGTCGTAAGTAGTTCCTCCCATGACTTTGAGGTTCAACTTCTCTTCCTTGTCATCTTTCGCAGTGCCTTCCGAAGCTGCCAGTTCAGAGCGCTGCTCCTCGGTAAAAAGGAACTCTTTCATAGACCCCAGTATCATCGCTTCCAGTGCAGGCGCTTGCTCGTCAAATACTTGCTGGAATGTCGTGTACACGTTCGCGGACACATAGTTTCTTGGCCACGATTGACATATGAGGCCGACAGCATCAAGTGCAGACTTCCTCACGTCTAGAGGCTGTGATGGACTGGCAAAAGGAATCACCACGTCCACCATAAGCTTCGATACTGTGCCGCCTTTGAAAGCCGGGAATACAGCCTTGAATGAAGCAAGTTTACTCTCTAGATCGCAATGCTTTCCAACCATTCCCACGATGAGCGAATAGCGGTCGAATGTCCGCATGGTCTTGTCGTCAAGGGCCCGGCCTTGCGTTGCGGTCCGGATCTTTTGTATCCCCTGCAGTGCGGAAAGCGCCAATCGCGACAGCTTCTCTATGCTTCCAAGCAAGCCGCTGATGATCCAGAGGCACCCAACCACATCGTCAAGAAGCGCTCGGGTCACTTTGGGTACGGCTTGCATCAACGGATTCAATATGTCGGTGAGAAACGTCTCATGAACGTTGGATAGCTGGGGTAGGACGCGGCGGTAGATAACTACCACGGCTCGAGAAATAGCGAGGTCTTCATTGGTAGCAATGCTCGCAACTGTCGATTGTAGTATCTTGATCTGCTCAAATGTGAAGAGCTTTGCATCTGCCTTGGCGAAGATCATCAGAAGCTGCAAGGCTTCTCTTTCCGAGTCCGAGTGGTGGAACAGGTCGAAAATGCTGCCGACCAGGATCTGCCCGACCTTGAAGTTGGTTTCTTTGGATCCCAAGATCGATTGGAACACCTTGTCCAAGACTGGAGTCACATTTCCCTGCTTCACTGTCTGCATCATGAGGGAGACATGGTCCGTGAGAGAGGTCTTGTAAGCCGCAGATCCCTCTGCGGACGAGTAGGGAGCGATCCAAATCTCCTCAATCATCTGTCGCGCAACTTCTCGAACACCTTCGTCGGGATCCTGCACACGATGAAGAAGGCCGTTTGCAATGTTGCTGCGGACGTTCTTATCCGAATTTCGAAGATAAATCTCCCTGGCGAGTTTCATTGCACGCTTTCGAACTCCCACTCCAGAGTCTATAAATCGTTCGACAACAGTCGGGATGAGCTTTTCCTCCAGAGCCGGCTTCAAGTCGATGCATTTTCCGATTAGACCAAGTGCAGAATCCCGCACCTGAGGCGAGGAGTCATTCGAACACTGGAGAATCAGTCCGATGAATGTCGAGTCTCCATCGAGTATAGTAGGATCTGTCTCTAAAACATCATTCACACTCTTGAGACTCTTGCTGCGGACCGTGGCCTGATCGGTTGTCATAAAGCGAAGCAGAATATTGAGGATGTGCCTATATGACTCGCAGAACTGAGATCGAATAAGGATGATTTGATACGAGAGCTTAGCAAGAATGGGAGACACTTGCGCGAAGCTGTATTCAGTAGACAGCCAACGGCGGTCCTCGCTCATCATTCTCAGGCGATAGGCGAGTCTTCCAAACTCCGGCAGCCGCTCGTCGTCACTTATTTCGTTCAAGATATCGTAAGTAGCATCTACCTTGCTCGCCCAGTCTGTGATCAGGAAGGATATCGCGCTGGACAAATGTGGGTCTTCGGAGCATCGCTGGTCAAGATACTCTAGGCATGCCCGGTAAGGTCCAGACCACGACAGCAATTGCTCTGGGCGCGATCGGAGTTCGAGAGCTGAGGCGGCCAGCTCTGAGAGGTAGATCCCGAGCTCAGTAGCCTCCACGGCGGGTAGAGAATGGGCAGTTCTCCGAACAAGCGACCTCAACTTTGAGATGGCAGCTCCCATAGAGCCGAGAACCTCCAAGGCCATGTTCTTCGCTGGAGCTGCAGTCCTGTCGCCATCCACAAGACTCATCATCCTGACCATCAACAATCGAAGTAGAAGCTCGGAAGCCGGCCAGTCTGCCGAGTCCAAGCAAATGACAAGATCCTCAACAAAGTTCTCAAGAATTCTGCGAAAAGGCGACTCGCCGGTCTTCGTGGACGTTTGCGCCCGATGGACCAAATACTGGATGACATGGGACGCACTAGCCCTCGTTGTCTCTGCCAGCGGTGCCGAAATGCCATGGAGCTCCACAGCAGACCGCCCGTGCTGAGAAGCCGCCTGATCTTCGCCTTGGATTGACAAGTTTCGCAACGCAGGTAGAACCGAACCACCACCGTCGTGCTGTTCGCGGTTGTCTTCCAATGACTCGAATAGCTTGCTCTGAGCAGTCTTCACATCAGTGGCTTTGCCGGCGCTGGTCTGGATCAATCGTAAAATGAGGGCTGATACTGGCTGAATGCTTCTGCCATCGCTGAGCTTAAACTGACGAGCTTTCTGCTTCGTTTGAGGCACTTTCTCTATTTGAGAGAGCACATCGTCAATGATGCCGTTGCGACTCTGAGGATTTTTCAGAAAGATCTGTGATAGCATATCCATTGCCACCAAACGAATGCCGTCAAATTTCTGGACTCCGACAATTGAGTCACGGTCCGTGTAGGCGTTCTCGACAAATATGAGGGTGGACGAGATGGTCTCCAAAGCCGTAACAACAGATTCAGATAAATCTATGCTAGCGACCAAGGTGGTAAGGACGGAGTACAGCCTGGTGAAGCTAGTGAATAAGGTCTGGGCCGTCTTTTTGTGCGGGAGCAGTTTCTCGAAAAGGTCTTTCCCACTGTCCTTTCCCCCGCCCTTAGCTCCTTGTTTTTCTTCTTTCGTGCTGCCGTAACGACGGACCTTCTCCGTCAGCGGTACGATGATACTATCTGTGACCTCCCGGAAGAGGTTCAGGCAATCCCGTATGAGGTCCTCTGAGTAGAGCTGCTTGTCCTCTCTGCCAGCAGACATAATCCTCAGGGCTGTTCGCGCGGCCCTGAGCGCAGTGTCGACGTCTTGCAGCTGCTGAGCCCAGATCTGTGCGTCTGAATCACCCCAGCTTTCGTTGACCTTGAGGTCCAAGTCTTGGGTTTGTTTTAGCGCACCATCGCTGAGGCGCTGCACACGCAGAATTTCATCCACAGGGACATGTACGAAAGACCCTAGAGATATGGCATTTTGCAGAAGAGGCTGTACTTTTTGATGGGCTGTTGCAGTCATTCCAGGCTCCTGATGGGAGTTCAAGCAGACAAGTGGATTTGACTCTGACTGAGTGGCTGTGACGCTATCTTCTGCCTCGAAGATCTCCATGAAGCAGCGGCGGAGTTGATGATAGGCCGACTCACCCCTCTGCTTCTGGTCACGACTTGCTCCATAGATATCTTGACCATCCTGGTACTCCTGTTGCCTTTGCTTCCGGATTGACAGATTTGAAGGCTCATCAGGTTCGTCGTGGACCACCAGATACTCCTGTTTGTTAAATGATGGGGCACCAGGTAGCTCGATCGAAAAGGCTCCAGCTATCTGGGAGCTGGTCAACGGTTGAGACACCGCCTTGGGCGGTAGCTCAGCAATTTCGTCCGCATCATCTGAAGCTAACGGTTGTGGAGATGGCGGCGGCGGCGTCTTGACCTGAGAGCTGCTCACAGGCGAGGCAGCTGCCGCCGCAGCCTCGTACTGCTTCTTAGTCGGTATGAAAACTGCGAATCGGGATTCGTTGTGACCAGTAACCTGGCTGCTTGGTGCAGGTTTGCTCTCTCGTTTCTGTGGTTTAGCCGTGCTGGAGGTTATCGACCGATGCTGACCATTGGAAACCGCCGGGCGTGGTGTTTCTGTTGTTGGGCATGTATAAGAAACCGAAGTCTTTTCGAATACCATCCTCGAGAAAGGAGACAGGTTCGAAACAAGACTGTTCGTGGGACCATTAGGTGTGGCGACTCTGGGGCATGTTATAAAATTGCTAGAGCGCTTGATTAGCACAATACACCTGAAGATGCACCAAAACCATACTCACAATTGCGCCATTCTGCTCGGGTTTAAGAGATTCTGCACATGTTCTAGACTCTGCTCTAGGCGCCTCGAGGTAGAGGACGAGTTCGCAGCGTCTCTATTCAGATTGTCGAAGTCATGTCGGGGGACGAGATCGGCGAGACGGGACGAAGAGGGGCCAGGACCAAGGTTTGGAGTCGGTATGATATCTGTCAGTTGATTAGAGAGTCGAAACGTTGATCATAGAAAGCCCCCAGCAGGCACATACCAGACTCGAAAGGAATTACGGAGGTGAAAGGAGAGTACGGAAGAGCCTCCTGGAGCGTGAATGGCCTTGCGAACCTGGGCTGGTGACCAGCCGACTGTGAAGAAGACTCGACGCCATTCTGCGCACCGTTGGCATGCAACAGCTTTGGGTGCACCATCTCGGAAGTCATCTGAGCTCCGTGTCAGCCATGTGTGGAATGGCCCTCGTGAGCGGCTGCCAGGCAGGAGACGCTTCAGTTTGGACCAGAACAGCCTGGCCGAAGTCAAGAATAATCGCCGCTCTCACATCCGTACTGGACTGCGCTGAACTGGGGACGATTGCGCAGGACGAGAGTGGGAGTTTCGATGGCGAATGGCCCAATTATTGCCATAAGCCTGAGCTGGAGGAAGTGAATGGAGGTTAGGATGCGCACCCTTGAACGGTTACGGATAGGTACAGTATGTATGATGGCAGAAGAGGGTCCACAGCTGCCTGCCACAGCACAAGGTGGGTGGGTACCTGAGTACCTTTGTATCGGGACTCGTTTATCGATTAGCCCCATAATCGCCGGATGAGACCTTGCAGGCAAAAAAATCGAGACCGAGACATGGCCCTGCTGCAGCCTCATCTCATCCACTCGAGTCTGAAAACAAACTGAATTTCAGCTTCGTTTCTAATTCAGAAACACTACACAATTTTGCAGGCTCCGGACCTTTCAAGATGGCTGCCATTGGATCCCTCGTCTTTTGCGCCGATTGCGGAAACCTCTTGCCGGCTTCCAAGGGTAGCTCAAAGAATATTCTGCAGTGCGAATGCTGTGGTGCTGAAAACCAAGGTGAGAGAGAGATGTTCAGAGACAAGTGACAAAGCGAAAGCTGTATAGGCTAACAGGGCTGGCTGATCAAGACACTGCTTCAAACACTATTGTGACAAAGTCCAAACCCTCTGATTTTCCCTCATATCTTCGCCAAAAGTTGTCCACCACCCAGACAATCAAGCGTCATGAGGTGAACACGGAAGCAACAACAACTCAGACCTGTCCCAAGTGTGCAAGGACTGAGGTCAGGTTCTCGGCTGTCCAGATCCGCAGCGCGGATGAAGGATCGACTATCTTCTACAAGTGCGATTGTGGCTACAAGTATGTCAACTGGTTCAAAAACGACTAATGATGGCACGTTGCTGACGATCGATAGTTGGAACGAAAACAACTGATCGCTCAATGCTGAATTGAGATCAGATTTATGTACAGTCTAAGATGATGGACCGCCATCATTGAGATCCGGTTCTAGTGAGACTCTACCTCGCGCGCATCAAAAGCCTCATCATCGCTCATACTGATGCATGTTTCGGAGCAAAGCTACGCCAACGCCACTGGCGAAGCTTCCGTCTCCAGCCTCACGGGTCATACCAAGAATTTCGTGACTCTTCTCAGACTCGAACGGCACGAAATGACCTCGCTCATGTGGCGGGAAACTAGACTAAGCTGCGGTGCTTTCCGGTATGAGGGCATATTCCGCTTGCTCTCCCTTCTCATATTCGGCCATGTCCAAGGCTACCATGACACTCTCCCGGACAACGCGCTCTGGGTCGTTAAGGAAGCCTTTCAAGATATCTTCGACCCCCTCCTCATCGCCAAGACTTCCGAGAGCTTCAGCGGCTTCATGTCGAACCATGCTGGCTTCCTTCTGATTACCAAGTGCAGATGTAAGGGCAGGAATGGAGGCTGGATGGGATAGTTGGCCGAATACGAAGGCGATCTCGTGGCGGAAGAGGTCGGAAGGGTCGTCAAATCCTCGCGCGAGAGCGTGCACGGCAGGCACGGCAGTTGGGAGATCGGGGGGTGATGCGAGATCTCGGAGGGCAAACATTGCTCGGTAGCGCATGAACAGGGGGATATTTGTGTCCATTAATTCATTCCCGAGTTCTTCGAGAGTCTTCTTGGATTCCGGCATTGGTGGTGCAGGGTCGATGGAGGCAAAATCACTGCAACAATGTTAAGCAAGGCACATTACTGTTTGCCTGAGTCTATAGCATAGGCTGCTTTACCTATGGCGCAACTTCTCTTGCTTCCTCTCTTCCGAGTTCTCCCACTCGATTCGGTCAAGGGCAATTTCGCAGGTCTCCACGACCGCCACATTCTCGCCTTTCCGATCTCTGTACTCGCAGAGGATGTCCACGTTGCTGGTATGCCCAATGGCGCCGAGAGCCTCGGCGGCCTCATGTCGGACCATAGGGTCCTCGTCGAGATCGGCTAGACATTGGCGCAGAGGTGGAACAGCATAGAGGTTGCGGGTCTGCCCGAGACAGTATGCCAGTTCGTGTTTGAGCAGGGCGGAAGGCGAAGCGAAAGCCTCCGCAATGGCATCCATAGCAGCCTCGGCGCTGGCATCTTGCGACTGGGTGGCCAGGTGCTTCAGGGA
This sequence comes from Diaporthe ilicicola, assembly GCA_023242295.1. Taxonomy (NCBI): domain Eukaryota; kingdom Fungi; phylum Ascomycota; class Sordariomycetes; order Diaporthales; family Diaporthaceae; genus Diaporthe; species Diaporthe ilicicola. The sequence continues at coordinate 306,027 of JALPVH010000001.1, read as the reverse complement.
GAAGAGAGCGCGAAACCGCACGGGCAGTGGGGTGGCCTCGGAGCAAAGCGAGTCTCGTAGGGCGTTGATTGTTGGATCAACGATATCTGCCGTGGGTGCCATTTTGGCCTAGTAGATGCCAAATGCCCTGAGAATGAAGAGAGGAAACAAGTTTGAACAAAGTAGTCTCGTTGGGTGGTGATGGTCCTGAACGCAACGCGATCGGCGCAGCTACTTTTTCAGAGGGGCAGGCACCACGGGACAGGGATGGTTCCTTACTTAGATGGTGGGGTTGACGCCGACACTTTAGTGCTAACGAAGCCAGGCCAGACCCTCCCTTCGCAGTTAGCTGACTTGCAAGGCGAAAATTTGCTCGGGAACGGCAGGCCCCACTGATGATTGTCTGCTATCGTTTGTAAGTCTAGACCACGAAAATGCAAAACTGCCCTGTGGAATGATGTGCTGTGGGATGACCTCCTGTGCCTGGATGATCTAGGTGTCTCTCGTTCACATTCAGTACCTAGGTATTATTCAACGTTGAGAACCTGCAACCTCTTGGGGTTGCTCAGAGCTGTACGGTGCCATGCAGTGCATAGTACCGAGGTAGGTACTTGGGTATACACCTGTGTGGGTGGCTTCCCGAAGGCCGGCTCCGAGAAGCGACTTACTGTTGCTGACAAGCCTGTGACTGCCCACGAGAGTATCTATACAATGAAAAGGCGGGGTGAAGCCTCCGTGACAGCTTATGTACAAGTCAAGAGGCTGGCTGGTGCGATCCTCGGGAGGCAACAGATCGACCTTTTTCAAGCTTCACGAGGGGCCCAGGTGTTTTTGGGTCAGCGGCCCTGCTGCAACTGGCATTACCGAGTCACAGGCGAGATTTTGCGATGCCGGTGTTAGAGCCAGCAGGTGCTGGTGCAAATACGTGTAGGCGCCTGCCAGTCCACGCAGTTTAAGCTGTAGCTGCCCAACTGTGACCCATGTCGCACTGCGCAGCAGTAGCCCAGCGCCAATTAGAGGCCCGGTAAAGAGCGGACACCCTTGGGGAGAGAGGGGCGAGACCTCTTATTTTCACCTCCCTTCTGTTGTGGCTTCCCCTCCACTCGAAAAATCTAGCTCCGCAATTTGGTCTATAACCACAAAATCCCTTTCCTTTCTCCTAGAACGCTTCACTCCTGGCCTTGTCGTCGCATCCATTCCCCTCCATCCTCTATCCCATCAGGCAGCCTCACCCGTCAAACTTCATCAAGATGGCCGACGACGCTCAGGTAAGCAACAAACCCGTCTGGAGCCCTGGTCCGCCTGTTTTGTGGCGGGCGCAGCAGGGCACCCCGCATCGCACCCACGTACGACGGCCATGATACAGTCGCCTGTCGCCCGTGACAACAACCTCTCTCTCGCTTCGCAAGCTGACAATGCCTCTCAGCATGAACACACCTTCGACTCGGCTGACGCCGGTGCGTCGCTGACGTTCCCCATGCAATGCTCTTCCCTCCGGAAGAACGGCTTCGTTGTCATCAAGAGCCGTCCTTGCAAGATCGTCGACATGTCCACCTCCAAGACTGGCAAGCACGGTCACGCCAAGGTCCACTTGGTCGCCATCGACATCTTCACTGGCAAGAAGCTTGAGGAGCTTTGCCCTTCCACCCACAATATGGACGTCCCCAACGTCTCCCGCCGCGAGTACCAGCTTGTAAGTCGAGGCCCAGGTGGTTGTGGGGCACGTGGCTTCCCTCTCTAACACATGCTTCCCTAGCTCGACATCTCCGACGATGACTACCTCTCCCTCATGACCGATGACGGTGACACCAAGGATGATGTCAAGGTCCCTGACGGAGAGGTTGGCGAGAAGATCATCCGCCTCTTCAAGACCGAGGAGAAGGACACCAGTGAGTATTATCCGAATGAGTGGATAACGCCTACATTATGCTGACAGCTTCAACCAGACGTGGTCATTCTGACGGCCATGGGTGAGGAGGCCGCCGTTGAGGCCAAGGAGGCCCCCAAGCAGGGCTAAATGCTATCCTCAAAAGACGATGACAACCTCGGGAAACGACCGGATTCTTGAACAGTAGCGCTTACGATCAGTTGCGGCAAAGCTCATGTTGAGGATACCTCGTCTTGACATATTGTGGGCCTGCCACTCATTTCCTCTGATCCATGGACTTGATAATTTTATTTGATAGCACGTGAAAGACGGGCTCGCGCGAAATCCAATCTGCGATTTTCCCATCTAATTGGCATGCGACAAAACACTCCCATTCGGGGAGAAAGAAGATGGTGTGTCCACGGGAATAAGAGTCCATCTGAAATGAGACTATACGACAAATGCGCGCAAGACGAATGAATGCTGGTGACATGTAACAGCGACTAGTCTCCACGGCTGACATACCGACACGCCGGTTATGCCCGCTCAGATAATGAGGTTCCACATCCAATCAAACTGGATGATGGATTCTTGCAGTATATTGACAGCTGTAAACAATCCCTGCGGGTGTGAGATGGCATTATTGTGACTACGCTGTGAATAGGCAGATGGCTGGCCCCGCCCTTTTTTTTTTGTCAATGGCACACTGCTTTTAACTCGAACCTTTCAATAACTTCTATATATTTTATACCTGTTAATGACCATCTGCATCAAAGAATAGGTTTTGTCGCCAAGAAAATAAACATTTCTTCTCCGCTTTAACCGCTTACGGGATGCCACACACATAAGCAACATGCGGTAGCTCGCAGCTATACCTGTCTATAACTTACCTTATTCCTAATATATAGACCTCCTTAAGGGCAAAGCTAAGCATAACTTAGAGTTAGTGTTTAGCTTAGGTGGGGTTAAAGAGAAAAAAATAGCTTTATAGCTAAAACGGTTTATAATTAAAATATAATTTTATATAAAAAGGAGAAATATTTATAAAAAAAAAAGTTTTAATTATATTAAATGTTTTATAAATTTTTTAATTAAAATAAAAAGCTAATTTATATTTTATAAATTTTTATTACTTTTTAAATAGCTTTAAAAAGTAAGCTTTACTTTTTAATTCTTTTTAATTAAATACTTTTATTTTTTTTAAAAAATTAAAAAAATTAAAAGAATATATAAAAAATATATTAAAAAATATTTAATTTTTTTTAATATTTACTTTATATATAAAACTTTACTTTAAAGTGTAAATATATAATTATATATATCGATTATTTTATTTATTTAAGTTTCTTTATTAAGCTAAAATAATAATAAATATTTAAAAAAGATAAGGTATAATATATCTTTTAAATTAATATAGTAAGTTTTACTATATAAAACTTTTTATAATAACTTATTAATTTTTTATAAGCTTATCTATAGTTAAAAGCCGCTATTCTGCGCTAATAGCTATAACGTTAAGCCGCGCCTATTTACGCTAATACTTTTAATAAGTGTTAAGGTTAAAGCTATCGCGAGCTGCGAGCTAGTTTAACGCCGTTAAGTATTATTAATATACAAAAATGCTATTGCTATATAACTTAAGCTTTTAAATATAAGTTACTTAAAATAGGCGATATTAAAAAGCCGCTATTACCCTAACTATATACTTTTATAGGATATATATAGGTTTTAGCTCTACTTAAACATATATTTATTATAACCTTTTCTGCTATATTATAAGACTACTCGAAAGTAATTATTTAGCCTACCGCGCCATTAAAACCGAGATAACTGCTAGTTAAGCTTAAATTAGCATTTATATACGTTTAAAACTTAAATAAGGCTACTATATTTCATTATTAAGTATAATATCTAGATATATAAATTTAATAGCTTTATAGCTATAGAAATAAACTTTATTTATAATAAATAAATTTTTACTTAAGTAAAAAGTTTTCTTATTAAAGCGAAAAAGTATAAAAATAAAAATTCTTTTTTATTTAAGTAAATCGATATATTTATTATTATCTTAAAGATATATAAAGTTTATTTTAAAGAAATAAATAAATTTATCGCTTATAAAGTAAAAATAAATAATAAATCGAATAGAAAAAGAAAGATTAATTATTTATTACGCTTTTTTAAAAAGGTTTACCTTTTATTTAAATAAATTAAAGAGATAAAGCTTAATTATAAAAATATAATATAGTTAAATAAAATTTAGTTTTAAAAAAATATATAATTATAAGTCTTTTAACTTTATATTTAAAAGGGATAATTATATATATAAATTAATTTAAAGTAATAATTATTTTTAATTATTAAAGCTATTATTAAAATAATAATTATTATTAGCTAGCTATTTATATATTATAAGTAGTGGTTAATTAATTAACTATATTTATTATAGTAATTATTAAGTGAGTGTTATAGTAGCTATATACTTTATATTAAAATTATTACTTAAAAAGATATTAAGTTAAAAAGTAATTTAAAAAAAATTATTATTTATATAAATATATTTTAAATTTTTAACTTTTTTAAACTTTAGTTTTAAATAACTTTTTTAAATATTAATTTAAATTCTTAATTAGCTAGGTTATACTGCCTCCTTAGCTATATAAATTACTAAGTATACCCAGGCTTTTAAAACAGCATGTATTGAACGGCGTCTAAACATTTAAGATAAGACTTTCCGACGGTAACACAGCTTTCAACTCCTTGCCCTCACAACTCCGTCGCAACCCGGCCATAATACAATGACTGGGCGCAGAAGAGACCAAGATCTCCACCGCTTCCCCGCCGGTGAACGATGCGACGAATGCCGAGCGAAAAGATGGTACGCAGAAAGCGGGCTAAGATACTGTCAAAATGGCCATCGCATTGAGGTGAGAGTGATCCAGGACAGCATTGCGCAGCTCATCTTTCTTGCTAACACTGGCTCCACAGGGCTACGTTGAATTCGACATCGACGAGGAGGAAAATTTTGGGCAGCACGGCAAGGTCACGCGCAAGGAACGAGAATCCAGACAGAAGGCAACGCGACACCTCTCTGGCAACGCAGCGCGCGAGCTCTACCTAGAATGCCTTCAGCTTGTCCTCCGCAAGCAGGTCTGGTGGCTGGTGCACAACAAAGGCCTCCCAGGGGAGCTGGAAACCGTCATCCGCGACCTCTGGGACCTGCGCATCCGGAGCCTTGCCGGCCTCAGGAGGGCCGCGGACGAGACTGACATTGAGTCCGCGTTGGAGTCGGGTGCCGAGTCTGGGACCGAGCTTTTCAGCTCGCAGGCCGGGAGCGAGAGTGATGCCTCCACCGCCACGACGAAGACATCGGTCAGTCGCGGTAGGAGCTGGACCTCAGAGCCCGGGCAGGATTGGAATCTTCCCGGGCTGTTTCACTGTCTCGCGCTTTGCTATTTGGGATGTCTGTCGCTGAGCCTGCCAGTGCGCGTGGGGCACGTCTACAATTGGGCCAAGAATGACCACTTGCTCTTTCTTGGGGCTTACGATGAGCTCCCTGACCAGATGATGGGCAGGCTGCCTGGCTCTTACCACAGGGCTCTCAAGGTGACGCACACCTCATTTCGGGGCGGAGAGCTGCACCAAGCGGTGCTGGAACTCGTCCTCGAGTATCACTTGAATTACGAGATGGTATTCCCTCCGCTGAATATGCCCCTTCTCTTATTGCATTATTTACGAGAACTGGCCCTACCGGGTAAGTTTACCGCCATTCGGAATGCATCGGCCAGAGAGCTAAGATTTTCCTAGCGGAGGTGTACGTCCATGTCCGAGCAATGACAAGACTGTTGCGCCTGGAGTCCACCTTCAATATGCAGAGGAGACGATTCAAGCTGCTCGACCACCCAGATATTCTCCTGGTCTCCTGCGTTGTGTTCTCAACAAAATTACTTTACCCGTTCGACTGTGAAGAGCGGCCTCCGGTCAGCTACCGAGACCCTTCGTCCCTGCAGATCGACTGGGAGAAATGGCGAGAGCTAATGAGGGACGAGGAGTCTGAGGGATTGGAAAGGCGTGCGATAAACCAGTTGAGTCCCGACGACGCCTGGACCATGAGCGATAGGAAGATTGATGATTATCTCGACTGGTACGAGGAGACACAGATCAAGTCTGGCATGGAGACGCAGGAGCTCGAAGAGCTGTTTCCGCTAGCAGACAGGCGGCGTCAGGATCCTAGGCCTGAGCTGACTGAGGAAGAGATAGACGAGCGTCTCAGGACTGCACAGAGTTATATCACATCTGTAGCCCCAGAGAAGGACGTTTGGGTCAAGAGGGCCGGCGACGACCACGCTGTTTATCGCTCCGTTGACGACTTGCCTGATACTGCGAAAGCGTTCTACGAGAAGGCGGCGGACCTGTCCGGGCTTTCTGTTGCAAAACTCCTGAAAGCTGTGCATGCTTTGGAGTCAAGGGTTTACCGATGGAGCGGCCGGGAGAAGAAGGCTGTGCGGGAAGCGACCCAGTCTCAGGCTTCTGATTGATTCATGTTCGCAGGAACCTCTGGGGTTTTCAGATAGATGGCCCGCAGACCATTCCATGATCACAATTCACGTGTAATCATCCTCCATAATAAGCAGTCTCAGAATCAAGCCATTCCATACAGCCTTCACTGTGTTCTGATGCATCTTTGTTTTGCCATACCAGCCTCACGATGCTCAGCTTCTGTCGGTTGCTGTTCGTTACGTGCTTCCAGGAGCAGGTTCACTGCGTCACCTCGGACGCTATCAAAGAAGAGATCTGTTGCTGAGGAGGTAACAGATGAAGACGTAAAGCCACTGAAGATGATCAGGGTCTCATTCAGACTTAATCATGGGTCTTCCCATCTAGACCAGACTGCAGTCTATAGCCCAGATTACCGTCCGCGGACCGACCAGGGTCACGTGCCGCGCCCGCGAGCAAATTTCCACGTTTGATTGGCTCCTTATCAAGGAAAAGCGGGGCCCTAGGGCAACCAGCTACCTTGGATTTTTCGGTGTTCAGACTCCACCCATCTTTCCCGTCAGAGGGAATCCGATCTTTCAGGAACCGTCCGTCACCTCGCAAACCACAGTAACCGCCAAACCCCCCACGAGGACGAAGCATTCAAGAGTGAGTCCATACCACAATGATGTCTCCATCGTGTATCTGAATGTTGGTGTCTTATGGTACTGACAGAAATGAACTCACAGTGCAGATGTAAGCGTTTTTCCCGATCCGAAGCGAAAAGTCGACCGATTTGCCGACCGTACTGACCTGACGACGAACAGCTTCGTGAAGACCCTGACGGGCAAGACCATCACCCTTGAGGTGGAGTCTTCCGACACGATCGACAACGTCAAGTCCAAGATCCAGGACAAGGAGGGGATTCCCCCAGACCAGCAGCGATTGATCTTCGCCGGCAAGCAGCTTGAGGATGGCCGAACCCTCTCCGACTACAACATCCAGAAGGTCAGTGGAAACGCAGCATCGATGGCCCTGTAGCGAGGCGAGGGATCTGGCTCCTGTCTTCGGCGGACGATTCCTGGACGGACATGCGAAGGCGAAGGCGAGCGCGTGGGCACGAAGGCTGACAGTTCATTACAGGAGTCCACCCTCCACCTGGTCCTCCGTCTCCGTGGTGGTCTGATTGAGCCTTCCCTGAAGGCTCTGGCTTCCAAGTTCAACTGCGACAAGATGATCTGCCGCAAGTGCTACGTATGTAGACCACCATGTTCTGGCGTCACCGCACCAGAAGTACTCACTTGAACCCAGGCCCGTCTCCCTCCCCGAGCCACCAACTGCAGGAAGCGAAAGTGCGGACACACCAACCAGCTGCGTCCCAAGAAGAAGCTCAAGGTACGTCTCCTGGCTCCTTGTTTGTCGACAGAGGTGATGGAAGTATACTGACCAATTACTAGTAAATGATTCTCATGTCTGGCGTCTGGGTGGTTCTGGTATCACGAGTGGTTGGCAAGGGAAAGCACTCATGCAAGCAGTCACTTGCGTTCTAAGATAGCACATCAACAGAGATTCGTGCTTATCGGAATCAATGAGATGAACATACAAAATAATGACTTGGTCTGTGAATCGGTGACAGGAGTGATGACAATCAAAGAAGATCGAGACCATGAGATGATTAGCGTGAGCAGTGAGCGTGAGCAGTGAGCGTGAGCAGCGAGCGGCTTCTCAGCCTTTGCAGATTGACACAGAGGATCATACTCTTTGTCTATACGGCTGCTCAGGGACTCGAAGAGTGAACGGAAGAGACCACGGAAGGCAGACTTGCGCACAGAATTGTAGCCTGGGATATCCCACAGCTTGTTGCTCCTGCATTCCACAAAGCTTTTGTCAGAGGAGTCTTTCCCAGAGGAGTCTCTCCCAGAGCAATCTGTCTACAGAAATGTTCCATACGATTGTTGAGCTGCACGATTTCTCAAGAACATATGCCCCTGGGCAAGGGTTGGCATGGGACTCAGATTATCATGCGTTTCGCAGATGCAGTTACTCTGATAACCTACTTAGGGTTTGTTTATTATGGTTCATTTTTGATCTCTATACATAAGTGTAATTTTATTATACAGCAAAAGCAGAGCCTATAATCAGCTTATTAATAGCAGATTTAATAAGTGAGTAAGGATAGTCCTATCACTTATATAATATAGCTAGGAAAGGTATATAGCGTGGTTTAAAATAATAAATATTTAAAATATTAAGTTTCCTCTTTTTTTTATAATTAACCCTTTTACTTATAACTTTTTTTTTACCTCCCTTCTTTATATATATATATATATATATATATATATAACTATTTTATTTATTTATTATTTTAAAATAAATTTATTTTAAAATAATAAATAATTTTAAAGGGAAAAGAGAAAGGGTTAAGTAGTATTAAATAAAATGTATATAATAAAAAATTTAATTTTTTAAGTAGTTATTACTCTAAAACCCTATAGGTAATACCCTCCTCGGCTCTCATCCCTGCTGCAATCAACCTCCTGAGACATCACTTGGGCTTCACAGCACATTGGCTCGAATTATACACCAAGTTATGTGGATTTTCAGAGTAGGCTGGCCTAAAAAGAAAAGAGAGGAAGAGCGCTTCGCCGAAGCGTGTGGGTGGCAGGTGTAGGCAGCGGGGGCTTTATCGATAAGGGGGGCTGCAGGGCCCCTGCAGCCCCAACCACGCTAGCCCTCAGCAGCCAGCCCTACAACCCCAACTCAACTTGCAAGCTGGCGACAGCTGCATAAGGGAGGTCAGTTGCAGTCCATTTCCCAGACGTCGCAACAACACCTTGACGCAGCGCATATTCACATTCCTGGGCTTTCATATGATATCCTCTTCATGCACCTAGAATTCATAGCGTCAGCGTTGGAAGAGGCATCCAATAGTGATTGTGCAAAATGTCAGGATCCGGGTACGATGCCGTGGTAGACGTGGACGACGAGGTAAGCCGCCGATCTGGCAAACCGCTGCACAGAATCCCCCAGTCTAACGAATGCTCCGCGCAGGGTGACCTCGGCCACACTGACCTGCAAGACGACCTCGAATTCCACAACTCGAACTTTTCAGAGTCGACGCATGCGATCCGCAAGGCCCCCGGGCCCTCGGGCCTGCCACTGCCGGCGACGGCCTCGACGTCGGGCAAGCGCTACCTCTGGTCGATATCCTTCTACGCACAATTCTTCGACGTCGACACGACCGCGGTGCTGCAGAGGTGCTGGGCGGCGCTCTTCCCGCGGGCCAACTTCCTCGACGTGCTCGAGGGGAACCCGGACCTCTACGGCCCCTTCTGGATCGCTACGACGGTGGTCTTTATTCTGTTCCTGGGTGGGACCATAAGCAAGTACCTCGCCACGACAGGGCAGGAGCCGTTCGTATATGATTTCAAGCTTCTTAGCGGTAAGCCCCCGTCATATTTCATCCGCTATACAGCGGGCTATACAGCGGAAGAAAGTATCCGTCTGCTGACGCTGTGATGCATCCAGGCGCCGCTGGCCTCATCTACGGCTACACCCTGTTCATTCCCGTGGCCCTTTACCTTGCCCTGCGCTACTTCGGCTCCGAGTCAGCCAACCTGCTCGAGTGCTGGGCGCTCTACGGCTACTCCAACCTGATTTGGGTGCCCGTCGCCCTGATCAGCTGGAGCCAGATCAGCATCCTCAACTGGGTGTTCGTCGGCGTCGGGTTCGGCCTATCTGTGGCCTTCCTGCTGCGCAACCTGTACCCGGTCCTGAGCGCCACCGACAAGCAGACGAGCAAGGTCCTCCTGATCTTGGTCCTGGTCCTGCACCTGGCGCTGGCTGTCGCCATCAAGATGTTGTTCTTTGCGCACGGGAGCTTGATCCCGAACGAGCAGCCAGGAAGCGGCGTCGGAGGTGGCGGTGAGGAGGGGAAGGCCCCCGAACAGCCTCCGCCAGCGTTCTAGAGAGTTGAAAGGGCGGCTTCGAAGGGAGATTGTTACGCCCGAAGCATGAGGCCAAGGAACTGTGGGGCGCTATGTTTTTTCGAATGATTGCATGTACACTAGGCCAATTGGACGGCTGGTCTGTTTTGCTGATCCGAGGAAAGCATCTATCAACGGGATATCATTTTCACGGCAACAAATCCCAAGTAGCATCGCTACCACGCTGTACAGCAACTTGTTTTCCCGTATTCGCGTGTGTCGGAGTCTACGGCGGTGTACCTCCACCGGCACCTCTCCCCCGCAACCGTATGTGTAGGCACAAATGTCGACATCACCTCCTCTGCACCTCGCCCCCCTTCCCAGCCCAGTCCAGCCAACTGCCGGGGTACTCGCCCACCTTGGACCAGCCGGCCGCCTTGGCCAGCCCCGCCGCCGCACGGCTGCGCACGCCGGCCTTGCAGTAGAAGACGACCTCGTCGTCCTTGCCCGGCCGTGGGTACCCGAAGCGGTCCTCAAACTCCTCCTCTGTGATGTGGAAGCTGTCGGGCTGCGAGGTGACAGGGATGTTGATGGCGCCCGGCACGCGGCCGGTCGACTCGAGCTCGCCTGGCTCTCGGACGTCTGTTGGGCGCGGAAGGCATGGCACTTGGAGTCAGCCGGGGGTATCTTCTCAGCTCATTCTTTCCTCGTGCTGCGTTTGGCCTGTTTATAGAGGCGGTGGGGGGGGGGAGTGTGTGTACATTCTCGGTGTGAAGGGGGGGGGGAGACGGAAAGAGGGGTTTCGTGTCGTACCGACTACTACCACGTTGGGTTTCGAGTCTCGTGTGAGTTTCTGGATCTGTGTTGCCCGAGACCGGGAGCTCGTCAGTCTTGCCAGTCTTGCCTGTCTGCCTGTCCATCACGGAATGAATCCTCCCGCTCCCCCCCGCGATTCCGTTCTGTCTGGCCTCGGGGTTGGGCAATGCTCGACGTACATCTTCAAAGCCCCATATCCTGCTCTCCCCCGGCTGCTGCTGCTGGGAGTACCTCCGGATGCCAGAGGACAGAGCTGCTGCTGCAGCGTGATGCCGCGGGGCCAAGGCCGTCTGCCCGGCCGCTCGCGCCGTGGTGATGCGGAGGAGAGGTCTCGAGCTAGTGGCGGCGCTTCGGGAGCAGCTCTGGCGCAAGGCAATTGCAGCGGTCTGCAGTGTCCGCGCGGATGCCATCTTTTCAGGGCTCGATCGAACGTGTGCCGACGCAAGTGAGGGGTTGGGGACAAGGTGTGTTGTTTTGGCAAGGACGTAGCTTTCGGCAGCAGAAATTGGGCTTTCGGTAAAGCTCTGGAAGCAGCGGCCGGTCCCCTGCTGATGTCACCTGCGGGCACAGGCTTCGCAAAGGTCGTGGTGGTCAGGGGCCCTGGGATCTTGCGCAGATCTATGCCGGCTGTTCTGCATCCCAGCTCTTTGACAGCTCAAGTGTGACGGGTCGTACCGCAATGATAAACTCTATTATCTCGACCAATCGCCCTTGAAACGACAGTCAAGCTTCTCGAGGGGGATTGGTCCAGATAGAGTTTGAAGATCAAATAATGTTGCTGTCATCGTGGTACCCGTCACGGTCGCAAGGATGTCGCGCATGTAATGTACCCAAAGTCAACGATTGCAAATAATGACGGACGTTTCATCAGCAACGCCCCTTGAGCGGTCTGCCGATACCAGAGACTGAGCTATCTGGCTATCTACCGCACGGCGCTGAAGCGACGCTGCGCTTCATGGAAACCTGAGCCACCGATCCATTCCTCTGAAGCTCAACCGGTAAAAATTATGTACAGTATTACAAGTAAGTATTAGGTTGTGTCGTAACACGGCTAAAACCTTGCGGTCATGATGATAGGTCCGTTATACCAGCCGACGTCCCATCACGAGCAATGCGCTGGCCCTTGGGCTGCTGTGTCTCTCTTACCGCCTTCCTCTACCATTTCCTGTCCTCGAAGGTCAAGGGACAGTCGTCCTGGATTCTGTTAGCTCACCTCTTTCAGAGCTTGGGGCGATGGCTATGTGAGCCAGACTTACCATGGGGAAGATGGTGGCAAACACCTTGATCTCCTCAGACTTGGGTGTTGGGTGGTGCGTCCAGTCCATCAGGAGTGACGCCTTGCCAATCATGAGGGCAAGGTTGAACATTGCGTAGTGCTGTCCGAGACAGTAGTGAGGGCCGGTGCCGAAAACCAGCCAATTCTTTGCGCCCTTCTCCTCGGCATCGCCCGTGTAGTATCGCTCAGGGTTGAAGTCATCGGGGTTCTCGTACACTTCAGGATCCCTCAGTGAGAGATATGTCGAAGGGATAACCATGGCGCCCTTGGGAACGGTATAGGTGTCGGTAATCGGGAATGCCTTCTTCGCGAGGTAGGGCACCATCAGCACGGGAGGCCGGTATCGCAGCAGCTCACGGACAACAGAACGGGTGTATCTCATAGACTCGAGCTGGTCCAGGGTCAGGGCCGCGTGGATGTCACCGTTGCGGGTCAGGTAGTTTTCCTCTCTGATACGGTCGAGAATATCGGGTCGCTGGGCCATGATCTGGAACAACCACGTAGCTGCGCTGCTGGTGGCATCCTGAGACGCGAAGAGGAAAGTGAATACGGTTTGGGCGATCTCGTAGTCGGTGAAGTCTCGTAGCAGAGGTGTCGGCTTCTCGGTCTTCTCGCCCCTGGCTTCGGCCTCGCGCCACCTGCGGGAGTCGACCATGCTCTTGATCCAACCGTCCATGATGCAAGAGACCTCGCCTCCGGCGTTCATACGGACCTTGCTCTTTGCAGCCGCCTTTGAAAACTCTGCAAGGACCATGTCTGCAGCCTTCTTGCCGTACCAAGTCTTGCTGTAGGGAATGATGAAGGGGAAGTTGACCAGTTCCAAGGCCTCAGTAATCAGGTAGTAGTCGTCCGCAATCCTCTTGACACCCTCGTCAGAGACATAGTGGCCGCAGAATGTTCGCAGGGACACAGCTGTGATGATCTCTCGGAACTCAGACATCCAGGGCACCGGCTTGCCACCAGCATCCTTGGTGATCTGAACGAACTTCTTGAAATAGCGGTTGTACACGTCCTCTTGGCCCGGCAGGTAACACTCCAGAGCCTGGCGTGTGAAAAGTCCATTGAGCCCCTTCCGGAAGTCGACGTGAGGCTTGCCATCCAGGAACACCCAGTTGTCGTGTCCCAGGAGCTTGGGGGCGACGTCGACGACGCAAGGCTTGACAAACATCGGCGAGTTGAAGACTTTGCGGGACATGTCGCGAGTTGAGGCAATAATAACGAACCTGTTAGGATGAGATTAGCCCCTGTATTGTCTTGATGAGTCTCGAAACGTTTTAGAAAGGCAGCTCACTTGTGGAAGATAGAAACGCAGCTGAGCTCGCCGCTCAGCCATTTTCCGTAGTATTCCGAAAACTTGGGGTTCATGGACTGCAGGAATGGTCCGATAAAGGGCGCTTTCCAAGATGGGCCCACGATCGAGCCCTTCTGGCGGAGGTAGCTGACTGTAAACGTAGCGATTAGCCGTTGGGGTCTTGTTTTGCAAGCTCAATTGTTTCCCAAAGCCTGCCAAGCTTCCTCCTCTTTCATTGTCCCATCTCTTTCTTAATTTTTTTTCCTAGCCTTTTCTTCGTGTCCCCGTCAATGATCCTTGGTAAAACCTACTTTGATCATAAGCCACTGCGAGGGCCACAACAGTCCACAAGACCGTCCACAGGCTGGCGTGAGAGATCGCGTCCACGACATATTCAAGCTGCAGCGGTATGTTGATATTGCTGTTCTGTGGGCTCGCCAGAAGCGAGGTGAAGCTGGTTGAGTTGGCGTCCATGCCGGGCAGATCCAGGTCGCTGCAGGGGACACAATGCGGAGAAGCTGTGCCTGTCCAAATTGGAGATTTGCCTTTTCTGCGTCTGTCCAACAAAACAACAAAGGCAGACGCCCAAAAAAAAAATTAAAGGGTTGAAGCTCGGAGCTTCGAAGCAAGCTCCTCGTTGGTCGCGAGAAGCGAAACGGTCGCGCAGCTCGCAGGTCGGCTTTGCGAACTGATTCGTCTCCTGAAGGCGCTGCCTCTAGACTGTTGGGAAGGCCTTCGAGGTGCTAGGTCGACTGCTGCGCGTTGAAGGGCGGGAGACGAGGGAAAATGCAGAGGGAGATGCCAGGCGCAAGATCGACCGGGCAGACTCTGTTATTAATAATAACGACCAAATTCCAGAGCAGGGCAACGGCAAGGGTAGACTGGTCAGAGGAGCTCCGTTAAGGGCGAGGGAAGGGTCTTTTGCTGGGTCTTCTGGAGATAAAAAGTGCGGGAACAGGAGATTACACTACCAATGGGATTTCCCACCGTCGGATGCTACAATTGCGATTCAACAGTGCAGGTGCAGGGATCGTTGCCGGCCAGCGGGTGCCCGGTTTGCGTCTTGCTTCTAGCTTCTTAGTCGTGTCTGTTTTGGGATGTGTGGTGTGCAGAGTCAGAACGCGGGCGAGAATCTGACAGTCTTGTCTCGGTGCCAGTCAGTCACTCTCAATTACTCAGGCAGTCAGTGGTCAAAAGGAGCCATCTGCGACTTCGCTTCCATGACCCTATGGCGCAGTACATCGTGACATCAGGGTCTGCGCTGCAGGGCTACCCTACCCGTCTGATGACTACTGCAGGACCTAGAACGGGCAGAGACTCGGGCTCCGTGCCTGGTACCAAGGTGGTATCCATGCGTACCCTTGGTGAACCGGCTCCCGGTGGGAAGCTATGGCCAATGGCAGCTGCCAATTCCACCCCCCCTCTCCCCCCAGTAAGCAGAGGCGGACGGGCTAGTGGCTAGACGGGGTGGACGGGAAAGCCCAGATCCGCATCAGGCCATGGCCGAAGGGTCGTCGTCTTCCGCGCCAGCAGGCGAGGACTGCCCGGGTTGCCTACTAGTCACCGTAAAAAAAAGACCAAAAAACTGTCCGGCTGCCTGTCTGACTGCCAGGCCGCAAGTGATCGTCTATCAAATCAATCACATCACGCACACCTTCACACACACACACACCCTATCGCAAATTGGGTTAATTCCTCGTTGTGTAGAGCCACTCCTGGCATGTAGGCCCCGGTGCCAGGTGTCACAGGCCTGTCCCCGCGCTGCCACAGGTACAGTGCACAACTCCTCATCTCAATCGTGTTGTGATCCGCCATACGAAATGCAGCCACCATTCTACCTCTTGATGCAGTCCGCACAAGCGCAATAGCTGCTACTGCTGCTGCGCCGCAACGATGCATCGGTCTCCAAGACTTTCAGGGGAAGCAATTGACGTAATTTGGGGCCCCGCCCGATACAACCCTCGTCACCGCATGCTGGCGATGCTGCTGCGTATATATTGCGACTGTCGACGACATATCGTATGGTTCGGCATCCCTCAGTCATCTGTCTCGGCGATGTGGTTACATGCTGGGCTGAGGTGTGGATCCCCACTCGTTCTCGAAAGGTTGAGGGAGCTCGCAGCTCGTTCGTCGGTGTTGCCCTCTGGCCCAGCAGTTTGGGACGCCCCTGGACACGGCGTAACGATATCTTGAATACGCCGCCAAGTCATTGGTCAATTGCACTATCGAGATCCGGATACGAGTACGAATAAGACCATTTGCAATCATGTCGTCCGCAAAAACATCCTCACTCATCAAACTACACACACAGCGCTCGCGACATCGCGACGCGAGGGACATGTTTCGATTCCGGCCGACGGCTTGTAGCTCCAAATGAGTTCGTCAGCATCTTGTTGCGCATCCGAACTAGTAGACCAGGCTATACGCAAATAAGCAGGTCAATACGACTTCCGCAGGTCCCGTACGATGCGGCTCCGCCCTACGGCACCCTCCACTCGGGGCATCATATGCATCGACTCTCCGCCTCCTGTGTTTCGATGCCAACGTTGCTCCGAGGCCGACATTCCGCCACAGGCATCCACCCCGACTGTTCGGGCGGAGTCGTCCGTCACCCCATCAAACCCCCGTCACCGTGTTGCTCACCCTCGAGAATCGGCCGTTTAAGTTTGCAATCTACGAGCCCAGTGTTTCCAAGGGCGTGTTTGCGGATAGAATTGTATTAGCGGAAGCTCATGCTTACCCTAGAGGTGACGCGAAGAAGTCGCGGCTCTGGCTGGTGTATATTTTGGTCGTGGCTCTTGGCGTGACTGAACATCTTTCTGCCCACCTGTCAAGGCTTTATGTCTCATTGTCTTCAAGCCACGACTCCCGCTTGTCCTTGGTGACTTTTCGTGTATGGAGTCTAAGCCCTACCTCATGCCAATTGCCCTATCAGTAGAGCTCGTGCTACTCGCATTGCCATCCGTGAGTAAGAAGGGGCAACAGGACCCATTCCAACTCTGTACTGACTGATTCGGGATGCTCATGAGTCTTGACTTTGACCACGTGTGCCTCAAGGGTCGACCTAAATCCAAGTCAACGGATAGTAGATGGAGAGTCATGGACTCTTCTAAGTCATTGAGCCCAGAGCACATGACGCGGTGTATATTGACTTGGCGTTACAGCCAAAGACATGAGCATTCTCGTCAGAGGGTCGAGGGGTACTCCAGCAGTCTGGGTAGTCTAGTCTAATATCACTGCACGCCCGAGTATGCCCGGAAACGTCGGGACGGCGCCGCATGCGTTCACCAGGCTCAACGAAGATGCTAACTGGTACGTCTACTACTCGTGAAAATTAAAGGTCCCAAGGCTTCGCCTATTTTGACTGTGATTGCTGGTTTGGTATCTTGACAGGGACATGGACGACATCTACTGGCGCGGGAAGCATTACCAACGTTTTCATGGTCGAAAGCAAGATACATCTCATGTGTGCAGCGAGAATAATGCTACGCGAGTGATTTCGACAAATCAATTCTCGAGAATAACTAGGTATGGCCGTTAGCAGAGGAATCGTCACAAGGCTTCGAAAGTAACTCACAACCGAGAATCATAATAGTCGTCTTCACGGCTCGAGTACTGAAGTCACTGTTGATTCCGAAGACCTCAAAGTAAATTCAAATTAACATGACGGTTTTAGCAAGAAGTATACTGCCTCACCGTCATCGGGGAAATTTCGGGCCAAGGAACGGTCACAACTGCTTCGTGAAATTGTCTACAAAAAAAGAAAGGAGAAGAGGGGAGGTTTTTGGGAGAGAGAAGGGGGGGGGGGTACCTAAGGACTCTGTGAAAATGCTTGAACATCTCATTGTCTTGAATCGAAAAATGGGATGGAAAAAGTGGACTTTTCATGCAGAGAACTCTCGTCGGTCAAGACGACCGACAGTCAGTGAGGTCTTTCGCACCTTATATGCCGCAGCCCGGGGCATTGTCTGCCGAGTCCAGCGTACATATCTTTTGAGATTGCAAAAGGCGACGGTTGCTGCGGGCCCGGCTCAATCCCTCAGGTATTCTGCTCTACATCACAAGCTTGTCAGTTGTCCTGCGTCTAGGTTGGAGTGCGAGACTCTGGCATCATCAAGCTAATATTGCATATTCACAAAGCAATCCCTCAATGGTCACACATTACCGTTCCCTTAGTCAGAAGACCGTATTCAACACTGATTTCATTTCACTCGCGTAACAGTGGTGCTGCTTCTGCGGGGTGAAGCACGGCTGCATGGCCTCGTCCATGTGGTACTACGGGGGAACACCTGTCATAGGATAACGCAGCGCGACACGATCGACCCGTGGCGGACAGGACATGCAATACTGGGACATGGACAGCGTTCATTCCGGCCGAGAGTCCGTGTGAAATCTCAAACTGAAAGCTGGTATCTATCATGCTACACTAGAAAGTGTCGTCCGAGATGTTCGTGTTCATCTTGACGATTGTAGGACTGTATTCAGACGAATCCTCGGGCTCCATTCCAGCAGTCAGGAGAATATCATCGACAATCCGCTTGCTTGCCTCTCGCGCTACACAAAGCCGTCAGAAAATGTGTGCCACTGATGAAGATTATTGTAATTATCATACCTGGAGTCTGCAGAAGCTTTGAAGGTGGCACCGCGAACTGGATCGTTTTGGGTGGGCTCATCCCGCCATAGAGGCCGTCGTCATCCTCTTCATCACTTTCCCACGTGATATCGTCCGTCTGCCGACCCCTCTTGCCACCACTTGCGTAGACGTCCTTCATCTTCTTTGCAGTCGCGGGTGTCTGAACGCTGACGCCGGGAGTCCGCGGCGCACCAGACGCACCGCTAGGACGTCTGCCGCGGCCGCCGCCATATTTCAACGGAGACATGAATGCGGCGCTGCGAAGTGTCGGGATGACCATCTCGGGGGAGGACTGCGGGGAGTCGTCCCGCCATGCTGGCTGCTTGCCCTTGTCTCTGTCCTGAAGCTGAGGCTTCTCGGTGATCTTCCACTTGATGGGCGAGACACCCGTGGGCTTGTGTGGCGTTGCCTGGATACGGTAGTTCTTGTCTAAGACCCGGTGGAGCAGAGGGTCCTTGTTCTTGTGCGCGGTGGAGAAGATATCATCGTCTTGTGCTCCCTCGTCGGCACCCAGTGAGGATCGTGGGGTCATGGACATGTCAGGCAGTCTGGTAGTGTGCTGGTGAGGCACAATATCGGTATCAGAGTCATCACCTGATGCTTGAGTATCGGAACCCTTCATCTCGCGCCTCAGCTCCTCATAAGGAGAGCCAAGCTTGGCGAACTGTGGCCGTGACTTGGTTGGTGGCGCGCGAGGCGTGCTCCCAGTAAGATCTCCGTCCCCGTCATCCAGCAGTGAGTCGTCCTGTGCTTGGTAAGAGGCATCATGATGGCTTTCTCCACCGTCTGGTCGCGGTGTATAGTCCGCTGTCGTCTCATCATGCTCAGCTGTCTCATCGTGGGCCGTGGTGTCCTCGTCAGCAGCTAACTCCTCATACCCCGACAGCGACACATTTGCTGATGCCTCGAAAAACTGCTTCCAGAACTTTGACGCTTCCCACACGGCCTTTGAGTGCTCTCCATACTGCTCCACCAAGGGCAGGATGTTAGTTGTCACTATGCGGTGTGCCCTGCTGAAGTTCGAGTCGATCTCTGTGCCATGTTAGTACCCCGAGCGATCTGGTTGCGCGCAGAGTAGGATTTCAACTACCTTGCAGGGTAAGTGTGATGGACTGCTCAAGCCTTTCCAGCTCTTCGGTGAGAGTTAGGTTTCTCGCTGCTGAAGAGCCTGGCCTAGACATATTGGTTCGGCTATTGGTTTCACACGGCTTCAAGATTGGGTCAAAGTCGCGTCTGTCCTCGAAGTGGACGCGTTGCGGGGCAGAATGTTGATGCTTGGTGTGTGGGGTGTCGCTTTGCAGGGATCGCTCGACGAGTCGGCGAGCAGTGACGCATGTACCATCAAAGTACCCATGTAATGATCCTCACAGCCTACAAGTCGCCGCCCTCACACTCGGCCCCACAGGCTTTCGTGATCTCTTTCTCAGACGAATTCATTCATAGCAATACAGGGTATATCCAGCATGTAAGCACCTTTTGTTCTCGCTCTAGCCGCTCTTCCTGATTTGGCCGGAATACGAGCCGCCACCCTCAATGCGAATCGAGTGCCTTTCCTCCATCCTCCGGTTACCGTTTTTGAGAAACCTTCGTCCCTCAGGCATGCGCTGGCCCCGGGCTCTTTATCCGCCCCGTCGACCACGGCCCCGACCACGACCTCGACCTCGCTTCCTTCCTCTTCCTGGCCCTCCTCTTGTAGGCCTCACCGCTGGAGCTTCTTCCTCCTGCTGCTCTTCCTCTGCCTCTGCCTCTTCTGCTGGCTCCTCCTCACTCTCGTCGTCATCGTCGTCATCATCTTCTTCCTCATGAGACTCTCCATCCCCATCCCCATCCCCGTCCCCGTCTTGTTCCTCGTCGTCGCCTTCTGCTTCCTCGCGTTCCACAGGTTTGGCCTTCGCCTTCGAAGCTGCCCGTTTCGAGCTCCGTGTACTGCGTGCGCTTCGCGCCGACTTCATTGCTGGACTAGACTGGGCCTCTTCGGCGTCTGCCTCGTTCTCGGCTTCTGAGTCTTCGACCGTGCTAGAGCGAGTCTTCGGCGCATCCACGGCTCCACCGCGCTTCCGTTTTCTCGTCGAGGCAGGAGACTTTTCTGCTGTTGAAGGCGACGATGGCGCCTCACTTGGGTCTGCCAGTGCTCGCTGCATGATCAGGTCTCCATAGTCTTCCCACGGGAGATCGAAGTCCTTAAATCGATCGTCGAAGTTGGGATCTTCCACCAAGTCCATGGTATTCTCTCGCTCATCTATCAAGGGCATGTTGTAGAACTCGTTGAGCTTCTTCCAGATTCCTGGTATGCGGATGTGGGTGTACACGGCGGGGTCGTAGCCATTGGTTCGAAGATGCTCGGAGATAGCGAGCATTCGGAAATGCTTGTGCATGCCTGATTGTGACAGAATTAGCAGGAGCCCGACAATACGACTTTGTGGTCGGAGGTAATGACTGCGCACCCGCTGGCTTCCAACGCACCACTGCCTTGAACAACATGGAGACCTGGTCATCAGTCCATGGCGAAGCCAGATCGACAGTATGACCTAGGTTTGCGGTAGCTGCAGTCGGGGTATCCGCGGCTTGTGGGGTGTCGACTTCCATCGCATCGTCGTTGCTCACGGGCGTGGCCGTGGTCGAGGCGCGAGCCTTCTTTTTGGGAGGCATCTCGCTTGCTCAGGTGTCTGAAAAGCTATCGCGCGGGGGGTGGAGGTGGGGTTCGGCTGTTGAGATAGAGGCAGTCTGTTTAAGTTTAGAGAAGATGCAGCTCTAAATTCAATTGGACACTTCGCGGGAGGAGTTGATGAATGCGATGCGATGCTCGTGTCGCAGTGTAAAAACAAACCCACTTGACTACCTAGCTCAGAAGCTCTCCGGATACAACCATCTGGAGCTGGGGGGTACATCACCGGTACTTTGAGCGATAGAATGCGATAAGGGGTAGGGTCAAATCGGTCCCGACGCGGTTCAGGAGTTCATGTCGACCCTCATCTGAGATGCATAGGTACCTCTGAATCTGTGTCTTTGGAGGGCTGCATTTGGAGGTCATGACTGCTTGATGACGGTGCTCTACTCTTATGTTTCATCCGGTCAGCTCTAATGCATGAGTCTTCGAAAATATGGCGTCATTTGCAACGGAGGATGAGAGTGTTGCCGACCTTTTTATCCAGCCGAACTTCTGGAAGCCGTCTACTTTATTAGACTCACCCACGCCCATCGCGAAAGACTTCTTCGATCTTTCCGATACAGGTGGGTGGCTTAACCGTGTTTGCAATTAGCACAAACCCTGACTTGTTCCTAGACAGGATCGAGCCCATCGTAAACGACGCACTGGACCTCCCAGAGGATGGCTACTTCAAGCTCCCGCCAGACCTCAACGCTGCAATCAGGCTTGAGCAACCATCGGCGGAACCGCCAGGACACATCGATAACGAGTCGTTGAGAAGCCTCGCTTCCGAGTCCGACGTGGACCCTTGGCTATCCCAGCAAGATGCTGCGCCAGAGCCTGCGAACCTCAAGACGTGGGATGGCTTTGATGGCCCTGAAGCTGCTCTCAAGTCATCAGTTTTTATCACAGAAGCTGGCACGAGTGCATATGATTCCTTCCTGGCATCAGATGGAAACCCGTGTAGTGTCCCATCTCATGACTCTTATGAGACGCTGAACTCTTCCGCTTATTCTGCCTGTCTTCTTGCGATGTCACTTGGCCGCGACTCGGTCTTGTTCTCATGGAGCTCAGAAAAGAAGACCTTCCAGCCCTCACTTCCTTTGACCAAAGTACCAGGCTATTCCGGAGAGTCGCTATCTGCCATGTTGCCGCTTTGCACTTCATGTGGCCAAGCCTGTCGGCGTCTGCGCTCATTCATAGACAAGACGTACTCGTCAAGTGCAACTCCGCCCCGCGTTGCGCTTGCCAACGCCCTGGACAACTTGCTACTCGTCATCCAAGATGAGCTTGGACGTTGTGGTCTAAGGACAGTCTCGATTCTCCAGTTGCAGTCACTGGTTCGCCCAGTCTATCGTCTTTTAACCTATTTCTACAAGCTTATCACGAAGATCAAGAGATCCACGAGTGACGCGGAACTGCTTTCCCTCATCTACAACGAGGCCCAGTCAGCAGAGATGAGTGAGCCAGTCCTAAGGGATACCATGGGTCAGATTCTCCGAATCGTCTCGAAACCATGGACTGAGTTCGTTGAAGAATGGATTGGATTGAAACCCGAAGAGGGTATGCGGATCGGAAAAAATGGCCCGGGGAAAGAATTCGTCACGATTGAGAACAGCGTGTGGGTAGATGACCAAGGGTTTGAGCTGGAAGAACCGGGCTATTACTTCGATTCCGAAAATATGCCTACTTTCGTCCCCAGCGATGTAGCTGAAGCAATCTTCGAGACTGGGCGGAGCCTTCGCTTCTTACAAGAGGAACATCCGCAGCACCCCCTGGCATCTATCGGTGTCGTCAACTCGGTCACTGTGCCGAGGCTCGAATGGCAATACGACTGGGACTCTATCACCAGGATCGAACAAAAGGCGCTTGAATATCAGCGTGCAGTGCTGGAGCTGCTCCAGTACAGGCGGGGTCACAGTGAAGACCTTGTTCAACATTTACAAAATGATGTCGTGGTCCGCGACGACAGACCGCTTCAAGTCTTTGGCAAAGATGAGAGAGACCTTGAACAAACAGTGCTAGCCTCGATTGCGAACCTAGACCGACCGATTGAGAAGAAAGAGACGTGGAACCAACTATCCGAAATCCTCAGAGAACACCTCTTCGATGACCGAAGAAAGCAAGAGTCCACGGACGCTGATTTCAGCCCTCACTGGTCTCTGTTGCCATTACTATCCTTCGGCCCTATGGTGTACGCTCAAGCTCGACTTGTTGACCGCGAGTGCCTACGTTTGTTGTTTAGTGAGCACGGCCTGAGACAGCACCTGGGACTCCAGAGAGCGTTTCAACTCCTTGGCAACGGCATGTTTTCAAGCCGCCTGACGAATGCGCTGTTCAATCCTGATATGGACACTACTGAGAGACGGTCAGGCATTTCCAGATCCGGTGTTACCATGGGCTTACGCTTGTCGAGTCGTGATAACTGGCCACCGGCAAGTTCGGAGCTGCGACTCGCGCTCATGGGTCTTCTCACAGAGAGCTACGAGCTTGAACGAGGCGCCGAGCGAAATAGAGGCCCCGAGTCCAACGGGCGTCATGATGGATTGCCAGGAGACCTGAGCTTTGCAATCCGGGATCTGACGCCCGAAGAAATGGAAAGATGCATGGACCAGGGTTCTCTCGAGGCTCTCGACTTCCTGCGGATGTCTTACAAGCCCCCGCAGACGCTGACGCCAGTCATCACGCCTGCGTCACTTGTGAAGTATGATCGAATTTTCAAGCTCATGCTGCGTGTTCTACGGATGCTGTTTGTGGTAGACCAGCTCTTCCGCGATACAATTTTGAGAGCATCATATGGGGCAGCCCTCGACGATGTGTGCGCATCCTTCCGCGTGGAAGCTCACCATTTCGTCACCAACGTTGCCCGCTACTTCTTCGACACTGGCATCGACCGACCATGGCGTCGCTTTACAATGTGGCTGGACAAGATTGAGAAGGGGCTCCAGGACAACGGCCTTGTCGAGGACTCCACCATCGTGAGTCCGAAGAGGCTAGGGGAGGAGCATGAGCGGACTCTCGACGACATGGCGCAGGCACTGCTTCTGAGGAAGCGGCAGCAACCCGTTCTCAAGTTACTGGAGGGAATTTTCACGCAGATTCTACGGTTCGCGAAGCAGTCTCGGTTACACACTCCTAGCGACTACGAGTCTGGGGAAATCAAGAAGCTGTACAAGGCTTTCCGTGAGAAGATTGAGGTCTTCGTCACTGTGTGTAGAGGCATGAGCGAGAAGGCGGGGTCAAGGAAGGACAGAGACAGTGGACGCTCAGAGGAGAATTCAATTGCGATGCTCGTGCTCGTACTGGATATGTCGAATTATTATACGAAGCGCTATGTCTAGCATACTTTCAATGTAGATACTGACGTTCATGAGAGATACAATGGCCTCTGTTGCCAGTGATAGGATACTACGTGCTCCCTTCGGCATACACAGTTCGCTGATTGAGCCTGCAACCACCAGACTCGTCAGGCCTTGGAACACGACATCAGAGTATGGGGTACCGAGACTAGCCGTCTGCAGTGCCCGCAGCTTTCAATCTTTCTGGAGCGAAACGAAACGCGGGTCCATATTCGATCCTAACGACTTCAAACATCCCTCTTTGGAATAACAGGTGGTTCGCCTCATCGACTGAAATAAGGCAAGCAGCTACAACACAAAGGCGAGGCTTACAATTTGCCGACACCCCAGACCTTGCCGTGTACTTTACCAGGTCGGCTTGTAACCAATGCTGGGGATAAACTTCTAGGCCTTTGGATCTAGGCCTTTGAATGGACAGTCTGTGGTACCATTGCGGGAGCAACTTCTCCAGGCCTGCTCTGGCTTCTTGTCTATAACGATTCCAGGTTGCTGTGTGCTAGCGCACATGATCGATCCTTGTGACAAGTAGAATTGCGAGCTACATAATACGCATCCTACGGCATCTATATCGATTCCGGATCACCGGCCCTGGCATCATGGTATTTCTCAAGTGACATGAGAGTGGACATGTTGTCTGATGCCGAGAGTAGTTTGACAAGTGAGCTAGGTGACAAGCTCACAACCATCCTCTGCTTGGCTTCAACATGGCTGAATTCCCTCGATCGAAGACAAACATTCGATATTCGACTCGGTAACCGGACCACGACACAGCCAGGCCGAACGAAGCACGGGCAGACGTGGCCATTGCTGTCGGTGGCAAGCAAATGGAGACAGGCGGTCGATACATGCGTGGATGGACACATACACACAGTCCACAGCAACAACCCCTGACAGGCCTGCCATGTATGCGACGAGTCTCCTGACGATCGTCAGATGCGAGCTCAGCCCGCGTAGCTTTCCATTACAAACTGTTTTTCAGCGCTTAGCGGGATATATTTTCTCATTGGCAGACAGGACCGCTGCATGAGCAGCGCAAGCGGCCACGCAGCCCTGCAACATGCAGAGCCCTCGACAAGGCCTGGGTGGACCTTCTTGAAAGGCATGTTGGCTCAGTCAACCCTCGAGACTGTTCGAGGCCTTGCAGATCCGCTCCTGTGTCGTGCACTCCGCGTTTTGATAGGAAACACCGCCCTCTGGGCAGCGGAAACGTGTACACGGTACCGAGAGGAATAATCTCTCTGTCCCTCAGGGATTTGAAACGCGCGCAAAGATAATACCAGATACACCGACAGACACAGGATTCAATTGAGAGGACAATAACAACAGCACAGTCCAAAACGCGTGACGCGTTCTGGCGCTCCCACGGTACGCGGCAACCCGCAGCTGGGGTTCTTCCTATCCTTCTAGGCGGGCCCACCTTTGATTCTAGTGTTCAGCACCACGCCGCCCGTCATCGCGAGATCAGTAGGGAACTCTGCCCAGCGTATTTTCTCCCGTAGCCGTCGCGATGGGCGCTTTTCCGGCGGCGCACCGAGGCTCAAAGGCACCATGTGCTGGACTTGCATGAACCTCGCTGTCTCGCCCCACTGGGTTGCAAGGCATGTTCGCGACCCCCTGGTGAGGGCATCGTCCACTCTGCGCACTCTGCGCGGAGCGGAAGACACAGTACCTGCCCACGAAGTAACCCCTGCGAGATCGGTGGGGCACAATTGCGTACATTGCCGGGGACAGAACCACACCGCCCGTTGAGCTTCAGAGATGCCTGCGCGTGTCAGGGGCAAAGGTCAAGGGTAGCTTGGAAAGGGTCCTGCGAGCCCGCAGGCGGGAATCTCCATTGTTTCGACGTGGTCACCAGTTTTTAACCTCATGGAACCACCGGTGGGCGCATGTGCAGTACTGTGCAGAAGGGGTCCAGCCACGGAATGGGTATGGTTCGTTGCCCCTTCTGTGCGCTTTCTCAGATTCGAAAGATGCGGCGGAGTTGCTGCGTATGCCCACGACTGCCGGGCCCCAGATTTTATTGCTTGTCTTCACGTCAGACGTGAGATCTGGCGGGACTCACGGAGCTGGCGACTGCTGTCGAGTGGGATCCATAGCTTCCCCAAGAATTGTTTCCGACGCGCCCCAGTGGTTGGGCACCGGAGGAAGAGGATGCTGCAGCAGCAAAGAAGCCCGAACCCCAAACAGACCAAACAGACGGAGTCGAGATGACAGGACCTTTGCCTAGCGCCATGTCATTAACATGCTCTGGTTGAGAATGGCCGTCCTCGGCCAGATTCCAGCCGACTCTCTTGTCATGCAGCTGCTGCCGCTCGTGGTGGTTGACTCGCCCTGTCAGGCTCGGATATGGGAGGGTGTTGAGCTCGCTCCTGAGATAATCACGGGCAGCGATCGATAGCACCTCGCGCGTTCCGTTCATACCCGCGGCCTATCGTACGCTTCGCCCTGCGAGCTTCGGTCCTTTTTCTGAACTCTGCACAGTGAAGTGACGTAACACACGAAATTGCTCGGGACAGACGATGCAGAGGCGAGGCACAGCGGCCTCATCATCTCGCCCATTATTCAGACATCTGTAACCGGGCCGCAGCAATGACTTGTGGTGGGCCCGGATATCGTCCGAGGGATGGGCGTGCAGCGACTCAAACACCACACTGTCGAGTCCGGCCTGTTGACAAGTCAAGCCGGCCTGTTGACCAGCGCCTCCGGAACTGTGCTCCTCGTTTCCGCCGTCGCCCTTCATCAGGAGGCCGGTGACAGAATGCAGGTGATGCGCTGGGAACTTGGAAACCAATGACTCGTGGTATCGTGAGAATCGCCAGGCTGCGGAAGTCGCTGGACGATCCGCCTGATTATTGCTGGTCAACGCCAAGACATTTCTATTTCGATTGCTGAGAGCTCGACGCGAGCCTGGAAGTTGTTGTCTCCCGAGTCGTTCTGGTCAAATGTGCTCATCGTGCCTCGTCACTCGCCATCTCGCCCAGAGCCCCTTGAATCTCGGGGCAGCCACCTGCTCTATTTCGTAATTATGTCGCATGCAAATCGATGCGGAATACAGAAAGGTTGACTCGAGGGACAGCTTGCCCATGTACTTGGTACATTGGTCGCCCTGCTCGCCGCAACGAGGCGTGGTGTGGTGCGCATGGCATCACAACGTAATATCTGGACGCAGTCGGAGGTTTATGCCATGAGGCTCTGCTCTCCTCTCTTGCTACATTCGAGCAGAATTGGTGGGAGCCCTGTGAAAAAGTAGAGATTCTCGACCAGAGAGGCTGGTTTACGGAAGAGATGCGAGGCGACTGAGACGAGGTGACTTAGATGAGACTATCAACAATTCCCACCACACGGATATGAAGGTTGCAAAGTAGGCCAATTAGCACCCGGGACTAGGATTGGTCGCATTCTTCCATCTCTAGGTCTGCTATGATCATTACATTCATTGCTGCTTTTGCCGGAACAAAAACGACTCTCCTGGCCGTGGAGGGAGACACGGTAATCAAAGAATCTTTGAGTCGACCATGAGGCTGTCCGCGAGTATCGATGTCCTTGCGAAAGGCTGCTCGCGATTCCAGTGCCAGCATCCGAACGGACTACCTTTCTGGGAAGCGCCGCCGGTGATTTTGCAGGCCGGCAGGCCGTACCAGCAGGGTCCTGGGCGGTAAGAATTGCCTGCCCACTGGCGACAGCCCCTGCAGACATCCGACGGTATCAAATGGATCGGACGGAAAGCTCCTTCGCGTTGTCCTCGCCGTCGTAACGATCGCTAACTTGCATCCGACGAACACACGTGCTTTCCACGGGCGTGCCATACAAGCCTCGGATTCACTTTCCGCATTCATACATTTGTAAATGCCCGGATCCAAGGCCAACGATAACGCTAAGTGCATATGTAGGTAGCAGCTACTGCAGCGCGTTTCGCGAGTGAGCTGAGGTTGGGTTTCAAACTTCCGCCGCTCAACTCTCAATTTCCAAATTGAGGTCTGGTCCGACGGGTATCCTTGTTGAGCAGTGCGCAGTGCCGCGAGCTGCAGCCAACCATGACTGTTGAGAAATTCGACATTTGCAAGCCTCACGTGGCGCTAAGTGAACTCAGACCACACAGTTCCCATCGCCTGTTGTCAAGGACCATGCGAATGAGGGCTCAGCAGTATGTATTGCGTCCAGTCAAAGTGAAGGTCAAGCTGCCCGCAAGAATTCGCTCGCATTCGCATCGAGGTCAACTAATCTCGGTGAGGCATCCGGGCGTTCGTTGTTGCCGGGTTTCGACAAGTCTCCGGCAAAACCCCGGCCAAGAAAGGCGGTCAGCTACAAGAGCCGTGCATGATGTAAAAACTGTGCAACCGAGTAGCCAGGTCAGGACAGGGACGCTGACACCGGCTGGGATGCCGCTAGATGCAATGGCAAATTCCGAAGCGCCTTGACTCGTCTTTCCCGCGGAATAATTCAGAACATCGATAGAAGCAGGTCCGTCCCTGGCCTGCTTGTGTGGTGCTGCGACGGCTAGATGCTCTTGTGCATTATTGTACTCCTAGTATATATGGATTCCGCAGATCAGAAGAGGGTCATGATGGTGCCAGATCTCTCAGATGGATGTTCTCCAGACTCCAGCGTCTTCGTGATCCGTTCTGGGCCACCAAACAAGCTGGTCAGTGTTCCAGGATGGCTACCCACCGGTTCGTCGCCCATACGTGCAATGTACATGGTGGTAGTGGTGCGCATAGAGTCATCCCGACGTGGTTAGACCCTCGTCGCTGAGGATTTTTTGAAGGCTGAAAAAGGAAGTCAAAGTCGTGGTCGCACCGACTGACAGTCCCTAACACTAGGACAACGCGTGGTTGACAATTGCCCGGCAGCCTGAGGGGCCTAGCAGCAGTACCGAGTGATGGGCGCTGTTACCGTAAATCGCTCCACCAACTGTCCCATGCTTATGGCTCGTTATTCCTTTTGGCACCGTGCTCCGCTACTGACGGCAGACACGCAGGTGGCCAGGGTCGATGCAACCGCACGATCTTGTGCGCTCGCCAACCGGCACGCCGCCACAAGCCGGGGGGTGCAGGATGCCACCAACCAATCACTAAACCAATTGCGCCTTCATTTCACAAATCGGAAATGCCGGCTGATCTCCGAGGAGACAGCCACTGCGAGCGCGCAGAATGCACCAGCAAAGTCTCGCTTTTTCACGAGGCCATCGGGGAGTCGCGCGGCCAGAGGTTTGTTGAAGGTGTTCCTGGACTGGACGAGCCGGACTGTGCATGTAGCAGTACACCACTCACAAGGTTTCAAATCACTGCTCCACCTTCAACGTGCGCTGTCTTGGAGTGTTGGGTGGGTTCGAGAAGCTATGGACAGCACGTCCCTGGCTGGTGGAGTGCGTAGGCGGCAGGGGACAGCGGCGGGTGAGGGCCCACTTGGAGCTCTGTCAATGTCAATCAGCGCAAGGTCAGGGGCAACTGTCGGGCAAGTTCCATGGTTCCAAGCTCGCTGCAGTGCTCTTCGGAAGAGGTTTCGGCGACTTCATTCGAGGAGTTGGAATGTCTCTCCCCTTCTAAGACCCTCTGAAGCCCGTCGCCCCAGGCCGAATGGTCCGACCTCGAATCCAATCTCGCATGTGCGAAATACTTGGTCATCTCTTTCGCTGTCATAGAAGGATCAGCTGCGATGTAGATTTGGTGTCGTACAAGATCCTTAAGCCGCGTGCTAGCGAAAGTGGATTCGTGATGCCGCCGAAAGAACGTTCGGATGGGGCTTGATAGCTTCTAGACGCGGTACATGGCACAGATGTACAGAGCCTATGGGGCCCTTTCCGAAGATCGTCCACGCTCTCGGGCTGATGGAGCCACAGGGTCCTCCACTAAAACTCTTTCCGTGAACCCTTGGGGAAAGAATGCCAGGCGGCCAGCCCAGGCGTGCCCACGGCAGCTTGTCACCACATTCGGCCCCTCGAATCCACTCTTTCGACCCCAAACTTCAGAGCTGAGAGAGGGCAACCCCCAAGCTTCTCCAAGATTATGGAAGATCTTTGATGGACCATGGACTCCAAACTGTCAAAATGCCCGAAACCATCGAGCTATTCTGTCTCCATCTCAGTAGAAGCGTGCCGTACCGCAGTCCCATTCTAGCTCCACGACTACTCCATGAAGCATGGTAGGGACGAGGATCGCCCGGGAAAAGTAGTTGTGAGGGTCAGGCTTCTCCGCCACGCATAGTCGGGTTCCCTTAGAAATGCTCAAGCAGCATTTCGAAAACACTCGCACCAATCCTCCGTGGCCTCCCGTGTGCAATCACACGGCCTTTTGCCGGCAACGCAACAAAGAAAACTCCTTTCCCCAATCCGACCTCGGATGTTTGTGATCGGGCTAGGCTTTACGTCATTAGACTGTCAGGAGAGGGCGGTTGGGGGGATGCTCGTCAACACCTTGCTTTAATCTCGGCGTCGATGCTGAACCGGCCTGTGCCACGAGTCAAGCAGTACCAAGGGAGGCAGGCGGGCAGGGAGGCACTCGAGAGCCAAGGCGGTGTTTGGGGCCTGTTTCGCCCTCTCTTGACTCGCAGCCAGGCGTGGGCAATACTGTGTGCCGCAGCATAGGGACTCGCAAGCTGTCACAGGCTCACCATCCCAGGGGTGTGGTACACCGTGTTTTTTTTTTCTTTTTTTTTTTTTTTGGGAGGGGGGGGGGATTTTTACACCACAATCTGCCCTCCATCAATGTCATGCCAGGAAACCAACCACTTCTTGTCCTCCAACAGAGGGTCAGGAGCGTCATGCCTGCCATATGAACCTGGAGCTGATCTGAAATTGAGACAGGGACTTGAAGCAATGTCCGTTGGAGTTGATGGCATTCCCTGAAGTCATCGTGGGCTCATGATCGTGCAGAGAAAGCTCATGCAGTGATTGCTATTCTTGTCAGTTCGTTCCCGTGTTCACGGACCATAGATTGCATCATGCCCTCATGGTGACGGTACTTGCAGGGA
Organism: Diaporthe ilicicola; assembly: GCA_023242295.1. Lineage (NCBI taxonomy): Eukaryota > Fungi > Ascomycota > Sordariomycetes > Diaporthales > Diaporthaceae > Diaporthe > Diaporthe ilicicola. The sequence continues at coordinate 274,788 of JALPVH010000001.1, read as the reverse complement.
GACCTAAGTTTGAACTGTGCCTGGAAGTCAGGATGAAGGGCCCAGTCATTCGATCAGTCGTTTCTGGAAGCATACGAGGTCTGGGACCAACCTTGTTGCTCCCCCAACGCCTAGACGAACGGCTAGTGCTTCCCCCAGGGTTGTGGGACCACTGCATTGTTTGTCAATCTGTAGCACTCCGTGAGGGGAATGCGCTGCTCCAACGCCGGCATGTTCGGGTTGTCTGCAGAAAAAGCTGCTTCTGTTTACTCCTACAGCATACAGCCTCGTGTCCTCACGACCATCGAGATCAGTTCTATGTATTGACACCACCATTGTGCACATCAAGACAGCTTGGAGGACATGAATTTTGAAACCTTGAGATCGACAGTCGAAGGCTCGGGTTGTGACTGCAACCACCCCTTCTTCTCGAGGCAGGGTGCAGTACGTGTTCCGTTAGGCGGCACGCCGGACGCACTGGGCGGCCCTGGGCGGTGTTGGCGGCAGAAAGAGGTCAGGTGTCCGTCATCGTCGAGTCGCGTGGATCTGACACACCATGACACTTGCTTCCTGGATGCTGCAACCCAAAGCAACGGTAGATGACTCGACAATCAAGCATACATAGCATGACAACGACCTTGTTGAAGCTTGATGGATTTCGTGCAGCTAGTTCGCAGCTTCGCTATGCGCATTCAAGAAGCCGGAAGAACCAGAATGATAACGCGTTTCGACTGATTAGATTAGAGAGACAGGATGGCAGATTGGGTGGGCTCTGCATTCAGGGAGGGTGCCGGTACTTTTCCAAGAGGTACTGCCGACGGTTGTGCCGAGCTCGTCACAGCGGTACCTTTGGGGTGCAAGTCGATGAGCAGAGTGACCAGAACCAATGCGCGTCCCACACAACGGTGTCCTGGCCACCTAGCAGGGGTCGGGGATGTAAGATTCGGCCGGCATTGACGTTACACTGGTGCTGGCGCGAGTTTAGGACACTGCCATGACTGCGTCCTGATGCAACAGTCACCAGTGTGTCGAGTGTCGACGATTCGTGTGGCCAAGAAGCCTTCCATCCGCCAAGCTGTCTCGCGCGCACGCTCACTGCGCATCAGGGCTGGCCGACGCCTTTGACGAAGGGGGAGCAGAGGATGGCCCTCCACCATAAAGAGGAATTCAGGGTAAACAAAACAAGCCCAAGCCGTGCGGTGTGGTGAAGCTGTCGTAATGAACTCCGGTCTTCGCTTCGCCCCCACCATCTGAGGGCCAGCGCGTGTTTAGTGCACGAGTTACCACATGAGGTTAGCTCGTCGTGACTGGGTTGATCTCTGCTTTGTCATTGCTTGGAGGTGAGCCGGGAAAACGTTTCGATTGAGGACATGCAATGCAGTCTCTGCCCAGTCTGCCAGCAAGCAGGTGTGACAGCGAAACAGGGCAAAGGCAGCTCTGCACCCAATCTGTCGAGCAGAACCGAACCTGTTTGGCCGCGGCGGTGCCTCGACTGGACCGGACTCGTCGAGTGGTGAGCATTGATGCTGAGTCTCATATCCGCGGATGGGACGGATCGTCGGTTGCCCAGTGCGAATTCGCTCGACCTCATCAGGAGGCCGATGGCGGTGCTTGCTGCGTCAAGCGAGAACGGTGAAACGGGGCGGTCAGCCACTGCACTGCGTTCCTCGTACTGTATACGGTGTCTATCGTATTCCACAGAGATCAGGTTGAAGGGCTTACTCGTGGGAAAGGAGAAGCGAATAGGAGAGCCTGAGGACAGGAAAAAAGGAACAGAAGAGAGGGAAAAGGAAAGAAGAATTTTTAAAAAATAGATTGAAAGGGCGTCTATTGCGCAAAGAGCGAAATATTAGCCCTCGTCTGTGCTGTGCTGCTCCGTTCTGCTGTGCCTCTCTGATGAAGTGAAGTCAAGAAAAGGTGTGCTCTAGATTGAACCAGTCGGCGACGACCGTCCGAACAAAATAAAGAAAATTGGAAGAAAAAAAAAAAGGAAGGAGGAGCTGGCGCCGGTGTGCGATCACTTGGAAGGAGCCTTGTCCTCTACAATCTTATACCGTGCATGGCTCATCACACAAAGTCAAACAGAGCAGGAGCATGCCCCAGGACCGTGTTGACTTGCTTGCAGGCCCTTTCCTGCCATCTCTGAGAAGTCGCCGCGCGGAGTAGAAAGTATCCTCTGGTTGGTTTCGTACATCGCACAGCTGCTGCCAGATCTCGCCAACTTCGAAAGGCCGTTCCTTCATTAAGCAATCAGTCCGCACTTTGCACTCTGCAGCCCACAGAGTCTACCCCAAACTTTATTAACGTCTTCTTTCGTATCCCCCCCCCCCCACACTCCTTGCCATATTGCGACACCCTTAGAGTACCGTCCTAAGCTTCCCGTCCACCCAACCGCTTATGCGTATCCACCAGCACCCGTTTCGGTGCGAAGCGTTGCACGTACAGAGTACTCTGTACAGAGACGCCGAGGTAGGCAGTGCCCAATTGCCCTCCACTCGCAGCAAGCTGCTGGACGCGGAGCGCAGCGCATAGCCTAGAGGCTGAGAGGCCAGCGTGCATGCGCTCGTGCGACCTCGTCACTGTGGACGGACTGCAGAAGCATGGCTATGTCGTACCGGCTCTCTTGACCCTTGGCCTAGCTCGCTTTTTCCCTGTGGCTGCTTCGCACAGGCTTGCAAAGAAACTTCCTCCCTCCATGACCGCACGAGGTGGTGCACAACATCTGATACAGACGTCTTTCCAGAAACTCTAAACCTCGAGTGGACGCCGCCGAACACAACCTCGGGCGAGCTCTACGCAGTCTGGCAGAGCGTACCGCACACGGTACTCAGGTAGCGCAAGCCCCCCTGCCACCCTCAACCAACTTCCCTGTCCACTCAGTCCACTTTCGATCAATCACTTCCCGACCTGGTCCCTTCAAGACGAGGGTACCCCCCGAGCCCACCGACGTGCACCCAGGCTAGCGCCCTTCGCCCTGCTCCGTACCACTACCTGGCGACTTTGTAACTCAACGGCTGTCAGGAGTGGGTAACGTCGAGGGTGAACCCACTTGAAAACTTGCCCACTTGGCTCGGTACCTGGCAGAGTTTTTTTTTTTGTACTGGCGCGACGCTTCCGACAGAAAAAAAAAGAAAGGAGAGATATTTGAGGTACATCAACCCACATCATCCCACCTCCCTCCCTCGTCCATCCATTTGACAGAGTTTAGTCTCCACTTCGACATCTACTGCCGGGACCCAAAAAGGAGGAACGCCTTTGTCCACTCCACCAACACCTCCCAAACGGTCTTCAGCCTCATCTATCCACTTCTTACTACAACCCGCTACCACCGCCATACCGCATCTCCACCGTGGGGGATCCTCAGACGCGCCTCTGCACACAGCATCGCGTTGGCCCTCGAAACACCAGCACAAACATCGCGCAAACTTTGCTGCCTACCCCAAGCCAGCCGTCCAGTTTTGCGTGTTTGTTTGCTTCGACCTCTGCCACCAATCACACAATTAAACCCCTCCAGGCCTGCGCGCCCGTTTCCTGTCGCCCGAGAGCAATTGCGAGACTGCTCAGCCGCCGTGGCCACAGAACTCGAACAGAACCGCCTGCGCAACCCTGTTCTTTCATCCCCTACCGTCCCCTCGAGACCACCGTTCGAGTCCCTAGCGCCCATTCATTCCTCGGATGCTGCCATCGCGGTCGTCGCATCAGGGTAGACATAGAGCTGGATTATGGAACACAACCACTACTCGTCTAACGTGATCAACACTACGACGGCTTCTTATCCATCCCACTCGGCGATCTCCCCCCACCACCTGCAGAACGGCCAGAACCAGACTCTACCACCTCTCCAGCCTCACAATCCAGCCATGTCTATGTACGCGAGCCACCCGCACACTCCTCGCACGCCTGCAACTCCGAACACTCCTGCCTCCATGGGCGGCTACGCACCTCCTCCGCCCCAGCCCTCGGGCAGAGGATCGTATCCGATGATGCACAACCCTTACCAACACCAGCAATCCTACGCGACCTCTTCCGCCATGATGCCCCAGGCCTCTGTGTCCGCAGCTCACCCTCAGCCGATCGCGCCGGCACCTTCTCCAGGTGGCCGTGTCCCACCTGTCCTACGACCGATGCCTGCCGGCGGTGTCATGCCACAGAGTGGCTTGGCCTCTCCTTACGCGCAAAGCCCTATGATGTCGCAGCCATCGATCCTCCACCAGGAGAATGATCAGCCTACTCATGTAGTCGGTTCCCAGGGTCGCAGAGGTATCCTGCCCAGCGCCCCAGGCAGGCCCGCGGCTCCAGCCCCAGGCACCGCTGCGGCCAAGGCCCAGATCCCTCAAAAGGATGCCGATGGGAAGTTTGTACGTACTAGTTCATGCCTCCTACGATGCCCTCTCCCGCACTGAAAGAGCATCTACTGTAATCCATCGTTCTGGGCCCCGTGACAGGATGCTAATATGTAGAAGCCTTGCCCTCACTGCACGAAGACCTACCTTCACGCGAAGCACTTGAAGCGTCATATGCTCAGGCGTAAGTTGTACTCTGCGTCATGACAGCCGAGCGACACTGACCTAATTGACAATAGACACTGGAGACCGTCCGTACATGTGTGTGCTCTGCAGGGACACGTTCTCCCGAAGTGACATTCTGAAGCGTCACTTCCAAAAATGCTCGATCCGTCGGGGCAACCCTACAGGAGCCAGCCATCTGTCTCATCCCCATGCGCACGTCAAGAAGGCGCAACAGGCTGCCGCCAAAGCCGCGCAGCTTGGGCACGATGGAGACATGATGAACGGCATGAACAATGTAACGGGAAACCCCCACATGGTTCCCTTTGGACTGATTCCAGCAGCGGACCAAATTAACCACATGAATGACCAGAACCAGCTTTCACGACAGTCGAGCATGAACCGTCTCGAGGACACCAATGGTGAAGAGCGGAGGAATGTGCCCGCACCAGTCATGACTGCCTCCTCGCAGCAGCAGCAGCAATACAATGGGAATGTCCCGACGTCTATGTCCACGAACATCAACCCCCAGCTGGCGAGCTACAACATGTCGCAGAATCAGAACGGTGTGCCCATGTTCAATGGTGGCTCAAACCACAACCAGCAGTCGGGCCTGGACTGGCAGACCATGTTCACACAACAAGGCGGTGCGCAACATACTTATCCAGTCCCTACGTCAACCTTTCCTAACCGACAGCAGACCGCAATCAAAACCGAGCCTAGTCTCGACCACTCGAGACACGATGGCCAGCCCCCCTCGAACTCGGCCAATGGTCAGTTTGGGCTCCAAACCGGCGGCCGCCCCGTCGACGATGCGTTTTATCGGCATTTGTCAAACCAAATCATCAATTTCTTCTATCCGCCTGGCATTGTCCCAAACCACCACATCGACATGAGCCTGTATTTCTCGCCAGAAAATGTTCAGCATTTCCTCAGCCGGTATGCACACTTCCACAGGCATTTTGCAATCCTACATATGCCGACTTTTGATGTTGGCAAGTCTTTCACGGGACTACTTGCCTGTATGTGTTGTATCGGAGCTTGCTATTCCGATCGTTTGTCGCCTTCGCATGTGCGTATCATTACCGACTTCTTGAAGTCCGCTCTAGACCGGGACCCAAGAGTTCTCGCCCTATTAGAAAATAACCCTCAAAATGGGTCTGCGAGGCGCGATACGGACAGTTTGGAGGAGCTTCAAGCTCTTGTACTTCTGCAGCTTCTTCTCATCTGGAATGGCACCCCTCAACAACGACAATCTGCTCGGCAGGTGTACTCGAGGGTCGTCCTGCTCGCGCGGAAGTCCGATCTGTTGCGTGTCTCTCAAGGGCAGTCCTTGTTCAGCGCTCTCCATCAACCCGGCTTCAACCCCTCGACTTATCATCCGGCAGAGTTCGACTGGATTTCGTGGGTAGAACAAGAGAAGCGCAATCGTCTCATGTTCCTTATCTTTGCAACAGACGCAGCCTTGGGCCTCTACTTCAACTTTGCCCCTCAATTCGACGTCATGCCACTCGAAATCCCCCTACCTTGTGACGATGCAGCCTGGGATGGAGCCACAGATGCGAGATCTTGCGCTGAGGCCTTGGGCTTATATGGACCAGAGCCGGCTCAGGTGCGCAATGTGGATGGCACTCGCAGAGCAAAGCAGCCAGAGATGCACCTCGCCTTGAACGCCCTACTGCACAGTTCTTACCGGATTCAGACTGGCACAACGAACCTGACCGGTAAATTTCTGTTGATCCACGGCATTCTGGCCCTCATACGTCGCGCTCAAGTTGAAGGAAGCTCGGCTCTTAATTACAGCCAAGCATCAGCGTTTGCCAATAGTGATTGGGTCGTCAACACAGGACATGATGGTGGGAGCGTGCCTGGCAGTGCGAACAATAGCGGCCGCAATACTCCCGCTGATGGCAGCATGTCTCCCCAAGCTTACAAGGCTATTCGCACGGCACTGGACAAATTCAAGCAGAACTGGGACTTCGACATTGTCAATCAATATCCGCCCTCTTCACGAAACCCTCGACGGCAAGGCTTCTCGAAGGACGCGATTCCTTTCTACTGGCTCGCCAACTATCTTCTCAAGAATACGCGTTTGGGAGATCTCGAGATGGCCTCCGAGCAACGATTCTCACAAGTCATCCATCTCCTCAAATTTGTCAACAGTTACGTGCGCTCGGACGGGGCTTACAGAGGCGAGGAGTTGGGGTCGGTTGATGCGATTGACAAGGACTACGGAGCGACCGATTGGACGCTGGACATGGCAAAATTGTTCAGACCATTTCTTGATATAGCAGAGTCGTCAGGCGCCACGTCGGTCAACATGAAGACGGAGGCGGCTTAAAGGCGGCCATTTCCCAAGGACTCAGGTTTTGAGCACAGCAACTACATAACCCCCTCCCCCACACCGCAATTTTCTCTTTTCTTTTTCCTTCACCTGTCAAAATTTTCGATCTTTCTTTTTCCGAAAACCAGAGGCTCCCGTCAGCATTGGTGGCGTTTTGGAAGTGACCTTCCGGCCCTCAGTCCGAAAAGTTCGATTCCCCCTGCATATCAGACTGGCGGCTTGATGGTGGCATTTTGCTTTGCATTTTCAGGTAGTCGGCGACGATAGACATTCCCGGATCCAGGGGCTTCGCATTAGATATGTTTAGACTAGAGTGCATCAGGACTAGGCCGATAGCATTCGACTAAATGGAAAATCAGGTTGTTATAGCTTTGGTCATAGATAGTCCTATCGCAAGAGGAGACATAATTGACCGATGTAATGCGGACAACTATCTTGCGCCTCGCTAAAATTAACAATTAATTGCATTAAAAACACTTCCTATATTTTATTTATTTATTCTTTTAAGCTATTCTTATACTATTATAATATAGCTTACCTTAAGTTTAATATACCTTTTATTAATTTATAAATAATTAATTATAATATAGTTTATTATATTATAAAATAAATTATATTATAAAACACTTTTTTAATATTACTTTACTTTATATAATTAAATAATATTATATATATTTAACTTTATATAATATATATATATTAAATAAAAAGGCTTCTATTATTTTATATTTTTATATATTAATATTTTTTATTATATAGGCAGAGTTATAATATATATTACTATATTTATATTATTATATTACTATATTTTATATTTTTATATTATAAATACACTGTAATACAAATACAAATCTATAAATAGTACTATATAACCTTAAAAGTAAAATAATATATTATATAGGTCGAATTTGGCTCTTTAAAATGGCTTATTTAGCTTTTTATTATTTAATTTCTCTATAAAGATATAAATACTATTATTAAGCTTAAAGCCGGGCTAGCTAGCTTAGCCGCTTAGCCGAGTGGCTTAATAGTTTTAAGCCGTATATTAGTATTTATATGTTTATATAGGAATTAAATATAGAAAATCTAAATAGGCCATTTTAAAGGGCTAGTTTTACTCTATATTACTAGCTATTTAAACTTTAAAAGTTATTTAAATTTATTTTTAGAATGTATTTATATTTATATTTATATTATAATATATAATATTATATTTATATTTATATTATTTATATTATTTATATTTATATTTATATTTATATTTATATTACGTATTTATATTTATATTTATATTTATATTTATATTTATATTACTATATTATTTATATTTTTAATACTTTATATATAGGGTTATAATTTAAATATTTCGAATTAAAAAGCTTAAATTAATATATAGCTTATATATAAAAAACTTTTTAATTAAATTATAGCTTATACACCCTATCTTAATAGTTAAGTAAAATCGATATAATTTTATATAATAATAAAGTATTATAAAATAAAGCTATATATTAAATTTTATAATTTAATTTAAATTCTTTATAAAGATATTTAATATAGTTTATTATTATATAAGATAAATTATATTATATACCTTTTTATAAAGTAATTATAAAGAAAGTAACTTTAAAAAGTATTAAGAATAAATTAATAAATATTTCTTTTTTTTAATATTTATTAAAATATTAATATCTTTATAATAAAATTAAATTAAACTTTAAAATTTAAATAAAGGCTTTATATTATAAAACTTTAATAATATATTAAATTATATCGATTTTTAGTTAATTATTAAAGTAAAGTATATAAGCTATAATTTAATAAAAAAAGTTTCTTATATATAGTTATATATTAATTTAAGCTTTTTAATTTAAAATATTTAAGCTATAACTTTATATAATAAGTAATATTAATATATAAATATATAAAATAATAAAAGCTTTTTTATTTAATATAAATATTATTTATTAAGTTAAATACGTTTTATATATTTTAATTATATAAAGTAAAGTAATTATAAAAAAGTATTTTATAATATAATTTATTTTATAATATAATAAACTATATTAATAAATATAAATTATTTATTTTATTTAAATTCCGTCTCTTAAAGCTTAGAATATAGTAAGTAAGGGGGGTGGAAGCTAGTAGTATAGGCTATAGCTCCCCTCTTCCTCTATAAACCTTAATTTGCTTTACACTTAAGCTTCCGCGAGTGACTTTACATAGTAAGGAGCATTTACTACGCCGTTAGGTACCTCCCGGGAGGCCCTATAGGCGCCTAATAGGGAAAAACCTATAGTATAATACGGGGGAAAAACCTTATCAGCTAGGGACATAATAATTAACAGTAATAGGTACGCAATTATAAGGAAATAGTTAGGGGGGAGGTAAATAGTCTCGCCCTTTAGCGCTAAAGGGGCGCGCTATCGGGAGGGCAGGTCGAAAAAGGCATTAGCAGGATTTAAACCTATACCCTTTATATTACTAATATAGAAAGGTACTTTAACGCTCGACTAATACGCCATAGTGCTATATTAATAAATATAATTAATTAATTAATTATAACTATTTAACTTAATAAATAATTTAATTTAAAAAGCTACTTATAATTTAAATTAATTAATTATTATTATTTTAATAATAACTTTTTATAAATAATAATAGTTACTTTTATATTTAATATAATATATTTAAATATAATATATTTTATATTATATAATAATAAAATTTAACTTATATTAATTAATAATATTTTAAATATTATATATTAATTAAATAAATAAAAAATTATTATTATTATTATTATTTAAAAGTAATTAACACTTTAAATATATTACTTTATAAATAAATTAAATAATAATTTTTATATTTAAAATTAATATTATTTTATAAATTATTATTATTATAATTATTAATAATATAGCTATTATAATATTTATATAATAATTATTATAATAAGTATAGTTAATTAATTAATTATTATTTATAATATTTAAATAGTTAATTAATAATAATATTATTTTAATAATAACTTTAATTAATAAAATAATATTTATTATTTTAATTATTATATATATAATTATATATATATTTTAAAGTAAAGCTTTATTAATAATTAATACTTTAAATATATTATTTAATTTATTAATTATTTTATTTATTTAAGTTTCTTTATTAAATTAAATTAATAATAAATATTTTAAAAAAATTAAAATATAATATATTTTTTAAAATTAATATAATAAGTTTTATTATTATTAATTAAGCTTAAAGCTTAAAAGTGCGTATATATAAAAGTAAAAGTAGTAAATAAAAACGATTTAATTAATTTAATTATAGTTTAATTAAAATTATTATTAAAAGAATAATAATTATAAGCTAATTTAAAAAAAGTGTTTTAATTAAATTATTTATTAAGCTAAAAAGCTATAGCTAATTAATTAGCTATATTTATTATAATTAACTATTATTATTTTTATAATTATATAAAACTTTTTATAATAACTTATTAATTTTTTATAAGCTTATTTATAATTAAAAGCTATTATTTTATATTAATAGCTATAATATTAAGCTATATTTATTTATATTAATATTTTTAATAAATTATTAGCTTATTAAAGTTAAAGTTATTATAAGCTATAAGTTAATTTAATGTTATTAAACACTATATAAAAGTGTTTTTATTATATAACTTAAACTTTTATAAGTTATTTAAAATAAATAATATTAAAAAGCCGTTATTACTTTAATTATTTTATAAAATATATATAAGTTTTAACTTTATTTAAATATATATTTATTTAATAAAATTAAGCGACTATTATAACTTTATTTTATAAAATTATTTAAAAGTAATTATTTAGCTTATTAAAATTAAAATAATAATTAAGTTTAAATTAATATTTATACGCGTTTAAAACTTTTAAATTAATTAAATAAAACTATTATATTTTATTATTAAGTATTTAAATATATAAATTTAATAGCTAGCTATAAAAATAAACTTTATTTATAATAAATAAATTTTTATTTAAATAAAAAGTTTTTTTATTAAAGTAAAGAAATATAAAGATAAAAATCTTTTTTTATTTAAATAAATTAATATATTTATTATTACTTTAAAGATATATAAAGTTTATTTTAAAGAAATAAAAAAGTTTATTATTTATAAAGTAAAAATAAATAATAAGTTAAATAGAAAAAAAAAGGTTAATTATTTAATATACTTTTTTAAAAAGGTTTATTTTTTATTTAAATAAATTAAAGAAATAAAGCTTAATTATAAAAATATAATATAATTAAATAAAATTTAATTTAAAAAAATATAATTATAAGTTCTTTAACTTTATATTTAAAATAAATAAACTCTTTTATTTTTTATAATAATAACTTTAATTAAAATATTTTTATTAATTTAATTTTAAAAACTTTAAGCTTTTATAACTTTTTTAATTATATAAAACTTTTAAAAAGCTATTTTATAAAACTATTAAGCTTTTATAAGCTATAAATTAACTTATAATAGCTATATTTACTCTTTAATTATAGCATTATATAAAATATTATTATTAATATAGAAATAATAATAGTTAATTATAGCGGGTATAGTTAATTAGTTAGCCGCGGCCTTTTAGCTTAATAAATAATTTAGCTAAAACACTTTCTTTAAACTAGCTTATAGCTATTGCCCTTTTAATAATAGCTTTAATTTAACTATTATTAAGTTAATTAAATTACTTCTACTTATTACTTTTTACTTTTATATATACGCACCTTTAAGTCTTAAGCTTAATTAATATTAATTAGTAATTACTTAATAATCTTTAATAATAAGGTTAAAGAGATAAACTTTAATTATTATTAATCGATATAAGCTAGTTAACTTAATAGGGTTTCGCTTTATACTCTTTAAGCGATAATCTTTATATTATAATTAAAGTATTTTTAATTTTAATAACTTTAAGCTTACCTTTAAAAAATACCGAGATTAACTATTAATTACTACTAATAATTATTATTAAGTTTTTTTATTAAGAAAACCTTTAATAAAAATATTTATAGCCTTTAATATACTTTATTATACTTAATTTAAAAAAGATAAATCGGTTAAACTATTTAGCTATTATAGTTAAAAAGGTAAGTTACTTAAGCTATTTAAGCGTAAAATATTATTATTAACCCTTTTATCTTTTATAACGATAACTTTAATTAAAATACCTTTATTAGTTTAATTTTAAAACTTTTAAGCCTTTTTACGCTTTTAATAGTAAAGCGTTAAATTTAAAAAAAATAAATTAGTTATATTACGTTAGCCGTTATAGTTTAAAAAAACGAGTTATTTAAGCTATTTAAGCGTAATATATTATTATTAACCTTCTTTTCGTCCCTTATAATAATAACCTTTAACCTTAATCGAGATACCTTTACTAATTTAATTTTAAAAACCTTTAAGCTTTTATAAGTTATAAATTAACTTATAATAGCTATACCTACCCTTTAATTATAATATTATATAAAATATTATTATTAAAAACCTTTTTTATAACCTTTTCTTTTACGTAATCGATTTAAAAACTTTAAAACTATTTAAAAAGCGTTAATTAGTAATAAACTAGGTTTCCTTTCTTTCTTAACCTTTTTTTTAGCTTAAGCTAAGAAAACGTTATAATTAAAAGCGCCTTTTCCCTTTTTATTTACTTACCTTTACTCTCGCCCTTGCCCGCGCCTATTATAATTATAGCTTATTAAGCCTCTTTATATAAGCTATTATATAATTAATTTAAAAATCTTAAAACTATTTAAAAATCTTTAATTAATAATAAATTAAGTTTCTTTTTATAAATTATATAGTAAATTAACTAAAAAAAGCTATTAAATTAACTTTTATTAAATAGCTTATAATATTTAAAACGTATTTAAAATAATTTAGCTAGTATTACTACCTAATTTATCTCTACTATATTAATTTACTCTTTACTTATAAAACTATTATTATTATATAACGTTTATTTAAATACTTTACTATATTTTACACTTTTTTTATATTTAATTTCTGCCTTTATTAAACTTTAAGCCTGCTATATAAGCTATTATATAATTAATTAAAAAACTTTAAAACTATTTAAAAAGCTTTAATCGATAATAAATTAAATTTTTCCCCCGTTATAAATTATATAATAAGTTATTTAAAAAAGCTTATAAGTTAACTATTATTAAATAAAGTATATCGATTAAAATATATTAAAGATACTTTAATAAATATTATTATTTATTTTATTTTTATTATATTAATTTACCCTTTATTTATAAAATTATTATTTTTATTTTATATTTACTCGAAAATTATATTATAATTTATACTCTTTTTATACTTTATACTCTTTTTTATTACTTATATTTTTATTACTTTCTTTCTTTAAATACTATTATAGCTATAATTAAAAGAAAAAGCTTTTTAAAAAAATAACTTTACCGGTTAGCTTATATAGTAATAGCGTTTATTTACCGAGATTACTATTTATAAATAAATAGTTTTTAAGCTAGTTATAAGTTATAATAATAAGTGTTATAATATTTTTAAGCGAAGCTATTACGATAATTATATTAGCTATTATTAAAGATTATTTATTAGCTAATACTTAATTAATAATTACTTTATAAACTTTTTTTAACTTAATTATAAGCTTAATTATAAGCTTAATTATAAGCTTAATTATAAGCTTAATTATAAGGCCCTTTAACCTTTCCTTTTATATATTACGATTAAAATATATTAGTTTTATAGCTGCTATAGTTTAAGTTATATATAATTATAATTATAATCTTTCGAAATAAAGCTATTTATTATTATAATAAATATAAGCTAATAGTTCTACTTATAATATAGTAAAGAGTTTAAGTTAAAGAATAAGCTAAAAACTTATATTAATGTTAATTATAAAAAGAAATATATAGCATTATATAAAGCTTTTAATTATAAATCTCTTAATTATAAAGCTTTTAATTATAAAGCTTATCGAAAAGCCTTTAATTATAAAGCTTATTAAAAAGAAAACTATAAGTACTATTAAGAAAACCTTAAAGGCTCTTATTAAAAAAACTTTAAAGCCCTTAATTATAAAACTTATTAAGAAAACTATAAGCACTATTATAATAAAGAAAATAAGGTATATATATAAGAGCTTAAAAAGACTTACTCGAAAGTTACTTATATTAGTTAATAAGCTATAAACTTTACCCTTTTTAAAGCTATTATAAACTTAAAAGAGAGTTTATTTAAAAAGATTATTATATACTTTATTTATAAGCTAGATTTATTTTAAGTAAGCGAGGTAGTTAATAATAAGCTTTTATTTTACTTTAAAAAAGACTTTAAGGGTTAAATTATTAAAATATTTAATATTGCTAGATAGTAATAAATTTAAAAACTTAAAATAATGCTCCGAAAAAGAGAAATTTACCCGGGAATTAATACTAGGAGGATTAAAAACTAGTTTATTTAATTACTTTCCTTTAATTAAAGCTTTAATTAAGAAAGAACTAAGCTTTAAAAAATAATAAAGATTAATAAATATTTATATTTCTTTTAATAATAACGATAATTATAATAATATTAATTTTAATAGCTATAGTAATAATAACCTTAGTTTTAATAATAATAATAACTTTAATTTTAATAGCTATAATTTTAACTATTAATACCTTTATTAATTAATGGCCCGGTAATTTAATAGCTTAATAGCTTAATAGTTTAATAGCTTAATAACTTAATAATCTAATAGCTTAAAAACCTTTAACTAGTTTATAGCTTTATTAATTACTTAAGTAATTATTTAACTAGTTATTAATTAGCTTAAACTGTTAACTATCTATTAGCTATTACTAATATTTCGATAAAATAAAAAAAACTTTAAAAATCGCGTTTTAAAGCTTATAACGATTATAGCTAAAATAAAAGATTACTAATATAAAAATAATAGTAGTTAGCTATAGCGGGTATAGCTAATTAATTAGCTATAGCCCTTTAGCCCGATAAATAGTTTAGCTAAAACGCTTTTTTTAAACTAGCTTATAGCTATTACTCTTTTAATAATAGCTTTAACTAAAATTATAATTAAATTAATCGAATTATTTCTATTTATTATTTTCTACTTTTATATATATACACCCCTAGGCTTTAAGCTTAACTAATAATTAAAAACCTTTTTTATAACTTTTTACCTTTTATTTTTTTTTAACTTTATTTACTTTATAATAATTATAGCTTTTAAGCTTTTCTATATAAATTATTAGCTTATTATATAATTAATTTAAAAACTTTAAAATTAGTTTAAAAAATTTAATTAATAATAAATTAAGTTTTTTTTATAAATTATATAATAAATTATTTTAAAAAGCTACTAATTTAATTCTCGTTAAATAGCTTATAATAATTAAAATATATTTAAAATAATTTAATTAACGTTATTATTTAATTTATCTTTATTATATTAATTTACTCTTTATTAATAAAATTATTATTTTTATTTAATATTTATTTAAAAACTTTATTATAATTTATATTTTTTATATTTTATATTTTCTTTTATAACTTTTTTTTTCTTTTTCTTTAATATTATTATAATTATAATTAAGAAAAAGAAAAAGCTTTTTAAAGAAATAACTTTATTTATTAATTTATATAATAATAATATTTATTTATTAAAATTATTATTTATAAATAAATAGTGTTTTAAGCTAGTTATAAGCTATAATAATAAGTATTATAATATTTTTAAAATAGATAAAGTAACTTTAAAAGAAATAATTATAATAATTATAATAATTATTATTAAAGATTATTTATTAATATAATTTACTATTACGTGGGATAAATTATTATATAAAACACTTTTTCGAAATTTCTTTACTTTATAAAGTTAAAATATATAAAATTTATTTAATTTTATATATAATATATATATTAAATAAAAAGGCTTCTATTATTCTATATATTTATATATTAATATTATTTATTATATAAGGCTGCAGCTTAAATATTTCGAGTTAAAAAGCTTAAGTTAACGTATAACCTATATATAAAAAACTTTTAAGCCGAATTATAGCTTATACACCCTACTTTAATAGTTAAGCAAAATCGATATAATTTTATATAGTAGTAAAATACTATAAAGTAAAGCTATAAAGTAAATTTTATAATTTAATTTAAATTTTTTATAAAGATATTTAATATTATTTATTATTATATAAAATAAATTATATTATATACCTTTTTATAAGATAATTATAAGGAAAGTAATTTTAAGAGCTATTAAAAATAAATTAGTAAATACCTTTTTTTTATTAATATTTATTAAAATATTAATATCTTTATAAAGAAATTAAATTAACCTTTAAAATTTAAATAAAAAGCTTTATATTATAAAACTTTAATAATATTAAAATTTACATCGATTTTAATTAGCTATTAAGGTAGGGTGTATAGGCTATAATTTAATAAAAAAAGTTTTTTATATATAGTTACACATTAACTTAAGCTTTTTAACTCGAAATATTTAAGCTATAGCCTTATATAATAAGTAATATTAATATATATATATATATATAATAATAAAAGCCCTTTCGTTTAATATATATATTATATATAAAGTTAAATATTTATTATATTCTTTTATTATATAAAGTAAAGTAATATTAAGAAAGTATTTTATATAATAATTTATCTTACGCGGTGGTAAACTACGTTAGCTAATACTTAATTAATTTATAAACCTCTTTTTATTTAATTATTTAAAAAAAACTTTAAAGCTTTCACTTATAAAGTTTATTAAAAAAAAAATTATAACGTAATTTATTAATTATTATTATAACGTTAAAAATATAAAAAAATAAAATTTAAAAGAAATTTAAATAATTTAAACTTACTTTTTATATTAATTAAAATATTTAAAATTTTATAAATTATAATCTTTAATATAATAATAATTTTAATAACTTAAAGCTTATTAATAATAACTTTATAAAGATTTAAATTATTATAATAATTATAAATTATTTATTATATTTAAATTCTATCTTTTAAAGCTAAGAATATAGTAAGTAAGGGGAAGGAAGCTATAGTTTAATTAAAGCTATAGCTCCCCCTTTCTTAATAAACCTCGGTTTACTTTATACCTAAGCTTCTATAAGTAACTTTATATAGTAAAAAGCATTTACTATACTATTAAATACCTCCCGGAAAGTTTTATAAGCGTTTAATAAGGAAAAACCTATAATATAAGGAAAAAAACTTTATTAGCTAAAGATATAGTAATTAATAGTAATAGATATATAATTATAGGGAATTAGTTAAGGGGTAAATAGTCTTGCCCTTTAATGTTAAAGGGGCGCGCTAAAGGAAGGGCAGGTTTAAAGGCATTAGCGGGATTTAAACTTATACCCTTTACGTTACTAATGTAAAAAGGTATCCTAATACTTAATTAATGCGCCACAGTGCTATTATAATAATTATTAATTAAATATTATAGCTAAATAATATATTAATTATTTTATTTATTTAAGTTTCTTTATTAAGCTAAAATAATAATAAATATTTAAAAAGAATAAAGTATAATATAGCTTTTAAGATTAATATAATAATTTTTATTATATTAAACTTTTTATAATAACTTATTAATCTTTTATAAACTTATTTATAATTAAAAAGCGTTATTTTACGTTAATAACTATAGCGTTAAACTATACTTATTTATATTAATATTATTAAACTATTAAAGTTAAAATTATCGCGAGTTATAAGTTAATTTAATATTATTAAATATTATTAATATATAAAAGTATTATTACTATATAACTTAAATAAGTTATTTAAAATAAGCGATATTAAAAAGCTATTATTACTTTAACTATATACTTTTATAAAATATATATAAGTTTTAACTTTATTTAAATATATATTTATTTATTATAACTTTATTTTATAAGATTATTTAAAAGTAATTATTTAATCGAAATTAAGATAATTATTAATTAAGCTTAAACTATTATTTATATATATTTAAAACCTTTAAATCTATTAAACGAGTTTATAGCTATAATTAAAATAAATAAATAAAGCTATTATATTTCATTATTTAAATATATAGATATAATAGCTTTATAGCTATAAAAATAAACTTTATTTATAATAAATAAATCTTTATTTAAATAAAAAGTTTTTTTATTAAAGTAAAAAAATATAAAGATAAAAACTTTTTTTTATTTAAGTAAATAAATATATTTATTATTACTTTAAAGATATATAAAATCTATTTTAAAGAAATAAAGAAATTTACTACTTATAAAGTAAAAATAAATAATAAATTAAAAAAAAATAAAAGGTTATAAATTTAATATATTTCTTTAAAAAAGTTTACTTTTTATTTAAATAAATTAAAGAGATAAAGCTTAATTATAGAAATATAATATAGTTAAATAAAATTTTATTAAAAAAAATATATAATTATAAGTCTTTTAACTTTATATTTAAAAGGGATAAATTATATTATAAAATAAGTTTAATAATAATTTTTAATATATTATTAAATATTAAATTAAATAGCATTTATAATTTAATAAAATAATTAAATAAATAATACTTAATTTATAGTTATTGCGGGGAAGTATCTTTTAGGCTATTAATTGCTTAAAAGGAGCTTATTAGCAAGGGCTTAGCACCGGAATAGCTGCTTCTAATAACCTTCCCTAAGTGATCTGTTATTAGTACCTGCAAGTATAGCACACAGCAATTGTGGATTCTAAATAGCTGTGTATAACTTGATTAGCACATCCTTGAAAAAGCATAGACTCCCAGATTTCTGTAGGGTTTTCTGTCAATTCCTGTGCCTAGGTATGCCATTCTGTCTTGGTACCTTTGCATGTTGAGCACCTGGCCAATTTGGCGATCCCTGCGAGCTGTCCTTGTCGGTGTGAAGCTGGTGCTCTAGCAGACTTTTCCGCTGTCCTCACAGCTTCTCGTCTCGGTCTACCACATGAATCTTGGGCTTCATCCTCTCCATTGCAGCTTTATCCTGGTCAGATGGGGTGTAGCCAAACCTCTCTTCTGCATGGTCAGACATATATAGCCCAATAACACCCCATCCGAGAAGCCCGACCCCTACACCAAGCCTTGCCTTAGGAGAGAGGCCTTGATATGCTCTTGGATAGGTCTGTTAGCCCATGAATAGTCAGGTGAGATTGACTTACTGTCGAATCAAATCTTACCTCCAGAGTGACATGTTGCTACCGGAGTCTTCGTTTTGTGTGGAAGTGTTGTACCCGTTCAAGCCCGTCACTACAAGCTCATGACTGGCTATCTTTGCAGCTGCGAAGTGTGAGAAAGTTGGTCGCACCAGAAGTTGCTATTGTACCTACCAAACAGATCAAAAGTAATTGGACTACGTGCTCTGACGATTTGTATGTTTTTCTTCCTCTAGGATTAGTGTAATGTAACTGTAGTTTGACGTCGTCGAGAGTGTGGCTTGCATTGCATGAGGCTCTGCGGCAGGCAGTCTGACCCCTGTGCCCCTTTTGAGCATGCTCCTTCCCCGGCTAGCTGCCAAAATTTTGGGATGGGCGGCGCAGCGACCCAAGCAACGGACCTCACTCAACTCAGCCCCCACCACATCACGTCACGTCGTCCGCCCAGGCACAGAGTCAGAGGGAGAGGGACGAGACGCCATATTTCACCATGGCAGGCCCCAATGCTGCACGACCCTGCATCCAGCGGGCTATACAGACATGTCAGCGGAGCAGCCTCACGGCCTCGCAACGACCACTTGCCCCGACGTCCGCGGCAACAGTATACCAGTCCTTGCCGAGACACCCGGCATGCCTCTTCTCCACGACCGCACCGCTCGGCAAGCGCCGTAGGAACCGCGACCACAACCGCCAGCGCGGCCTCTCCGCGATCCGAGGCACGGGCCTGCGCGAAGTCGTCTCTGTGGACAACGAGCCTCTGCCGAGGCCCGTTGGTCGCGACGAGCTCCCGGAGGTTGAGACGGACCCAGACCACGGGCTTTGGGACTTCTTTTACAGCAAGGGAAAGCCCTTGAACACGCCGGAGGAGGACGCCGCGCATGGGCGGGCGTGGAAAGTGGAGGAGCTGCGGCGCAAGAGCTGGGAGGACCTGCACAGTCTTTGGTGGGTGTGCGTCAAGGAGCGGAACAGGATTGCCACGGCCAACTGGGAGAGATCCAAGGGGAAGTATGGGTATGGTGACAACGAGAGCAAGTTGAGGGAGACAGAGGTATGCTTCTATTCTTGCGGCCCGCCGGTACATCGAGGGGCGCCCCGGCCCTGTTCCGGTTTCATGACAGCCTTGCTGATTGATATTTTGATATACAGGTGCGGAAGACCCAGGCTGCGATCAAGCATGCCCTGACCGAAAGGTTCTACGCTTGGGAGGACGCGAGGAAGCTGGCCCAAACAGACAATGATGTCAATCTTTCCGGGGAGGGGCCTGCTTACACCCCCGGGCTCTCAAGTTCTGAATTCGAGGATACCGCTCAGGAGGAAACATTCACGGAGCAGCGTGTGGCCGGTGAGAGGTCAGAGGGGACCCAAGAAAATAGGCCCTCAGAAGGGGCGGTTGATCCGTCAACGATACCCGACTCAGCAAAGCCACATGCGCATGCTCCCAGAGTATGAGATCTTGTTGAGGGACGCTCTCAAGGAGTCATGATTATAGAGAGCGGGAGGTATGAAAGGATACAAGCATTTCTTGCCCCTTTCCATCGATCAGAGGACGGGCCCGGAGAGGCTGGACTGGATACTCGGTCTGAGCTCTATGGATGTGTCAGAGCTCACTGTACAAAATGTCCTTTTTGCCAGCCTCAAAAGAATTGTGCCAGGTGACACTTGAAAGTGAGTTCCAAGGATGCAAGCAGCTATTGACAAGAGGTGACCGAGTTGGAGGTGCTGTTTTGAGATTGTCATGGCAGATCATTGGGACCGCACCGTCGCCCACCAGACGGAGACGACAGCAACAGCAACAGCCACGGGCAGCCTTCGAGCCACGTAATGCGGAGCTCCCTCTTAACACCATCGAACTGCCATTAAGATGAGTCTACCAAGAAGCGAGGCAAGGTCTTTACGGGGATGCCGATTGTATTTCGCCTACAGCTGCTTGGACGCTCGGGTGGTCCCAGCTGGTGGCCAACTCCAGCGTGCAGCACTGCAAAAGGGCAGGCCAATCAGGGGAAGCGGGTACTACTTAGCTCGGCAATGGAGCTCCAGTCCCTCTGATGCAGGTGGGTTGGAGTCTCGGACAGCTCAGCCAAAACACACCGACTCTCCTATTATTGACTTGACCTGCCTCGACTTTCCCTTTGGCACCGAAGACTGCACGACCGCATCTCTTCACACTCGAAAACCCCCCTCGACCCTAGACAGTGTTGCTGCCACCCTCACAGCCAGATTCCAGAACCAGAAGCAAACGCACACGCAAACATGGATGAGATTGCTAAGGAGTACGATGTCATTGTGCTGGGCACAGGTATGTCCATGTCATTCGCGTTTCCAACCCCGCAATGTGGGGTTCGTTCCCGTTGCCTCTCCTGAAGCTATCGCCTGCGGCGTGCCGCCCTGAGGTCTGGTGTGTTTGGAGATAGAGTCTCAGGAAACTGACGGTGGTGACTCGGTCGACAGGCCTGACTGAATGCATTCTCTCTGGGTAAATACCTCCCATGTGTCCCGGCCGGCCGGTTGTCCTCGTGGGCTGCAAGCTAACGGCACGCCTCGCAATCCAGTGTGCTCAGTGTCAAGGGCAAGAAGGTCCTGCACATTGACCGCAACGACCACTATGGCGGGTGAGTTGTATACCTCCAGTCTGATATATACAGGCGATTCCGGGTTGGTATATGCGCTGACCATCATCGATGCAGCGAGGCTGCCTCTGTCAATCTCGAGACTGTATGCCCTCACGCTGCGCCTCCCCTATCCCCACGGTTCTAACACACCTCCCAGCTCTTCAAGAAGTATGGCAACTACAGCCAAGGCGACGAGCCATGGAAGAAATACGGACGCCCCAACGACTGGAACATCGACCTCATCCCCAAGCTGCTCATGTCCTCCGGCGAGTTGACCAACATCCTCGTGTCCACCGATGTCACCAGATACCTCGAGTTCAAGCAGGTCGCAGGGAGCTACGTGCAACAGGGCTCTGGGCCCAAGGCCACCGTCGCCAAGGTCCCATCCGACGCCGGCGAGGCCCTCAAGTCACCCCTTATGGGCATCTTCGAGAAACGCCGCATGAAGAGCTTCATCGAATGGGTTGGAACCTTCGATGTCAAGGACCCTGCCACACACAAGGGTCAGTATGAGCCCACTTTGGACACTTGCTCCCGCCACACCAAGGGTTGCAGACCAAAACGAACTAACACGTTTCAGGTCTCGACCTGAGCACATGCACAATGAAAGATGTATACGACAAGTTCGGCCTCGAGGACGGCACCAAGGACTTCATCGGCCATGCTATGGCCCTGTACCTCGACGACACATATGCCACCACCAAGGGTACCGCGCCCGAGGCCATTGAGCGCATCCGTCTGTACGGAAACTCGGTGGCCCGGTATGGAAAGTCCCCCTACATCTACCCTCTGTACGGACTCGGCGAGCTGCCCCAGGGCTTTGCCCGTCTGTCTGCCATCTACGGCGGCACCTACATGCTGAACACCAGTGTCGATGAGGTGCTGTACGAGGATGGCGCAGCAGTCGGCATCAAGGCCACCATGTCTGGCATTGAGCCTGAGATGAAGTTCGAGACTAAGGCTAAGATGGTTCTCGGCGACCCATCTTACTTCCCTAACAAGGTTAAGGTCACGGGCCATGTGCTGCGTGCTATCTGCGTGCTCAAGCACCCCTTGACGGGCACCAATGACGCCGACTCCGCACAGCTGATCATCCCCCAGTCCCAGGTCGGCCGGAAGAACGGTGAGTCCCTTCGAACTGCCTCGGAATTTGTCGCCGTGACTGACTTGAACAAGACATTTACATCGCCTGCGTTTCCTCCGCACACAACGTCTGCCCCAAGGGCTACTGGATTGCGATCGTCTCAACCATCGCCGAGACATCTGCAAACCACCACCTGGAGCTCCAGCCCGGTCTGGAGCGCCTCGGCAAGATCGAGGAGCAATTCCTGGGGGCTCCTATTCCCCTGTACGAGCCGCTGGACAATGGCACCAAGGACAAGATCTTCATCTCCAAGAGCTACGATGCCACAAGCCACTTCGAGACCACAACCGATGACGTCAAGGACATATACCGCCGGTGCGCGGGTGAGGAGCTCAAGGTGGAGGGCCTGCGGGAGGGTATCCAGGTCGCTGAGGAGTAAAGAAATAGCCAGTAACTTGGGGGGGGGGGGGTTGAGGGTAGGTGCGCATGTGAGCTCAAATTGTTTTGACGAGACCAGATTTAGGTCGACTTCATCGTTCGTAGTGGGGGCACATAAGAGACACGATAATTCCGTGCAATAAGCAACCAACAAATGAAAGGTATTCTGAGAAATGTGAGCGCTTAAGAAGACACCGGCGTCCCGCAAGTCCCTTGTGAGTTTGTCAACTTGCCCGTAGTGTGATTCGACTACATCTTGATTAGCAGCCTTGGTAGTCCGGGAGGTTGCTATGTGTGGAACAGTCTAACGGGGTATACCGGCCTTGTTGTCGATACCAAAGTAGATTACACTGCAGCTCATCACACTGCGCATTTGCGGGCACAAGCTCATGCAGTCAAGACATGGCTGGAATTGAGTTTGTATCAAGCAAGCCACGGGAGGCTGTCTCATCGAATTATCATCTACTCCAGCACACGGAGAGAGAGCATGGCCTTCAAGAAAAAGAGATCATGACATATCGTCGCCAAACGCCGTTGTCCATGTGCAAACCGGGTGTATCTCTCCCACGACTTTTTTCTCCTTCCATTCTCACCCCTGCAAACCCCTGGCCCCTCTCGCTTAGCGACGCTGGGTCTTGCCCATACCACGCTTTCCAGCAAACTAGTCAAGTTGTTAGCATCGATTCTTGACACTCTGTGAGGTATCTCTATGAGCCTTGTGGTGTATCGACTTACCAAATGCTTCG
The DNA here is from genome assembly GCA_023242295.1 of Diaporthe ilicicola. Classification (NCBI taxonomy): domain Eukaryota; kingdom Fungi; phylum Ascomycota; class Sordariomycetes; order Diaporthales; family Diaporthaceae; genus Diaporthe; species Diaporthe ilicicola. The sequence continues at coordinate 250,840 of JALPVH010000001.1, read as the reverse complement.
GCATGGGCGTAGTAACGTGCCTGTCAGCCTCACCCTGTCTTGCCATCCTGTTCATCTTCCTCTGAGCAACCTTGGCTGTCCTCTCGGCCTTGGTGCGCACCGTCACATCGACGATACCGTCGTGCAATCTGTCTGTGGCGGGTGCTTGGCTGCGCGCCCTGCTCTTGGACCTCAACCGCTCCCGTGGAGTCTTGTCAACCTCCATGGCATCCGAGACCTCGGTGCCGGCACGGCTCCTCGTAAGAGAGCGGCCACGAGAGTTGGGCGCCATCGTCCTGCCTCGGGCCTCGACCTCCGTCGCGTCGATACCAAGCTGGTCCAGATGGTCAGCGAGCTGTGACAGCGGCTTCTTCGTCTTGCTTCGGGGTATTATGGCGCGGTTCTTGAGGGACTTGCGCATCCTGGCCTCGTTGCGGATGAGGGCCTGCTTCTCACGGATGAGCTGGGCCTTCTCCAGGATTTCTTCCTCCTCGTCATCGTCCATCTCTTCCTCCGAGTCGTAGTAGCCCTCATTCTCCAGGCGCTCCTCCTCCTCCTCCAGTGCGGCGAGCTTGGCCTCAATGTCCGGGTCGATGAAGTCAAACACGTTCTTTCCATCAACGACCTCAGGCATCTTGTCGTGTTTCCACTCTGGGTTCTTGAGCAGGTAGTCTTTGCGCAGATCCACCGAGAAGACGCCGGCGCCGCCGCTCTCCTCTTCAATATCTCGTGCAAGTTTTCGCCTCTCGGGGTCGTTCTTGTCGTACTTCTTAAGATCCTTGATGCCTTCAGGAATGAATGTTTCCAGAGGTTTAGATCCCTCCATGGGCTGGGCCACGTGAATTCTGGTCATAATCTCTGTCAACCGGCTACCGGCAGCACCGCTGCTTGTCTGACCAGCCTTCAGTTTCGATGCCACCCGCTCCGCAATCAGCTTCTCACAAGCCGCGTTCTTGACAGCCTGGACACCCTCTTGTGTGTTGCAACTCGCCTGAACCATCTCCACCTCTCCATATTTCAGCAATGACTGCAGCTCAGCCTGAGTCTCGGCGTCTAGATCTTCTGGCCGGGTGACATCAATCTTGTTGATCACAATGAAGCAGATCTTGTTCGCGAAGAGCGGCTTGATGCTCTTGAACAGCGCACACTGCGCCTTGACTGAGTAGCCGCATTGTTCTGAGAGATCCATGAAGTACAGGATCGCTGCGCGCAAGTGGGCGATGGCGGTGATGGATTGCATTTCAATTGTGGTCATCTCCTCGAGAGGGTGATCCAGGACTCCGGGGGTATCAACAGCTTGGAAACGAAGGTATTTGTAGTCAAAATGACCGGCAAAGAGCGACTTTGTAGTGAAGGCATAAGGCTGGACGTCGACATCGGCGCGAGAGATGGAGCGGAGGAAACTGCTCTTGCCGACATTAGGGTAGCCGCAAATGACGAGAGTCCGAGTGTTTGGATCTATCGAAGGTAGACGGCCAAGATGTTGTCGGACCTCGTCCAGGTACTTGAGGGGGTTGTTGAGACGCTTAATGATGGTGGCCATGCGTCCAAGACCAGCCCTCTTCAGCTGTTTGCACTGGAAAAGTGACTGCGCGTACTTGATGAGGCGCACATAGTCACGGCTGATGGACTCGATCAGGTGCTTTGCGGTGGACAGCTGGCCCAGGGCAATGCGGAAGTGGTCCGCATCGTAAAGCGTATGCAGAAGATCCTTATGGAACGGATGAACCTCATTAATGCGTGGGAACGATTCTAGGATCAATCCTATCTTCTCACTGAAGGTCTCTTGAGTAAACTTGACTTTCCTCGTGTAAAAGTTTCTGATGCGACTGAGCTTGAACCCAGAGCGGATCTGAGTTGGTAGTCGGCGTTGAGTTCTTGAGAGGACGATGTCGAGGAACTCGGTTGACGATGGAACGGGTGGTATATCCTTCCACTGGGTCTGGGTCTTGGGAGCCATCGTGATGTGATGTTGGAGTCGTGGTGTTTGGGTGTTCACGAAGGAGCGGTGTTTTCTGGAACGCAAAGGCAAAAAAAAAAAAATTGCGATGGACCCGATAAGAGTCTTATCGCCTGGTGGGCTTTACCGCCTGCATACGGTCGGGCTAGTGCGCGACCTCCTACCGGACATGGGTAATCGCCGGTTGACAAGCTGCAGGTGCAGTGGGATATCTTCTCTGGGACAGACCCCTTTTGGATAACCAATTTACCTGCTATAGAATAACCACCTATGGGATATAACCTCAAAGAATAAACTCTCATAGGATGACCCCTCATATGATAAGGTCTTATGGGACGAGAAGATAACCTCTTGTGGCATCATGTCCCAGGGCATAACCTCTTATGGGATAATATCTGCTGTGATAACCCCCCAGAATCACATATGGTATAATTTACTGTAGGAAAGTCTCCTACGGGACAATCTCATGGTAACAATTGCCTCAGTGCTATCTGGACAATATAGGAATCCTATGGGGCAAAATCAGAGGTCTTCTCTCCTTCTTTGTACCTACGCTAACAGCCACAACCCCTGGAACTTTTTTCGACTGTGCTATCGATAGTGATAAGGCCCCACTACTCTGCTCGTCCCCAGATAATTTCTACGGTTGATTGTTAACTGCGGGGTTTCATTGTAATTCTTTCTGCTCGTCCTTGGACAGTTGACCAATTCACACCATACAAACCTGAACTCAAGATTCAAGGCGCAAACGAGATTGCCTTATTTTATTTGTTTCTCCAGTATACTGCCAAACTCACACTAAAATGGCTGGACTTGCACCTTACAAGGCCGACTTCCTCCAAGCGGCCCTGGATGGCGGGGTCCTCAAGTTTGGCAGCTTCGAGCTCAAGTCGAAGCGCATCTCGCCCTACTTCTTCAACGCCGGCGACTTCTACACGGCCAAGCTCCAGAGCGCCATCGGGACAGCGTTTGCCAAGGCCATCATTGAGGCCCGGCAGCAATCTTCCGGCTTTGACTTCGACGTCGTCTTCGGGCCCGCTTACAAAGGCATCCCACTTGCGACCCTGACAAACTTGAAGCTGGGCGAGCTTGACCCGGCCAGCCACGCCGATACGCTGTGCTCGTTCGATCGCAAGGAGGCCAAGGACCATGGAGAGGGCGGCAACATCGTCGGTGCCCCGCTCAAGGGCAAGAGGGTCCTCATCATTGACGATGTCATCACTGCTGGGACGGCCAAGAGGGAGGCCATCCAGAAGATCCGTCAGGAGGGAGGCACCGTCGCCGGTATTGTGGTCGCACTTGACCGGATGGAGAAGCTGACTTCTCCCGGCGGCGACGACACCAAGGCCATGCCCAGCGCGATGGGTGAGCTGCGCAAGGAGCTTGGGGTCCCTGTCTTCGCCATCATCACCCTCAACGACATCATCGACGGCGTCAAGAGCAAGAGCCTAGCATCTGCAGACACCATCAAGAGTATAGAGGAATATCGGAGCAAGTACAGGGCCAGCGACTGGGCCGACCCTGCTCCGCATCTAGCTTCTTGCTAGGTAAGTCTCTTTTCTATCTTCCGATGCCTTTCTATCATCCCTTAACACGAAAGCAAAGGATCGCAATCCGAACGTGATGCCAACATCCTGAACGCCTCGCCAGCAGCCTGTGCAGATCGTAAATGGTCCGTCATCCGTGACTCCTACTTGCCTGTTTGCGCGACAGTCGGAATACCGACGGCAACGCGTACATGGTCAAGTTGCACCAAGACGCAGTTAGCCGCCATGGAGACGGCGTCAAGGCGAAATCACTTGGGTGGTTGTACAAGGCCCGACGTAGCTGCTGTTGCCGCCCAATTCGAAGACCATATCGTGCCATCCGCCTCCACCGAACTCAGCCTTGCTCTTGCCTGCGTGCTTAAATCCGAACCGCTCATAGTAGCTCACGAGATACTGTACAGAATGTCAGTATGTCCTTCTCGCCATAGGGGAGTTCCCAGCTTCTGTAAAACCAGATGGTAAGCGTACGTCCTGGCAAATGAGAGCCACGCGCTCGGCTCCAAGGCCCTTCATCTGCTGAAGGAAAGACTTCATGACGAGCTTTCCCAGGCCGCATCCTTGCAGCTTGGGTGTAACGGCCAGTGAGTGTGCACAAATCGTTCGCCCACCCTCCCGGTGGCCCTTGTCGATTTTCTTGCCTTTCGATGCCCGCCAGTCCGCGGGAATCTCCATGTCGCTGTCCTGCACGGTGTTGGAGCTGGAGGCGGTCGCGATAATGTGCGCCAGCAGGACGCTCTTGGCCTGGTCCGCGCGGTCGGTCTCGACCGGATGCGCGGTCGCGAGCGTCTCTATGTCAAAGTCCTCGGCAAGATCGGGGACGACGGTGCAGAAGACACCCATGGTCAGCTCGGGACATTTAGTGAGGCGGTACTCGAGCTATACACGCGTGGCCCGTCAGATAAACCACCTCCACATTCTATATATATCAGTGATTGGGGAAAGGGGGGCCAGCCAACCTTCTCGGGCGACGCTCTGTGCTGAGGGTCAAGAAACGCGGCGTTCTCGAGGGCGACAGTGGACCGAAGATCGGATATGCCCAGGGGGCGAATGTTTGGCGCGAAGGTGAAAGGCAGTATCTCCTGGAGGCGGTTCTCCCTGCCCTTCTCCTTGTCGTCCCGCCGCTTGGCACTCATGGTGCGCTGCAGCTCTGCGAACTGGTCGTCGACATCGTCGTCGTCGTCGGCGATGGCGTCGTCGAACTGGTCATCTGGTTGCTTGGCTGAGGCCATGTCCGCAGCTGCTGCAGTCCCACGGCACAACTATGCCCAGATGAGGTCGGAGGAGGCTGAGGCGTGCAAAGTAGGCGAGAGAGTCCTGTTTGAGGTCGGTTGGACTCGTGACCAGCTAGACCGAGGCCGTGAAACTCGAGCTGGGGCAGCAGACAGGAGTAGCGTGGCACGGTGAACGAGAGGACGGAATTGATGCTTATGAGGACTCAACGCGAGAGAGAGAGAGAGAGAGAGAGGGAGAGGGAGAAGGGATCGACACAGTATGTTAAGGTGAGACAGCTAGTTAAAGTATCCCGACGTTACTTGACGTATTCGAGAGGAGGGTGTGAGGTGTCGAGGTGAGGACGTTGTGGAACCTTGAAAGCGGGTACCTAGGTAGCTTCCAAGGTGTGGTGGGGAAAGTAAACGATCGGGTGGAATAATGTGACAGACCCAGGTTGCCTTTGAATGCCCTTTTTCTTCTTTTTGTGAAGAAAATTCACTGCCCTGGGAAGAGATCGCAGGGCTGGATGTGGCGTGCTTCCAGGGGCCATTCAAGCCGAGATGTCTGTCCACTGGACAAAAGGGGGCACAGCCTTGATGTGGTGGGTGTCACTCTCAGACGACAGCACCAGAGCAGGGAACTACTTCCTGGTGTTAGTAATTCGATATGTGGCAGCTTGATCTCAGAAGACATACCCAAACAAGCTTACCGGCAGAGTGACTGACTAGCCTGGGGGCGTGTTTGCTGCTGCAAGCAGAGGGACAGTCTAGACAGCCGATACGGTCAGGCACCGCTCCCTAGTAGAAAGAGACCCACAAGGCCATGGACGACGGGCAGTGTAAAATGACTGGACATCTGCCTTATGGATGGTGGGGTCTAGATGATCACGCGCAGTCGGGACCCCTGACGGCCGATACTGCATGCTGGGGAAGGAGTTGTTGGACAATCCCTAGGCTCCCTAACCCGGCCTGCATGAGTGAGGAGAGGTGGTCTATTTCGTGTGGTTACTGCGCAGCAGCTCTGCTATACCACGGCGTGCTATGGCACGCGCGTGGTGTGTGGAGGTTGGACGGCCGGACTAGCAGACTACCCTAGCTGGACTATCACGTTGCTTTTCCTGTGGGGAAGGGGTCCCGAACCCGAATAGGCCAGCTAGACAGCTAGACTACACCGTAGTACCACCACCTCGAGTCTTCTCCCGCTCCAACCTAGCAGTCAGACCGATTTACAAACCGACCGTAGCTCAGCACGCTCAGTACCAGGATCACCACCGTTTCGAATTCGCAACTACTTGGCCGCTACAACCTTCGAATTCTAGAATTTTCTTGTATAATCGAACTCAACAACTTATTCAGACTGACCCTATGTATTAAAAAATTAGCACATACTCTGTGGTTGTTGGACAATTCGTGGTTTAAAGTCGAAGGTTTCGGTGGTGATAGGGGTCAGGGTCGGCTTCTAAATCGGTCTGACTGCCTAGTCGACAAGGGGGATGGGAGGCCACAAGGAAGAGAGAGTGAGCCCCCGGTGCGCACCAGACTGTGACTGTAATTTATGGCCACCCTGGTTGGGCAGGGTAGTCCAAGGACGCCTGTGCTGGTTGCTTGCAGCTCTCGAGGCTGATCGCCAAGTCTTGATTAATCCAATCAACAGCACATGCCAGTGACCCCGACGGCTTCTTATTCTCTGCTTCTTGCGCGATCACTGGGCTCGTTGGTCCAACTCCCGGGAGGACCTTATTATATGTGCCTACGAACGTTGTTTCTTTCCGTGTTCTGGATCTTTGGTGTCATCGAGGCCAAGCCGCGGGTGGCTCGTCTTATAAGTGACTGTTGGTCAAGTCTCCTCAATTCTCCCATGCAGGTGAGTTAGATAGAAGGCTGGCGCACGGCACGCTGCATATGAAGCCGCAGCACCTTCCTGACGGTGGTACACTACAGGTGTACAGCTTGCAGTCTCCCTGGACTCCTGAGCAATGCCGAGCCAGCCCAATCTTGGAAGCTCCTCCCTGGCCCTGCCCAGACTCGCATGGAGTGTACGTGCACGGGCTGGATATTGTGAGGAGACAGCTACCCATGCCCTAACCATACCTCGTGCATCCACCCCAGGTAGTTCAAGGTACCCAGCCCTTGACCTTGACACTAAAGCCTTGCTCATCTCATCCACCGTCATACCTACCCTAGGTACCTAGGTAGGTAGATACACAGTAGTCTACAAGGTAGGTACAGTGCAGTACCGTGCCGGCAGGCTCTTGATGGAGTCGTCCACCGTTGCACAGCAGGCCGCCGAGTCTCCAGCATCTGTGGGTCCCGCCCATTCCGGTCGTCTACTGTCTAGAAGCATGCGCAGTGAGTGCCCAATTTAATGATGTCCAGGTGCAGGTACCTATGCGGTGGTGATGTGATTATCTACAGCCCACAGGGATCGCATAACCGGCAGCAGTACACGCCCCACAGCATGCGATAATGTAGCGCTACAATTCCACTCCGTACAAGTCGCATACAAGAATATGTAAATCACGGTCAATTGACATATGGATCGACGTTAGTGGCAAGGTACTGTTTCCCCGTTTGTGCGTGGGAATATACATTACCCTCTAAGGTGCATATATATGGCCAATGACAGCGTATAAAAGGGTAGGTCTTCATGCCGGTTATGCGATCCCTGTGAGGTGTATCTGGTAAAGTCTGTGGCTTGGCCCAACTCTGTTTTACTTTGTAACCCCGGCCTCCACGGCCTGCGGCAACCGGAACCTGGAAGCTTGTTAACGGTGGATGACCTGCGAGCTAGGTCACCATGACACCCGTTGCCATACAGCACTGCAAGCATTAGACTACATGTATTACTCAGCTGCCGACCCGCCCCCTCGGTTGAGGTCCCTATGCCCTGCAGCAGGCTTCTCGGGGGCTTGGAGCTTGTTGGACTAGCCGCAAGTGCGAGGCAGGCAATGTACATTCCTCAGCAGGTACGGAGTACATGAGGGGGGGGGGGTTCTGGTCGTCTACCCAGGCAGACCGGTTCTGCCTGCCCGCCCAAACAACAACCAACACCACACCTCGTCCGCCACCACCACCATCTTCTCATTTTGCATGCGTCCGGGTGGCTGCAGATTTTCCGGCACACCCTCTCTTTTGTTCCGTCCTGATCACATCTTTTCTGACCAGTCCCTTGCCTCCGTCTTTCCCGCGACTCCATAAGCGAAAGACTGCGTCTGCACGAAGCCACTTGGAGTCCCGCCGCCCCCACTACTGCGTACCGGTCAGTCAGTCAGTCAGTCAGTCAGCAGAGGGCCCGGACCCGCCCAGCCCGGGCTGCCCCTCCAGTCGTTCCCAAACAGGTAGTCAGTCTGGTTGACGTATTGCGAGCTTCTACCTGGGGCACTCAAGGTTTGCCAACCCAAGGATAACAACGAACACGAACGTCCCTTCCTCAACGACTTCCCTCTTCAACCGCGCAAAACTCAATCACCTTCCCTTCTCCTCCTCTACGTCATCACACAATGTAAGAGCTCAGCCCTCTCTCTCTCTCTCGCTCTGTGTGTGTGTCGGGCGGCATCACCGCATGCTTGAAGCTGACCAGGTCTTTCGCTAGGAGGATCACCCTGAGCATCAACAACCCAGAGGCTGAGGACCAGGACCTCCTGTCGCTCGACATCTTCCCCGACATGACCCTTGAGACCCTACGAAGCTCCATCCACGCCGAGACCCGCATCGAGCCCAACGCCCAGCACCTCTACCACAACGGCCAGCTCATAAGCGACAACTCCAAGACCATGGAGCAGCTCCAGATCGCCGATGGCGAGATGCTGGCGCTCCACGTCCGGGATATGCGAGGCAGCACGGGTGTGCCTGTCACCAGGGAGCAGCAGCCGCGGAGAGCGCCAACGGAGCAGGACCCCGAGCTCGTACGACTCCAGTTGCTCGGCAGCCCTCCTGAGTATCGTGAGGAGCTTCAGAGGACCCAGCCGCAACTTGCGCAGGCCCTGGACGACCCAGCACGGTTTGCATCGGCCTTTAGAGACGTTTACGACCGGGAACGGCGGGAGCGCGCCGACCGGCAGCGCCAAATCGCGGCACTGAACGCGGATCCTTTCGACATCTCGGCCCAGGAGAGGATTGCTGAGATCATCAGGCAGGAGCAGGTCATGGAAAATCTCCAGAATGCAATGGAACACAACCCAGAAGGTAAGGTGGACCCGGCCGCCATGGCATCCTCACACCATCCCCGCGGCAGGCGAGTACGAGTGAGGCTAGTGCGCTGACTAAATCTGCAGTTTTTGGCCGGGTGCATATGCTCTATGTCGACATCGAGGTCAACGGACACAAGGTCAAGGCCCTGGTGGATTCCGGCGCGCAGGCAACCATCATGTCACCGCAATGCGCCGAGGCTTGCAACATCATGCGGTTGGTTGACAGGCGTTTTGCCGGCATAGCTAAGGGTGTGGGTACCGCCACAATTGTTGGACGGGTGCACTCGGCCCAAATCAAGATTGGGTCCTTGTTCCTGCCCTGCAGCTTCACCGTCATGGAGGGGAAGAACGTCGAGCTCCTCCTGGGCCTGGACATGCTCAAGAGGCACCAGGCAAGCATCGACCTCGCCAAGGACAAGCTCGTCATCCAGGGTGTCGAGATACCTTTCCTGGGAGAGGCCGAGATCCCCAAGGATTTCGAGGAAGCTCTGGAGGAGGAGCCAACGGTGAGAGGGCCAGGTGGCACGACGATCGGAGGACGATCCGGTGCGATTTCCCAGCCCGGTGCGTCTTCCGGCGCCCCGGGGCCATCCTCGTCAGCCCCTGCTCAATCAGCCACCCCTTCAGCAGCACCCACCCCTGCTCCTGCTGCATCAGAGCAGCCTCAATTTCCAAAGGAGTCGATCGAGCAATTGATGCAGCTGGGTTTCCCACGTGACGCTGCGATCCGTGCTCTGGAGGCGACTGGCGGCAACCTCGAGTTCGCAGCCGGCCTCCTCTTCCAGGGGTGAAATTTGCAATCATCACATATCGGCGGCGTCGATAAGTCGGGATTCGGCACGGGCGAAACGGAATGCATTTGGGATTTTTTTTAGACCATGGAGGACCATGGAGGGCCAGTGGACGGTCGATCGGTACGGCATGTGCATAGGCAGAGGGTTGGGCATGCACGCAAACACGGGAACCAGGCACTACAGCTGACAGTGGTACAGTAGATGCACGGATGTCAGGGATCAAGGGTGTCGCACCTCTGTTACCATAGAGAGCAGAAGGCCTACTTCCCTTAATAGATCATGACCGCACGGCACCCGGGTTCGAGTAAAAGGTGTGCATTTCTGTCCATGCTATTCATACGGTGGCCCGACCCTTTACCCCGACCGGGCTCATCGTATCTTGTAGACGCAGGGCTTCAGCACAGCGGCCTCGTTGACGTCCTTGGACTCGTCATCAATGAACTTGGGCTTCCTCAGGAAGGCCGGCTTTCCGCTGAGCCTGTCCCGTTCCTCCTCCTTCTGCGCGCACTTGCCCTTCACGGCAGGCGCCGACTTGACGAACCGCATCGTGACGAACATCTTGTTGCTCAGGTCGACGGCGTCGGACCCGTGCCCCTGGTCCTGGCCCTGGAGCATGAAGCCGCGCTTGTTCAGCACGTCAACAAAGGCCGACACGTCGGTCTGCTGCCTCGTGTCGTCCTCGCCGTCGACCTCGACCAACAGCGCGGCCTCGTTGGCGGCCTCGGCCTCCTTCCTGGCTGCGCCCTTCTTCTGCGCCGCCGCGGCGCCTCCCGGCCCGCCCTTCCTCCTGTTGCCGACGCTGTGCTCCACCACGCCGCCGCCCTTGCGCATCCCGCCGCCGAGCCGGCTCTTGATCTCGGCGACCCACAGCTCGCCCTTCCAGCGCAGGACGCGGTACGCCTCCTCGACAAAGTCGATCCAGTTGGTGCCCATCAGCGCCAGGCAGAAGATGGCGACGTCGACGGAGCCGTTGGCCAGCGGCAGGTTCGCGATGTCCGCCCTGGTCACCAGCGGGTGCGGGCTGTGCAGGTCGAAGCTGAGGACGTCGAGCTTGAGCTTCCCCTTCTCCCGCTGCAGCTCCGACGCCAGGCGCGCGTCGCCGCAGCCCAGGTCCGCGATGGTGCAGACGTTGGTCGCGCGGTCGCGCGGGAGCGGCTGAGCGCCGGCCCTGGCATTCTGCTGTGGGGCGGCGGCGCTGTGTTGTTTCTTGGGCGGATGTCGCTGGCGCGCCCGCTGCCTGATCTCTGCGAGGAAGCTTTCGACCGGGTTTTGAGGCCACACTTCGACCTGGCGGCGGAAGCCTTCGTGGTATTCCGTGAACATCTCGGGGGACTCCTTGAAGAGGTTGAAGGCTTCGGCCGATGGCCGGGTGTATAAAGTCTCATTCAGATGGCGGAACCGTGCCGAGATCAGCTTTTCTCGCATCGCGGCTTGCAGGGGAGTGAGCTTTGTCGGCGCTGGTACCGGTGCAACGGCCTTGGAAGGCTTCTGCGGTACGCTGATGGCAGATTCTTTGCTTGCCGTGATATCTGCTTGCTCCTTAGGTGTTTGCTTGTCCTTCTTTCCCTTCTTCTTATCCTTCTTGTCTTTCTTGTCCTTCTTATCCTTTTTTGCCGGCTTGGCATCCGCGCCTGTTAACTCGGGTTCCTGCTGCACATCCTTCTTGGTGGACGGCTGCTTTGGTCCAGCACCCTTCTCAGATTTGGCGTTATCTGAGTTCAGTTTCTGCCGCTTCTTCCCATTCTCTGCCTGCTTCCCGGCCTCCTTAGGCTGGGATTGTGCCGGCTTTGCGGCCTTTTTAGGTGGCTGTTCTTTCTTGTCGATGACCTTCTCCCACATGTCGGCAACGTTAGAGGACGTGACATTCTCCGAATGTGATGCCCTCTTCCTCTTGTTGGACTTCCTGGCCGGGGTGTCTCCAGGCGCACCTCCGGCCTCAGATTTCAGGTTGCCTGATGAGACAGACCATCCTTTTACTGCAAACATGACGGGCCAATATCGCCAGGCTCTCTGCACAGGGATGATGCAGTGCTGATCGGGTGTGTATGTGAGAATGGCGAGGGCGGCTGCGGAAAAGCGTGCCGTCATGCGAGGTTGGAGGTTGTGAGATGAGATGAACGGACAGATTCTGAGTTTTGGTGACTTTTTTCCCCAAGTCTAAGCAGGAACGTTGAAAATTTTAGGTCCCACTTTTTAACCTACCGGGCCCGCGCGGGTCCCAGTGGGGTCTCAGCTTTACAACCATGCACACTATATAGACTACAGGATGTATACAGGTACTAGCCCACAAGGTAGTTTACTTATAAGCCTGCTTAAGTATAGCTAAGCCGTATACTTAATTAGCAATAACTATTATATTATTAATATTAATATTTAAGAAATATATAAAGTAATTAAAGAGATTAAAAATAATAATAAATTAAAGTTATTTTATTATAATATAGCTTTTAAAGTTTAATATTAAAAGTAATATTTTTAATTAAATCTTTTCTTTTTATATTAAAAGTAATATTTAATTTAATTTATATTTTTATAATATAAATTTATAAAAATTACTTTAATTTTTAATTATATTTATTATAAAAGTTAAATATTAAATATATATATATATATTAAATAAGTAAAAAAGCTTTTTATTATAATTATTAAATTTATAAAATAATATTTTTTTAAGGGTAGACCTATATATACCTATATACCTAGGTACGTATATATGTTTATCTTGCTGGCCATCCTGGTCCCTATCAGTTATAGGTCTTTCTCCTGGGGCCCTTTTCCTTCCCAAGCTAAAAGCCTATTCCGCTTCCTCCCACCCAACCCAATGTCCCGTCACCTCGTCTTCAGCCTGCTAGGGCGGTAGTAGCGCCCGGTACAGCTGCTCCCAAGCAAAAGAGCAATACATGCTCCAATCTCTCCGGAAGCATTTTACACATCGGATGACCTATCTTGGCTGGGAGATAGAGTTCTGACGGGCTGGGTTGTTGCCAACTTGTGCACAGCCATTGATATCTCGTGAATGTCTGACTACCAAACACTTCACATGACCCAACGACGACCTCTCCGAGAGCCAACGATTCGGCCCCGCCTCAAACACATCACATCGCACCCTCCTGCATCACATCCCTCACCGCATCTGCCACTCGGTCTCGCACCTCTCTCCGCATAAGCTTGCAGCTACGACGGCCTTCCCCCCTCGGGCCGCGAGGCGACCGATGACCCTATCTGCTCGCACGAGGTGACACCCAATCCACTCCTTCTCCGCACCCAATGCTCCCCTTCCCCAGGTATGCATTTCGCCCGCCCTCCTGCGGACTAGACGGCAAACCTAGATCGGGCTGCAGGACCCAAGTGGGATGGCACTACGCCTTGCCGCCTCCCCCAAGGTGCTGCTCCTCGCCCTCCCTCGTCATCGCTATGCATGGTCCAGTCCACGCGACTCGGTAGTTGGCTGCTCGCTAGCACTGGCATGGGACATCTTAGACGTCGAGCGTCCCACTAGTCAAGTTGCTCAAGCACGAACCCCCCATCACCGCCCTTTGACACCCCGAAGCTGCGGGAAATTGTTCAAAGTAGGACCTTGGCTCGCTGTGATCATTTCCGTCATCGTCCCGAGGTGCCTGCGGGCCGTGAAGTGGTATATATATATAGGCTTGCTACCCGTAGCATATACGGGACGGCCGTCTATACGCTCCTAGGGACCCTGCTTGTACCGCCCAAGTAGGTTGAGCTCTTGGATGTTCACACCATTCCTCGCCTCAACACCGATAGTCCCATAGTCTTCTCTCTTGCCTCAACACTTGCCCAATTAGCTCCCTAGCCCAGGCTCATTGGTCCCAGGATGTTCTTGAGAAACCTGGCATACGCACTGCTCCTGAGGGCCGCTCATGCAGTTCCCTATGGCGAGTACATCCTGGCCCCTTCCTCTAGGACGGTCTATCCGGTGTCTGTTTACCATGTTGGCGGCACGGTCGATAATGCCGAAGGCCTCACTGGCGGCGCCAACACGACCGTCACCATTTCGGGGAGCAGCCAGGCTGGAGAGAACTCATCTGTGACTGTCGACTTTGGCCGAAACATTGCTGGCCAGGTCTCGCTCGCCGCGGAAGACTCCAGCGACCCGAATGCTGCCATATGGCTGACCTTCTCTGAGTCCAGTTTGTGGGTTAGCAGCTACGGCAGCGATGCAATCGCGGATAGTGGTCTGGATGCACCAATTCCGCTGTCCCGGGGTGGAGGGTCTGGGCCTCACACGGTCGACAGAATCTACGCTCGGGGCGGATTCCGCTATCTCACCCTGATCAACAATGGGACGGCTGATATCCAGCTGTCAGGCCTCTCTGTGCTATACACAGCGGCACCTACGCAGGACCTACAGGGCTACACTGGTTACTTTCACAGCAACGATGAGCTTCTCAACAGGATCTGGTACGCAGGAGCATATACCAATCAGCTATGTGACATTGATCCTCATCACGGAGACGCTGTGGTCAGCGTCTTTCAGCCAAACCCGCCCCCTCTGCAGCCATGGTACTACAATTATACCATCACGAATGGAACCAGTTGTCTTGTCGACGGTGCAAAACGAGACACGCTCATTTGGCCTGGTGATCTCTTCATTTCTGGCCCCTCTGTTGCCTACAGTACAAATGCTATGGACGCTATCAAAAACGGCGTCGAATCCCTGTTCCTCCTCCAGACGCCTGAGGGTATTCTACCATACGTCGGCGTGCCTTTCGTCACCATACTCAACCAGACCAGTTTCACCTATCACCTACACAACCTCATCGGGGCCTACAATGTCTACTGGTATTCCGGAGACCGAGCTTGGCTACAAACCTATTGGGACCAATTCAAGCGCGGCTTGGCATGGTCGCTCAGCAATGTCGACTCTAGCGGCCTGATGAAGGTCACTTCCTCTGCAGACTGGCTCAGGGCTGGCATGGGAGGCCACAACATCGAGGCCAATGCGATTCTGTACTATGTTCTTAATCTCGGGGTTCAACTTGCTGGTGTGCTTGGGGACGATGCTGCCTCGTCAAATTTTCAGAGCGCTGCGGCCGGAATAAAGGAAGCCGCCAATAGACTTCTATGGTACGTATGGGCTTGTTGTCTTTCATATGCACTGTGCTACCGCTCGAGATTACTCTGCGTAATTGTCTTGGGCTCCGTGGTTTACCAATAACAATCTCAATAGGAACGAGGGACTTGGGTTCTACACGGATAACGAGACAACGATTCTTACTCCTCAGGATGGCAACAGCTTTGCCGGTACGTTAAGCTCAAACACCAAGTTCTGATGAACATGATGTCTCGAGGGGCCCTGTCAAGATGTGAGTGCGGTGTTTGCTAAAACTTAATACAGTCCTCGGCAATCTCACGGAAACCGACGCCAAAAAGGCTTCTATCATCAGAAACCTCCAGGGACGCTGGGGCACGTATGGGGCACCCGCTCCAGAAGTAAACTCCAAACCGGCGACCGTTTCGCCCTTTGCCACGGGGTTTGAGCTCGAGGCGCACCTAGTAGCAGGAAATGCAGCAGGAGCGCTGGACCTCATGCGCCTGCAGTGGGGATTTATGCTCGACGACCCGAGGATGACCAACTCGACCTTCATCGAAGGGTATTCCGCAGATGGCAGCCTTGTGTATGCCCCTTACAAGAGCGACCCCAGGATCAGCCACGCCCACGGCTGGAGCACGGCGCCGACGAATCTGCTGAGCCGCTACATTGCCGGGATCCACCTGACGGCAGCGCTGGGTCAAACGTGGAGGATCGCCCCCTTGACAGGCGGTCTTACCACAATCAGCTCAGGGATGAGCACGACGCTGGGCAGCTTTGCCGTCGACGTGGGTGCCGACAGCGGCGGGGCCATCACAAGCTTCAGCTTCGAGGCCCCCAATGGCACGACGGGGGATGTCATCCTGCCGCCGGGAACGGAGGGATCTCTGACAAACAACGCTGGGAAATCGGTAGCGTTGTCTGGTGGGATCGCCACAGGCGTTAGTGGTGGCCGGTGGACTTATTCTGCGTAATGATGAGATAGCTCCGAATTGGAACAGATCTCGATGAAGAATGAAGAAGTCTCTTTTTGGTTTGTCTGTGATCGTGTATATGTCCTGTCCGTGGAGGACTGAGACTACAAGCTCTGGACCAGATTACGGAGTCGTTGCATCCGGTGACGGAGAGACGTTCTTCGGCCGGCGCCGTGGAACCAGCGGGCGACCCAAGCCCTATGATTTGTTTCAACCCCCGGATTCTGGTCTTAGTTTCTCCTCCCTTCTCCTTCGACCGGACTCAAGGTCGATCAGTATCAAACAGGACCACGCGAGCAGGGAGCTCAAGAAAGAAAAGAAGGGGTCCGAGAGCTCGGCCTTCCTCCGGAGCTACATATGTAGATCAGGGATACACGAGCAACGGCGGCGCAACGGCGCAGTAGTCCAGGCTGCCAGGCTGCGTGTAGTCGTCAAAGTTGGTGGGCTGTAGTAGGGGTATGAAGAGGGGGCTAGAAGCAGGCTACTGCTAGTTGCGGACGTAAAGTCACATTGTGGCTGAAAGTTTGCATCGTCCCCAGGTAACGCTACCTCCCAACTGCCGTCCGGAGACCCCTGGCGGGAAGGACAAGCGTCTGAGTATATTGGGTGATGCGGTACTTTGATGAGGTGGCCAGTGTGGGACAGGATCGGCCGTAATGTTCAACGGGTCGCGTCACAATAAAGGGGGGGGGGGGTCTGGCGAAGGGCCCTGTTGAAGCAGTCCAGCTACCACCGGCCTGCCTCCCACGGTGCCAGCTTACACGTCGAGGCTGCTTCAGGAATCAAGCCGACTGGCCAGACTCGACTCTGAGACCCCGTGCCCAAGCTCGTGAGAGCCTCTTTGTGTCCGGCGTAGGGAGTCTTCGGAAGCTTATGGGTCCATTTTGGGCAGAGGACGCGTCTCCGTATACACTCTGAAGTACGGGATAAGCCAAGCTGTCTCGTGTGAGGGTTGAGGTTGCTCCCGCAAGTTCTTAAAATCAGCCCGTTGTCAAGGATCCGGGGGTTGCCTTGGAGACGCACGGGAGATCCTGTTGGCATGCGTCAGTGTCATCGGGCCGCCTAATGCCACACGAGCCGTCCTGACCTAGCGGGAAACCGTTGGGAAGGGGGCAGGTCTGAACTTCAGTCCGTGTGCTCTGTGGCGGGCTTCGGAATCCGCCGAGGTTCGAGGTCAAAAATGCCCGACGAAGCACTGGCAGTCTCACTTATTGTACGGACTGCCGCATTCTTTTGCTGAAGTCGTTGATGGCAGGACATACATACCGCAGCAACAAGAGAGGGACGGAGGGGAGGAGCTGAGAGCACTCGACGCGCAGGTCAAGGGCTGGGCGCGACGGGGGCTGCGCGAAGGTTTCGTTCAAGGCGACCGGCAGCAAGAACACGCGCCTCTGTCTGAAGCCTCGACAGCCGCGACAACCGACAGGGCGAGAAAGTAATTGGGTAGCCATGTTTCGAAACGAAGCCTGGATGCGCACACATCTCGAGGTACCAAAGTACCTAGGTATACTATCTGCGAGAATAGGAGAAGCCAGAGGGAAGGGTAGTATCAAGGGTGATGGCCTGTCAGGTCCGCGTCGAAACGGCCGGTTCCGTTCTTCCCGTTCGCTCCTGTCAAGCCTGGACCTTGGCTAGGTTGGCCCTAGCAAGCGCCGTCGATGGCAGTTTCTGGTGTTGGCTGTAAGGACGACGCCACAATATGCAATGAATCCTCACTTGCCTTGAATGTGAGTCTGTGTGGCGGCATCTGCAAGGGATGGATGTCAAGACAACAATCCCAATGTTGTTGTGTGCAGAAGTCATGTCACAGCTTCAATGTTGTCCCCAAACTGGGGCTTGGGGGAGTTGTCGTGGTTCCAGGGTTTGAGGGTTCCACTGGATATTGGAGCGGAACACCGGGGGGGGGGATGCGGGGGTGGGGGGGGGAGCTAAGTTTCCCCACGCCGGCACTAATCCTCCCCACGCAAACGCCAACGGAACGACGAGACAGATCCCAAGATCTCCTGCTGCCACTTTCGGTGGTTTGCGTCACACAACATCCAGCGTCGTGGAACGTCGATTCATCACAATGCCGCCAGCCATTGGGCTCCGCACCTAGCTCCTCAGTTGCCCGTCGAGGCCAGCCAGCGGCCAGCCCTGACCTCGCTGCTACCCGCCCTGCTTATCCTTTGCCCGACTGGGCCTGCTTCTAGATGCCTTCGTCCTCAATCTAGCCTGCGGCACGGGGAATCCTCTAACACCCTCTAGGATGGCTGGATCCCCAAGGCACACGTAGGTATCCGGCGCGATATGTATTGCCACGCAGGGAGCTGCGGCGCACACCGACAACTGCCCTGTCCTGTTGCTGGCCGTCGCGGGCGCACAAGTCCTTGCCTAGGACATCATCTGCTCTGACTAGCCAGCCCGCCCAGACACACGACGAGGACAATGCGGTGTGCGTCTCCTCTCTCGCCGTCTGCTTCAGCTCCGGCAATGGCCTCCACCAAATGTCCACATCCGCCCTCCGGGGAAGCTCCTCCTGGGGCCAGGGCCTCGAGAGACTCGTTCTCCTCCTTCTCACTCTCGTTCCCACTGTCCTTGTCCTTCTCAGCTCCATCCATGGTCCCTGTGTTCTGTCTCGTGTCTCCTCTGTCCATGCATCATCTTGTTTAATTCCTCCGGCTCCCTGATCCTAGCACGGCGCCGTTTCCTCCCTCAGACATCTATCCTCCATTAGATGGCCGTCTCTGTCAAGGCTGGTACATGTTCGATGAGCTCTGTAGCCAGGATGTAGTTCTAGACTGTTGGGGTGGACTCTTGTCATAGAACCCGGGGTGCAACGAGCCCATTTGCGATGCCGCTGGAGTATTTAGATTCCAGCTGTGCTCGCCTTGATTCCGCCTTTACACCAAGCATTGAGCCTGCTGCTACATGGTACACCATCCAGACTATCAGTTCTTGATTGAGACCTTCGGGTGTGTGTACTACTGAATATTTGTGTCCTCGAGCTCGACTCGACTCGACTCACTGCATGAACAATACACCTTTTCACGAGCCCTTGACACGAAGCGTTCCGCGTTTCCCTTCCCGCTGGGAGCCTTTCATCTGACAACCTCTCGACGCTCGACTGACGCTCATCTCACGTTGGTACGGCTTAGGTGGCTGCTGTGTGGGGAGACGCTGTTGTGTCTTGTGTTTCTGTCCCACGCCACGCTGCCATCACCTTCACGCTCCTCCTGCTGGCTTTCGAGCCACAGGAGAAGGCGTGACAGCCCACCCCCAGATCGAATCAGGGCCGGCAAGCGGAGAGCGTACTTGGCTATCCTTTCCCAGGCCTGTATTATACACAAGGCATCGGAGTACGACAAGAGCAGCAACCGACCATAATTCACTCCACCGGCACCTGCAAGTACCACTCGAGTTACACTGGCTTGTTTCAGTTGGCTCTGCTGAGCAGCTTTATATACTGTTCTGGCCTGCCCATCCCCTTTGTGCCTCGCACTCCTCGCGCTTCTAGCTCCCTCGTAACTGCGCTCAACGGCGGATCATACCTGGACTATCTTGCTCCTTCTTCTTTACCTTGGCGTGGCGCTGTTTTGTTCACCTAAGTATTCTGCCATCACACGCTTAAAATTGGCGAGCCGTTGGAACTTGAAAGACTCGCATTTGGTCATCTCCGGGCCCTTTCCCCGTGCTCCGTGGCGAGTCCGCGCTGGCTGGAAGCACCGTCTGCTCTGAGTGTTGCTAGCCGGACGACAATGTGAGAGGAGGACCCGGGGTCTCATTTGATGTCGAAAACACCTTGCCAGCATTGACAAAGAAAAGAGTATACCTGCCGTGTCAAACTTCTGGGGCCCTGTGTCAACAAGAATGGATTCAGTTGCGGTAGTGCCTGAGGGCACTTCGGCAGACGACTTCAGACCGCGAGAATTGTCACCAACGATAGCAAACAATGATCCTTCCGCCCCCAAGAAGGCGAATATTAGGAAACGGACAAAAACCGGATGCCTGAGTACGCTCTCTTGCTCCCTGTCCATCACTGAATCTCCCTCATCAAATCGTTCCCAAATTGACTCTGACCAGCGTGCCGGAAACGCCGGATCAAATGCGATGAGGGCAAGCCCATCTGTCACAACTGTATCAAGTCGAAGAGACAATGCGAAGGCTACAACACGCGTGTTGTTTTCAAAAATCCTATGGGTGCGCTACCCGGAGGACCCTTTGGGCCGATTCCTCATTACCATCCAGACCCGACCGAAGCTCTCGTCAATGCCCAGCTGTCTTCGACGCACGCCAAAGCGTCATCTTCATCGCAAGGGCCGCTCCCATTCATTGCGCCGAAGCCTCCTAGTCTCGAATTTGGAAGTGCCGAGCACTACCAATATCTAGGGGTATATCATGGAGCATTTCCAAGAGCCAATTCAACGACTGCGCTCGGCTTGGGCGTCCACCATCCGCAGTACTTCATGGGCCAGGTGTCGCCAGATCCGTTCTTCGCTCATCCACCTGATACCCTAATGGAATCGCCAATTCAAATGAACCAGCCGGACATGTTTGACTTCTACGGCCCGTCACAATCACCAGCCCATCCACTGGCCTCGAGCTCGATCCCGCCAGCCCCTCGGCATGCAAGTTATGCAAGCATGGACAGGCCTGAAATCTCACCAACATTACCTATATCGCCGCCCTTCTCCCAACCTCCATCCATCAAGCATGGAGTGGGAGACATCAAGGCGGAGCCTTGGTTCCTTGAAGAGGAAGAAGCTTTACGTGGAGTAGTGGAGGACGAGCAGTCGCCCACCAGCGCCATTGAAAATCCCGGATTCATGATCTCACATCGCCTACAAGCACCTCTTGATATTTATGACACACGGATGAAGCCATACTATGGACTTGTCGGCGAGAACATGTTGGCCAACTACTCGCCCTCTCCCATGGACACACCGCTCAACGACCCACAAACAGCTCGTGTGTTCTGGTATTTTGTTACGATGACGGCCCCATCGCTGTCCATGTACGAGCGCAACCCGGTTGATTTGTCGCGGGCGTTCTCGGGCGAGGCTGTTCCCAAGTCACATCGCCACATATGGACTTGTGAGTAGGCATTTCCCAGGGTCACTTGTCAAGATCGCACGGCTGATCCTTGCAGATATCCTGCCTCTTGCATCTCTGCAACATCCAGCCCTCCTTCAAGCGATACTTGCCATAGGAAGCCTACAACTGGCTGTATTGAAAGGTGACATTCCGACGGCGTCTTGGCTGCACTATGGCTTGTGTACCCGTCGTAGCGCAAAGAATTACCAGAGCGCGATTAGGAGAGCCGAGCCAGCTACCCTCGCTGCTACACTGCTGCTAGGCTTCTATGAGGTATGGAGCAGCAACCACGAGAAGTGGTGTACGCACATGCTTGGTGCACGGCAACTCATCAAGGAGACACCATTCCGAGAGATGAGCAGACAGGTATTGGCGATTCACCGGCAAAGGCGGCAGAATCTGGTGGAAAATGAGGCTCAGAATCAATATGGTGCTTTCTTGCCACAGTTGAGCAGTCTCAATCACGAAGTCGCAGACATCGACCTAGGCTTCGTGGCCCGCCTGACAGGAAAGCCTGTGAACTTTGTGGACTATTCCAATGACTCTGCTGCCGATTCAAAGGCGAGGCAGTGTACCGATCGTGATATTGAAAGTCACGAGCATATGATGGATCTATACTGGTGGTTTTGCAAGATGGATGTCTACCAGAGCACGTTGGGAGCTTCAAGGTTGTTGTAAGTACACAGGCGCCGCAGCTTGGCTCAACTTGACAGGCGAGCTGACACGAAAAAGTATGGAATTCGATCTATGGACGCAATGCCCGCCACGGGCTCCGATCAACAGGATCGATCAGGTGTAAGAACTTCTGCTCCTGGTCTTCTCATGGGCCAGCTAACACTTGATGCAGATACGGAACTTTCGACCACCTCGTTCTCGTCCTAGCCCGACTATGCAACTTCGTCGCCAACGATTTGCCACGCAAAAGGAAAGCCAGGGAACAAGAAATCGGCTCAAGCCCAAGGGGCCAGAACTCGCCGCCGATGTTTGCCGGCATGTTCCCTGGGAGAGGTAGCATAAGATTACCCAGGGGCCTCAGCCCTCCGCAAGAGCCATTCCCATCGGCCGAACATATTCTCCATGCCTTGGACCTGGAGACCAGCACACAGGAGGCTCTCGAGGAGTGGAACAGCATAATGCAAGCATTTCAGCTTTTCAAGAGGAGTCTCGGGCCCGATTTCGACCCCCTGAGTGATGATGTCCGCCCGCCCAAAGACTCCCCCTTTGGCCCGGCCTTGAAGTACCGTTCGTATACTATCGCCGGCATCTGGATGAACTTCTACATGGGCTTGGTGATACTGCACCGCGCGCACCCGAGCATGCCGCCGTTCGCGATGGTGGCGGCCCACATGATTGCGAAGGAGACAGACCCCTACGCCGACGAGATTGGGCGGATCGCAGCTGGCGTGGCCGAGGGTCTGACCATGGAGAGCGTGGCCAGCACGTGCAAGTCTTCAGCGCTGATCGAATGTGGCTTTCCTATATTCGTTGGCGCTGTTCAGGTAAGAGCAGTCTCAAACACGTGTCCTGTTGCTGCCTTACACTTTAACCCCCCACATGGCATGGCAGAAGCACTAATCCGTTCCAACGTAGTACCGAGGAAAGCTCCAGAGGCAGTGGGCGATCAGGTTGCTGCACCAGATAACTCGACACACCGGGTGGCAGACGGGGGACCAGATCGCCAGCGGCTGTGAGGGGGCCTGGCGCAAAGCCGCGGCCATGGGCGTCGCGCCCGTGTACGAGCCCGAGCCCGAGTCCGACGCTCTCCGGCAAGGCTGGACCACGCGCAGACTTGACGAGCGGATCCAGGAGGTGGACGAAGGCCACAATAAGCCGGTCCTACAGAGGTCGGACCGGGCGCACGTCGCGTTTGGGTTGCTCAGTGTTGAGGATGACATGGAGAGGTTGACGTTGGAGGATTAAAACGGGAGGATTGGGCTTGTATGCATGACATTGGGTCAAGCCTGTGACACGGTCATTACTTGTACACACAGGACTTCGATACAGGAGTGGGCAGGATGAAAACCAGGGTTGGGCTGGGAATCGAGCGGATTCCTTGGTGTTGGCTCTTCATGTCGGATATTCTTGTCTAGTCATTTAAATCGTCAGTAGACTAATGATACAAATCGAAATGAGCGGAGGTCCCTGTCTCTTTGCTTTCAGTGACCTCTTCATCTCATTCATCTAGATCACGACGCCCCGCAGCTGAGTCCCTTAGAAACCCATGGGCGGCGAGATACTCGCGGACGCGAGGCGACATGAGGGCCACTTGCGCGGGATCACCTGAAATACTCTCCGCCAGCCTCTTGATCCGCTCATCCTTCTCCTCCATCTCTCGCAGCAGCTGATCCCTTTCCTCAGCGAGCTTCTTCAACTCCTTGCGCAGCTCCTAGTTCGCGGGAAGACGCTCGACGACCGCGGCCATCTCCGCATCCGTGTATATCCGAAAGCCCTTCTCCTTGGTCACGCTCGCCAATTGCACGTTCTTGGAATCCAGCTTCTCCTCCATCACCTGCTTCAAAGTCTTGAGCACGAGGGTCTCCGCGTCTATCAAGGTGAGAGACTAGGAGAAGTGTCAGCCCGCCATTCAGAGTATAGTAGCCCCACCAGATGCCGCCGAAAAGGCGTTATTACTCACCTTGTGGTACTCGTTCTGCAATTCTGCCTGCGCGCCCTCGCTTCCACTGCCTATGGCCTTCGCATCGTACCTGTAGAACGTCCCGCTGGGCTCGGCGTGGTAGAGGCTGGGGCCATCCTCGTCGTAGCCGGCGATGAGCAGCGCCACGCCAAAGGGCCTGCTCATGATGCTCTCCTCGCCGTCGGCGCTCTCCCCGAACCGCAGCGCAAGGTCGCAGATGGCCTGCGTGCAGGACTCGACCCGCAGGCTCTCGTTGTAGTTGAAGGCGTGGCTCTGGCACTCGACGCGGGCGTGCTCGACCATGGACCGGGCATCGGCCTGCAGGCCGGACATGGCGCACCCGATGTGGCGGTCGATCTCGACAATCTTCTCGACGGACGAGGTCTCGAGCAGGGTGGACGTGACGCGCTTCTCGACACCCAGCACGACGCCCTCGTTGGTGGCGACGCCGATCGCCGTGCTGCCGAGCTTGATCGCCTCGAGGGAGTACTCCACCTGGAACAAACGACCCTCGGGACTGAAGGTAGAGATGCCCCGGTCTGGGTTCCCAATGGGTTAGTTGGAGCTGTCATGGACTGCGAGGGCTGATGGGATATGCTGACCGTATTCTGATCGTGCCATAAACATCTTGGCGGGGCTGTTCAGGTGAGGCCGTAAAGAAAAGACGAAGAGTGTCGAGTGCTGTTGTTGGAGAGCTGGGGCGCGGGTTCAAGTCTTGAGAATGGAAAGATGGTGTTTGACGCAGGAAGGAACTTGGGGAGCTTCACCAGGCAGAGCAACCGTCGTCACCAAGCTCCAGCCTGGACCAGCCCTCGGCCTGCAGGGATAGCCTGGGAGCTACTGTACAGCTTGCAGGGGGTCCCAGAGGTTTACACTAGACTACCCCTACCAAGATGCCGTTTTGCAGCTCAAGATAGTCTACTTATGTACGAGACATTTGCGAGAATTCTTGAAGAGCTGGGCATCCATAAAGATAATTTCCTGATTCAAAATTCATAACCCGTATATCAAGGGTCAGGTCATATTGTACTATCTGGGATCACGCTTAGCTGTAGAGTCAAGGCCGTGGGGTCCCCGCCAAGTGCTGAGTACAAAGGTAGGTAGTCTTGCCCAAACACGTAGTGACGCGCCCGCGCTGGGGATTTAGAGCATCTTCAATCTAAAGCCCATTGATCGCGACTTTCTGCCCGACCCGAATAAACAGGTGGAAGCCAGTTCCTCGAAAAGCCCCACGCCGCCTCGTCACTTTTGCAGCCCATGCCCCCCGAGCAAGGCATTCAGCTGCGCGTTCAGACGTGACGGGCTATCATGTCCACGCCCAGCAAAAACCCAGCGACGTCGTCGCGAATGCCCCGCATAAACACCCGCGATAATACCACGAGGACTTCATCATTTGAGTCCCGGTCACAGAAGACAACGACAAACTCTCCAGGGTCTGGGCCGGAGCGACCGCCACACAAGAGGACATTATCGGGCAATCCGCGGGCGAACAGCATGAGGTCTGCTGAGGAGAGAGAGAGGCGCACAGAGAAGCACACCGTGACAACGCGCGAAACTTTGACGTCGAGGACAAAGAGTCCAGACCGAAGGCATGTGCCGTCTATTTCGACCAGTAAAGCCAGGGCAGATTCAAGGAGGGCTGCGGACACGACGTCGAAGGACCTGAGGCAAGAGGCACCTCTGCAAGGTACGAGTGAACCCCTGGGCATGCGCGGATGGATATGACGCTGACATGCAAATGATATATACAGCCCCGTGGGAACCAGAAGCCACTCTTTTACCGCTCACCTCTGCGCCCTTGGCCTCTCGAATATCAATACCACCATTAGCATTGCACGCGCCTGCTTCAGTACAGCCGAAACCGCTGTCGGAACTGTCGTTAGAGGCACAGGAGGCTGCCATACTGGAGGATCTGCTGTTTGTTTTCATGGGCTACGAGGGGCAATACATTCGTTTTGCGAAAGGCTACGACCCTCACGAGGAAAGAGACCGGCTCGCTGGCCCGACGCACCGCATCCTGACCGGCCTGGACCCGAGCTTGCAGGACCTTACCATGTCCATGTTGAAGATGGCTACGTATTATACTGCGCTGGAGACATTCATCGACGTACAGAGCCGAGAAGAATTTGGATCCGTGAATCATGCGCTGTGTGCCTCGATCCGGAAATTTCTGCAGGACTACCTCGTCCTCATTGCACAATTGGAGACGCAGTTCCTCACAAACGACGCGTTCACATTACACGTTCTTAATATCCATATACTGCCCACCAGCCACATGATGTTCCAGCTTTATTCCCTGGCGCATGAGCTCTTGAAGAGGAATGCGCTGTTGGATGAAGAAACAGACGAGTCTAGTGATAGCGCAGATGATTTCGACCAGATCTTGGAGCAGCTGAGAGATGGTGGAGACCTCATGCCGGGAAACATGACAGGGAAGAAAATATGCAAAGGTGGCGTGGTTCTTGGCCTCATTACGAAGAGATTAGAAACCATGTCCGGGGACCCCGCCGCCAGGGCACTGCTTACGACTCTGCTTAGAGACTCGAGCAAGCCGTACATGGTCATGCTGAATGAGTGGCTGCATCACGGCAGTATCAACGACCCCCACGGCGAGTTTTTGATCAAGGAGCAGAAGAGCCTGCGTCGGGAGCGGCTAGAACAAGACTATACGGACGAGTACTGGGAGAGGCGTTACACGATTAGAGAGAAGGAGATACCGCCGCAGCTGGAAGCCGTCAAGGACAAAGTGCTCCTCGCTGGGAAGTATCTCAACGTCGTCCGGGAATGTGGAGGCGTGGACGTCAGTAGCGACGTGAAGGACAAGCCAAAATCTTTTGACGATAACCGATTCCTGGAGAACGTCAACAATGCATACTCACACGCGAACGAGTCTTTGATGCAACTGCTACTGACGACTCATGCTCTGCCGGACCGTCTACGGTCTTTGAAGCACTACTTCTTCCTAGACCCATCGGATTACTTCACTTACTTCCTGGAACTCAGCGTCTCAGAGCTGCGGAAACCAACACAAGTCGTCAACATTGCCAAGTTGCAGTCGTTGCTGGATTTGGTTCTGCGGCAACCAGGCAGCATTGTGGCATTGGATCCCTTCAAGGAGGACGTCAAAGTGCAGATGAACGAGATTACGCTCATCAAGTCCCTTCAACGGGTCGTTAACATCACCGGCATTGAGGAGGGCGGTGCACTGCAACCCCTGAAGGACCAGCCGCTTGAGAGTGATAAGAAGGCTAACGGCTTTACATCTCTCCAGCTGGATTATGCAGTGCCTTTCCCAGTGTCTCTGGTTATCAGCCGGAAAACAATCTGGCGGTACCAGGCTCTATTCCGGTATCTTCTGTCCCTGCGACATCTGGAATCGCAGTTATCTACCGCGTGGCAAGTGCAGACTCGCGGCTTTATATGGTGCCGCAGAAGCTCAAGCAAGGAAATTGAGCTGTGGAAGAAACACGTCTCGACACTCCGGGCTCGGATGCTGGTCTTTGTCCAGCAGCTACTATACTTCTGCACCGCAGAAGTGATCGAGCCAAACTGGCAGTCTCTCATGTCTCGGCTCAAGGCAAAGGATGATGATACGTCCAAAGGCTTCACCCGGACTGTCGATGAACTGATGCAGGACCATGTGGATTTCCTGGACACTTGTTTGAAGGAGTGCATGTTGACGAATAGCAAGCTTCTCAGGGTAGGTTCAAGGCCATCCATGCCCGCGAGTATCGTCTCCATTCCCGTTGCTAACCAGTTCTAGGTCCACTCCAAGCTTATGAACAACTGCACCATGTTCACCGGTAGTATAGACTGGATGACGAGGAACCTGGAGAGGGCCGACCCAGACCTGCAAGGAACGACAAAACCGAGAAATATGTCCGACGACCAGTGGAAGCATGTGCTGGCGAACAGGGAGAAGTGGCAGTCAGCGCACGGCGAGTCGACCAAGAGCCCCGAGGCCCTGTTGACCATGATTGTGGACACGATGAGGGCGTGGGAATACAACTTCGGCAGGCATCTCAAGATACTCCTCGACGCATTGAATCACTATGCAGCGACGGAGACGGTAGTGCTGCTCAGCCTCTGTGCAAGGCTGAGTGCTGCAAACCAAGGCACAGAACACGTTGGGTTTAGGAACGAGGATGAGTCCACTCTTTGAGTCTTGTCCAGAGATACCACAGGCGATCATGGTTGCAAGTTGGATGGCGTTAGCTGGAGTCTTGACGACACGTCGCATGCCGGGCCCGCAAAGGCCAACAAGCCTTCCCGGAAAAGGAAATGGAAAATGGAACAGGATGGCGCATTCATGGGCTTGATGCTGTAGATATCTCCGAAAATGCCTTGTACGAACTATCTATGAAGACGTCCGCTGGTCTGGTTTGTCATGAGCCTCCAGTGAGGAGTTGCGGTTGGCAGGGCCTCCCTAGGACCAGGGACGTGGGGCCGGCACACCATACCCTCGGCTCTGCGTCAACCGGTAGCTCCTTGCCGGCCGGGCGGACCCTCACTAACTGTAGGCCTAGCCGATGATGACAGCACCCCAGAGTGCCGAAGGTCAGCGACACCACCGCCACGTAGATGTAGTAGTCTATGTCACAATTCCAACACAATCGCGTCTCGACTTGCATGCAGCCCAGTCGCGGCTTCGTCACGCTCTTTTGCTTTACTTACACTTTACGTCGATGATTTTTGATTGCATTCTCAAGTGTGTTTACGAAAGGTCCCTACCAGGCACGGACCGAATTCCCAAACAACAAAAACAATCGCCTCGTCTTTGGAAGACGCGGGCTGCCCTTCGATTCAACTAGGTAGCCACGACACTGTTCATGGAAATCGCTCGAGAGATCTGGACGACTCAACTGTGACCGAATCCACGACCAAGGCAAACTTCTGATACGTCCCTCCTTGCAAGCAAACCAACAATCCTGCCGGTGCTGTCCCGTCCCGTCCGCCAACATGCCTCGAAACCGACCAGCCACGACGGGCTACGAGCGCCTGGAGCAGGCTGACCACTCGAGCGATGAGTCTGAAGACGACTTCATGCTTCAGAGCTCTGCATCTCTACAAGATCCCCGTGCTCCCCGCTACAACCATACGTCACAGCCGCGGCCCCACTCTGGCATGGCATCCCCGAGAGCACATGCAAGCAGCGGCACCAGCCGCCCAGGAGGATCCAAGAGCAGCCGCCCCCGGAGACCTAGAAGCAATTCGGGTGTGGATGTGAAAGCGATCAACGCACGGCTGGAGCGCTGGGCTGAAGAAATAGCATCGAAGTTTAAGCGGGGCAAGAAGGGCAGACATGGCGAGGACGACGAAGGGCGGCTCGAGATCCACCACAGCGTCTTTCAAGCACCCGAGGGCGTGAGGCCCGCCACGGCGCAAAGTCTGGCAGTGCCGCAGGAGGGCGTAATGACGAGGGACGAGTTCGAGTACACTGTCGACACTGTACGGCTAGCTATCGAGCAGGGCGTGCACCCGAGGATGATCACACAAGGCAGCTCCGGATCTTACTTTGCGCGGAACCCAGACGGAAAGGTCGTGGGCGTGTTCAAGCCCAAGGATGAGGAGCCGTACGCGGCCGGAAACCCGAAGTGGAACAAGTGGATTCACAGGAATCTGTTTCCTTGCTGTTTTGGCAGGGCTTGGTACGTTGAGAGGGCTCTATGACTTTGCCGCGCTTGTGACTGACCCCCGACAGCCTTATTCCCAACCTTTCATACGTGAGTGAGGCGGCGGCCTACACACTGGACTGCCAATTGCGCACTCACATGGTGCCCTACACCGATGTGGTGTGGCTTGCGTCGAAGTCATTCCACTATCCCTTCTGGGATCGCTACAATTACTCCAGGAACAGGAAGACATTACCTTCAAAACCAGGGAGTTTCCAAGTTTTTCTAAAAGGTTTCAAGGATGCGAACATCTTCCTTCGAGAACACCCCTGGCCGGACCAGTATCTATCGGGTGTGCGAACCAATGACACGCATCGCAACAGACGTAGAAGATGGGTAGATAATTGTCGGCCCATTACCGGCCGCTTAGAAGAAGACGACACCGGAGACGACGGCGCGGAGACCCCGGACCGTTCAGTGCCTGGCCCGGATAACTTCATGTGGACAGAAAGCCTGAAACAGGCTTTCAGGGAAGAGCTTGAGAAACTGGTGATCCTGGACTACATCATGCGCAACACAGACCGAGGCCTCGACAACTGGATGATCAAGGTCGACTGGGAGACTGGAGAAGTCTCGATAGCTTCGGAGCCTGTGCACATGAATATGGATACGGAGGAGCAACCGGATGGGCCGAGACCGGTAGATCTGAGCCAGAGGCCAGCGCAGAATCGCTCATCATATCCCTACAAAGCCCAAAGGCCTATGGAAGCGTCAAGTCCAACAGAACGGCCAAAGGACCCAAAGATAAGCATAGGAGCCATCGATAACTCGTTATCGTGGCCTTGGAAACATCCTGATGCTTGGCGAAGGTGAGCACAAGGCTCAGTTTGGTGATGGTGTGAGATGAAGTGCTGACATAGGCGACAGCTTCCCCTTCGGTTGGCTCTTCTTGCCTGTGGATCTAATTGGCAGGCCGTTCTCGCAGAAGACGAGGGATCACTTCTTGCCACTGCTGACCTCAACAGCATGGTGGAGTCAAACGCAACTCGCGCTCAGGAGGATCTTCCAGATTGACCCCGATTTCCAGGAGAAGATGTTCTCGCGGCAGATAGCCGTAATGAAAGGGCAAGCATGGAATGTGGTGGAGACGCTGAAGACACCGGATCATGGCCCCTTGGAACTCACCCGGCGGGCAAAAGTGTGCGTCTGGGATGACCTGGTGGAAATCCCGGTGGCCGTTCCCATGAGGGCGACTTCGTCTGAAATGCGCCGGCGAACCGAAGAGGATTTCCAAAAAGCCATTGAAGAGGAGATGGACATTGGGGCGGCGAACAGTTCCGCCCCGGCCGCGGATCTGCTCGGCCTTGCCACACCACCGGCCGACCTGCCCCACCCCGGTAGGTTCGAGCTGTCAGGCAACATAACGGACACGGCTGTGGACGAAACCCAATCAATGGAGGAATCGGCTGTTCTCAATAACGGGAGCACGGCAGCGTCGTCACCAACCCGGGTCAAGCATGACAGGCCCAAAATGCCAGGGGCGCGTTTCGGGACTAGTTATCCCGGCCCGCAGCGGTCACACTCAACACTCAACGTCTACGCGAACAACAGGCGCGAGCGTAGGTACTCGTTTGCTACGGCCATGGGGCGGCGGAATAGTAGTTCCGTCGCCCAGAACATGTACGGTTACGATGACGACGTCGAGGGGGATCTGGGATACGCCGCGGCAGAGGGCATGGAGGGCAACCAGCGCAAGGTCATCGTGGAGAGGTTGGAGCCGGTCAAGGCGCGGAATCCTGTGTTTACTTGGTGTTAAAAGAACAAAAGAGCATCTGGCCGTCCTGGGTAGACTGTAAGATTACGTAAATGGTTGGCGGCATCATCAGAGGCGTCACACACGATTTTCCACGGTTGCCATTTTGATGGGATTGGCTTAGATTGGCTGGGATTGCTTTGGGCTCGCTCTTTGCTAGATGAATTCTGCATAGTGAAAAAGGATGCTTGACAGGGGGCGCCATTCCCATGCCTCCAGAGCTGGTGCAGCCGAGGGTGCTCGTCATCATGCTACAACACAATAAAACGAGCACGCGAGGTTCACGGTGGTCTGATCAACACATCGGTGATTCGCCTATCTCATCAGAATTCCATCGTCTCCTTTATTATCAACTGCAGAAATACCAATCAGGTCTTTGCAGGGCTTTGTGGACGAAGTGGACGAAGTGAGCAGGCCAGAAGGCTGAGTATGATTTGCCGGGCGCTCGACCTACATTGCAGGATGCGAGAGATCTTTTGAATAGGTGTGCCGAGTCTCCAAGTATCTACTTGTGTTCGTTACCTGTCTGGTGCCCACTCCGTCTTAGCCTCCCTTACCCACATCCTCTGCAGATCTTCTCGGACTTGAATCATTGTTTATCTCAAACCTCGCAATTTCCTCCCACCGCCGCTTTGACACACTAACGTGGAGCTTCAGCTGTGCTCATGCTGAGTGGATGCGGATTGTGTGTCTCGGCCATCTTGATCGTAGCTAGCCTCATCCGTGAAGACAGTGTTGGAAAAAGAAAAGAGAGCGAAATAGGGGGAAAACCCCCAGGCGCAGGCCATTTCCGCACTCCGTGATTTCGAAGCCATCGTATGTTGTCCGTCCTATTGGGGACTCATGCCCGTAACGAGCCGTTCTCCTAGGACTTTAATACCGTCCCACCATGTGAAAATGCACAACAAACCTCGGAGGAAGAGGGAGATGAGGAAGGGATTACTCCACCATATACTGTGACGTTACAACCGTAGCCTTTGACTGCCTTCCCCCTATCTTGCATATTTCTCAGCATGTGAAGACTGGGCTAGGAATTGCAGTATTCTCGCGGCCTGGGAGGACGGCCCAGCCACTTGGGAACCCCTGACCGGGAGGATCAAGCACCAATCGCTCAACCGCCGTGATCCGTCCTGTCGGATGTGCAAAGTCAGCCCCCTCGCTCCGGGGAACGGCATTTGTCTTCCTTTGGGGGTCACATCCAACGGGTCCAATGTCACATATCGCCTTCCGTTGCCGGTGTTTTGTCGCTTGGCGGCATAAAACATATGCATCCCCTCGCACGCTACGAAAGAACCCAGCTTGCAGAGTTTCCTTTCTTGCTGCTTCTGGCGGCTGCTTAAAGGGAGAGGCCTGCAGGATTCGCGGCCGGACCTGAGCAGTGGCCACCCAGACCCATGACCACAGTGATGAAATTTATGCGTAATGTGCGCGCCGTGTCGGGACAGCGAAGTTGTGTGACACCGAGCACTTGCAGATGTGGGTAAATATATTGGCTGGGGAAGGGGAATACCGCGCATGTCGAAACATTGCAATCCTGACTCGTCTGTCACTTCTCTGATGAGCCATCCCCCGGAGGACGATGATGGACAGACTTGAAAGACGTGAAAGAATGAATGACTGAGAAAGTGAGTTGTGGCGTGCGTCTAGTAATCCGACGGAATGGAAACTCGGCTCTTAGTGTCCCAGCATTTCGGGTCGAAGGGCAAGCCAGGGGTGGCCCTGTCTGGGAGGGTGACGCCACGCCCCGGTCCCAAGGTCGGCTGGGGTACCCACCCACGGCTGACCTCAACGTCCGGCCTAACGTCCGCACAAAAAAAAGAGGGAGCACCGGTTTCGAACGCGTTGATCCCGGGGCTTTCAAGTGCGCTCCCCCCCCCATCAACTGCGTCTTCGCCAGACGCAACGGCCCGAAATAGCGCTGCTGTTCATTTCCACACCTGGGGCTGGGGATCGGCCAGGCAGGACCGCACCCCAGAGCTCTCCGTTGCAGAGGCCGCGTTTCGCGAACAGGGGCCCTGCCCGCCCGCGCGTAGTTCTCAGCGCTGCGGAGGGCTTGCTTGAGATCGTCAAGGGATTGATTGACACGGCGATGGGAGGCGATGGGACGGGCCAGACGGTGCATATGTGGGTATTCTTCCCGTGATTTTGCATACCGCTTCGGTCCTGCTCCAATCGATCACTGTTTCAGTGACTTGGCTCCAGCCATCGACAGGGGAACCAGGCGGCGTGCAGAATGCATAGCCTTCACGCTTGTCCTGTATCAGAAGCCCCCATGCCTTTTGCTGCCCCTTCCGTCAAACCGTGTCGTATGGGTCATGGGCTCGTTTCGCTCTCTCACCACTTACGCTTGAGGTCCGGGTAAGACCAAAATGGGACGAGAGGAATGGGATAACATGGAAATGGGGGTTCTGCCTGCACAAAGTAGCTGTAGAGCGCGGTTTGTGTAGTTGTGGACTGCTGCTTGCGACGGAAAGATTAACAGGCAAAAGTATGGTCCACATCAGCTTGGCCAGGCTTGCCCTTAGGCCCGTGAGGTCCCATCAAAATTGCGCACTATGGAGACTCGGAAAGACTTGGGTCGTCCAAGGCGGCTTCTAACCCGACGCCGAAGATTGAGTGGTCAATCGCAGCAGACGTCGTAGGGACCTCGGTGCAGCTTGCTTCCCCTGGACACGGGCACCGTTCACTGTCTGGGCAGGTGGACAATTGACTCCTTCAGAATGGCCACCCTCCGCCAACACAGCGTACACGCTGGAAGGTTTGTATGTATTGGATTCATACTATGTTATTCGAGGTGGCAAAGAGTCCAAAGCCGGGGTTTCATGCGTTTTTTTCAGGTCCTTGTCAGTGCCTGGATCCCACAGTTTGGATCCTATCCTCGAGATCTCACCTTGGTAGTGTGTGGACAGGCTCGACGATCTTTTAGGCCGGCCCCATTTAGCTGCTGCTCCCTTTATGATACTTTTTGAATTCGAGAGAAGCTTACTGGGCGAGTCTGCTTCCGGTAATTCCGATGGGTTCAGCTTTCAGGGATTCCAGGCTTTGGCCCGTGCCGTGGCCGCTCTGGCCTGGGGGTTTTCCATTTAGTCGGCCTTCGCTGACACGAACTTGAATCCGATAGGGCAACCATCCAGGAAGCGCAGAAAGCCCTCAAGTTGTGTGGGACGACCTGTAGGGCATCGTGGGTCAGTCACCTCCTAGATGTACTTTTAGTTCCCTACCTCTGTACTTTGGTACCTGCGCTAAAGTTGGGTCCCTGGATACTGTATGAACAAGCTTGCTGGGATGTCTGCTTTTTGGTCACCGACCACCAGGACGGCCAGACTGCCGACCCACGGAGGTTCTGAGAGTGGAAGCTGCTAGGATGAAGTTGCATCAGACTAAAACTGAACCAGCCACCGCAAGTGGCCCCTCTGCTCTTTCCCTGCTCCGAAGGGCAAGAAGGCCTTGCTATCTCCACAGCCGGCTCGATGAAAATAGCTAGGAGCAGCTCGACTTGGAGTCATTGCTGCTCTGGAGTGGTGTCGAGGGCAAACTCCAATCGAGCCTGGCAATTTGATGCAGGGAGGAGCATATGTGCGTCTGTCCTGTGCATATGTCCTGATACTGGCGGGACAATAAAACTGTCCTGCTTGCTGGCCTATCCAATGCAACGTGGCATCGATTTGAGTAGCCTGAAGCGATCCCGGGCCCCATTTCCAGGGATTCTTTTTGTGATGTCTTGTGTGCGAGATTGGTGTTGACTGGGTAAGGGATGGATAGGAATCTATGTCGTGGTCAGCGACTTGCCTCCTGATCCACTTAGCTTCACCTAACCTCTGCCTACCTGACTTACCTCACCAAAGCTCAGCAGTACCCACACTTTCAGGACATTGGTGTGATGTTATTTATTCATGGCTGCAGAATGACCGGAAGTTCTCACTTTGAGGCAACGTTCTTCCCGGCAGACTGATGGGCACCGTCGAAGTCTTTAATCCTGGTTGAATTGGCAACAATCCTGAGCATTTGAACCTTCTGAACAGCGTATTAACGTTGCATTCTCGATGGAAACAGAGTACCTCTCCCACCTTCCAGTCCACATACCATGCAGAAAATGCTGAAGCGTATGACGCCAATAGTGATTCGCAGGATCTTCCCGTGCCCGATGCCTACTTGGAGACGGTCGAGATCCACGGCAGGCTATTCCAGAAGCATGCTTTACAGCACAAGATATATTTCGCCCCAGTTGATGAGGTGAGTCCCTCGTCCCCTGGGTCAGCCCAAAGATGCTCACACAATGGACAGGAAGAAGCACAGCGCCTACAGCTTTTCCACCACATATTCCATGTTCTCTTCGACAAGAGGCTCATATTCCCCGGTCCAATACCAAACCCGCGCCGTATCCTCGACTGTGGATTTGGGCCAGCAACATGGGCGATCGAGGTAGCTGATTCGTACCCACGATGTGAAGTTATCGGCGTGGACATTGCTTCCCAAATGAGCCCTCCCGACCTGCCCCCGAACCTGTACCTCGAGGTCGACGACCTGAATCAAAGGTGATGCCCGAGACTGAGCTGAAAGGGGAGAGTCCATCTGACGCAGAGGCCAGACTCAACTTTGATTCCTCTCACTTTGACGTTGTCCACAGCCGGTGCGTGGCCGGAGGGATCGACGCGTGCAGATGGAGCAACTATACAAGAGAGCTGAACCGTGTCTTGGTGGCAGGAGGCTGGTGTCAGATGGTAGAAGTATACTTCAACGCTCAGTCTCACAACGGCACGTTGACAGATGGTGAGTTCCCCCCCCCCCCCAAGTTGTCGTGAACCAAGGGTGGTCCTGGAATGATGCTGCCTTCCTCTGAATCGGCCGGGCTTCGATATTGTACCGTTCCGCGGGTGGAGCTCTTCTTCCGGGTGTCTTTCCTTTGTCTTGCCCGCGATGGGCACACCAGTCTGTGGCACCGGTGAAGATGGACTGAGTCAGATGATGAAGGGCATCGAAGCTGGGCCTGACTCTGCGATGCCCCGAGCACATTATGCTAACACTTTGCCTAGATCATGGCCTTCGGCGGTGGTATGTTGAACAGATGCCAGAGTTTGAATGAATGGTTGACAATCGGCAGGTCTCGGCTATACCTGCAGAGCCTCCAGCCGGAGAAGGATCCAAGAGCAGGCATCAGGCTGGAGGATCTGATGAGAAACGCAGGTTTCGAGAACGTCGAGTCCCGGATGATGCAGTTGCCCCTGTGCGGGTGGCCAGATGGTTCGTTACCAAAATGATGCAGTGACGGAGATGGACTGACAAGGCCGGGTCTAGATGTGAGGGAGAAGGAGGTCGGGACTGCGAACCGTGAGAACATGTCTCACCTTCTCAGTTCCCTGGCCATCTATCCGTTCACGGAGCGATTGGACATGTCCATTACTGAAGTCCAAGTCCTCTTGGCCCAGGCTCGCAGAGAGGCACAAGACCCAGGGTTCAAGGCGTACTTTCCAGTGTACGTTATGCGATGCACGCCGAGTTCACAATGAGACTGACTGACTGACTGACTGACTGACTGATGCTGAATGGCTTGGACAGGTACGTGTGCATTGGTCAAAAGAAAAGATAGGAAGGAGCCGCAGAGCTTCAGAGCCCCAACTGCCCCAGGTGTAAGGTGCCCACTTTGATAGGCAGCTGTTGGTTGGATTCGAACCCACTACCCCTTGCGACCCGGCCCTGCTAACACCACACACCGGCATCCCTTGGAACCCAGTAGACAGGTGGATACAAAGCTTGGACTCGGTGGGATTGGGAATATGATTAAATGGCTTCATCAATAGTCTACTTCAGTCTTGCTGGGTGGGTTGGACTTCTGACTGCCGGAAGTGCATCTCAAGCTATGGCAGACGATACGGTACAGCTGAGGAACGAGCAACAAGAGCCTCTCGCCTGGACTGAGCAATATCGCGTACCTTACCAAGCTGGGTCCCTATCACACAGGATTCATGGAACTTCCATGGTGTGAAATGATGCCCAGCATTGAAAATGTTATCAAAAGAGCTCTTCAAAGTAGACCATCATGTGTATTGGAGGAGAGACCCTCGATCCACGTGGGTGCAAGGGTAGGTAGCTGTGGTGGAGCTTAAGTGGGAGTCGAGGGGTGATGGCCGGAGCTCCAAGCTCACACATGTGCGTGGACATTTGAATTTTCTCCGTAACAATCAACAGCCTTGTCACGTCCCATCAAACAACACCAGGCAGAACTTCGTGTTAGCTCACCTAGGGCAACACCTCTGCATATCATCCTCCATAAGACGGACTCTTTCGCAACTCTATCTCCAGCAGCTATCTCATTAAAATGGCCAGCCACTTTTCGACTGGAGCCATCCGCAGGCTTGCAGCATCACAATTCCGACAACCGACTATCAGGCCTGGTGCTGGCCCCAGATACCTACAGACGTGTCGACAATATTCTGCGGATGCCTCTCCGGCACCACCTCTCCTGGCCAAAATCAAGACCGACCTCAAGACTGCGATGCGGGCGAAAGACGCGGCCCGACTGTCGGTTCTGAGAACCATCCTGTCCGCGACAAACAACGCCGCCAAGACATCGTCTCCGATCAAGACAGACGTCCAGCTCGTGCAGTTGCTGCGCAAGACCGCGCGTGGAAACCAAGAAGCCGCCGAGGAGGCCCGGAAGGCCGGGAGGGAGGACCTTATTGCAAAAGAAGAGGCTCAGGTCAAGATCATTGACGAGTACATCGCGGAAAGCGGGCTGCAGACTCTGGGCAAGGACGAGATGAGGACCATCGTGGAGAACATCGTCTCCGAAGCAAAGAACGAGGGCGTGGACGAGAAGAGACTATCCGGCGAGGTCATG
Source organism: Diaporthe ilicicola (assembly GCA_023242295.1). Taxonomy (NCBI): domain Eukaryota; kingdom Fungi; phylum Ascomycota; class Sordariomycetes; order Diaporthales; family Diaporthaceae; genus Diaporthe; species Diaporthe ilicicola. The sequence goes on along the minus strand of JALPVH010000001.1, from coordinate 213,158 downwards.
AAACGACTGATGGCCAAGGACGGTCCCCTCCAAGGCAAGGAAGTCGACCGAAGCGAGCTTGCACAAATCGCCAAGGAGTTGACCAAATAGCAATGCCAGTTGGCATCACAATCAGCGGCAATTGTTGCCCCAGGCTGATGCTTCCTTGGACTTGGCATTCAAGGTCAATTGCCACCGGTATGTACGATCTTGTGTATGAAATCGCCCGAGCATAGATTGGATGCGGAAAATATGCAGCATGAGGAACTTCTCCCCTCCGAACCATGAAGACCAGATGCTTCTGGGCGCAGCTCGGCCCAGACGGGCTGCACAGATTATCTCAGAGCCGGAGAAACAGCGGCGTTCTCCGGCCTGAAAACACGGGCTCGGGAAACCGAAAACGACCATCACCAAGCGTGCACTGCACTTCCGACATCATGACACTACAAGCTTGCGTGGACCGTGAAAGAAGTTTGGCCGAGTCGGTGAATCTTGATCAGGATGCAGCTACAAGCTCGCTCTTGATTAGGTGATTGGCTTCTCCCGTATGGCTGTCCATGCTACGCTCGTGGACTGGCGCTGGTCATCTTCGCACTGTTATTTTTCTCGTCCTGCGGTTGGATCGAATCGTCGATTGCCCCCGTTTTCATGGCTTTGTCATTGAAAGCAAATTCATGGCTCCTCCCGCTTGGATCGCCAGTCATGCGCTGCTTGGAAAGTTGATGTGCGCTATGCGATCTGCAGGCCAAGCTCAACTACGATCGGCTAGACCTACCCTGAATCGTTGTTTTGTTTCTGGCCCAAGTGATCAAATGACAAGGTTTCCATACAGTATTGTGGTTCGGTTCTCGTCCTCGTCTGGGACGTCTGCCAGCGCTAGGGTGACTACAGGAGCAGCATTTAATGAGGAGCCCGGAGCCCCTCACTTTCTTTTGTTCCCCATGGGCTGACATCGTCCCACTTCTTCATACTAGTATCTACCAAGTCCGGGGCGCCGCAGCTTCCTTGTACGACCCGATTTGCAAAAACCCCCGAATCTATTTAGGGACTATTGTTGCTACTCGTTGCAACCAACCTTTGGGTATATAATCGCTGAGGGACAAACCTACACCAGGGGCCCAAGGCTGGGAGACAACCCACATAACCACAAGCTACAGAACTAAGCTCTTCCTCTACTTCTTGCGATTTTCTATCCCTCTGTGTTTGCCAGTTAGCTTCAAATGAACCACGGTCATGGAGCGACTTCAAACAAGCGTCGAGTTCTTCAGTCCGAAGCAGCACGTCTCGAGGGCCGTGGCCTCCCCAGATCCGGAAGCTCGTGGAAGGAAGCGACGTAGGGACCCCATCCAAGTCACGTTTAGCAGGCCGCATCACAACCCGTCTACCGGTTCAACACTTCGTGGTCGGTGCCGCCATCGATCCCCTTCGCGATTGGCGAACGCGTCTCGCACAAACTCCCGTAGCACCAGAGATGCCTCGCCATCTGCGTCCAAGCGGCGGCTTGTCGCGGTGATCACAGTCCGGCCTGAGAATCACCGGCGGAGCCACAGCCCGTCTCGGTCTCGCTCGGCAAGAGATCCGAACGTGATGTCAGTCAAGCGCAGGCGACAAAGAACACAGAGTCGAAGCAGATTCCACGATGGGAAGGAGTCATCTCCAATCAGACAGTCACAGGGAACCACAATCGAACTTGGCTTTTTGCCTCGTCAAAAAAATAAAAAGGATGTTGTTTCTGGCGTTGTGGTGTGACTGTAACGAAGGGCTACCGAAACCCAACAAAATGACAGTCGCAGCTGACGGCGACAACTGGCGCGAGGAATAATTGTGCGCGGGTCGACTTTCAAGTCTTACACCAACACCACAAAATAATTCTCTATTACAAAAGTGCACAGAAGCATGGCTACTTCATGGTATTGCTCCTGGGACGCAAGTCGCACGTTTGCGGCTGCGCGAAAGAGATGAGACGGAATAGGGGAAAAAGAAAAATACATGGGACAGATGTAGGAGCATGTGAAGACGGAGATGTTCAACGTTCGTGAAGGAGGTCGGTCAACCTTGATGAATTGTCAAGACAGCGAGTGTGTCTCAGCAGACCAAACCTGTGCCACCTCAAACAAGCACGAAGTGTCCCACAGTCCAAGCCAGTCGGAGCTTGGCATGCGCCAAACAATGGCTGACACAGAGTATGCCGTTGGTGCGGGTTATCAGTAATATCTCGAGACATCGGGAGAAGTGGTCTTGGCCATTGGCTGGCCCCGGGTGGTCACAAGGACGACAAAGGTTGAAACGAAGACAGGTTGTAAGTTAGTGAGTGAATCAGTTCAGAGAGATATACGACACACATGCACATCGTTCCCATTGCGGCATTTTGTGGTTTCAAGCCTCACTCTGATATTTTGTCGATGGATGGGTGAAGGGACAGAGAGACAGAGACGGAGAAGACCTCACACGAGCACCTACTACAGTGCATATGTGAATTTGCGTAGATACATGCTGTAGAGAGATCGTATCGACAAAGCAATCCCTGCGGCAGAGTTAGGCGATCCTAGGTGCTGACTACTGATTTAGTGGTCCCCTATTGGTCACCTGAGGGGGGTCAGGGGGCCCAAGGAGTCGATCTTGTTGCACTTGAAATCTGCAAGAAACGGATGGTCAGCTGATGGGTGGGGTTGTTGATAGTTGATTGTTGGGAAACCCAGGACCTTGGAAGTAATGGGCGACTGACGGCGAGCTGGACCACGGCAAGGAAGGCAGCTAGGCGATTGTCTTGTTCCAACATCGTCGGTCGGTAGAGACAGCGGCGGACAGGGGAATTCCCCCTCGTGCCTCTCTCCATTTTCTGACTGGCACGTGCGTAATGGTGGTTCCTTTGGGTCTAGGCTGCTGCACGGCTGTGGGAATGGTGGGGTCCCCAAGGAAGACTTTCCGCCCTCCGCGCGAGTCTTTGACTGCATCATGTGGCATTCTAGCGCGTGTCGCGATTTCCTCTGGCCGATGCAGACGTCCAAACGTTGAATGCAGATAGAGCTCGACTACTCGCCGCCCTGTTTCCTCTGGCACTTCGTCGACTCTTGACCTCACAATGTCTGCTCCGTCTCGGGCTCGCTGACACACCGTACATCTCTATCTGTCTCTCTTTCTCTCCTCTCCCACGTATTCATCGCTGGCGACGGCTGCCACTCGCTTCAGGGTCCGTCTTTGCGCTGGGGGTGCTGCAGTACATGAGCGAGCAGCCGGTCAGCTTGGGGGCTTGTATTCTCTAGACGACGGGGAGGCTCGTTTCGATTTTGACGGCCTCGTCTGACCTTCTAAACCCCACCAGTATCTCCTCATTTATCCCTCTCCCCGCGTGCGGGCCTTGTTTGATGGGGGATTCTTACATCGAGGTCGCTTCCCAGATCGCGCAAAGACAAGAAGCCAGACCTTCGCCTTCGTTGACAAATCCCCGGTGACCCCCACGTCGAGGACCAACATAGCAAAAAAGACCTCGACGACCACTCCGCCCTTCCTTGTGATGCCAATTCTCTTCCCACCTCCGACTTCTCAGTTTGCTCCTGACTTGTGAAACCAGCCTGGCAAGCTGTCGCCCCAAACGCTTACACACCCAAGGCTAGTCGAGTGTCAACATGGCCTCGAGAAACCTCCCAAATGGTACTCCCAGCTTTCTCTCTCTCCTCCCCCAGCGCCCCCCTGAAAAGCGTGGACCAGCTCCCGAGTTTGAAGATATGCTCGGGCAGGCGCATCCTCCCGATACTTTTCAGAAGTCTCTTACGCCCAATCTAACTCATCGCGACGATAAAGGTCAATACACGAGACCACAGCTGCAAACTTGGGACGCCGCGACCCTGCTGAATCCAAAGGCAGCCGTCTCGGGCCAGCAGGCCGGGCCTTCCTCCTTACCCTCGAGACCTCCCTCGAATGGACCTCAATGTACAAACAATGCCGCTCCTCAAGTTGCGTTTCAATTCTCGACTCCTAACGCACCCGAAAATTTCCAATCACACTCTCTCCAATCCTCACCGACGCCGGATGGTGCAGGAATTTCAAGACACTCGACCCCGAACGGTATGAGCTCAATGATAGAGCGCATGAACCATGTTCAAGACCGAAGTACTGTGCCTGTGCCGAAGAGACGAAGAATCGAAGACGACTCGCAGGACCCGGGGTCTAAGAATGGTTTCCACGGAAATGGAGGCAGTGGCATGCTTTCTGGTTACGTGAAGCAGAAACAGCAAGAGGGCCAGGCTGCCTCTTTCACAAAGCCGCAGTCTCAAAGCACTGTTGATCTAACGGGGGGTATTTGGACATCTTTCCTACACTGTAATTCTGGGATGTCGAATTAGTTGCTGACGGTGAGCAGGGGACGACGACGACCTCGTCGAAATCACCGACCCGAAAGATCAAGAAGTCTGTTATGGTATGATCGGCGGAGCTTCAGTCAACTGTCACATCGTTCCTTCGCCAAAGGCGAACGCGAGAATCTTGACCCCTGGTAGCTGGCCTCAAGTCAAGGTCGTGCTGAGAAGGATAGCTGAGGACAAGTCGATGACCATTGAGGTGTATGACCACACGAGAAGGACCATCGGCAAACTTGACGCCAAGACTGCTCATGGACTCGCCCCGCTTCTCGATGCGCGCTTGCTGGCTCTTCGAACTGATGCCATGATTGGCATACGACGACGTCTGCCTGAGGAGGAGGCTGGAAAACCCATCTCTAGGTCATATCCTCTCCAGCTCATGATTTATGGCAAGATCAGATACGCAAAAACAGTAGGGCTCAACCTTGAGAGGGCAGGCCTGAACCTCCTGAGTCCTACTAGGGTGGACAAGGATGTTCGAGTCTTCAACCCTCTGGCCAAGGAGAACCGGCCTGCTGCAGCTCCAAGAACCTACGCGAATCCTGCACCTCCTCCGGTTGCACGGACGGAAGAGGAGATCCGATCCGATGTGCTCAGCGTCTTTGATTCCCTGAAAGAGACAGAAGACCTCCCTGAGCAAGAGCCGAACGACCGCATACTGACGCCTCTTCTAAAACACCAAAAGCAAGCTTTGCATTTCATGCTTGGACGAGAGGACACATCGAATATGGTAGATGAGCTCTGGCAGAAGAGGACCGACGCCCGCGGACAGCTCACACATTACAACGTCATCACTAACGAGCAGTCCCGCCGAGCTCCCGTCAAAGCTCAGGGGGGCATACTCGCAGATATGATGGGCCTGGGGAAGACACTGAGTATTCTGTCACTGGTCACTTCTACGATTCCCGCGTCATTGCAGTGGATCCAGGCGGAGCCTGTGGTGCATTCTGCAGAGAACCATCGGCCGCCGAGCGAACTTCCAGACAGTTTCACTCCGCCGAGGCCCGAGGCGTTGGGCCTGACCAAGCCGAAGAGGAACTCGAAGGCTACGCTTTTGATCTGTCCCTTGAGTACAGTCACGAATTGGGAGGAGCAGATCAAGCAGCACGTACAGCCGAACTCGCTGTCGTACCATATCTATCATGGCCCTCACAGGATCAAGGATTCTGAGAGGCTAGCACAGTACGATCTAGTCATCACAACCTATGGTTCCGTCTCGAGCGAGCTAAATGCTCGCTTCGCAAATAAGCGGGGCCCTCACCCGCTCGAGGACATCGGATGGTTCAGAATAGTACTTGACGAAGCCCATATGATACGAGAGCAGTCCACGTTGCAATTCAAGGCCATATGCCGTCTGCAGGCCAATAGGCGATGGGCTGTTACTGGCACGCCGGTGCAGAACAAACTTGAAGATCTTGCTGCTCTGCTTGCATTTCTGCGCATCAAACCGTTCGATGATCGCACCAAGTTCAACCAATACATCGTCGCGCCGTTCAAACTTTGCGACCCCAACATTGTTCCCAAACTCCGCATTCTGGTCGATACCATCACCTTGCGTCGTCAGAAGGACAAGATCGACCTACCTAAGCGGCATGATAAGGTGATCAAATTGCAGTTCTCGAGCGACGAGCGACGCATGTACGCCGTGTTCGAGAAGGACGCTCAGGTCCGTGTGAACGTCCTTGCCGGTCAGCGCGAACGCATGGTCGGTGGGAAGACATATATCCACATTCTGCAGGCAATCTTACGGCTTCGGCTTTTCTGTTCTGGTGGGAAGGACCTACTCAATGAGGACGATCTGAGGCTGCTGGAGGGCCTGAGTCAAGATTCACCCATCGACCTCCTCGACAGCGACGAGGATGACGAGAAACCAGCCCTCGCCGAAAACCAGGCATACGACATGTTCAACCTCATGAAGGACACAAACGGCGATAATTGTATAGGGTGCAACCAAAAATTAGGCGCCAAGGAGGGTGCAGATATCGAGTCAGAGCGCCAAGAGGAGGTCATCGGCCACATGACGCCCTGCTTCCACCTGATTTGCACATCGTGCATCAAGGAAATTGAGGGCACCTGTGCCTGCGGACTTGCAATTCCGGGTCTTGTTGCCTTGCGCTTGACCCGCGCCGGCCAGGAACACGATGCGCGCACTGAGGGCAGAGGCCACAAGGTCAGCGGTGGCAAGGGGGTCAAAGACTACACCGGCCCCAACACCAAGGTCAGGTACCTTATTGAAGAACTCAAGAAGTGGCGGGAGCTGGGTGTGGCCGAACCTGACGAGCCACCCTACAAGTCCGTAGTCTTCTCGCAGTGGACGACGAACCTCGACTTGATACAGATGGCTCTCGAGGCGGAGGGGATCGTTTTCGTACGTCTCGACGGCAAGATGTCCCGCACAGCTCGCACTCGAGCCATGGACAACTTCCGTGAGGACCCCATTGTCCAGGTCATCCTCGTTTCCATCACCGCAGGTGGGCTGGGCCTCAACCTCACGTCCGGAAACTCGGTCTACATCATGGAACCGCTGTTCAACCCGGCCGCCGAGGCGCAAGCTATCGACCGTGTCCACCGTCTGGGCCAGAAGCGCGAGGTCCATTGTATCCGGCTGCTCATGGAGCAGTCTTTCGAGGAGAAGATGCGCGAGCTGCAGGAGAAGAAGATGAAGCTCGCGTCGCTGAGCATGGACCGCGAGAAGGGCGGCGGCGGCGGACAGCTTTCCAAGTCGGAGGCGGCGAAGCAGAGGCTGATGGACCTGCGCAGTCTCTTCAAGTAATGCACTGCCTCTCGACTGCCATCGAACCCACGCTGGATACTAGGGATGCCTTACTGTTAACTTTGCTTGGTGGCCCTCTTTTTTCTTTGATGCAAAGAAGTCTTTGCCATATGACCACATCACATAATTACCTTGCGACTGCACCGGAGGACTGGCGGTGGTTATACGCCAGTGACAAAAATCGAAGGGCCGACTGGGTGGGACATTCCGCTTGTGCTTATCTTTCAATACTTTTAGAATTACTTCCCGGGAGCTGGGCCGTAACACGTCGTCCGGCAGCCGCAAATCTGGCCCATGGGGTTGGGTTGGGTTAGGTTGGCGAACTTTTTATCACTTGGGCGGACGAAATGGAACCCACCGGCGGAAGGGGTGGGGGTTCGGGGGCTCAGGATGGCTGGCTCCGATACCACTGGCGGCTGCTTGTTTGATTTCATGCATCACATAGAAGTCTGCGCGGTGTTTTTCTTTGCTTCTTGAGAAAGGGGCAGCTGAGATCGGCGTGAGTAGGCAGTATTGCCTCACGGCCAGCCCATGCTGCATAAACTACATCCGGGCGGACATGACATGACCAGGGACAGGAGAGATAGATACCCATAAGATTCGACATTTGCTACCCATGATCTCTAATAATTGAAACTAGAAGAGCCCGCATCGCGTTGAACAAGACCATGGAAATTGAATGCTATACTGTGATAAAATGGGCTTCGCTAACACGCCTGCGTAATGTTAACTAACGCCTTGACATTATCTCAAGATACTATACACCGCGCATCACAAGAGCTGGTGGACGTCATGTCGGCAATGTCCAGCTAACTTGCTTTGGCGCTCATATGCAATTCTCCAGTGTCATCACGTTTATCAATGATGCGCACTTCTTCGGGGAAGAATCTGGCTGAGAGAATCATCGTGTTCACGTGAATACTATCTGCTATACTGTGGGAATGGACGTCTTGAACGAAGTGATGGTGTCGTCCTACAATCTTTCCGGACTAAATAAACTGCGCTCAGAACTCCGTCTCCCTGTACCCGGTGTAGACCCTTAACGCCTCTCCAAAACCCAATCTTCTTTGACAAAAAGCAGCCCTGCTGAAAAAGAGCCTGTGCGGCTTGACCCGAATAGTCATCATCATCATGGGGACGCTAGTGGCGGTGAAAGTGCAATCCCCGCAGCGGTACCACCGAGTCTCTCTCCCCTCGCTGACTCGAGACTCGAAATGAATTCAAACCGAATAGTTCGCTCACTTATGCAGCGTCAGCACTCGCGACAGGCGTGGGAACCTTTGTGGGCTGATGACCTGCGCGAATGATCCGGTTGCCTGACGAATCGTTCACAAGAGACACGTCCTTGTTTTCCATTTGTGCGCGCTTCCAAATCTCAACCTCGCAGCCTCCGCGGAGGACACCAACACGCATCGTGCTGAGGAGATTGTGGGCGGCGTTTGAGTGGAGGTAGACACCGCCGTTGAAGATAGCAGTGGCATCCTTTCCAATGCCAGAGGAGATGAGAGCCTTGCCACCGGGGTGGTCCTTGATAAAGTCGGTCACGTCGTGGATGACACCGGCGATGGAAACAAGGCCCCTACCGTTCTTGGCCTGCTCAACATAGTCGTCCCAGTCGATAACGGGCAGCTGCTCGAGAGGCACGCCCCAGTCGAGCTTGACACGCTTCTGGCTCAGCTTCTTCTGCTGCTGCTGGAGGCGGCCCTTCTCTATCTCATTCTGGCGGAAGGTCTTGAGATCGGATGCGAGGCCAAGCTGCTTCCAGGCCCAGATGCACCACTTGGTAGGGTCGTACTGCCACCAGCTAATTGCGTTGCGGTAGTCGGAGGGGAACTCGTGGTGGAAGTTGTGGTATCCTTCGCCAAGGGTGACCAGCGCTGTGATGACATGGTCCCTGGGGCTGTTACGGTCATCAAAGGGCTGGTCTCCGAGCCAGTGGGCCAGACTGTTGACACAGAAGGTTGCCTGCTGGACGAAGAAGATGCGGAGGATTCCGGCATACACATAGCCACCCCACCAGTCCCCCCAGCCAAGGCCAGCGACTAGAGTCGGGAAGACAACACCCATGAAGATGACGGACTTGATGAAGTTCAGGTGCTGCCAGACGACGACGGGGTCCTCGTTAAGATCGGTGATGTCGGTTCGGCCGATTCGCTTGGGGTTCTGCTTCATGACCATCCACCCGATGTGGCTGTACATCAGGCCTTTCCTCACAGAGTAGGGGTCCTTCATGGTGTCGGTGTAGCGGTGGTGTGCACGGTGACTGGATATCAAGGTTAGTACCTGAGAAAGGCAAAAGGAAGGCGACAGGTTTGGCTTACTCCCTGGACCACCAGCGAATAGATCCCTCGACGGCACCGGCTCCAACAGCTGCGAGGTAGACCCGAAGGGGCAATGAGGCCTTATAACTGCGGTGTGCCCAAAGACGATGGTAGCCGGCTGTGATACCGAGACCGGTGTTGAAATAGTAGATGACAGACCAGATGGCGGTCTTCAACTGAAGAGGCACCCAGTAGGTGGAAATCCTGGTTGCAAGGTCAGTCATGGGCATGGGTTGGTTGTTGGCGTGCTTGGCACGGCCAAGAGAAGGAGGTACTCACAATCCGAGGAGGGGAACGAAGATGATGAAGGTGACGTTGAGCCAGTTGACATGCTTGTGCCAGTTCTTGAGTGTGATGGGCTGCTCGGTGATGTGCGGCTTCTTCAGATCGTACTGCTTCCCGCGGGCGGGCTTGTAGTCGACAGTGCCATCGGGTTGGACCGGGGCCTGGGCCTGGGCCTGGGCCGCTGGTGTGGAGGAGGCCATGGTGAAAGAGCGATGTGTTTGTTGTGAGGACGGTGAGCGTCCAGGACAGCCTCCCTCGATTGTTGTGGGAATACCCAGAACACGGAGGCTCTGAAGGTATTGAAGACTGGGTGGGCAAAGAGAGATGGGTGGTTGTGGGTGAGAAGGAAAAGTTGACACGAACAACCAGACAAGCAAAACAACCGTGTGGCACTGGAGGGCCTGGAGATTTATTATTATTCAAGCGACGTCCGTCTTGTTGGGAATTCAGGATGCGGCAGGGGCGAATGGAACCGCGGGGGAGTGGAGCTTCCCAAGTTGGACGACGGCCCCGGTCGAGTTTTCCCTGGAAATCTTGTACTGATTTTTGCCTGCTTCCGTTTTGTTGGTGGGGCCCAGAGATGCAGACGCTGCACCAGCTTCCTCAATTTTTTTTAATTTTTTTTTCTTGCCGATACCCACCGGGAAGATTCGCTTGCTGTATTGCGTACGGTGAGTGGCAAAGAGACGCCGAGGATCTGGGGCAGACGGTGGGCTGCGTGTGCAGGCGTCAATTGTTGCTGTATCGGTGCATGCTATTCACCTCTCTTGTGGCAACAGAGACTCTGCCCTCATTCCTCTTACGTGTAAATTAGTCTGTCACTCACCCGCTCGCACTGCAACATGCTGACAGAGGCACGCGAGGATGCTTAGGAAGCCAGCAGCAGGTGGCAGCTGTTGAGGCCATCGCCTGTACGACAACAGGCGCACGAGCTTGCGTGCAATGGATGGTACATGTACATGCACGCACACGCACACTCACAGGCAGGTACACTAGATGGCATGATGGATGCAAGTGGGTTGGACGCCTGGAGAGGGAGGGCTTTCACAAGACCACAATTTGCAATCTGGGGGTACAACAGCCGAGGCTGACAATGCGCCTGGCGTCGTAATGTCATCTCGATCCGGTCATGTCAGTCATGGTAACGAGAGCAGCACACCCGAGATTCCGATTGATGGCCCTGTGCCGAAAAAGAGCTCCGTTTGTGCCTGGCCCAGGTACGGATTTCCCAACAAGTTGGGTCCTGTTGGGGACGGCAGGGAAGGCAGACAACTGGCCAAGGCTTCACGACCCCCACCCTTGCGGCTGACAGGGATCTCAGCCCTGTCATTGATCCTGCTGCCCATGTAAGACCCCCTGTCCCCCCCTGCGGCCCTGGCAGCTTCTCCGCAAAGCTGTCCTCGGCGGAATGGAGGCGAATTTGTCGACCACCGGCCAGACAGGCCCGATCAAGCAATACTGTCTGTCGTTAGCCTGCTGCGGGAGAAGAGAGCATTTTGATTGTTGTGTCCCAGGGCGCCAACTCCAGGATGGCCATTGGCACCAACCATTGCACGAGAGCCGGAGCTCAACGGCTGCTTACGCCGACCTGAAGACCAAACACAGCTAGCCTGCTAGCATGGCAGCTATGTACTACAGTAGATACAACAGAGACTGGTGGCCCCCACACACAGCTTGGACGTGGGTACATGTGTACAGTACTTGGACACTTGTGGTGCCTTTACACTTGTGGTGCCTTTTAATTCGGCGACATTGGATAAGACCGCGACTTTTAGCAATTGTTCCTGTCAGTCTGTCTGAGCCTGGTCAAACATGAACTCGAATATTCTCGATCATGACTGACAGGGCTAGAGGATACCCACAGAGTCGCCGCGCAGAACGGTAGAACCACTTCGCCTCAAGTGAAGGAATGGCTGCATGGGTCTGCCTCGAGATCGTGGGTCTAGAGACATTGCAATAAGCATCGGGCCAACTCACAGGATTATTAACCTCGGCCTACCAAGTCAGCCAGTCCCAGCGCACCCACCGTGGGAAGCAGATCGATCCCCGAGATGCGAAGGAATTGATAGGTGCTGCATTATACGGACAACAAGGCCGGGCTATTTTCTAGCATGTGTTCATGTACGAAAAAGCTTATGTGGGCCACAAATGCAACACCGTCCTGTTCGCCGAGGGGCATGATGCAGTACTGACGCTATCGCCGTTGCACCGCATCATGCCCGTCCGGCTGCTAGCCACCCTAACGGACGGCGTCGCTCCGCCTCGCCTGGCCTGGCCTTCCCCTCGCCTGTCTGTCAGCCGAAAGTCAGACAGACGGTCCGCTGCCTTCTCAACAAATCGACTGCCTCAAGGGTCCCTGTTTCATCTCTTGTCGCCCGCGGCCCGGCAAACGCCTGGACCCTTGTTATACTACGTCTGGACGTCCCGAAGCGGCCCTGGAAAAATACGTCCCCACCCACCAGCCCGCGCTGTCATCCCGAACGAAGAGGCTTCTCGATGGTTTTTCGTCCACACTTTTCGCCGCACCCCTCGGTAACTGTGCATGGGGGTCATCTCCTGGGTAGGGGCTATTGTCGGTTTGAATCCAAAGACTAGGCCAATATACAATCAGGGCAATAATATAGCCAGCGATCGGAATGGGCGCTACAGGGACTGCACCAGGCTGGGTTCCAATAAATGGACATCAATCCATCGCAAGCTTCCATCTCTGGTGCCATCAAGATCTGTTTCCACATGATTTCATTACAATCGTACAGTCCGTAGCCGGCTGTATGCTATCCAACAATGCTTGAGGTCTCTTTTCCCCTTCGCTGACCACCAACCGCCCCATGATGAAGTAAACATGACCCCTGTCCGCCCTTCCTCTCCTTCCGAACACAATGAAATACAGAGAATATGAAGGGGAAAAAGGACACGAGATAAAATAGGTGGAACCATCATTTCTGGTCGTTTCGTGGCTGTCGTCTACATGTTTTGGGAACTCGCTGTCTCATATGTCCAGGTCCTCGTCAATGTCGTCAGAGCCCACCGGCGTCAGAGCCGCGTCTGAAGCATCGTGGCCCGACCCGATGCCCAGAAACTCGGCCGGGACGTTGGCAGAATGCCCTGACGACGCAGACGATCCGTGCCGGGCCTTGGGCCGGGCCCCGAGCTCTGCAAGGTGTGGTGGCGGCATCATCTCGATCGCGCTATCGACTCTTTCTTCCCCTGTAGCTTGTTCCGGAGCCATGACCTGGCGCGTGCTCTTGAGTGTCTGTACTTGTGCCTCACCAGGGACCAGAGCGATCTTCCCTGGGGCTTCGGGTTCTGTGTTCCCCGACCTCTCAAAAAGAGGATTTTGTGACTGTGTGCTATGCGTATTATTCTCATCGACATCATTTCTCGTGCTTTTTGATGCATTTGCCTCCTCGCTCGCAACCTCCGGGCGACTCGCCTCGTTTTTATCCAAATTGTCTGCTACTGGCGGGAGTGGTGTGGGCGGTTCAACAGCTTCCAAGATGCCTGCTAAGGGCTCCTGCTTTTCATGGAGCAGTCTTTCGTGTCTCGGTATTTCAGACTCATCCTTTATAACAAATTCCGGTATCGGCGGCTTCTCCATCACGTTTACAGGTTTATGCACGTCGTCCTCCCTCTCAGGTGCCACGTCGTGCTCGGTGTCTCTGGGAGCAACTTCGTCGGGGGCCATATCACTTTCCGTCGGAGTCCGTGTTCGGTCGAAGCTGCTTTCCGCTGGCCGTGACCAAGGTGGACCGTACCGCCGCTCGTAGTAGCCCAAATTGCTGGGCATTGGACTTGGTGGAGACCGACCCCTTGTTGGATAGAAGTACGGCTCGTTAGTGATGCCAGTTGGCGAATTGACATATGTATGTCCGAGGCTACTTCCGTGGGGCCAATCCGGGGGTGACTGGATGGTCCTGATGATTTTCCGGCCATCGGACTGGTACCCATCGACAACGTATTCTTGCACTGAGTGACCATCGTCGACAGAAATCGACGGCTGCACTCGTCGGGGAACGTCTGCCTCTACCCGCTGAGGGAACAACCGCAACAAGTCGATGGCCTGCATCCGGTGTCTTGGGTCGTCAGCAAGGCAAATGCTGACGACTGTCCTGTACCATTCCGGAACGTCCAGGTCCTCGTGCAGCCTCAGCGGGCGGCCATGGGCTTCTGGCTCGTCTTCTTGTTCCGCCAGAGCCCATAACACCATCCCCAGCTGATACAGGTCGGACTTTACACCGATGTACATGGAGATGCGCTGATTGCTCTCGATTAGCGGGGTTGCCTCTGGTGGCTCCCAACCAACAGGACATCCCCGCCGATTAATGTCGATTATCTTGGCATTGTCTTCATCATCAATGACAATGTTGGAGAGAGTGAAGTCGCCCTGAACGAAACCAGACTCGTGGATCTCAGAAAGACCCTCCACAATCTGCCGCGCCCATCTCTCTCGTCGAAACCACGGCAGGCTATGATCATGGTCAAAAAGGACATCGATCAGTGCGCCCTGGTCTGCGTAGCTGATGAGAAGGCCTTTGACATGCTCTCCATAGTCATCTACTATGACCCCGTGGAACGTTATGACGTTGAGAGAACTGGACAATCGGCTGAGTGCGTTGATCTCGTAGAGAAACTCGTCGACCGTATCAGGTCCTGGAATTTCCTTCTTGATCAATGTCTGCCCTTGAATCCGGACCTTATACACGAATCCGGACATGTGAGAGTCGAAGTCGATATCGGTTTCCCTAATCCGTTTACACCTGAGGTGCTGGATCATCCGGACAGTGGGATAGTGGATTATCTCCTGCATGGCTGTCAGTTGCAATAATCGTGTAGTGGAGGAAATGGATGACCAACATTGACGTCTTCGACAACATGTACATGCAGCCTGCCGTCTGTTGTCTGCAGCTTGAGATTGGTTACGGTTTCGTAGAATTGAATATCGGCCAAGCTCTCTCTGATTGCCTCATATATCTTGGCGCTCTTGTCACGTTGGAATTTGGTGTAAAGTAAGTCCATCTCGAGCGAATTTTCTGGCGCGTTTCGGTAATCCAACGAGATCGTGACCCTCCGCCAATGCACGTCCTTTTCACGATATGTGACAAAAAATTTCTCCCTCTTAGATTTGTCCCTGAAATGCATGGAAAGGTTGAGAATCCAAATTCGCTCCAGCTCTTCATGAATCATGGCATCGTATTGAGAAGTGGTCATCGACGCTGTGTCGTTGAAGGACTCAGCTTCCTGTGTATTTGGCTCGTGTTCTCCTACGCTCTCGTCGAGCTTCATCCCATCAAGGATGCTCAGCATTTTCTCATCCACGGGACTGCTCGGTATCGAGGGCGCAGATACAGCAACTGTGCGCTCGTCAGTCCTAATGAAGTCAGGCGCGCTCGTTCGCGGGTCAGTGGAGTGAGCACAGCTCTGGGAAGCATGCAGTCGCCTGTCGACGGAGACGGCCCTTCTCTCGATCGGCGTTGGCTGGACAGGCTCGAGGTTGTTGCGGACTTCATCTTGCTGTCTCTTGAAGGTTTGTGTTCTAGGCAGCCCAGGCACTACTTTGCGTGAGACTCTCCGAATCAGACCCGAACGGGGCTCATCCTCGCTCTGCTCTGTGGCCGGAGCGTGGTCAAGCTTCTCAGCGACGCCCGTTGCGCCATTACCCTGTCCGAAGAGCCTTCGCCACATGTTATGCTGCTTGGTCTGAGGATCGACAGCTGAGACGGACTCTAGCTGTGCTGGGTTGGCTTGAGCCATGAGAGCTGAGTCGTCAGAGGAAGTTCA
Source organism: Diaporthe ilicicola (assembly GCA_023242295.1). NCBI lineage: Eukaryota > Fungi > Ascomycota > Sordariomycetes > Diaporthales > Diaporthaceae > Diaporthe > Diaporthe ilicicola. Next base: position 197,664 of record JALPVH010000001.1, on the reverse strand, counting down.
GACCGGATGACGCGGCAAGTGGATTGAGGGGTGAACAAATAAGTCCGGAGAAGCGGGAGGCTATGATATCTTATTCATGAGCCCTGAACCCTTATGCAAGGCCTGGCGGGGGATGGCCGGCAGGCCGGCCGACTTTAGGTAGACACAGCTGAGGATTGCGTCGCGAGTGTCTCAGTGGGTGGGAGATCCTCGCACTGCTGTGTCCTGGGGCCTCCTGAGTGCTTGCCTCGCGGCCGCCGAGTGTGGAGGCTCAAGGGCAGGGCCTCAGCAGGCTGGTGAGGACGAGAGGCGGAGGGGACCAGCTGCATCGAGTGCGCATGCAGCCATTCGTTGTGGGATCAGCCGGTCTAGGTGCGCAAAAATGGCCGCAATTTATGGCCGGCAGCACAGGCAGAAAACAGGGAGGAGGAGAGGACGACAGAGGGTGTAAATTGCAGAGGCTCGGGTGACGACGAGGTCCAGAGATCCCGTGGCTGAGGCAACACTTGCAGATCGGACCTTGCAAGGCCTTCCTTTCACGCCTTCGATGGCCTGACCAACAAGCCTGACGAGTTGCCGTCAGGCAAGAGACACAGTCAAGTGTACTGTATGGGGCATGGACATATAACGATAGTAGAGAAGGCGGCCGGGTGCGAAGGCTGCTGAGTTGTGACGGAGCAGCAGCAACAACAGCATATAAAGTTCCGTTGCCGAGGGATGACAGAAGAGGGGAAAAGATGAGAGAAAAAGAAAATGAAGAGTCGCATTCGAGCCGTGAACGAGAGAGAGGATGGGCGTCCTTCTTTCTGTATTTCGTCGCCGACTCGAAGAGCGTGGTGCTCTGTGAGCTTGGCGGTCAGAGCAGGGCAGGACAGGACAGGCATATGAGGACGTGCGAGGTCGCAGGCGTCTTTGAGCAGTTTGGTTTTTTGGGACCGTCGACCCCTGCTCACGATGTAGAGGACGATGCGATGAAGGATGGGGGATGGAGGGGTAGCAAGGACCAGTTGACCGCAGAGGTTGGGCTCGGGGGCCAATTTGGACCGGGGAGGCTGGCAAGCTCGGCCGTGGTAGGGGCTGGGTGCTTGGGACAGGGGAACTTAAAGGGAACGACAGGGGTCAGAATGGTGGGGTCGCACACGTGTTAGAGCAATACTGGGACTGTATCCTCCTCCATCGCCAGTCAGTGCCTTCCTCATGACATCTTCGGGCGACATGGTCAACCTCTCCGTAACCACTCGTGCCTGACACACCGACCCAAGCCACACCAGGCCATGGCCGCCATCATCTCAATTCCCCGGACACGACCCTGTCACCATCACTCTGCGTCGTCTGGGCACGACCCTGCCATGGCGGGCGCGAGAGGCCAGACAAGACAGCAATGACCCTGCTTGGGCGATTTGACTTGGTGAACATGAGAAGCCAGATCCCAAAACCCCCAAACCCAAACACTCTGTCCACCTCACAAGAATGCCTATCGCCTCCCACCGCCACTACTTGTGGTGCTCTCTAGCTGTCGTCCGTCCCGCCAGGACGGGATGAACTGAAGGGCACATGCAAGATGGTGCCTGTATGTTCCCGAAGATCCGGACGGTATCCATCTACGTAGTTCTACCATGTCTCTATACCATGCAAACACGTCTAGTATTCGGTCTATCAAGACCCACCCCCTCCCCCCCCGGCTGGATCTACCTATATGCCAGACCACCCCTGGTTCGGGTCTTGAGCCTCACAGTCAGTCCTCTCACCGCTCCCCTGGGCACGCGATTCCATTGTCTCACCATGTTCGACTCGATGCCTGCTCAAAAACAGGGCGTTCGACCAAGGCCTGGACCGCTTGTGGCATCATCTTGCGCGACTTCAATCTCAGTGCCTAAAGCAGACGGCCCAAGGATGGGTATGAACCGTTCTGTCTGGTGGGCCGCGGTCTGCCTACCCAGCCTAAACCTCGCTGCTTGCTTGGGCAGGTGATAGGCCAATGGCCAGCGCATTGATTAGGATGCAGCCTGGCCGCAGCCAATGACGCTGGCAGCGCTCGATTTAGATCCGGCGGGGCCAGCAGCCCGAAGTCACGGCGTTTTCCCGCTCCCTCTCTCTCTCTGTCTCTCTCCCCCCCTGGCACGCCGCAGGTGGGAGACTGGTACGAATCAGCCGTAAGTTCGCAAGCCTCAAACTCGCAGCTCATATCCGACGCGGCCGGAGAACCCATCTGCGGCCGTCGACGGCTGCAAAAGTCTCCACGGACTGCACGGCATCAGCAAAACGACTCATCTGATCTGACGTCAGTCATTCGAGTTCATGCCGGGTCCGCATCTGGCGGATGCACGATGCCACTAATTTCCTGACATGAAAAAACAAAAGTATTGTGGCTCCGTCAACGGGCATGCTCAGCGGCATGTCAGCCCTGCCCGCGGAGCCACATTTATTGGCGCCGGGCCATCTGGCACGCCTGTTTCTCTGTGTCTGGGCCGGAACGCTCTCCGTTGCTGCAAGACATTCACGCGAGGTTGGCAGCCTTTTGGGCAGAAGAAGGGTTGGGCAGCCCAGTCGAATGCCCATCGAAGGGGAGGGAGCAGTCTAGTCTTCTGCGCAGCCAGCCTGCCAGGGGCCCAGAGGGCGGAATTGAGGGAGGGGGGGAGGGCTGACTGTTGAGCATCCCTCCTGGCGGTAGTCAGTCTTTGGGCATCAATGCAAAAGACCGTCATATGGCACGGTGGGGCTGACGAGCCGAGACTGGCTCGCAGGAGATATCGCTCTGCACTATTCTACAGTAATTCTGCGAAAACTCCACGAGGCGCATCTTTTTGTGTGTCCGTTTGTCCCTTTCGTTGCTGCGATCCTCTTGCATTGTCACGATGGTCGTGTCGAGCAGGGTTCCGCCCAGTTTGAATTTTGGGCTCTGGGCTGGGCAACGGTTGGAGAAAGAAAAAGAAGCATTGAACGCTGCCGTCAGGTGATCCCCTTTCGAGACAGGCATTGCAGGCATTGCATGCCCATCTCCGGTTCCCAGACGGCGAGCGCGGCAACGCTAGGTATGGTACTTAGGGACGACCCGTGCGATCGACTATCATTCCCGTCCAAGGATGGCCTGTTAGCCTGCGGCGGGGGGAGGGGTGAGTCTCTTCAACGGCTAATCTTGCCGACTACACAGCATGCATTCATTGCCATTGTTTTGCTCTGCTACGACGGCTGCTTTTCCTGTAATATGCGTGCAACGGCCGTGCCGTCATGACAAGCAGGACCCCCTCACCCCCGTTGTTATTCAAGGGCACATGTGCATACATGGAACCCACACCAGCATGTTGTGGCCCACTAACCCCATGGGCAGACCAAAGCCGCCCACCTGCGGCCACACATTGTGGGGTGCCGCCGGGTGTGTGCCCACTCATCCCCCAAAGGCACCCAAGGCACCCAGGGCGGGTGAACAAAAGCGGCTGTGCCTCATGTATTCTTTTCTACTCGGATCGATTCGCCGACAGCCTGCGCAGACACGTCCGCCTGGGCAACCTGCCCTTCTCCAGTTGGGCACCGAGCGAGGGAAAACAAAAAAGAAACAAAGACCAAAAAAGAGGTGTTGGTTGGGCCTTACTGTAGCGCGCATAGGGTACCTACCTTTAAACGCACCCACTAATAATAGCCATGCAGCAGCGCGCGACAGGAGAGAAATCATGGGACGGATACGGGCGGGCCCTGTTGGCTTGCGTCTCGTTACCCCCGAGCAGTGCCGCCTGCCTGCACACCTCTCTCCTCACCCCCCCCCCGTAAGCACGAGCTGCTGCTTGCTGCACGGCCCAGCGTCGTGCGACCCCGAGCGCTGCGAACCCAATGGGCCCGTGGGAGGAACGTCAGCCCTCCTTCTCTACCTTGTGTCCGGTCTGGACAACATGCGCAATTGGGTTTCGGGTAAGGCGTCACGTCGCAGAGGCCGTATCGTCCAGTCGCTTCAGCTGCATGCAGCTCAAGATGGTTCTGGCTTAGGGGCACGGGGGACGGGGGACGGGGGACGCAATGGTGTTGCAGAAAGTGCGCGCTTTGGGCATAGGCCAGCCCAGCCCTGGGTACCGTACGTGGTGTCCCTCTCTCTGTGTGTGTGCCTGCGAATGTCGAGGTCACCCTTGCTTGTCCTTTCTGCGCTATTGATACATCGCCAGTAGCCAGTAAATGTTGTCCGACAGCATCTTGACGTCTGCCGGTGGTGTAATGTACATCTATAGTCATGCGTAGAGGGGAGTTTTGCATTCGTCATTCGTCCCCCTTTTTGCTTTTCATGGTCTGACAGCCAGCCTGCTGTCACTTCGCCCAAAACAGTTTAAACCATGCCGCACGCCGGTGATGCTCTGCCTGTATGGTCTAGAATTATGTGGTATGCAAACTGGCTAAACAAGTGTGCCCAGTGATGGTGTCTACCCACGATGGGGCTACTCGTTATCGCTTCCCTCCTCCTTGTCGCTCTTGCCATCATTGGAGTCGGGTCCCTTGTACTGGGAGGCCTTATCGGTGTTGGCCTTTTCGAGATCGAGATTCGGGAAGACGAGATCGAAGATCTCACTGTACCAGCTCGCCGGCTGTCCCTCGATGCCCTCTTTGATGTTCTGGAGTAACGTCAATATCTGCAGACATTTCGTCAAAGGTAGGACCACTTGTCCAGGTGCCAACTTACCTCGGGAAGCTCGAGCCAATCTGAAATATTGTCGTCTGGGAAGATAATCATCTTGCAACCGGCTCTTCGTGCAGCCACCGTCTTCTCCCTCAGCCCACCTATCCTCAAGACCTTGCCGGTGAGCGTCAGCTCGCCCGTCATGGCCACGGTAGGGTCTACCGGTGTCTCAAATGCCAGCGATAACAGGGAGGTCGCCATTGTCACTCCGGCAGACGGGCCATCCTTTTGCACAGCGCCCTCTGGGACGTGCACATGTAGCTTGGCGTGGTCGAAGAAGTGGTTTTGAGGGAATCTGCTGGCTACCAACGATTTCGCGAACGAGTATGCGATCGTTGACGACTCCTTCATCACGGTCTTCAGGTTGCCAGTGATCTGCAGGCCTCCGGTGGTTTTGGGCTTCAAGGAAGACTGCAGGATGGACTCGACGTACATCGCAGCACCTCCCATCTGCGTCCAAGCCAGACCCATTGTGACACCTGGAGGAGTGACATCGTAGAGCCGGTCAGAAGTGAATATTGGCGGTCCAACATAGTCCTTCAGATTATCCTTGTCGATCGTGACTTGGACAGTGTCCGGCACCTTCAATGCCACACGGGGTTGCTCGGTAGTCTCCTTCTCGGAAGCTGTGGCTGCTGACACAGGATCTGTCTCTGCTGTCTTCTTTTCCTTTTCCGACTCTTCCATGGCTGCCTTGCCCTCGTCGGTCAAAGCCTTCTCTTCTGGCAGCACATCCTCGCCGAGGTCCTGAACAATCTTCAGGGCAGACTTCCTGTACACTTTCTCGATCTGCTTCTTCAGGTTCCGTACACCAGACTCTCGGCAGTATGATTTAATGAGCTCCTCAATGGCCCCGTCAGATAATTTGACATTGGCCTCTTTGAGGCCTGCCAGTTCCTTGGCAGCTGGTGAGAGATATTTCTCCGCAATGGCCATCTTTTCATCCGAGACATACCCAGAAAGCCTGATCACTTCCATACGATCGAGCAGTGGCCGCGGTATGGTATCAGTCATGTTTGCTGTGCAAACAAACAGGACCTTCGATAGATCAACCGGCACATCCATGTAATGGTCCAAGAACGAATTGTTCTGCTCTGGATCTAAGAGCTCGAGCAGTGCTGAGGATGGGTCACCTTGGTATCCACGACCGATTTTGTCTATCTCATCGATCAAAATAAGAGGATTCTCGGTCTGACACTTTTTGAGAGCCTGGATGACTCGGCCGGGGAGTGCACCAACGTATGTCCTTCGGTGTCCCTTGATCTCAGCAACGTCTGTTAGACCACCGACGCTGAATCTGTAGTATTGGCGATTCAATGCTCGAGCAATCGATTTACCGATACTCGTCTTGCCCACACCCGGTGGTCCTACGAAGCACAGAATCTTGCCTTCAACTGTGCCACGCAGCTTGCCAACGGCAATGAACTCGAGAATGCGGTCCTTGACATCTTTGAGTCCGTAGTGGTCCTCGTCCAGAACTGTCATCGCGTTTTGAATCCCGAAGTTCTCAGCGCTCCTCTGCCCCCATGGGATTTGGGTGAGCCAGTCCAGATAATTCCTTGTGACGTTGAACTCAGACGCCGCTGGTTCAAGGTGGGCGAGTTTGTTGATCTCGTCATCAAACACCTTGCGGACAGCTTCCGGCATTGCCAACTTATCGGCCTTTTCTTTGAACCTTTCGACCAGCTTGTCTTTGCCGTCAGACTCGATACCCAATTCTCGACGGATGCCCTTCATCTGCTCCATAAGCCAGTACTCTCTTTGCCTCTTGGTGATCTTGCTTTCCACATCCTTGGTGATTTTCGACTGCAACTGCGCGTTCATAAGCTCTTTTTTGAGGACGACAAGTGCTTTCTGCATCCTTTCCTCGACGTTCAAGCTTGAGAGTACCTCCTGGAGTTCGGCCGAATCGCCAGCGCTGACAGCGGCGGCGAAATCAGCAAGCTTAGCTGGCTCGGCCGTCACATTGCCTGTAGACTGACTCATGGAGAAGGTCGATATCTGATCACGGAACAGACTATTCATCTGGGCAACCTCTTTGAAAACGTTGACGATCTCGTTGGTGACGGCGCGAATAACCGGGCTTTTCGGATCATATGGCTCGTCGATCAGATTATCAACATTGACAAGGCTGACTGGGTACTTCCGCAGGAACGTCGTCGGCTCATATTTCTCTGAGCTGCCGTCTGCTTTAGAAGAAACGGCGCTTTCCTCAAAGCTAGCCACGACGTCGCCCTTCTTATCGGGGGAGGTGTCTCCCTCGACGGCCTTTGGTGTTGGTATTACTTCTGGTTCTGGTTCAGGAGTCGCATTCGCAGTCGGGGTAGGAGTATCGGTGGGGCCGGACTTTTCGGCCTGATTCTGCCCAGGTGGAATCAATGTTGACAGCTTGATACGTCGATGTGGGTACAGGATGGCCGTCAGACTGTTCTGCTCGCCATGGACGGGGAAGGCACTCGTAATCTGCGCGAAGACGCCCGTATCGTACACATCGTCGGCGTTGTGTATCACGTCGTCATCTGCGTTCTCGTCCTTGAACAGGAATGCACCGACGTAAGGTTGTCCCCGCTTGATCATATCAGTGACCGCCGCAGCCACATTGGGATCCTTAATCGTAATCGCCTTGTAAAAGCCGGGAAAGAGTGGTCTTCTGGCGATTGGTATCGCTAGAACCTGGGGGTACACATCTGGCACTGATGGTTTTTGCAATGCTCTTTCTGATTTTCGCCCTTTACGGTTGCCATCTCCCGATCCATCGCTGCCGGACCCAGATCCAGCAGCACCGCCAGCAGCACTGCCCTTGCCGTCTGCTGGATCTGATCTGCCTTCACCGCTGGGAGGCCCCTCGCTGGACGACTTCGTTTCACTGATGTCTTTTTCTAGCTCCTCCTTTTGCTTCTCCAAGTTCGCCCTGGCCTCCTCTTCTGACAGAGGCTCGATCGCGTTGTCGAAGAATCCTCTGCCTTTCTTGTCGGAGAATATCGCAGAGGTGGAGAAAGTTGATCTCGTCGCAGCATGAGGGCTTGACCTTGAGGTCTGAGCCGCGGGTATGAGGCTTCTGCCTAATCGACCTGGTGCATTTGAAAGTCCTGCGGGAGATGACACGGAAAACGCCCGCTGGACGCTCCGAGAAAGCTGGCCTGGCGTGCCAGGCCTGGACGCTCGTTGTCGGAGAAGCATTGCTGGAATAGAACCTTGGCAGGTTGCGGAGAGCCTGTAGCCACACGAAATATAGGGAAATACTCTCGCGAGAAGGAAATGGCAATACGGGAGGGAGGGTGAGGTCTTGTGATTGGCGACAGTGGCGACCGTTGGTCGTGCACGTTGGTTTTGGGTGACAAAATTACTCTCTTCGTCATCACCATCGGTAGCTACTTCGGCTGTATCCCGACCCCCCCGACCCTGCCGACCTCGCTCCGTTTCTGCGCACGAGCCACGGTCTTGCCCCAGATACTGCACTCAGAACGTGATCCGCCTATCTACAATTTATCGCGACCGAGATACAGCAATGCTGCAACGTCTCTCACTCTGACTAGAGAGGTGTTCTCTGCTGAAAATTGTCATTGGTTGTATGCATGTCTTGATTTACAACATGGAAACCAACATTACACCAAGCACTACGGCTATGGTGCGCCTACCAGGAGCCCACCAAATGCCGGCACTTTGCAGGAACTCCCAGGCGTTTCCAGGCATTCACAATAGAGTGCGAAAGGGATGTAGTAATACTGCCTACTTAAGTACGTACTATTCTACAATCTATGATGAGCTACAGCAGGTTACTCTCCACACGAATCCACCCCGTGATTGTTCTACAGCGGGTTCTCCTACAGCAGGCTGCTCTACGGGAGGCACAGGGAGGCTATCCCACAGTCGGATTGGGTCCAGTGCGTGGGCTGATCCTCCCAGGGTAGGCACTGACGGCAGACCAAGTCCTCGGGCTTTCTGAAACGGATCCCTGCGAGTTGGATCTAACCAAGTCCTAGGTGAGCCTAGACCACGCAGCTCCCCAGATTTCAATCCACCCCACAGTCGAACAACCACAGGGGCCCTAGCTTCCAAGCTTCCTAGGTAGGTACCTACCTAGGTACCCAGATATATAAAACCAACCTCTTGCAACCTCGGGAAGGCATGTAGGTTGCATCTGCTCACTGCTCAAGTACGCCCACCTCGCCCACTCAGCACCACTCTTGTTGCAACGGGCGAAGCAGTAATTTATATAACGAAACCTTGTATCCCTTGGGGGTCGGCCACTTGGCAGAAAAATCACTCGCGGGGTAAAACCCTAAACCAGTTCAACTAGATAGTCCTGGGTTCCTGCAAGTCGTGGTCTTTACTCCCGCTCGTCCTCCGTCCAGTCTGTCGAACCCCCGGGGTGTTGCAGCCAATCTGGTCGCACTGCTAGGTTATATTCGGTGTTATATATACACTACCACACCACCTGCACAGTTTCAGTGCTTCCGGATATATACTTGCTGACGCCGGCTCACTTTGTTGTCGAGTGTGTCAAGCGTACAACTTCTTCCGATTTGTTTCAAGGTCCTGTCTGGCTGCAAGTGTAGAAGCAGCCCACCCTCGCAAAATGTCCTCCGCAGATGCCGAGGATGTCACCTCGAGTGTCTCGAAGCTGTCGCTTGATACACAGACAGCCAAACAGGCGGCCAAGCCAAAACCTGAGAAGGAGCAGGTCGCCGATTCATGGGAAGACGAGGACCTCTCCTCTGACACCGAAACCGAACCGGAAAAGGACAGCAATCCAACGCCCTCTGAGGGAGACCCACAAGGGACATCCGCCCCTCCACCGACACCCGTCACCCCAAGCTATGGCCAAGGGACGTTCTCGTCCACGGATCCGACGGGAGGCCATCACATATCGACAGGCTCGCCTGGCTCTTCCGCAGCCCGACCAGAGAAGACAGACGCCGTCGCAAGAAGGATGATAGCTGGCGCATTGGGCATGCGGGCGCCCAAGCTGACGGAAGAACAGAAGGCCTACGATAAGGCTGTGCGCGAGAAGGAGCGTAAGCGTAGGGAGGAAGAGAAGGCCGCGCAAAGGCGGAAGGAAGAGGAGGCTGCCAAGGCGAAGGCGGCAATGTGGGACAGCTGAAGACCGCACACGTCTCCGTTCTTTATCATGGTGGCAGGCATTTGCATTTGGGACACACGAGGCCATTGTTGCTTAGTACACGGCCACGGATTCCCGGCCCCTGATCATTGGGCACTCGTCTTCTGTTGGATGAAGCTGCATATTCATCGTTGATACTACTCATGGAGGAGTACTATGGATTTGAAGATTGTCGACTGTGAGGTTGAGACACTGTGGAGCAGCGCTCTCTTTACATGCATATTATATACACAAAGTAGGGGAATCGAGCATTGCTGGGTGGTCGGCCGCGACAAGGCTTTCCTACACACGTATTGAATGGAATGACATCTCCCACGAGATACCTGCGCGGCCCGAGGATCGAGTTGCCTCACGTCAGTGATGGTGGTAACGTTTTGGCGGCGGTACTCTTTGCGGCATCATTGTTTCTCATTCCCCTCTAACGGGAGCGCAGGGTCCTTCTTCGCATCCTCGAGCGCAATGTGCTGGCCCTTCCACAATATGGAGAGCTGAGGCTCCGCGTCGTTGCCCGCGTGCCGCGTGCCCACACCCATGCCTTCCAGTCCCTCCTCCTCGGCCCTGCGGTTCCACAACATCTGCTGAACGTGCCCTTCTCGAGTGCAAGAGATGAATCCCATGGGCCACCTGCTCCGTGCGAGCGAGTCTCTTACGCCCTTGGTCGCCGGTTTCTCCGTGACAAAGATACCCAAAACCCCATGGCCCTTCCATCCAACAGGCGCGCCGACAAACGCGCCCTCTAGCTCACGCACTAGGTTGGGCGACGACTTCCTCGCGATGGCCTTGCACTGGGCCAAGACCCTCAGTGGCTCCTTGGAGGATGGGACGGTCCATGTTCCAAGCAGATCGATGCCGTAGTCTGAGTGGCCGCCGACCCTCTTCAGATAGAAGCCGTATTTCGAAAGCACCTGCGCGACCGTGTACTCGTAACGGGTACCAACATAGAGAGTGGATTTCTGATCGAGCCCTGACCTCTCGGCGTATGCGAGGAATGAGGGCAAGTCATGGTGGTTGGTGTTTGGCGGGTCTGGGTATATCAAAGTTGAGTTGAGCCTGGTGGACGTCCATGCTGAAGCTAACGAGATCGTTGTCCCAACCAACTTTGCGTTTGTCACGCTTCGAAGGAGACGAAGATATTGAGCGCTCAGCCCATTAAGTGGGATCGCTACCATCACCGTAACATGTCGTTTGTTTTGTGAATCCGTCCTCGAACCGTTTCCCAAAATTAAGGTAAATTTGATCACCTGCCCATTGGCCTGCCGCTCCTGTCCATGTGTACCGAGGTACCTGGACGCGCTTCACGCTCAAGGAGCTTGGGCCAACTCCCACTAAAGGCCCCTGAGAGACTGCCTGGGATGTCTACTGGTGCGCATCAAAGACGCCCGACCACTTGAGCATGACGCGACAGCATTCTCCCTTCCACTTGTTACCCCAGACTTGCAGAGATGGGTGACAGACTGACCCAGCTTCAAGATGCTGTTGATCAGGTAAATACCAGTCCATGGAAACTTTAGCAGTTTACTAAGCACTGTCCCAGCTGGCGCAACAATTCGTCGCATGCATCCATTTCCTCCATCGATACCACGATCGCGAAATCCTAGGCCCCAAGGACCAGGTCAGAGAGGTAAAGCCGGAGGAGGATCGCAAAGAAAGTGAGGTTTCACAGCAGCGTCCTCGCACAATGTCTACCTCCTGTCGGCTAACGATCGTTCGGAACAGTTTCACCAATCCCTCCTGAGGAGTTCAAAGCAGGCCAGGTTGAGCTCGCGCGCGACCTGGTTCTGAAGGAACAACAGATCGAGTTCATCATATCGTCGCTGCCAGGGCTCGAGAACAATGCGGAAGCACAGGAGCGGTGTATCAAGGAGCTGGAGGAGGAACTCCGTGTCGCTGATGCGCAGCGGCAGGATGCGATTCGCGAGATGAACGAGGTTCAGGGACAATTGGACCTGGTCATTCGAGGCACGAAACGGCCTTAAGTCGAAATTGGGTATCAAGCAAGAACTTTTATGAAGAGGGTGCGATTGGCAACCTTCGGGCGTTTCAAGGGCACGGCGTACAATGGCGTTGAGGATCACGGATACCCGCGACGAAGAGAGCCGTTCAATAAGGATGAATCATCTTCAGAGCAGTCGACTGCGTTATTCTACAAGAGGTCAGTAGCGGGGTTCCGCATGAAAGCCCTGACGAGGGCGTTACGTGAATATTTGCGACATGCCGGTTGCTAGAGAAGCATTGCAGGTAGTGATATGCTTGAGACTCCCTTCGCAAGAGCAAGGTTCCTCACCATACCTCAATCAAAAAGATGCCTCGAGCTCTCACGTGGGCTGAACAAAAAGGTGGTGATACGTTGTCTGAGCTATGCTGCCTGCGGTGTTCAAGTAACCTTTCGTTCTTAGCCCCTGTAAGATCTATTTCATGGGTATCTCTGTGTCTATCTATGGTCCTGGTTTATCCCAGGCCTTGTTGAAAAATTGAGGGAAAACAGTCCTCAGATCCTCCAGATGTCTTATCTGGTACTTTGACGCTCGGGTCTTGGGAACTGGAACATCATCTTCAACGAGATGGGCTGTGTTCCACCCGAATTCTTGGGCTTTTACGCAATTGCCATAGTTGTCGTCTACTCTATGTTAGCAAGGTCACTTCTTGTTATGCCTTGGTAGGCCGGGAGAGGGTGGGGGGGCAAGGGGCAAAGGCAATGTTAAGCCCCAATTGTCGGATGGCAGGACTCACCAACGAAGAAGCAGTCTTCCCATTTCTCAACTCCGGCCTCCTCCATTGCCTTCACATATGCATCCTTCTGCGGCTTGCACACAAACGGGATCTTGGAGTAGTCGCAGTACGTCACGCCTTCGAACATACCCTCGATCCCAAGGAGGCGAATGACCCTATGAGCATGGTTGATGTAGGCGTTGGTGAACAGCCACAGCTTGACCTTGCTCCTGTCGATGTCCTCGAGCAGTTTCTTCAGCTCCGGCCGTGGCTTGATGATGCCATCCAGGGGCAGAGCGTCGTCGACCTTGGTGTTGTACTCAAGAGGATCGATTTCGTGGTGTCGCACAAGACCCTCGATAGCTAGTCCGTAGTTCGTATAGTACTCTTTATGCAGTCTTATTGCCTCCTCCCTGGGTAGATTGAGGTGTTTCTGAAAGTAGGTGTCTATCAGATCGGCCATGAGGTCATGGACTTTGGCGCCTGTTTTTGTCAGAACGTCACTCCCAGGTATTGAAAGCCCGTACTCACTCTTTGGATATAAGCAGTTGTCTATGTCACTTTCACGTGTGATTAGAATGTAAGAGTACAGTGGTGTTTTGAGGCAGATTGACTTACAAGAAGAAGACGTGTTTCGGCGCCGCGGCGCCATTCACGGAAGGCTCCTGGTTGTTCGATGCCATTGCACTTGTCGCCAATCCGGATGTGTAAGCCGGTAAGGGCTTGATAGAAAATTCGGCTTTGCTGGTAGTGCGTAATGAGTACGGGGCGGCCAACTGTCTGTTCCCTTGAGCAAGTGTATAATGAGCCGGGACGGGATGTCTGATCTTGTAGTTTGGGGAAATGCGGTTGCATGCACCAATTATGAATGAAACTCTTCTCCTTTGGTTGAGAGGCAGACTTCCAAGGTGAGGTCTCATGTCACGTCTATCTTAGCCGTTTATATGACGTCCACAAAGGCGAGGGCGACTCTAGAGAGCTAGTTGGAAGGACACTCCAGAATTGAGTCAGGCCGACTGTCGCCAGCCCGTTCCCACCAGACACCGAACCCCAGCCCAAGACCCTAGGAAATGTCCGTACCTCCCAAGATTGCAATGAAGGATGGAGGAATTCCCCAAGGTCTGACAAAAACATGACATGGTTCAGCACCAGAATAAAAGGAGCGACCTTTAAAGGAAACAATTTGTTGACTTTTGAACGCAGAAAGCCCCGTCGGCCGAGTCTGAATGTTTGATCACTCACTGTATCTACCTAGGTACCTATCTATCATGTATGCCAGTCAGCACTTCACCGAGTAGGTAGACTAGTTCGGGACGGTAACGATCGTATTATGTAATCAATCACTGGCCTAAAACGCGCTCGTTAGACGAGTTGCAATTTCACCTTACCCATGCATATGGGCACAAGGTCAGACAGCTCGGCAACAGTCTGGATGTCCTCTTGAATCCAACTTTATCCCCCTTTCGCCCTTCAATACGCATGCTAGCTGCCCCTGTTTGCAAACGATCATCCCCACGCCGCGTATGAGGATCGCGGGCTCGCCTTGCTAATGCGCGTCCTTATTGAAGCCTCGAAGTAGAAATTCTCTGATTTTGCGCCCGTCCGAACCACCTACAAAATACCCATCACAATGGCTGAGGGCCCTGTTGCCGCTCTGCAATCAAACCCAGTGCCTTCCATGGCGTCCAAGTTCCCAAGTGCGCTTTCAGAGGAGGAGGAACATCAGCTACGAGAATGCGAACGCATCCTACAGTTTCGGGATGAGGTGCTGTCGGGTGCTCATCCAAGGATCACGGTGCCGGCGCATTTGGTTGCTTCGAAAAAGAGCAGTGAATCTCGGAGTCCCGGATCGCTTGCCATCGCAGCACCATCTGGTCCGGCTGCGTTGCTGCACAACGTGCCTACAGGCCCGAGATCCTCGAGCGCAAACGTGGCGGGCTCGGTCAACGGGTCTCAGATTGCAAACAACTTGCGCTCGTTCAACGCGAACGCGCATCGCTCTGTCATCGCTGCTTCCAACATCTCCTCTGGCCACTTGCCAGACCACGAGCCATCCTTTGGTTCCTCGAGCAATAATCATGGTGTCCCGACTGGCCCCAGGGCTGCTTCCCCAACGCGATTCCGCGAGGCCTCAGGCAGTGCTCAATTTGATCCCGTACTTCTTACAAAGTCTGACGATCTGATCAAGGCCGAGATACAGCTTCAAAGAAAGCGGCTCGAGAGCGCGCTCAGCGATCAACTTCACCAGCATCGCGCAACCAAAAGCTCGCATGCAGCAGAAGCTCTGGCTGAATTTGATCTCGCTGACGTTCTTATGAAGGCCCTCAGGCTGGTTCAGACCTCTGCTCTTCCACAGACTGATGCCAATCTAGCAGCTAATGCAAGCGGTACCGAGGGCGATTCTTTCGACGACGACACCTTCTATTCTAGCAAACACGACACTCCTGAATCCCAACAAACGCACCGCTTGCCAGATCGTGACGAGTCTGGGGATCCCCAAGCACGTGAAGATTCCCACTACGAGCCTCCCATGGTCATCCAAGCCAGTCCAGTGCCTGAGCAGCAATCTAGGGTAGCTATGCCACCATTCGTCCTGTCAAGTGCAAATGCAACTCAACCTCAGCAGCACCGAGCACATCAAGCGCCCGAAACTCGCAACCACCCGGCTGCGGCATACTTTGGCGGATATCAGACATCGACAGAAGTCGCAGGTACAAGAAATACAAACAATGTGCCAATGGAGATAACCTCGTCGCAGGAGAGTGGGGAAGCGAGCAGCTCGAGAGACTATGGGCAAGTTGGTGGTGAACAGCCAACGGCTCGTCACCATCTCGAGTCTGTAACTCAGCAACTGATCGATCAAGGCTTTGGTCGCCCTCAGTCGCCGATTCTTCGTGCGCACAACCTGTCTCCTATTGCCCCTCAGCCTGCACATGTTTCTCCTCTGGCTACTGCCCGACAGCCCCCAGTGCCCCGACCTGACGCTCCACCAGCTCAAGCGACTCCTGCGCAAGTTGCGGCTCTGAGAAACGATCGCTCCAATGGCTCTAGTCCTGAGAGTTCTCCACAAGGCGGCAAGCCAAACAAGAAAAGCAAGAAGAAGAACAAGAGAAAGGCTGATCGCATGGCTGCAAATACTGTGGCATCACCATACATCAAGCCAGAACCGCGGTCTCCCTCTCCTTTGACTGCGCCGCAGATCACGAGGCCCAACAAGCGGCAGAGACAAACGCAGCGACCAACGCAGCCAGGCTACGATCAGTCTCGCATTGAGGACCCCGTGGAAATCGTGGCTCCGCATGGCTATCCCTCACGAGTTTATAGGGAAAACAGAGTTACCTCGGGATACAATAGTCCTAGCGGACCACGTCCTTGTCAGGACTCTCGCCATATGGTGCTGACAGAACCCTCAAGGTATGAGAGGGAGTACCAGGATGAAGTCCGCCCAGCTGAAGCCGTCCAATACGTCCGGCGCTCTCCACCTGGAGCATCAGCATATCCATACGCACATGGTGAGGTACAAACCATTAGGTCCGTTTCCCGTGCTGCGGTCGAGAGGCCGTATCCATATCACGATGTTCGAGACGCTCCGCGTGCTGTAGTGCGGCAAGTGGCTGATCATGATCGGTCTCGCTCACCCGTCATGGTTGAGGATCGGTCACCAGCTGTCATGGGCCCTCCACGCTTGCCACGTTCAAGAATTGTTCACGTTGACGAGTTTGGCCGCGAATACTTGGAACCTGCTCCGAGACCCGAAGGCGTGGTAACAAGGCGCTCCGTTGTGCCAAGACCAGCTTACGATGAGCGCGAAGGCTACTACGAGATGCCCAGGTCAACAACGGTGATTCGGCGGTCTGTTGCACCCACGAGTGCATACGGCGAGCCTGAAATCATTTACGAGCGGCCTGCTCCACCAGTTCGTGCAGCGTCTACCATGCCTGGCGCACAACGATATGACGAGGAAGTCGTCTATCATCACCCGGCATCTCCGTCGGGTTATGCTACCACACGCCGTGTGGTGACCCGTCCAGCAGAATACGCGGTACCCGAGTATCGGTACTATCGGGAGCGGGACTACCAAGCTGCACCTCCCAGACAAGCCGGCGATGACTACTATGAAGTTCGAAATGTGCAGGAGAGACGGCCAGCAGAGGAAGCTCAAACAGATTATCGCATGCGGGCCACAACAGTGCGCCCAGACGTATCCATGAGGCCGGAGGTGATCAGGATGTCCAGCGTTCGGCCAGAGCCCACGCCAGGCGGGGGCTACGGTGCGCCGATCCCGCTGGACGAGCGGCCGGTGATGGCGCCGCCTCGATCGTACAGCACGCGGCCCTTGGCACCTCCCCAGCAGCAACAGTACGTGCGCCCGTGGCCAGAGTATGAGACCCGGCCATATTCAGAGCAGGCTGCGGAGGTTGGAGATGATGGAGTGGTGACTTTCTTGGAGAGTGCTTCAAGAGAGATGTACAGATGAGGCGAATTCCTGGCACAAGCGATATTCCTGAGTAGTGGATTGAAAAGAAGTTTACCTTAATTTGCCCTGCTCAACCAGCACACTTGTGAAATATCTGGAGACAACTGTAGAAATGAAGTGTCGACTTGCAGTGGCACAGTATTTCAATCCTATTCGTTTATCCATGGCCGCTAGTAGGGGTACATGCCAAGGTCATCGAGCGGTAATGAACGTGGACGAAAGAGCGCGCGGCTCCGACAAGGGAACGCCCGGGGTCCGGCAAACACAACGCAAACATCTTCAGCAGATTCTCCAATGTGCTCACTCTCGGCTCGTCCTGCAAACGGACGGACCATGCGCCGCACTCTCACATGCAAGTGTGCTGTTCCAGCCCGCCCATTCAGATCCGACGATGGGCCGGCCCCCAGCCTTGAATCAGGCAATCAGCGTCCGAGTCGGCGGCCACTTCCACCACGGCGCAGACGCACAAACGCCTTCTAGCATGTCCATTCCACCGCAGTGATTAATTCTCATTTCTGCTCCGCAAGGACCCAGGCTACAGCAAGACGTCGGGGTCGGAGTTTATTTTCTAGAGGCGACTACCGGTAGCAGCCGAAACCACCTCCGAACTCTAATAAATTGGTCCCAGCCTAGAGCGGTGTACCAAAAACCTACCCGATCAGATTAGAGAATGTCGTGGTGCACAAGTGTTGATGCCCTAGATTCTACGGGGGATAGTGCGGGAAGCTTCTTTGGCACGCAGGGAAAGGCTAGGCGTGCCCATGAGAATTGGGGATAGTCGCTTTTGTTGCAGGAAACGGCTTGGCCTCCCCACTACGGTAGCCCGTCACGGTGACACTTGGGCTAAAAGTGGGTGGGGAGAGCCCCCGAGCCCCGGGGGCAGATGGAGCCCTATACCTTTTTTTTTGCCCCCTCGTTGCAGGTGAGAGCACTGCCCCGAGACATTCGCGACATCTCGGGCAACAGCGCAGACCGAAGAGCAGCAGATCGCGTCTCGTAAAACCACAACTCTGCATGGGTGGGTGAGAATCAGCGAGCAAGACAGCGTTGTCCGGGCCACTTGATGGAACAAGCGGCATAGTGGGATGAGTCGGCCGGCAATTTATAGCATCCTTCGAGACGGCCGGCGGGTGGACGGGTCAGAGGGAGCGCAATCGGTCGGGTTGAGCTTCTCTAGTGTGTGGGAGTACTACGCGTGCGTGCCTGTGTTTGTGGTTGTGTGGGTGGGGTGGGGGTGGGTTTTCTTCGCGAGCTAGGCCGTCCGACGACGGTTGATTCGAGAAGCTGAGCCTGTGCTCACGTGAAACCTGTTCAGGCCGATCGTAACCTGCGATCCATGTGCCAGCCACCAGCGAATGTGCAGCAGGCTGGCAGCTGAAGGAACTCGCGTCGGGCAAGGCCTGTCTGAGACAGCAATCCAATCCAGCGTCAATGGGCAGATCGAAGCGACGGGCCTTTGACAGCGGCTAGCTCGAACGGAGGCGGTCTTGGAATAGCTCATCACTTCGGGGAGCTGAGATCCTGGCTGGCGTCGCGGTCTTCGCAGGAGGAAGTTGGGATGAAGTCATGGCTTCTGTGGAGTGCTGGCCTTGTTCGAGGAACCGTGCGTCCAAATGTGCGTCCGCATGGCGACACTGTACACCTCCATGTAACCGTCTTGGGAGAGGCAGGTCGGGAGGGCAGGTCGCCCAAAGCCCTCACCACACGCACGGCACGGCCAATGCCCATGCATCCGGCTCTGGGATGTCTCAAAAGACAAACCCCCATGCTAGCCACAAGGCCTCGAAATGGCCACAGAGAACCGCCAGATAACCGATCCACGGATTGTGCTGTTCTTGTCCTGTCCGGTTCGGTTGTCTCTTGGTACGCCGGTGATGCAGGATGGCTTGTTTCTGGGAGGGGCCCAGGACCGGGACCACGCGTATTACTGTGGTGGCCGTGCCCTCGCTTGCTGGCCTTGCAGGCAAGTGATGGAATGTGGAATGGGCATGGAATAGACCCATGTAATCGTCATTTCGTTTCCAAGCCCTGCGCCTGGTTGCCCTCTCCAGATAGGATTGGCGTCGCGCCGGTCTGCCAACGTTTCGATTTCCAAGATGCGACCCCCTCCCGTACTGTGCACAGTACATACCTCTCTTTCCTTGCCCCAGCCCTCTGGCGCCGCGAACTCACAGGTCCATAACGGGCTATGTAGCGACCGCTCGGAGAAGAGAAGTGGTTAGTCAGTCGGTTCAGTTCGTCAACCGATAAACGAACGGGAACTCTGCATTAGTTTAGACGACTATCGAGGGTCTGGCCAACTTGCCCTGCCCACGGAGAAGAAGGTTCATGTTTCCCTGCTCAGGTCGACTCGACTCGACTCGGCTGACCTGACTGACCGAATGACTGGCTTGACGACAGGCGGGCATACTGGCTCCCCTCCCGACTGGTTCAATTGCAGTGCCAGCCCAACATAGGGCCCACCTTGGCACATCAGTCACTGCCAGCTGGGCACGGGGACGGGGACTGGGGGTGGATGAGTGGCAGGACACATGCAAGCTTGTTCTTTTACACTTTCTTACTGTGCTGGACTCTCCAGGGCTGGTAACGCGCTGGTCCAGCAGCAGCCAGTGCCAACTTGAAGTGGGAGGGTTGGCAGGACGGAAGGGGTAGGGGTACGTGTACGGAGTACGTGACAGGCCTCTGGTTGGCGCTGAGCAGTCCTGCGCTACCTGGCAACAGTGGTCCGATGCTACCTGCAGGTCAGGCCTTGCCCCTCTGCCGCCGCTTCAGCCACTGCCCAGTGGGTGGTACCCATCCAGATCCAGGCCGTCACCCAGGGTCACCACCTCGCTGGTGCTGGCCTGGTGCTGACGCTGGTGCTCCATGCCCCAGACTGCGACTCTACCACCAGTACTTGCATGCCCACTCAGTGTGTATCTGTGCCCTGTACTCTGTGGCCCCAGGCAGGTTGCGTACCTGGGATGTGTGTGCTCGTCGCCCTGCCCTGCCCTGCCATGCCCGGCCTGGTCTTGCATTGCCTCGTGTGTTCTGTCGTGTCGTGTCGTGTTGTTGTTGTCTCGAGAGACCTCCTGCCCCTACTCCCGTCCCGTTGCTTGCTTACTACCTCCCTCCTAGTCTGCCCACCGGATTCCTCCTCGACCAGCTTATCCTATCACCTACCTTTCCCTCTTCCCACTTCTTTGATTCCCAACCCGGGTGGAAGTGGAATAGAGCACACAATTGTTTTGTTGTGTTTCTTTTTCCTTTTACCAACCCCCTTTCCCCCTCCCCCCACCAATTCAGTTCTTGTGGAGCGCAGGCGGCTTTATCATCCCATCCCATCCCATCCCATCCGCGCCCCCTCCCATCCTTTCAACGCCATTCCCGACTCCGTCATTCCGTCCGGCTCAGCCCAGCCCAGTTCTAGCCCGTCGCTGCCGGAACTCCTACCCCCCCTCCCCCATCCTCTCCCCATCACCTCTGCCCTCACCTCAGCCTCTGCCACTGCCACGCTCGCCCTTCCCAACCTCGACCCCCGACCCGACCTCGACCTCGACCTCGACGCTGACTGAGCCTCGACCGGGCTGTCGTGTGGCCTCAACCCTACCCATGTGGACATCATCATGAACGCAATGAACAAGATAGCAAACATGAGAAACTGGTCAGAGCGGATGAGTCCCGCCTTTGGCATGTCCTCAAGGCCCAACCTGGGCATGTCCATGCAGGGTCTCCATCCTCACCACAAGATGGCGCCTCAGGGAGCCTCCCCCATAACTCCACCCCAGATCGGCGACTCGATCATACACCATGCCTTCAACGTTCCCTTCGCCTCCGAGCTGGCCGGCCCCGACACCGAGGACATCCTCCATGCCACCGCCGACGCCGTCCTGCGCTGGACACACCCGGCCGAAGCCCCCGATGACGTCCCCGTCTACGAGCTCCCCGTCCACACCGACAACCTTGCCAAGCTGAGGAAGATGTGCAAGGACATCACCACCAGCCCCCTCCCAGTCGAGGCCCATGTCATCTCCACCATCCCCAAGCATGTCAAGGGTCAAGTCACCACCGTCTGTCTCTCCGGCTCGCACGAGATGGTCTGGCAGACCCGCGAGAAGATCCTGAACGAGACCCCTCTGTCTCTGGTGTGTACACGCTTAATATGACATGATGCATTGCCTTTCCGCTGTGCTGTAGAGAGACAACGTCGACTGACTTCCACCAGCGTTGCACCACGGTAGATATTGACGGTGATATGGTCGCCGACATCAATGCCGGCTCTCTCAAGCATGCCGTGACCGAGACGATCGACAAGATCTCTGCCTTCTGCGGTGTCGATATCTTCCTCCTCGGGCCCAAGCTCACCCCCATCGTGGATGGTGTGAACGGTGATGTCGAAGTGCGAAGGGACCAGAGGTGGCGAGTGGCTATCTATGGCGACATTCTGTCTTCCGAACATGCAAAGACACGCATCCTGGTCTCCATTGACCAGTGGGTAGGGCTCACTTCAGACGCCCGCCTTGGAAGCCGTCCAAGCTAACATTTCGGCAGCTGGGTCGTATCGTTGACATGATTCCAATGGATTTCACCATACAACAAGCGATTTGCGGTCGTAACCGGAAGAACATTAAACTCATTGAGTCTGCTACCGGCACTGCTATTTACTTTCCTCCGCCGTACTCGAGATACTTCCGATACTGCCCCAAGAACGCATCACCCCGGGATCCAAGCGAAATCATCATCACCGGAGACAAGCCTCGGCAGATTGAGCTTGCCAAGCTCAAGCTGGGTGATTTGTTGCAGCGTTGCAGGCTTTATGTCAAGGATGTTCCCATGCCACCCGAGAAGGTTGACACTATCCTCTTGACTCGAATGGACAAGGTGCGAAAGATTGTCGAGGCCAATGGCAGCTACATCCAGTTCCCTCCTCTGGGGTCACGGTCGACTCCCGTCCGGATCCAGGCTACTGAGAACTTGCATATCGAGCGAACCGTCCGAGAGCTCATGTCTCTTGTGAGTTCTGTGCTTAGCTCTACTATCGTAAATCACACTAACACATTTCCAGGCCGGTCAATTCTATAGCGGATTCTGGGCAGCCCAACCTGATGGGCGGAGGCTGCCGGAGGACAACGACATCAGACTCATGCTTGGAGACATCTGCGCCAACTCTGATGCCGAAATTTCTTTCCAACGCCTCTCTTTCACCATTGATGGCTCCGACGAC
The DNA here is from genome assembly GCA_023242295.1 of Diaporthe ilicicola. Classification (NCBI taxonomy): domain Eukaryota; kingdom Fungi; phylum Ascomycota; class Sordariomycetes; order Diaporthales; family Diaporthaceae; genus Diaporthe; species Diaporthe ilicicola. The sequence continues at coordinate 175,517 of JALPVH010000001.1, read as the reverse complement.
GCGGTCAAGGCAGCGCTACATGTGATCTCTCAGATCAAGTTCGTGACGCAGACGCAGTACACCATCAGGGTCAAGATTGAGCTGGCGAATGAGCACAAGGAATTCGTCAGCGGCAAGAAGAACGGCAAGATCAACAAGATCATGGGACAGAGTACGACCTCGAAGCCCTTTTCTGCACCTGGCATGCGTCGAAGCTCTATAGCTAACCCCAATGATAGGCAACGTCCAAATCATGTTCGAGAACTTCGGTGAATACAACTTCAACATCGACGTTAACGCATCTTCCTACGACTCCATGAAGCAGGGCCTGGGTTTAGTTGAACAGGAAATGCCAGCTTCGATCTCGTTCCACGTGCCTGACCAGTACCACAAGCGTATCATCGGCATTGGTGGTCAACATATCCAGCGCATCATGAAGAAGCACTCTGTCTTCGTCAAGTTCTCCAACGCTCAAGAACGCAGTAAGCTCATGGCAAAACATGTAAACTTTTAACAGAATATTGATAAGCTGACATTCACAGACGGCATGATCCGAGAAGATGATGACAACACGCTGGACAATGTCATCTGCCGTACCCCTGCACGAAACGCCCAGAACCTTGAGCTTGTTAAATCGGAGATTCTGGAGATGGTCGACCGCGTCGACTCCGAGTTCACTTCTCAGGTAGTTCCTGTCGATCGGTTGTACCACCGCCAGCTGCTTGCCCGTCTTTCGGATATTGCAATCATGGAGAAGAAGTGGAACTGCAAGATCATCTTCCCAAGCACGGAGCAGGCCAGCGACGAAGTCACCTTCACCGGTCCTCAGTGGCAGGTGCCACTTTGTGTGGATGAGTTCTTGGTATGCCCTCTCGCTTTACCCCTTCCCATATGTTGCTTTGCTGACTGTGTCCAGGGTATGGTTCCCGACAACCACGAACTCGTCTTGGCCCGTACGCCAGCCTTGATCAAGTATCTCGAGTCTCCCGAGTTTGTCAATGAAGTCGTGCTCAAACTCAAAGCACAACATGAGGTTGACCTCACTGTTCACCAGAATGCGGCGGAGCTGACCGAGGATGGCAATCCGACCGTCACCATCCTCTGGACCTTCACTCGAAACAACGCTGGCGGTCTGCGTGATGCTATGGAACTCCTTCACGGACACTTTGCCACTGCAGGTGTCGAGGAGACAATTATCAAAGGATCTATGCCGCGGCCGAAGTCGGACACTTTCGAGGAGTCTCTTCAGTACTTCGACTCCAAGCTGCTGCAACATGCGCCTACCACCGTCGCGACCGACTCGCCCACGAAGACTGCTTTTGGCGACGAAGTAGCCCGTGAACGCAGCACGATTTTCGACAAGCTTCGAAAGCCTGGTAGCATGTCATCTATTTCATCCTTCTTGGATCGTCGCAAGAACAGCTCTCACTCTGCCAGCAACTTCTTCAAGGGCTCGAGCAACGTGTCCAAATCATCCCTCATCTCGATTGAATCAACTCGCAGCTTCAACGCTGAACGTAACCCCTGGAACGACAGCGGTGTAAATCTACCTGACGACGACAGCCCATGGCCAAACCGTCCATTCGGCAACGGCGCCGAACACAAGCCGACGCCCAACGGCATCGCTCAGCCCGGCGACGTCACTCCCCGCCACAACACCCGGCAGTCCGCTGACAGCGGACGTCCTTCCACTGCTCATTCTACGAATTCTGGATACCCCGGTCCTATTGGTGGACCATACCATTAGATGTCTTCATTTTTAGAACCTCTTGCGTCAAAATACCCGGCTGGATATACCCTGGCGTAAAAAAATACCCGGAATGTTGTTGCATGTTGGTCGGCCCGATTCTTCTCGACTCTTCAGTTTTGTCTTTGACAGCTGCTCGATCTTGATCTCTGTCGTTGGCCTTGCCCATGATCGAAGAAGCCCGCTCTTCTGGATGGCGATTTCGAAAAACTAGGCAAGGTCGGTGACCTAGACTCAACGATCGGAGTTGGCTTTGCTGTTCTGCTCTTGTTCAGTTTCTCTTGGCGTTTGAAGGGACCCTATCATTTAGTTTTTTGAAGATCTCAGTATACCATGTCTTCACCGTTCGTTGTCATCTCTACACACCCGTACGGGACAGCCAACAACAGACAGATGTCTTGCACGTCATTACTTCGCGGTTGGGAAGAAGGGGGAAGCGTCCCGGTGATGGGTGAAATGCACTCTGATGATACCACTTTCCGAGATGGATGATTGAAGGCGCGAAGGATCGATGTATGGATGAAAGGGACGATAGGTGGATTTGGGACTCAGGAGCGGCCTAGGTTTGTTGGAAGCGCGGGGGTATGGAAGTGCATGGAATGTCTCTTTTATGGTTTATCTATAGCGATGGCAGAAATACAGATGATACCCACTCACTTTGCATTTGGCGCTGCGAAGATGTGATAAGTCTGGTACGAAACATGAGGTTATCCGCAGGCTAGCCGATGTCCACTTAGCACTATGAAGACATATAGAAATTAATGGAATCGAGGAACAGTATACTGCATTCAGGAGACCGAATTTTCAAGGGAATAGGAGAAGGATCTGAGCCACGGGCCATGTCTTGAATGGAGCGTGTTCTTTTAGCCCAAATGCCTTTCTTCCCTTCATAGTTCCTTCACCCACGTCTACCGAACATGTATTCACAGGCGATATTCAACTGTAAGCTTCTAGGGTTAGTGATCTCAACTATGCAATACGAGCAAGAAGTATGGAAGCCGATAATATTGTTGCAAATGTAGCAATAAGAACTGCGCGGGACTGAAGTTCGAAACAATGAGCAGGTAGATACATTGTCGCTGAATACCAAATGCGTGATGCAATACCAATCTTGACATATGCCAGATGCACACAAAACCAAAGAAATCATTATGCGAATGCCTGACGCAGAACGTTTACGATAGGAACCCGAATCCTCACTCATGCCTCTCACATAGCATATCCATCACGTCATAACGTCCAAAAAAAAAACCCAAATACACACAACGCAGAACGTGGCGAAAGAAAGCATGTAAAGACCACCAAGCGCACACGGACACCCCGGCACGGTCAAGTCGCTGGCTCAGAATGGTGGCTAACCTCCCGCTCCCTCTCCCTCTGCATGGATAGCATCATCTCTGTCAGCCTGTCGATCTTGGAGCTCAGCTCAGCGATCTTGACGTCCATGTCCGTGGGGGCGTCCATGTCATCATTGGCAATATCGGGATCGGCCGCGGGCGCAGCCCGGGCCGGCGCAGAGGCGGGCCGCAGCAGCGCCTCGGGAACGCCATGCGGCCGCCTCTGCTGCAGCTGCTGCTGGTGCGCGTAGTAGGCATCCGACGACGAGGTCGGACGCACCTTGGCTCGGGAGGCCTTGCGCTGGGGGGCGGGGCCGTCGCTGTTGAGGCCCTCGAGGCGCGGGCCCTTGAAGCCGTAGAACTCGTCGCTCGCAACCTTGCCCTTGACCAGCTCGTACAGCATGATGACGCCGACGATGGGCAGGTGCGTCGCCTTGAGCAGGAGGATGCGGGCGGCGCGGAACTTGTTGTCCGAGGGGAGGACGAGCCGCAGCGGCCGGAAGATGACCAGGGCGAGGAGGTTGAAGGGCGGGTAGAAGTGCGTCAGCCTGTTGGACGTCGAGGCCTCTAGGACGTAGACTGAGTACACGTAGAGATATTCCTCGCGGGCGTGGCTCATTACCCGGGAGAAGGAGTTAGAAAGCATGCCCGTCAGACTGCCCATCAGGAGGATTGAGGAGAGTGTGACGAATATAAACATCAGGGGCGGGCCGAAGAATGGATCAATATCGTCCATGATTTCGAACCCAATGTAGCTAGAGCCATCTAGACGAGGTGTCAGTGATTGCTGGCAATAAAGGGCTAAAAGTTGTGAAGCTGGTTATGGGCCCAACTCCCGGCGGGCTATGGATCATGGCCGGGCGGTGCGGCGCTTCAGATTTACTCACAAAAGATTTTGGCCAAATTCATGGTCATCTTTGGCAGTGTCTGTTGGGAATAACAATTAGTGTTCCGATAAGATAAGCAGAACCTCTCCAGTGTGCGAGATACTTACAAAAGTGTCACGCGCGACGAGTGTGAAAGTCGTCAGGAACCCGAGGTAAACGATGAAGACAAGGACCATGAACTTGACGAAGTCCTTGCCCATTTCCTTTAAACAAGGGATAAGCGTGCCCCAATATGGAGACAGCGACAAGACCGAGCAGACACGCGGCACCATAAAAAGTGCCAGAAGGGACAGGACGTCAAAGGATGACCCTATCAGATCCTCATCGTGCCTTGAGAGGCCGACAATTCCTTGCGCGGTGTGAGAACGGAGCCGAATGATGGGCGCTTTTGGACTTACTCGTAACGGCGAAGATAAATCCAATGCAGATCATTGTGATGTCAAACAGGTTCCATATCTGGTAGAGAGTGAGCAACTAGTCTAAATGATAGGAGGCTTGGTGTGAACACTCACGTCGGCCGCGTAGAAGATTGACCCAGCATCGACATACTCGCTCAGCTCATCATAAGCAAAAGCCAAGAACCAAACGTAGAGCAGGATTTCGTTGACGCTGATCTTCTCTGGATTCCTCTCAACCAGGACGGAGTAGTAGAGGAATAGGAAGATTATGAAGAAAACGACCTCAAACGACTTGAGATATTTGGGAACTCGAAGACGAGAGAACGGGTCGGCCGTTGCTTTGTTATAGAACCGCGGCCGTTTTTCCGAGTTGACCTCCAGCCCTAATGGTCATCATGTCAACCAAATCACCGAACAGGGTTTGATGAACTCGGGACCGCACAGTAGAACGATATCCAGTTGGAGGGGGGTTGTTAACTGACTGTCCCAGAAAATTATGCTACCTGTCCAGATACCCGTAATGATCTTCTGAACGGCATGCTGGCTGAGGAATCGCTTGGCATCTGCAACGGCGGCAATCTCGAGGGCGTTGAGCGTAACGAAGGGCTTGGTGGGGTCTTCCTCGTCGTCTTCCTCATCCTCCTCCTGAGGCATTGTCAGCCGCGAGATAGACTTCAACAGCTGGTATCGCTTTTTGCTGCCAGTATTGGTGAGCGAGAGTTTTGCAGAATTGACTGTCCCAGATAAGCTCTGGGCAAGCAACGCAGTGTTCTCGTCGACTTCCTCTTCATCGCGGGCTCTGTTGTCCTCTGATGCATCGTCCGGGTCTGGAATCTCGTAGAGACAGCAGTTCATTACCTCCCTCTCGGAGAGGTGAGTTAAAAATCGCCCTGAGTGGGTGTGTCATGTCAGCACCTAATCAGATGCCGAGCGTTTGGTCAGATCTGAAGTCGGAGTGAGCAACTCACATGCCACGATTTCGGCGGCATTGGCACGGGCTTCGTTAACTCCTTTGTCTTCAGTTGCCGCCCCGTAGTGCCATTTCAAGGCCCTGATACATGTCCGTCAGTGAGCTGTACTGTAGCGTGTAAACAGATCCACACGTGCGTGCCTCATCCTACGAAGACACAGGCCCGTATGTGGAGCCATTGCGGATCGGTGCGCCTAAGGTGCCCCACAGGATTTGCATCTCGCGGGAAGATGTACATGATCGACTTACAAGAGAGCATTGACTATGGCAGGGTGTGAGCATTCCACCCTGAGATGCTCAACCAAGATCCGTAGACCCTGGCCTGCGCTCGTCGTCCGCAATTGTTCGAAGGTGACTGGGAGCACAACAACCCCGTTGAAGTAACTGGCGGCAAGGTTATTAGCAATCGGACAGTGAATCTCATAGAACCACAAACAGGCCAGCTCCCCACGTACACTGATAGCTTCTTGATCATATCTCTGAACGAGTCGTCATCACGAATATCCGGCATCCCGTGGCCGTAGAACCGCTGGCCCATGGGTGAGGGCGAGCGTGGGGGCTCGTCAGCCCCTGGCGGTTTGCGCGACTTGACGCGTATAGGCATCTTGGCTTCCCAATTGAGGTGTTGAGAGCGTCACTGCATCAAGCTCGACGTCTCAAAGACGACTGAAAAATGAAAGCACCGGCACGAGATCAACGATAAGAGCCAATTTCTATACTACAGCAGACAAAGTTTAACCCCACAGTTGCCATCGCTCGTGGCCTGGTCCCCTGGTCCCCTGGTCCCCTGGTCCCCTGGTCCCCTGGTCCCCTGGTCCCCTGGTCCCCTGGAAACCAGGGGGCTACTGTAGAATAGGGGCCCACCAGCCTGGAGCGCCCAGGCAGAGGGACCCCTGCTTTGGCCTCCACGCGGTCTTCAGCTAGATCCCACCTTGCCTAAATTTGTCTCGGATTCAGTATCTGCCATTTGGCCTCCCCAGCTGTCAAACCACTTCAGAACACGATTGGGCGACCTGTCTGGGCTGCATTGTCTCGGTCCGAACGTCAAGGACGACTAGTGCTACAGAGGATGGGCAGGAGGATCGTGAGATCGTGAGAAGCTGGCCAGGTTTTCCGGCAGCCTTCCAAGCTTGCGGTTCTCAATCCTACCCTCTTGCCAGGACCCCTCCCCTCCTTCATGGCTCCAGGCGCAGCGGGGATTCGAGCTAAAAATCCTCAAACTTATGCCGACTGCTTTTACGCTGCGGTGCGGCGAGGAGGGACCATGCTGTCAGTGACAAAACAACACCCACGGGACCCAGAAACAAAACCCCTTGGGTGCGGCCATAAGCGGCCAGCTTACCGCAGATTCTGAGACCTGTCGCCTGGTCACATGTAATCGCTGTTCAGGTGGCCAGGTATACAACCTTGCGGGATGCGAAAATACACTCAATCCGACTGAATCTGATGAGACAGTCGCATCAGAAACATTTCTGTTCTGGCCTTCGCCGAGGCGAAGTCAACTGCACAAACAAGACCTCGACTACGGTCGCAGCAGTTCGGCCGGGCTGGTGACATGGCGTGGGTTGTTCGAGACAGTCAGACAAGAAACAACAGGTATGTCGAAGTGCTACTGAGTGTATTATTGCATACTGAACCCACGTGCCGTCAACAATATAAGTTGTGGGCTAGTATTGCCAATATTGTCTTACTCACCACCTCATGGGCGCTGGAATCCCGCCTTGTGGCCGTGGATGTTACACAACAGTCTGGCCTGTTCGGGCTGCTCGGCTGATTGTGCCGTGGATCAGTCGTGCGCCTGCGTGAGAACCTCCTCGAGGTTTGTGGTGCTACGTATTACAGCTGTCGGATGACTGTTGCTTCAGCATTCGTGTCTGTGCTCCGCGCGGAAAAGCACCACTCCCACACACAGACACGAGGGCCGAAGGTGTCAAGCGCTGTTTGCTGCCGAAGACCGAAAGCCGTCTCTGTCAGCCAGCAGAAACAGGATCTAGGGGACCTCAGCGCCCTCACATTCTTCCAAAAGGGAAGCTCACGATGCGAATCGGCCGACATGCTTAACTCCTTGCGTACAGAGGATCAGCAACAGCACAGTAGCACATGTACTAAGACAGCAGGTACAGTCTCTTTGCATGTTGCAAGGGGGCACCACATCAGGCATGTATTCTGCGGTGCAACTCCACGAAATCTTCCGATATAGAATTCCATGTACACAAATGAAGCACCATGGCCACCTGATGCGAAAACGAGTGAGAACACAACGGTGCGCCCGGAACACACAGACATCAAGCGAGCCGAAACACCACAGACGTTGTCGACACCCCCACAGGCCAGGTGCGGTGTGATCGTTTGTTACCAACAACCGCTTAGGAGATCTCGAGGAGACCTCTCAGAGTTGTCGGAAGCCAGTAAGACTGACGTAAAAAACGTCAAGAACATATCATGCCAACCAGTCTGCTGCGTGTTGACAGACTATCAAATTGAGTTCTGGAACAGCCCCAAAGATGATGGCCAACAAACCCTGTTTGCCGTGGCAACGCTCCTCTTCATGGCAGGCATCAATATATTCGAGAGCCGATCCACAGAGGGTGACGTATCTCTCAGCAGAGGCTGTCGTGAGAAACCGCGATGCTCTGTGCGGCCTCCCGGAGAATAAGATCGGTTGTCTGACTGCCGAGTCCGCAATGGGGAAACTTGACACCATCTGGACATGCGACTGGCGTACAGTAGTTTCCTGGGGTCGATCCGTCAGTCCGTCTCGGAGCCAATGCAGATCTCCGATGGGGAGGCATCCGGGCAGTGGCGAGCAGCCCGGGGACCAACCTCTTTCTGCGGACAACCCTGACAACCTGCTGGAGACCACCTCGAGACCACCCATCCCCTCCACCCCTGCACCCCCGGATCACCTGCTATAGCTGACATCACAGTGTAGTATTGAGCCGGGGGCCATCCGATCAGTGTCTTCGGTTGTCATGATACCGTACGAATACCTCCCAGGCCATCGGATTCTGTGCCCTCCTGCAGGCTGTGGTTACCGGTATCGCAACAGGAAGCACAGACCTACAAATAAACCACCTAGTCTTTTCTACACTAGACTACCGGGTTGTTCGTGTATGCAAGTTGCTCGTGGTTGACCTCGACTGCGAATGCTCTCGAGTCCCACAGCCAGGAAGGCAAAAGGCCTTCGAGACCCGTGGCCAGGCGCTAGACACCAGCGGCAGACTATACTTGCTCTAGCCGTGGCGTGGCGATGTTGGGAGGATGCGCGGACGACCAGACGACTAGCCGCAGCCCTCTCGCTATTAAAAGCAGCAGGGGGGACACCTTCGCCACCTCTGCCGTCACCCTGCGTCTGCAGCGCGCGAGTGTGGCTGTGAGTGGCGGGCAGCAGCACTTTGACAACGAAGCGTCAGACCCTCAATCGGCTGCAGCCCTGCAGGGGTAATCGAAGGCCCGTTCGAACTATCAGACCGTGATCTTCGAACCCCGACCTGCTGTCTCTGCCAAAACCCTGCGTCAAGCAGCTATACTGTAAGCCGACTGAGACAGGCGGGTGATTCCCCGGGCCTCACCTGAAGATTTCTGGGCCCTGTACATACTACACACGACAGACAGACGATGCGTATGCCCTTCGCTTCGTCTCGCTAGGCGCAGCAGTGGATAGAGACAAGGCGGAAGCTTGACTCTTGCCGCCGGGCGCCTCGACTAGCTTCGTCGACGTCCAACATGGCCAAACAACATCACAATGCACCGACGCCAAGTCTGCTCCACCATCGCCGAGCCCCTGGGTTCAGTTCTGCACAGACGGCACAATCCCTTCAGAATGGCTAAACAGGAGTGCCAGGCGACGCGATAAACAATCTATAAGGCCTTTGGCAGCGTGCGCACTATTATAGCCCCCAGTCCCTGGACACTTTGGACCCCTGTGTCACCAACGGCAGACCTGTGCGTGTGTGCCTGGTCGTGATCCTTGCTCATGCGCCATCGCGGATCCTGCCCTGTCATCGCTGCCACTCTTTTTATTAAATCCTCACTGCCTCGCCCACCTTGCCAGCCTTTCAGCCCTCCAGCCTGCTTACTTGCTGAACCTGTTCTACCCTTTTCCACCTTCGCTTGTCACTTCTTGTCAATTTTCTGTTTTTTTTTTAAAAATCATTCTTTGATGGAATCTCTCCGTGGCAGTATCGATCTCTGAATCTTTTCCCACCGAGGCTTGTTCTGCTCACACTTGGACTCCCCAGCCACCAAGATTAATTCTCGATGCCACGGTAACACATATAAACAAATTTGTGCAAGATGCTCCAAGACATCTTCGGCAGGCTGCCTAAGCCGACAGCTCTGCTCCTCCTCTCTTACCTGTTTGGGGCCACATCAGCACATGTTCCTCGTCAGACACCAACAACAGTTCCGTACCGGCCACTAAACGTCGTTGCGTACCCGCCAATCGCAGTACCAACGTCGCCACCAGTCGACCTGCCTACTTTAAACGAGCTCCTCAGGAGACAAGATACCAACACGATATGCGGTTACATAGGAGGTGATCCAGACCTGCCGGCAACCTGCTCGGCGGGGTCGCACTGCGTGTTGGACGCAGACCATGGCGCTGTGGGCTGCTGTCCGAACGGAGAGGAGAACTGCAGCTCGGGCGTCTTCACCGGCTGTGTCGATCCAAACAGTGGGCCACAGACGGAGGTGAACCCATATGTGTTCACCTGCACCGGTAGCAACGTCTGCTACAAGAACATGTTCGAGGGAGGGTTCTCCCAATTTGGGTGCGGCACAGCAAGCGACCTGGCAACGGTGGTCTCAGCTGGCGCACCGGGCGTGGCCTCCCAGGTCTCGTTGACGAGTGAGCGCATCAGCTTTACCCAGAGCCCGAGCAGCCTCGCAACACCGACAGTGCTTGGTACCGTCACACAGAGCGCCTCCTCAGCCGGTTCTCCATCCGGCTCTTCATCAACTGGGTCCGTCAGTGATGCGACAAGCGGCGCCTCATCTTCCGCATCCGCTTCCTCCCTTACCACTCTCACCATTCCACCGCCCACGAGCAGCAAACCTACCTCCTCCAGCGAGCAGTCGTCAAGCAGCACGCCGACAAACACCTCGGCACCAGCTGCGGGCGGCGGCGGCGGCGGGGTGAACCGGACAGGCGCGATCGTGGGCGGCACCATCTCGGGCGTGGCCGTGCTTGCGGGTCTCATCGCAGTCGGCATCTACCTCTGGCGGAGACGAGCCGCGGGCAACACCCGCCGCGGTCCCGGGCCGCGGCCGGGGGACACGCAGTACGTCAGCCCCATGTCAGGCGCAGCATTCGCGCCAGTCGGCGGGAACACCGCCAGCCCGAGTGATGGGTCGCGGTCGGCGAGCGTGCGGGGAAAGACGATCACGCACGTCACCGGCGGGCCCAACTCCCGCAACACCGTCTTCCAGACCGGCGGCGTCGGCGACCGCGACTACTCGTACCCGGGACAGAACCCGGCAGCTTGGGCTGGGGCTGCGGGTGGTGCTGGGCCTGGGGCGGGCGCTGCGGCGTACCACGGCGCGTATGCGTCGCCCCATGACGACCCTGACGACGAGATCCCGCTCCGGTACGGGTCACCCGAAATCGACGATTTCTCGCGCGGCTTCCAGGATGCCCTGAGCCGGATAGGCGAAGAGGATGAGGAGGACCTGGAATCCCACGTGAATGGCAATGGAATGCCTGGCACGAACAGCACCGGTGGAAACGGAGACCTTGGTGAATCGAGACCTCTGTGGCTTCAGTCGCGGAGGCTGTCTAGGAACCAGATGTGGACATGAGCAGACGCTTGGACGACATCTCGAGGTGGTCGCGGCATACACAACAAAGCCGAGGGGTGTTGACCTCTGCGGCGTTATTTTAGACGATATAAGCGATGTTCTCTCACGACGAAGGCACGGTACTATTACCTAATATCCAGAACAATGTACATAGACGCACGTCAACGAACGAAATGCACATTTCTCAACCCAGTCGGTTTCTCCCCCAACGCTCTATGATCGGCGCTTGGCATTCATTCCATTACAATGCAGCCAGGCATGAAACGAACTCTTGATTGAAACTACTTTTCTGAACGAGCGCGAGACGCCTGTCTCTGGCGCTGAGCCGGTGTCTTGACCTGAAGGCCCGCACAAGGGGTGGTTTTCTCTGCATGCTATCTGTGCCCCGGTTTCCTCAGTCTGTTGCCGAAGAGCGAGGCGCCTGTCACGACATGTGTATCGGAGTCGTATCTATCCAGAATATCGAATGCACTCAGGGGGGTAATAAGAGCACCATTACTGGGGGGCAGAAGCAACGGAAACGCAAGCGAAAACGAGCAGTCTTATTAACAACAATATATGGTGCGCCAGAGGGATCACATTGCAAAAACCCCAAATTCCCACTATACCCACACCCGCTATACAGGGTATAACTCCTATTTCTAAGCTTATTCGTTTATATATATAGGTATTCCGTTTATATATATAATTAAATCTAGGGCTATATAACTTATAATTACTTAGCCCCCCCCTTTTCCTATTTAATTTACTAATTTACTAATATTTAATTATATTTACTTATATTTACTTATATTCCCTTTTATTTAAAATTTTATAACTTATTTTTATTTTACATTTACCTCTATTATTATTATAGCCCCTTTTATATTATCTAGATCCGATATCTTTATATATTATTTAAGCATTAGCCGGCTTTATATAAAGGTTTAAATAAAGTATATAAAACTTTATTATTGCTTAAAATATTTATTTCTATTCCTATTAACCTTTATTAATTTAATTACTCCTTTATATTTATTATTAATCTTAAATAATATTAACTAATAACTAGAAATTTCTATTATATTTATACCTATTTAATATAAACCTAATTAACCCTTTATATCTCTATATAAGAAGTATATAAAAAAGGCTATCTATAATCGGCATTAAAATTAATAGGAAACTAAAGTAATTAAGAAAAGCTTTATTAATAAAATCTAGATCTATTTATATATCGGAAAATATATTATAAAAACTCTAATAAGTTTAACTATCTTTAATTATATCGTAATTAATTAGTTTTAAAAACTTAAACTTATTTCGTTTATAATTAAATTAAAGTATACTTTATATAACCTTTTTATTATAAATATCCTTATATAAGGCGATATTACTAATATACTAGCTCGGAAAGAATAGCGCTTTATTATATTAGCTTTAATTAATAACGGCCTATCTATTATTAAGCTTTTTACTTTACTTAATTAATTGTTAAGCCTTTATATAGTATTAACTATAGCTAATATAAAGTATAACGCTTATAATAATATTTAAATACTTAATATACTTATTAATTAAAAGGTTAAGATTATTAATAATATTAATTAAAAAAAAGGTAAAAAACCTATATTAATAATTAAGCCTATATAGAAAAAGGGAAAAGGAAAAGAAGTTAATATAATTAGGATTAAAAGTAAATTAAACCAATTTAATTTAATTAAAAAAAACTAAATTAAAATAACTTTATTTAGGTTAAAATAGAATATATTTAAATAAAAATAAAATATAGTTTTACCTTAATTAAAGAGTTTACTCTAGTTTTAAACTTTATTTAAAAGGGACCTAATTAAAATAAGTATATAACTCCTTTTATAGAATTAAATAATATTTAGATATAATCTTTATTAAATATAAATAATTATATTATTAAGGTATAGTTTATTATCTTTTAATTAATTAAATAAAACTAATTATATTTAATATATAAAAATCCTTTAAAAAATATTATTAAATATTAAGCTTAGCTATACTATTTAAAATAAATATAAAAAAGGTTACTTATATATACTTATTATATATATATAATAAAAAAAACTAGATTAATATAGAATAAAAAGGGCTTATTTAACTTAACTAGGTTTAAATAACTTTTATTTAACTTTATATAAACTAATATTTCTAATTTATTTAAGTAATCTTAATATCTATTTTTACTTTTAAATCCTTAGCTTTAATATTATTTATATTAATACTATATTCCTTTAAATATATATAAAAATATATAAAACTACCCTTAATTAATAAAAGTAAGCTTACTTTTAGCTAATGCTTTTTATTAATATACTTATATAATAATACCTTTAAGCGGTTATATTCCTTTAAATATAATTAATCTTATATCTTAAATATAAGGCGTTTAGGAATACCTTTAAATAAATAAATTAAAAAAGAGTAAATCTTTATTATAAACTCTAGTAAATATATATTTATATTAATACTATCCCAATTAATTATTTATTTTAGCTATTTAAAAGTATTTATTAATACCTTAACCTTAAAATCTTAAATACCTTCTTTATTAGATATATTATATAATACTTATAGCTTTTTAGATATAATATAAGGGTAAAACTTTTATTTCCGGATATTATAAACATTTTAAAGCTATATAAACTAGATAAACTTATATTAAATCTATAATATATAGATATATAATAATATAATTCGCATTATAAAATTATATTTATTCTATAGATTATTAACCTTTAATAATTTAAAAAAGTTTTATTAATAATAGTTATTAATATATATATATATATATAAATAGAAATAAACTTACTTTTTAAAACCTTAATCGCCCTTAATATAAAGATTCTTACTACTATTTAATTTTAATATTAAATATACTTTTACCGAAAATCTAATAATCTTTAAATTTAAAATTCTCTATACCTTAAGTAAGCCCTATTTATATATAAATAAAGCTGCTAATTAAAGGGTTAAATCTATTTATATTAGCAATAAAGTTTATATTTTTAAAAAAAGCTATCCTAATCGAAACTACTAAAACTATATAATTATTAAATAAAAAAGCTTAATATTAAATTAATTATAATACTATATAAGGCTATATAAGTTTATTTAAAAGGTTTATAGTTTTAAATAAAAAATAATATACTTCTTTAATAAAAAAGGTCTTCCGCCTATAATTTATATATATAATTAATAGTATATACTTATATATATAAACTATATAAATATATTATATAATAACGTTCCGAGCTATAATAAACCCTATATTATAGAAAAACTATATAATATATTATAAATAAGTATTAATATTAATATAGTATTATATACCCTATAGGCTTAGCTTTATATAACTATTAATTAAGGTTATAAAGTTAAAACTATAGTATATCTATCCACTATAATATTTAAATACTTTACTTTAATAAAGATTAAAGCTAGCTTAATAATATTTAAAGTATATATTAATAAAAATAAATTATAAAATATTAATTATTTATTATATATTAATAAAAATAAATTATAAAATATTAATTATTTATTAATAGAGGTATATATATAGTATATTTCTATTATATTATTTAGCTATATTTTTAAGGTATTATTTATCCTTAAAAAATATATATAAAGAGTTATATATAATTATAAGCTAGTTTTTATTAAAGCGGTTAAATATATTTATTAATTATTAAATTTGTTTAACCTTAAATAATATTATTATATATAATTAAGCCTTTTTCTTTTTAAAATATCGAAGTATTTATTTATTAAATAAGCCTTATTTAAAATAAAGCTTAATTATTTAATTTTAAAGCTTAAAAATATTAACTATATAAGTTTATATAGGCTTAATATCCTATTTCTTAATATAGGTATATAATATTTAAAGTAAATATATAATACTATAATTTTAAATAAGCTTATCTAGTATTATAATTATAGGAATATTATTATTAAAACGTTTTTAAATTAATAATTTAAATAGTTTAAGATTAATTTATAGTTAAAGCATTATAAAAGATTATAAAAAGTATTATTTAAGATTATAATTAACTATTTATAAATATTAAAATAAAAAAGTAAATAGATTTATATATTTATTTAAAGAAAAACCTAATTATTACTAATAAACTATTAAAGATTTATACTTATTTACCTTTATAAAATATAATTATATTAATTTAATTTTATATAGCTAACTATATACTTAAACTAAATCCTATTTATATTTAGCTATATATACCGCTATATAACTAAATATTTCTTTATCTAATTAAATATTAACCTTATATACTATAATATAACTATACTTACCGCTATATAATTATACTTACTATTATATAACTATACTCACCGCTATATAACTATATTCACCGCTATATAACTATATTTATTGCTATATAACTATATTCACCGCTATATAACTTAGAAAAGATCTTATTAATAGCTATACTTAACTATATAAACTTAATTAATTTATATAATATTAAATCTTTATATTAATCTTTATTTAAAATATAATTAAAACTTTAATAAAAGTAATATAAAGCTAGTAAAAGCTTTAATTAAAGGTAATTAGCATAGATTAAAGCAGAGCAAATAAAGTTAAAGGCTAAGCAATATTTTAAATAATAAAAAAAAACTTTTTATAAAAAGCGGTATATTAAAAATACTATTAAATAAAGGTATTTTTATTAATCTTAATAAAAATAAACGTATTTTTAGCTTAGCTAGCTTTATATTAATTATATTTAATTATAAACTTTTAATTAAAGCTAACTTTATTTAAAAATAAATTATACTTTTTCTACTTAATATATTAAACCCTCTTTTTATAGCTACTAGATTAATTATTATTATTCGCTTTATATTTATTACTTTTCTTTATTTTTATCTTTTTAAACTTTACTATTTAAATTTATTAAATATTAAATATAAATAAAATAAACTAATTAATATTATTTACTATAATAGCTATACTTTTTTAAGTTAGCCTTAAACTAGCAGTTATTATATATATAGTTAATTAAGCTATTTTTATTATAAATATAAATATTAAAAGAATTAAAGTTATTCGGCTTTATATAAATATTATAATCTCCGTTTAAATTATTTAATTTAAATTTAAGCTATTTAAAAATATAAATAAGAATAATAAAAAATTATTATTAATAAATAGGGTTAATTATATTTAAACTAAATTTACTATTTTTATTAATATTTTTAAAATAAATAAAACGCTAAAATTTTTATAATTAGGTTAATATTATCCTATATAGCCTTAAATAAAAAGTATATATATAAGCTTATCCTTATAATCCTTAATAATATATTAATAATCTTAAAAGCTAATATTTAAAGCTTTTTAAAAGTAAAATATAATAATATTTCTAAAAATAATATATTAATTAATACTATTTAAAGCTAAACTAATAAATTAATTATTAAATTATTAATACTTAAACTTATAATAAATAGGCTAATTTATAATATATCCAATTAAATATTAAACATTATTATTATTAATTAATTTAATTTAATTAAAATTACTTATTTTAAGCATTTAGCTATAATAACTTATACCCTAATTAAATCTTATTTAATTAAAGCTATTTATATTAATAATACGCTATATAGGTATAATAGCTACTAGTTTATTATCTATAAACTATTCACTATAATAAGATATAAGTTAATAAGATAAAGAAATAAAAAACTCCTAATTATAATTAATTTAAGCCTTAAATTAAAAAAGCTTATACTAATTAAAATAGCTAGAAAAAAAGATAAAAATATTTTAATATTAAGTAAAACTATTTACCGCTTAAAAAGTATTAAGATTTTAAATAAAGCTACTTTAATTCTTATTATTAGTATTATTTCTATTAGAATTATAAATAAAGCTATTATAGCCGCTATAGCTATTATTGCCGCTTTTAATAATATTATAATTATTAGTTTCTATTATTTAAATATATATAGGAAAGCACCTAACTATATTTAAAATTATATAGAAAAACCTTATAAATATTACTAAAATAAAATTAAAAGTTAAATATTATTAATAAATATATTATATACTTAGCTATACCGTAATAATTAATAAAAAAGTAAGGGAAATAAGGTATAAAAATATATATTTAAAGGCTTTTAAGTATAGAAAATTTAATATTAATATATATAGCAGTATATAACGGCTATTTAATATTAAAATAGGGTAATTAAATTACTTACTTTAATTAAGGTTATATAATTAGGTAGGTAAGTAAAAGGAAAGTTAGCTATATATAGATAAGTATAATAATTTAGTTAAAATAGCTGTTTTTTATAGGGCTGCTTAAGTTTTAAGGCTTTTAATTAGCTTAGCGTCTATAAAGGCTTATAGCGCTTTATAAATATATATATAGTGAAGGAAAGGGCTTTAATATTTAAATAAAGATATATAGGGATATAATTATACGATTAAAAGGTAATTTTATATTAATAAACGGGTTTATAGCCTAGTACTACCCTATATAGCGGGCGTAAGTATAGTGGGAATTTAGGGTTTTTATAATGTGATCCCTTTGGCGCACCATACGATAGGTAGTTCTAAGGGTAATTAATACCTTAGTAACAATATAAGAACATGCAGCGGGACCGGGACGGCCGAACGATATGCTGACGTCAGAGTGATTGCGGCTAGCTGCCCAGCTGTTTGGGTGTAGCGGGGCAACCACCAGGCAAAGCACCAGGGGCTTGACTCGCTCTCTGCCTGTCAATGCTGCGTCTCGATGTGAAGACGGCGAGACAGCCTCGGCACACAGGATTTTTCTAGTGGTTCTGTGGGCATTCAGGTCGATCGGAGCTTTCAAGCTTACAAATGATGAGGGCAGGGACCGGTTTACTACCTCCGATCAAGCTATGCGGCTGTTATAAGAAGCTCGATCCCAAAGGGGCCTGTGTTGGACATGTGAAGCACCTGGTATCATCTACTACACACACACACACACACACACACACACACACACTTACCTGGGCAACCTCATTCAGTTCAAACATCTGTACTATACAAGATCCTGCTCGATATCCCACAATGGCTCCCAAGATCCTCATCGTCCTCACTTCTCACAACCAGATGGGAACAACTGGAAACCCCACTGGATGGGTATGATATTTCCTTGTCTTTCCCCCCATGAGACGGCACAGGGTGAAGTCTCTGGACAAGAGCACTCGAGCCAGGGCTCTGATCAGATTTCCTGGACCTTTTTGCTAACGAATATGAATAGTACCTCGTAAGCCTGCCTTCATACAACACTACAACCCGGCTGTCTCTCAACAGCGAGCACTAATGATTCCCCGCTTCAGCCTGAGCTTGCACACCCCTACGATGTCTTCGTCAAGGCCGGCGCCGAGCTGGCCTTCGCATCCCCCAAGGGCGGTGTTGCTCCGCTCGACCCCGCCAGTGTAGAGATGTTCAAGGACGACAGCTCCGTCAACTTCCTTAACAACCACAAGAACCTCTGGGAGACGACCAAGCCGCTCTCCGAGTTCGCTGACGCGGCTGACAAGTTCGATGCCGTCTTCTGTACGTACAACCCCACTGAGACTGTGGTGTATTTCATTCCCTATGGCGCACAGGAATTTCGAGTGCTGGTGCAGGCGCAGGCGCTGGTGCAGGTGCCCGGGCTGTGATGGGTCGAGACAGGATATGTGGACGTCTTCAATGCTGTGCCCACAAGATTTGGGATTCCTATAAACTGTCTACCCCCGCTCCAAGAGCTCCTTGAAAAACATGCTAACAAACCACAGACCCCGGCGGACACGGCCCAATGTTCGACCTGGCCACGGACGCGACATCGCAGAAGATCATCGCCGACTTCGCATCCAAGGGCAAGGTGGTCTCGGCGGTGTGCCACGGCCCAGCCGTCTTTGTCAACGTCAAGCTGGCCGACGGCACGCACCTGCTCAAGGACAAGGAGGTCACCGGGTTCAGCAACACCGAGGAGGATCAGGCCCAGCTCAGCAAGCACATGCCCTTCATGCTGGAGACGGAGCTGGAGAAGGTCTCGGGCGGCAAGTACGTCAAGGCTGCCGAGCCATGGGGCGAGAAAGTCGTCGTCTCCGGCAACGTGATAACCGGCCAGAACCCGGCTTCTGCTCACGCCATCGGCGAGACTATCGTGAAGGCTCTGAAGGCCTAGGGGCTTCGCCAGGGTGCTTGGACCGGAAAAGTAATATAGTAAAATTACATGCAATGTCAAAATCCTCTGACCGTGTCTTGTTGCGCTGCGAATCCATATTCACAATATCATTGTGCATTGTCGAGTCACAGGAGAGCCAAGGGGACGAGCCTATCGCGATCGAGGGCTGAACAATCCACATGCGGTTCTGAGCACGGGGCGCTTGTCAGTGATCTTTCGGGGGTCATGCGGCCCAAGTCTAGGAGTTCGTCACATTCTATTCACATGCAGGTCTACAGGACAAACCAGATCCGAGAAATAATCAAACATAACCTCGCCAGGACAAAAAGTCACCAAAGAGCCCAAACCGCGGCGCATGGACTCAGAAAACCTCCCACAGCGGGCGAGGGAGCGCAGTGCGTATCTTCAGGTCGACATCCCGGACGCCAACGTAGACGCACTTCCGCGCCGGGCTGCCCACGGTGACGGAGCGCGAGACGAGCCCGTAGTAGTCGGAGATGGAATGCGTGAGCCACCGCTTGAAGGCGCCCGTCTGGTCGTCGTCGTCGGGCGAGTCAAACACCATGCCGCGGTCGACGCGCCGGCCGTCCCTCACCTCGCGGTGGGCGCCCTTCCAGGCGTCGCGCGGCGGGGCTGGGGCTGTGGGGGCCGCGGCCGCCTTGCGCCCGACAAAGACCACCTCGTCGTCCGAGACGTCCGACTCGTCCTCGCGCACGGGGGCCTCGCCCGCGTCGCGGTGCCGCTCCAGCAGGAACTCGCGCACCGGCTCCTCGAGCGCCCGCAGCCAGCCCTTGACGCCCGGCGTGCGCTTGACGGTGTCGCGGAGCTCCCGCGGCACCCTGCCACCGCCGCCTGACCCCACAGCTGTCTTCTTGTTGCGGGCCGTCTTGTCCTCGACCTGCTGGCGGAGGCCGCGGTCCCAGAACGTCGCGACGTGGTACGGGACGTGGTGGACCGGGTAGACCGGCCGGGGCTCCCAGTCGCTGGGCTGCGGCGGCTCGACGTTCGGGACGTCGGTCAGGCGCTTCATGTCGTAGCGCCGCCGCTGCCGGCTGCCCTCCTTGCCCTTGAGCAGGAGCTCGCGCCGGCGGAGCGAGTCGCGGCGGGACGGGGGCCGGCGCGGCGGGGAGATGGCGTCTGGAGCTGTGGCCCCATCGACGGCGATGGTCACCCGCGCGGCCGACTGGGCACTGGCAGTGGCGCTGGGGTTGGTGTGCTCGTCGAGAGGGATGGACAGCGGCCTTCCAGTCGTGCCGGTGGCGGCAGGTGATACGCTCAGGGACTCGAGGGCCGAGATTGTCCAGGCTTCGATATCGATTGGGACAGAGGCCGGCGGGGACTGGTGTGAAGCATTCTGGGATTGCGCTGTGGGCTGCGATTGCAACACAGGCGGCGGGGGAACGGCGCTGTAGATTGCCATCGTGCAGGGGCAGCCTTATCCTCGACTCCGATCTCAGACGACTTCGGGGTGACGAGTATCTACTCAGGTATATAATAGACTGGCGCAAGTGACCCAAGCTTGAACCCAAGTCCTGTCTAGAAGGATAGCACACAGCAACCAGGTGCCGTCAGAATGGAAGTGATGAACAATTGGCCTAGCAACTGGAGACGGAAGAGGGAGTCGGGGACGGATCTGGGAGAATATCAAGACCAGCTCAATGACACATGCATCCGCATAGTGGACTCACTGGCCGACGTACCTCAGTCACTCGGCCAGGGGAGATAAGATGGCCCCGCCATGACAGGCCAATCGGAGTCATTGCGGGGACACGTACGCCGCATGCGAACTCCTGTGGTGTGGGCTACTCAGGGGCTAAAACCAACCCTCTGGTTCTATAGTCTATCATACATAGGGTTCGACCCTCGGGCTGGCCTCCCATAGTGCCATCTCTTTGAGCTTGTACGGCATTTTTATTTGGACGCCTACCTCAGTCTGTCAACAAAACTGAGAATTGTCTCTCGTCTCTGAGAATCTCACAGATAAATGGTCGTTTCATCTGAGGCAAGAAATCATGCCATTGACCAGAATCTCCTGGTCTCAGAACGAAGACAGCCGTATCCATATCCCTGAAGAACACGAGCGGGTAAAGTCACACAGGGCAGCACCCTGGGAAATACGCACGTGAACAATCCCGGCGGGTATCGAGCAAGCATTGTTCAGGATGGACGAGCTTGTGCTCCGCTTATTGGGTACGGTGTATGTATTCAGCTAGGCGACTCCAAAACAGTCGGCCGGTACGGGAAAAGCACCAAGGCGAAGGCGGCCGACAGAATCGAACCCAAACCCCCTCCTTTCTTTCTTTTTCTCTACGCCATTGCGGACTTGACCTGGATCCCACATAATGGAGCAAGCAGCGGGAGTTTCTTCGCGCAGTTGTCCGGTCTGCAACTTCGGATACTCGTAGTCTTCTCTTTATGCATCACGCTCAAACTCGCCGCTTGCGTACCAGTCGACATTATATATCTGCCGCGCAGATGTGACCAATCAACTTACATAGATCAGCCAGGAGACGTCTTTGAAAGGAATTGAGCCCGACTCTGCAATGTTCTTGTGGCATCAACAACGAAAATGCGAGAGGCGTCAGGGTGCTTTTTTGTGTCTAGAAGATGGAACGCGGTGGCCGAAACAGTAGATGCTTCCAGTTGTGATTGTAAAGACGAGCTGCGGCCAAGTTGAGGCCGTAGAGCATACTCGAGGCAAGCTTTGGGCCACAATTGTATACGCAGCAAGCACATGGTGTATGGTAGGAGAAAGCCAAAGACAAGCGAGCAAGGCGAGGTGTATTCTATGTCTCATCTTGATACATATAATATGTGGCGAAATCAGGCCAGTCGTTTGTTTCCGTCGCGACGGGAGGCGACACCGTGCTCACCATTCCTATCGTTCCCGACTGGTGAGGTGCTTGATCAAGCCTGATTAAATTCTTCGCAAAAGTCTCCCTACCAGACTGTCTATTGTGACAAGCCATGAGATGTTCCTAGGGCTACAAGCTCCTCCCCCTAAGAGGCTGGGCAACCCACAAACAATTTTTGTTTCACCTGAGACGCCGCGAAACCAGCGTCTCCAGGATCCAATCCAGAATTCTGTCCAGTCCCACCATTAGTCACTGTGTGAATTAGTAGATTGGTGCTTGGACTTCAAATCACGTTGATGGAGCGACATGGTTTGCTCCGCGGGCCTTTCGGTAGTGTCACAATGTTGTCTGCAGGATCTGTTGAAGGTGACCAGAATATTGGAGACGTCGTTCTCAGTGAAATCCTAAGATCTGCCACTCCCGATGCCTCCGGGTTTGAGCAATGGCTGCCTCTCAGCAGCAGCCTCGCTTTCTTGACGATCAATGATGTCGCCCAGCTGGTCGTTGGAAATGGCATACTGCTCGGGATGTCCCGAGTAGGTAGTTACCGTGTTCTCGTCCAGGCCATTGGCATATACACGAGAGTGGGAGCGGCGGACGCCGGGCCTTGCGGTCTGCTCATCTGAGCTTTCGGAGAAGATGTAGTACAGTCCCATGCCAAGCAAAATTCCTTGCATGATGGCTGTCAACAGGAATATGCCCCATGTGCTCCAACCAGCCCAGCCCAGCCTTGCGGCCAGACTTGCGGCGAACAGAAGGCCGCCAGGGGTCTGGATGCACATCATGGGGATGCTCAAGCTTCCGACGTGCTTGAGATGGTATGTCATAGTGATCTGTGGGATGTACTGGATAGCCGCAAGGCCGGCTGCCAGAACACCATTGAACACAGCCCAGCTTTTGAGATGCGTAGGCAGGGCGAGGGCGAAGATGGCGGTCAGCACTATGGTGAGCAGAATGTGGACTAAGACGACCGTAGCGACCATGACCGCAGTCTGCCAGTTGGGCTCCTCGTCGGCGTCTTCGAGCTCTTGTTGGGGCACCCTGGCATCTGTGAAGCGGAAAAAGACAAGAAACAGCACGAATCTGACATTCAATGGTCAATACTAAAGGAGAGGATCAGGATGGCCGAGATTACTGACATGAAGGCGAAGCAGAGCCACTGCACGCCGAGTTGCACGATCCCCAAGACGCCGGCCACGCACTGGAAGGTCTCGAGTTCTTTGCAGCAGCCGGCATCCTGTATGCTCTGAGGCAGTGTCAGGATGTTGGCGAATCCCGCAGTTGCCGAGGTGGTACCGAGCAGCACAAAGTATGGTGAGATGCCCTCAGAGGTGCCGCGGGAGATGATGCGGTAATGTTGCGGCAAATATGAGATGAGGAGGCCGACGACGATAATGCTAGTTCGAGTCAGCAGACGCGACTTGTTGAGTATAAGGAAACACAGGTTTTCTGTTCTAGTGTCACGAGGTCAATGAATGTCGTGATGCACGTACATGGAGACCACAAGGTTCACGAAGCCCGGGTCGCGGAGACCTTGACACTGATCCTCGTGTGACTCCATAGCGACACAGGCTGCGGTTGCGCCACACAGCTAAGGATTTCAGATGCTTTCGATGCGCAACGGCCCAAACGAAACGAACAGTACTGCACTCTTTTTCGCGGGCGCGTTGCAGGTATAAGGGGCGTTCTTCGAGGATCACACGGTCGAGCAGAGCCGAGGGAGACGGAGGGGCGGGGTTCCAGGTGTTTGTATGTGGTGTGTTTGTCGCAGAGACAGGATACAGACTTCCGTTCCGGGTCAGAATGTGATGTCAGAGGGCGGAATCAGGATGCACGGCCGTTGAAGGCGCTAATGAGCATGGCGAAATGCGAGACACGGGGCGTTCACGCGTGCAGAAAAACAACCAGAAGGAGGCAAGACGCGGGGGGGGGGGTTAGGCGGTGGTGCCCGACGATACGATGATGTTATCGTGGCCCTCCCAATATATGCCCGCTTGAAGAAACAAGAATGTGTTTCGGGCCAAAGCGCACCGTGACGTGGACAGAACAGGCCGGCAGACAAAGAAAGAGCAGGCACTATGGTACAGCAGCACTTGCAAGGTTCCGAGTTTGGGGGTTTGGACGAGGCATGGAGCGGCCACGATGCGCCGATTGATGAATGATGGCAGATACGGATGAGATGAGGCGTATGACCGAGGCGGGCAGGCAGCTGCAGCAGGGAGGCAGGTGGCAGGAGGACAGGGAGACAGGGAGGCCAGGCCTTGTGCTTCCTGCTGTCTGGCTATCGTGGGTCCAACCAGGGGTGAGCTTCTGGCGGCTTGGAGCGGAGTGTGACCCTGCAGCTGCGCGGGCCCCCTGCCCGCCTGCCGCCGCTCCAATGCCGATTGGCTGGAGAAAAAACCGTGGAACCACACCCAGCTCCAAGTGCTGGGGCACCATAGGCACGGCACGACCCATCGAGCCATCGCAGATTGAATAGATCACGCCTACTGCACTGCGCAGTGCGACTTAAATGAAGTTTGATGACAACTCACACGTCCAGTCTCACCGCGCCCAAGGCACTTCGCCCCCCATCATTATACGCTCAGTCGAGCAGATCATGGAAGAGAGCAGATGACCATAGATCGTGACAGGGCGCCGTGTGCCGGTCAGAAAAAGCGGCCAGAACCGTATCGCAGGATGCCAGGCGTCGCACCAGAAATCTCCTTGGTGGCCTCCAACACGCATGGCCAGGGGCTTGATACCTTCAGCAGGGCACCTTCAATACGGTCTGCCCAGGTGACTCCCACCTTGGATGGAACAAAGGCAGTCGAACCAAGGCCAAGCCCACATAGGTCCAGTAAAAGTGACTCCAACCCAAGTGAAGACGAGCAAGCCGGACCTGCCTGTGCCGGTGCTTTCTCGAGGTCTCCTTCGTTCTACAAGAGCGCGCAGTGGTGAGTCTCCTTCACAGGTAGAAAAATTGATGGGGAGTAGAGCCTCATCCATTGCGGCCCAGTAGCTGAACAGTCTTCCTCAGGACTGCTGACGGAACAACTATCATCGCATCGACATATCACAACCAGATCTGCAGCTTCGTCGTCCCCTCGGACCTGCTCGAGCCTCGGGAACACCCTCTCGTTCTTCGTCCTCAGAAAATTCTTGACCTCCCAGAGACTACCAATGTCTTCTCACCGGCCCCTTACTTCGCCCTAGAAAACCCTGATAGCCAGCATGTGCTCGTCGCCTGCCGTGATCACCCAATCCAGATATTCCGGGCTCTTCCAGCTACACTAACCCCGGGCAATGACCCGTTGGCATCCCACCACCAGCCGCACGAGGCCAGCTCCATGTTCTCGTACCGCTTGGTCTCGCCCCAGACAGAGGCCTACCTCCCGGTGCACTCACTTGCATGGCCGTCGCCTCATACTACATCCAGCTCGTCATTCTTCGTCGGCAGTAACAATCTCATCGCACAATTCAATCTCCATCGTGTAGGTCAGGGGCCCCAACAGTTGGTCCACACCATTCCCTCAAAGAGGCACATATCCAAAGGCAATGGCGTGGGCATGCGCGGGATGGTATCTACGCTGTCTATGCAGAACGATGAGAACTACGTGCCCACAGGATTGCTCGCCGCCGGCACCTGGACAAGGTGGGTAGGACTGTACGACTTTGCCCGCGGTGGCGAGCGTGTGGCCACCTGGAGCGTCGCTGAGGCTGCAGCATCTGTGGCTGTCCAAGATCCTGTACCGGGTTCGCAACAGCCTTGCTTGCCAAGCCAGCGCACAACGTCCGGAGGCAAGAAGCGGCCAACCGAAGGCATAGGCGGTGCCGGTATCAACCAAACAACCTGGTCGCCTGACGGACGCTATCTCCTCGTGAACGAGCGGCAGTCCACCGGTGTTCTGATCTACGACGTGCGGGTGACGAACAAGTTACTGGGCGTCCTGGCCGGTCGTGACGCTCTGACTCATCAGCGGCTGGATCTCACCGTGTATCCAGACTCGGAGGGCATGGGAGGCTTCGAAGTTTGGGCCGGCACGAGAGACGGAACGGTTAAGGTGTGGCAGGGCGTCGGCAATGACGAAGGCTGCATATGGCCGTCCTGGGACTTCTCGACACAGGAGGGCAACAGTTCCGAGGAAACTCCGGTACGGTCACCAGTGGGCAGTGTCTCTCTTCACAAGTTTGGGTCCGTTGTTGCGACCTGCACTGGCCGCTGGAGGATTCCTGGCGAGGACGACGACGAGGAAGTCTCTTCACCGTCCTCATCCTCATCATCATCCTCAGACACCGACTCTTACGATGACGAATCGGGTAGCTCGTTCTCATCAAGCTGCTCACCGACCGTTAATCGGTCCGCTGGGGAGCTCCCTGATAATCGGAGATTTGACAAGTCATATCTTAAGGTCTGGAGCATACGAGCCACAACGCATGATGCAGCCAGCCCTGAGCCAGTGGATACTTCGGAGATGGAGACCACTCAAGTGGAAGCCCGCATGCCTCACCAGAATGTTTCGCCGGCGGACATCTCTCATGAGGATACTGTCCAGACAGCAATAGAGTTTCCTGAAGGTAAAGAAACTCATGCAGACGAACAGATATCCTCAGCCTGACATCTTGCAGACAAGTCTCTTGATGGTAAATCGACTACCAACTATGCTTGACCAAGCCATGCTAAGGCTGCGACGTTAGAAACCCCTTGCGTTTAAAGCAAGTAGAGAAGCTTCCGAGATGCTGTCGAGCTACCTGGAAAATGCTAGACAATATGTGATTCGACATATTTTCATCTCGCCTCTCAACACGCCCCCGATGATGTCCCAAGTCAAGCTTTGTTCCAGATCTCATCCACAGCCTGGCTGACCCGTTCCAGGACCCGCGGCCCGACCATTGATCCAAACCGGCGCATCCTTTCGGTCCGAGTCATGGTGGCGAAAGCAGCCAGTCCGTGATGTCCTCGCGCCATGCCTGTCTCGGTCTTGGGCACTTTCAACTGCCCAGCCACCATCTGGGCTGCGTAGACGTTGAAACCCGCCCTTCGTAGCCACAGCTCCCACAGAGTTTCGACTTCGATCAGACAATCCTGTATACTCGGGTCGGATTGGCCATGCCGGCACACAAGAGAAGCAACCCACCGCGACAGTGTGTGGTCGCCGCCGCCAATATAGTACACCAGAATGTTACGCTCGAGCCCGCTCGCAAACCCCTGGAAGTCTACAAGTGCTGACGTATCTGAAGGCGCCATCTCCCGGAGAGAATCGTCAGGGCCACCCTCACCTCCCACCAGGATGAACAGGCGGTCGTATCGCAGAGAAACCTTCTCAATCCTTTCTTGGAGACCGTTTTTGGGCGACTGTGGACGTGGCCTCTGGCGGATCATGATCATAGACGTGGTAACAACCCCAGTCGACGGTGATAAGGTTATGTCAGCGTCGTAAGCGAGCGGTGGAAGTACCTCAGTGCGGGAAACGGAGCCTGGACTCCAGACCGAGGTGTTGTGTTTGTGGTAGTCGCGTTCCATTAAGGAGAGGCCCGGTAGGAGGCCCTCAAGGGTTCGAATCAAGTGCCGGGGGGCACTCAGAGAAATAAATATTGTCCTTGGAGTGGGCATGGGTTCGAGCGGTGGATAGGGCGCTTGCGTAGCCAACCTCAGGTGTGGTGTAGCCTCCGCTCTCACCGTAGTCTTGCTTTCACCTGTTTCTCGAGGCTTCTCAGATGACTCTGGAGGAGACAGGAGCAAGGCTGTTGCATCTTTCTTTGAAAGAAAGTATTTGCTGACGGCCCACTTCTTTTGCGGTGCGTGAAGCTCCATGAAGTTGGTCAAAAGTTTTGTAGACGCCCCGGGAGAGTCTCCTAGAAGCAAAGACTGGCCGTTGCCCATGGCATAGTCCGCCGATGAGCGCGGCTTCTTCGAGCTTGTGTTGTTCGCGACATCAGCTGCTCTCTTTCTTCCCTTGTCAATGGCAACTTTGGTGCACGACTTTGATTTCACCAATTGGGCCTCGATCTCGTCATCCTCGGCGTTGTACTCCAGTATTGCTAGCTTGTCTCGTTTCTGGACGAAATCAAAGCTGTTGGGGACCCCATTGATCTCGAGAGGCTCGACGAACGTTTCGACTAGAGACTCGGCCGCTTCTATTGCCTCCTTTGTTGAAATGGTGCTTGCGCCGCGACCAATTGGCCTCCATACCAGCTTGCTCTCCGTGGCGCTGTCTCGGGGCCACTTTGGGAACCTGAAGAGGCTGTCGTTGCCGCACTGTATCCATTTGAAAATGGCGGTCCCGTTATTCCCTAGTCGCGCCCATTCTGGCTCGGCAACGGAGAAATCCATGACAGGCACCGGAACGCGCGCTATCGCATCAACTGCCTGGAGCTGCTCCTGTTCGACGGTCTTCATCGTCGAGTCTGCCAAATTCGCCAACTGATCTTCAAGATTGTCATCCGAGAAATTTGCAACACCTGTGTTCTTGTATTCTTCGATGTCGAACTCCTCGGCCACGAAGTTTCCGAACGTATTTGGTCCGAGCAGGGACTGTTTCTCAGGTGACGCATCAAGAAGTAGCGGAAGGTCAATCTTATGGTCATCAAGATGTCCTTTGGTGGACTTCTGCTGGAAAGTATCTTTGAAACAGTCCATCTCCTGTTCTCTCGACAGCTCCCATTCCAGGAACCTGTCGAGCATCGGAGATGTGGGCTCACTCCACACGTCCCCGTGATGCTCGAATAGTTGTGCCTCAGCGGCCACCAGGTCATCCGCGAATATCGACGAGCTGGGGTCAGAAGGTATTGGGATTGAATACGCGTCATCTGAAGGAACCAAATAGTCCTGTTCGAGTTCCGGGCTGATTGGCACTTCCAGCTTTTCTAATCCTGGATTCTGTTGTGCCACTTGTTAGTCTCGCACGAAGCAAAAGAAATTTTACTTACAATACTTTGTAGGAAGACAGGATGTTGAGAGAGGCCCCTGGATACCGGCGTGACATCTTGGCTCACCTTCACCCACTTGATCTTCTTGGCCTCTTCCATGAGGAGGCTCCAATGGTCATCCTCGGTGTAACTATCCTTGCACACGTCCGTAAGAAACTGAAGGGAACTCCTCGTCACTCCAAGCTTCTCTCCTTCAAGCTTTCTCAGGAGGTCTCTGGCGTCTAAAAGGGCATTTTCGGGCAGCTCCATGCCCTCACCGTCCTCCACAGTGACAGGGTCCAGCGGAAGTCTGTGGTCTCCGACATGGACGTCTCGGCGGCATTGCATTTGCTTCCGGAACTCTCTCATGTCCCGCTCGTTATTTGTTCGAAGAATTGGTAGTTCAAGCTTCATGTTCTTGACGTTGGCAGAGTCAATGACGTTCTGTGAGAGTGACTTGACCTCGTCGTCTGTGAGATCGCGACGGGCGTCATAGATGAGCTTGAGTGCTGAGCGGGCAATGGCCAGCACTTCACTTCGAAGCAGGGGGTTTGGGATTATCAATTCTGGGAGGTGACTGCCGTCGGTAAATCCGTCCTCAGTGATGGACGGCAGCGTGCCTTGGACAAGCTTGCCAAGCAGATGGGTGATAGAGAATGAGTTCAGGGTGTAATCCCTGATCAGATCGTTCTCATAGGCATACTGCAGAACCTCATCAGGGACACGCACAGGCTCTCCCTCGTACATGTATGACTGTTCTGGTGCATGCTGGGTCTGGCAGACACGGTGGACATCCATAATGGATGCTGATGGCCCAGAAAGGCCACGAAAAGTCTTTGTGTAGCAGACTGTGGATAAACAAATAGTTCCAAGTATAGATACCAGTGAAATGCCAAAAGATCCCAAGCGTTGAGAGTCGGCGGTAAAGCAACGGTTGGTCTCGCACGGTGCCGGAAGATGCAATTCAGATGGAGGAGGTACATGACTGCCCGGTGCCTACCTAGGTACTCTGACAGGGGAGGCGCACCACATCATGGCGCCTGCCTTCTGCGCGCCAGCGTCCTTGGGTAAGTGCTACCTAGGTAGGTAATCAGGGACTCATGGGCTTCACCTCAAGCTAGAAAGCCTGAACTGTGCGCATAACTCCAGAACAAAAAGTAGATAATTTGGCACCACAACTTGTCTGCCTTCCTTTTTCAACACCATGCAAACTTCTCGTTGGCAACCCAGTCCACCGTCGCTGTTGGCTCGTCGCCATACCACATCAGACTCGCAATGCTGTCCTTCTCCCTGTCGACAAACTCATACTCGATGCTGCTCCTCTCTGCCGCCTTCCTCAAGATGTCCGAGGGGTTCCACATCTGTATGTCGAACGACCGCCACTCGGCAGCCTCTGCCTGTGCGACCTCAATGATGGCCTTGAAGCCCTCGGCCACGTAGTCGTCCGGGCTTGTCTCGTCCTCCACCACGAACCTGAGGATATGGAACGTGTTCCCCTCGATCTTGTCCAGACCGCCGTAGTAGCCCCTTGTCCACACCGCCCAGATCCTCTTGCCCGGCTCGCCGAACAAGGCGCCTCTAACCACAGGTGTCTTGTGGAAGATGTGCTTTGTCATGAAGTCCTCTCTCATCAGGTGCCACAAGATCTGGTCGAGCTCCGGCACCAGCGCCGCGCATACCGTCTTGTCGCTCGAAGGAAGACCCTTGGCCTGCTGCAGCATCTTTTCCTGGAGGAGGTTCTCATCCAAGTGGGATAGCACGGCGATGTCGTGGTAACCCAGCGGCCTCGCCTTTGACGGTGAAGCCTCAGCCGCCGCCGCGACCGGTTTGAAGCAGAGGTGAGTGCTCTCAAATACTGCCCAGCCATTCTTGGCATAGAAGCTCTTGCCAATGTCAGAGTACAGCACTGAGAACAGCGAGCGGGTGGCGCCGTTCTTCTCGCTCTGACCCGCCTTGGGGCCTTTCCTCCCTTCCGACCACTCGGCCAACTTGGGGCCCAACTCCTTCATCATCCGCGACGCATAGCCCTTGCCTCGGTACTGTGGGTTGGTAAAGACCGAGGCGATCCCGTGCGCGATCCCATTCTGCACGACCGGGCCATCTGGCCCAAGCCGGCTGGCGAGGGCCCGCTTGCGCAGCGACTCGCAGCTTGCGTAGATCGGTCTGTTGTCTGGGGGCGAGTTCCTGTCTGTGAGGATCCAGTGGGTGACTCCTCCGTTTTTGGCCAGAGGCACCGTCATCAGAAACTCCTCCCGCGAGAGATAGTCCTCAATCTTCAGCGCAGGGCCCCACATTGGATGGTGAAGGCCCCAGACATGTTGGAGTTCCCCCCTAGTTGATTCTGCCAAGACCAGATCCGGGTGTTCTGCCGATGGTAGTCCGTCGACTGAGGAGCCCATATTTGCAGTCAATTGGGCCGGCCGTGGCGAAGACTAAAATCTTTGAAGACGTAAACCTCCTTTTCTTCCTTGTTCCATTAAAGACAGGGATAGTCAATGCCTCATTGAGGCTTGGTGAACGAGGTCGAAATATCGCAATGTAGTAAGTCCAGCTTCACGCCCGGGTACCACAAGGTCTTAGACCGAGCCGAGTCATTCGGTCTGACAGAAATGCTAGAAAGGCTCGATGTGTAGCCCACCAACTCGAGGAAGCAATGTTGGGCGGGGGCCGGGCGGACTATTTGTGTGCTCGATACTGCCGTTTCTATCCTAGATCTCCTAAACAAAGGGCCACGGGATGCAATGGTAGAGTAGGGGGTTCGAACACTTATTAAGAAGGTCGAGGAACGTGCCGGGCTCTGATGTGAGATCTCAGTCCGGCGTGGACCCCTGCACCGGGCTGGGTCCACATTCCTTACACCTGGTATTACCGCAGAGTCTAGGTGGTCTAGGGTGACCTTCGTGGTTCCCTGCCCATGTTTCTCCAGACTAGCAGTGGGTGTATGGTACGCAGGCCGACGACTCAAGCAGCGCAGATGCGCAGGAACCACTGGAGGGCAAGGCAGATCATGCGCGACCTCCTCCAGCAGTTCCGAAACGTAAACTTACGTCAAAATTATCTAGCATCTAGAGCCTCCGTGAACTTGGCAGCCGGCTGCCCTACCATTGTACCACACGAGGGAGCAGGCCGGCGCAGCTCGCGCCGGTCAGACGCCAGCAAGGAACGACGCCGCAGGCCTAAGCCGCTGGTTTCCGGCCTGGGCACGGGGATCGCGGCGGGCGGCAGCAACAACAATGCTCGCTATCAGCGTCGTGCAGGGTTCCCGGCTATCTACAGCTCATTCCTTGCGTCAGATGGTTGCGGGGAGTCTCTAGGGATTGGACGGACGACCAAAATTGCAGATCCAGTGGATCCAAAATGGAAAGGGGTAACCTACACCGCGCTGCATAAACCTTAGATAAACATCACCGAGCTCGGCTCGTTTTGTACACGTCCCGGTAGGATTCATCACCGCATTGCGCCAGCTATGGTACTCGTCTTGTTCTATTACCCCGAAACGCCAGCAGCCCAGCCGAGTGCCTTCCTCTAGTGACCGTGCCCGTCGTCCTCCTCGCCCCTCTGCTCCGGGTCCAGCTTGATCAGGGTATCAATACGCATAATGCTGATGCAGGCCTCCACCGCGCTCTTGAGCTGTCGGATCTTGCTCATGCTGGGCTCCAGGACGCCGCCCTTGATCTCGTCCACCACCTTGCCCTTCGTCAGATCCAGACCGTAGTTCTTGTAGCTCTTCTTTCTAGCCACCGTCTTCTCGTCCTCGTTGGCGTCGCCGTCCGCAGTACGTTGTGACAGGGCGTGTCTTGATCGTAGCTGGGCGACCAGCTCTGAGGCGTCCTTGGCAGCGTTGACAGCGAGCGTCTTGGGGATGACCAGGAGAGACTGAGCGAACTCCCCGATGGCCAACTGCTCCCGGGACCCCACTGTTCCAGCAAACTCCTCAAGATAGATGTGAAGCGCAGTCTCGACGGCACCACCGCCCGGCACAATACTGCCGCTCTCCAGTGTGCGCTTTACCGCCATCAGAGAATCGTGGACTGACCGCTCCATCTCGTCCAGCTGAAAGTCGTTAGAGCCACGCAGGATGATGGATGCGGATGAGTGAGCCTTGGTGCCCTTGACCAGGATGCATTCGTCGTCGGAAATGCGCTCCTGCGAGATCTCCTCCGCGTGGCCAAGGTAGGATGGGTCGAATCGCTCATCGCCGTTCAAGTCAGACAAAGTGCTTAGCATTGTGGCACCGGTTGCCCTCGCTATCCGTCGGAGGTCCTCCTTCTTGCATCTCCGAACAGCCATGGCGCCCTTCTCAACGAACATCTTCAGGCAGAGGTCGTCGATACCCTTGGTGGTCAGGATGACGTTGGCGCCAGCCTTCAAGATCATTTCCACTCGCTCGAGAATCATCCCAGACTCCCGGGCTCGAATCTGCTCAAGCTGTTGAGGGTCGTCCACCGTAATCTGGACACCCAACTTCATGCGCTCCTTCTGAAGGTTCATATCCAACACGGCGATCTTGGCATCCTTGACATTCGTCGTCATCGCCTGCGAGGCAACAGTACAGTTCAAAGCGTAGCCCTTGACCAGTACAGACTCCAGAGCGCCCTTTCCGTGTGCCTTGAGGATGTTCACCGCCTTGACAGGGTACTTCGTCTCGTTCCTGTTGTTTGTGGTCTTCACTGCCTGCATAGCATCGACAACCATGTTGCTGAAGAATTCTGAATCGGCGCCGATGACTTTGGAGGACATGGAGGTCTTCGCAATGTTCAGGAGTGACTCGTGCCCGAGGTTCTCGACTTTGACGCTGATGTTCTCGTTCATGTACTTCACAGCCTCGCGCAGGGCCAGACGGTAGCCTGTGATAATCGTCGTGGGGTGTATCCGGTTCCTCATGAGCTCGTTTGCCCTGCGTAGAAGCTCCGCCGCAATGAGGACTACTGAGGTCGTGCCATCGCCGACCTCCATGTCCTGCTGTTGTGCGAGATCGACCAGAATCTTGCCGGCAGGGTGCTCAACGTCGAGGAGGCTAAGGATAGTGGCGCCGTCGTTGGTGACGGTGACGTCTCCGATGTCGTCGACCATCATCTTGTCGAGGCCGCTGGGGCCAAAGGAGCTTTTGACAACATTTGCGATGGCTTGTGTTGCCAGGACTGGTGTTGCTAAGGGTCAGCGATATTGTCCCATCCCACGACCATCGTCGCGGCTCGCAGGTGGGAGGCTCACCGTTTTGGTCACGAATGTCAGACCCTGAGATCTTTTGGCCGCCCAAGAAGAGGGTGCCGTTCCCGCTTTGCTCGAACATGGAAGCCATTCTGACCGAGTGTAGTTAATCGACCGGGACGCGTCCCAACAGTATGTACAGCGTGGGTGGTGAGGACGTTGGAGCTGGCAACGACTTTCGCGTTCACTGCACGTCAATAGGTCGACCCTGGAGCTTCGACACGACACTGCCAGCAGCCCAGCAACTTTTCCGACGGCTTGTCAGGTTCTTCCAGATCCGCCATTAGCTAACGACTTCATTGGCCGTACCGAGCAGGGGGGCCCAGTGCTCCACCTTAGCTGCTGGCTGCCCCTCAAT
Source organism: Diaporthe ilicicola (assembly GCA_023242295.1). Taxonomy (NCBI): domain Eukaryota; kingdom Fungi; phylum Ascomycota; class Sordariomycetes; order Diaporthales; family Diaporthaceae; genus Diaporthe; species Diaporthe ilicicola. Next base: position 140,893 of record JALPVH010000001.1, on the reverse strand, counting down.
CAACAGCTTGGCCCCTGCATCCCTGCGCCCCTGAATGGAGGGGCCTAGGAGAAATCACCTGTCGCCTGGACGGGCCAGTCATAGTTGACTGATACCCATTAAGCTTCTTGGGAAAGCGCAGACACTGCTCCAATGATACTTTTGTTTTCAGTCTACGAGCGAATAGCATTGTAGAAAGAAGTCGAGAAAATGCAAAGAGATTCACTTGCGTACCGGTACGTACACCTTGTGTCCCGAAACGGCCGGTTTGTATGCTCTCGAAATTGGAACGTGTAGGTGACGGTCGACTTTCTAATAGCTCGAGAGTAGGCAACCAGCTATCCTATCACAGCTTGAAAAAACCCCACCATTCAGAAACTTGACAAAATATAAATAAGACTGTTCCAGATGCAAGAATTGATCTATGAATCTCTACGAGGTGTACATTCACCCCTTCACACCCTGGTCTCGTCCTTGTGTCCAGCTTCGTGGGCCTCTGTGACGCCAACAGGTCCTAACTCGAGCTGCTTGTCGACATTGTGCTGCACTTTATCTTGCACCTCCTTACCCTCGAACATGAACGAAAGCTCCTCGAGAGTACGATTGTGGGTTTCCGGGAACAGGAAGTAGACCGTGGCGATCTCGACCAGGATCCAAACACAGTAAACAATGTAGTATTTCCAACCGATGCGGTCGAGAGCAATGGGGTTGACATAAGTGTTGAAGAAGACGGCGAATCGGACCGTCAGTTGCTCCAGGGCAATGCCTTTTGACCTCTGTGCGTAAGGGAAGATCTCCACCAGGTAAGTATAGGCGAGTGCGTTCCACCCAATGTTGTAGAATCTGGGCCGTGTCAGTGTCCAAGTAAAAGCCAACGATTCCCCATAGCACTTCAGCTTACGGTGAGTAGACGAAAATGAAGACGAGTACGGGAATGGCAGCAGCCGCAGATCCATCAATGGCGAAGCGGGCAGAAGCAATAGTCCACACAGTGTCTGTGACATGTTAGCAACCTGCGCTGGCACAGAAATATCAAGTGTTGTACGTACAGACACAGGCGGTACCGATGGTGCAGGTCAGGAACATGATCCGGCGAGGATACCGTGGCGCCATCAGCGCAATCGGGACCGCATTGATGAAGCCCCAACAGGTGTTGCTCAGGATGAACTTCTGGACGGTCTTGTTATCTTTTATTCCGACCAAATTGAGGATCTTCTTCATGTAGAAAGACAGAAGACCATTTCCACTCCATTGTGTGAAGAATCCCATAATGCCAGCAAGAAGGAACCGACGCCTCATGGGGGCATCGCGGAACACGTCGGCCCAGACAAACGCCTCTGCTGAATATGAGCTCTGGTTCTTGTTCGCAAGAATGGTAGCAGGGGTTAATCTAATACGTACTGGCAGTAGCTTTCTCCTGTGCGATGGTACTCTGGATCTGGGCAAACTCCAGACGAACAAATTCCTCCCCATCGTGGCCTTCGCTATGATATTTCTGAAGAATAGCAAACGCCTCATCGGCACGATCTTGTGAAATGAGCCAACGGGGGCTTTCAGGGCACCAAGCCATGAATCCAAGCTGGCACGCGCTGGGCACAAATTGCAGCAGCGAAGGTAGTCTCCAGGCCCAGGTGCTCTTCATCTGGAAAGTACCATAGGTCACTCCGGCAGCGATAATCGCCCCGACAAACCAGCTAGCGTTGAAGAGAGAGGTCACTATGGGACGCTCTTTGGCATAGGCGAGCTCGCCAATGAGGGCAGAAGCGTTGACGATGGCAAAAGGGATCCCGAAGCCGAGGACCCAACGAGAAGCGAGAAACATATCAACGTTCCTGGCGCCAGCTTGCATACCAGCCCCCAGAGTCATGATGAGCGAGGCCATGACAATCGTCCAACGTCGCCCGAGATACTGAGATACGGTTGGGATGAACGGGATTGCCATGAGGGCGCCCAGCGAGTACATAGCGTTCAGTAGGCCAAGGCGATCGCCAGATGGATTTCCGAAGTCTTGATAATTGCTCCGTTAGCTTGCAGCACATATTCTAACGGCTGTGGGCTTTGGTGACCATACAGTCTACCCATGACTGCACTGCTTGGAGAGAATTCATCATCGAGGAATCAAAACCCGAGGTCCACTCAACACCTAGACAACATGGCACCATAATCAGGTACAAGAAGCGCAGGTTTGGTTTCTGATACCATTTTGCGGGATCAGCTCGAGCAATGTTGCTAAGCCTTGGGTCGGCGGCATGCTCTTTCGTGGTGTGGCCGAATGCCATGTCGTCTGATGTACGGAGCGAGTATTCCACTCACTCATGGAGTCAGGGAGTGACTGCTGAAGGCATCGGTAGGGGCTTTTATGTATCGAGGTCAGCAGAGACTGACCGGCTGATATAAGTCGATTGGAAAGTGACAGGTGACCACGTCTTGACCAGAATATTTCATGATTGGTTCCCGGCTAAACCTCCTGGCCAGGAGGTACTTTTCCAGATCCTTTTGGTCTTGGTCTCCTTGGCAGACGAGGTTAAAAACACCTGAGGTTTCCCCGCTCAACGCCTGTTCCATGGGAAACTCACGCCCGAGGTCGCTGACAGACCACCCGCGCCAAATGCAAGCGAGGACGTAGACTACTGTATTCAGGGACCACAACTGATAGACTTGGTTTTTCAGGGTCTAGGGGGGACGAGAAAAGGCTAGGGGAAGTATCCTGTAATGTCCTGTCGGATGGACCAGATTGCTGTCAGCAATGAACATGGGAGGAAGTGGGGATGCCAAGTTGTATAGAACCTGGGGTAATGATAGGGAGAATCTGGGGAAGACGCGGACTGGAGACCAACCCTGCCCAGTGACTCGGCAATTGATGTGCCTCAAGAGGAATGCTAGGTGCCCTCGCAATCAAATCGAGAAAGTGTGGCAAAGATTCGGCAGAAGAGTCACAGCCAATCCAGGATCATGCAACTAACCCTGAAATAAGTTACTTTTCCAAAGAAGCCTTGCCACCAAAATGGTTAATAGCATACTTGGTGGTCGATGCCTAAATGCAATACCGTCTCACCGGGGGTTTTCTGAACGGTGGGAGAACTGCTTATATAATTTAACTAGCGAATTAATAGCTCTTTATTTTAAGCCAATTATAAACTAATAAGCCGCTTATTTTCTTAAGCCGCTTACTTTTTAAGCCGCTTAGGGTTTAAAAGTAGATTTCTTGCTTCGGGATAAAGTCTAGCCGAGAAAGAATACCTTTCTTCCCCTTGCCTTCCCCTTCCCCTTCCTATTACTTGGCCTTAAGTAACTTGAATTTAGCTTTAAATCTAAATCTAAATCTAAATCTGAATTTCTGAATTGGATATATAGACTCTTTACAGTTAGAGCTAGATTGCCCAGGTGGAAGGTGGTAAAGTTAAAGGAAGGTGCTGTCTCTTTCCTTCCCTCCCCTCCCCTTCCCCTCCCCTCCCCTTCCCTTCCCTTCCCTTCCCTTCTCTTCCCCTTCCACCTAGATAGGTAGATACCTAAGTGCCCAGCTAATTAGAGATAAATGAGCTGCTCCATCTTTTTAAGCCGCTTATGCAAAATGATCGTTCTAACAGTGGCTCAATTCTCTGCACTACTCGAAATTCTAAGCCGAGTATACACGCCGCAACCACCGCTCAACCTCACCCTATAATGACGGGACTGTGCTAATCCTGTGCCTTTTTGCTGAATTGTATCTTAAGTAAGACTGCGATTTTTAGTGAGAATTGAATCGCTTATGTAGAACATAGAGAAAATTTACTTTACATGGGAATATCTGCAGCTTCGCCAACAGGCAACTGATGGTAGAGAAATCGCCAACCCACGGGGAATTCTATGAGCATACGAACTGGCGAGCAGTTACTGAGGGAGGCAGAGTCCCGTTCCACCACAGACTGGAGTTGTTAGAAAAGAAAGAAGAAAAAAACACCCCCCCCCCCCAACAAAAGAACCCTCGTCATTACGATTGGCTTGTCAGGCTTTTCACAGTACCAGATCAGGCAGTGAGGCTTCAGCCCAGGCTCGACACACAAGATGAAAATCTTGAAGTCACATCTTTGTTGTATTGTGACCAAATGCTGTGGTCTGAGTCGCATCCCAAAAAAAGAATATAAAGGTGTCGCAATGAAAGTGGCGAACGTCCTTGCCTCCCTCTCTTTGCTTCAAGCCGGCCACAATATCTCAAGCCCCTCCTACATACGTGCGAATTGCTGGCGACTAAGACAAATCCTGCTTTCGCCATGGACCAGCAGGCTTCGAAAGCAATTCCCTTCACCGAAGACCCTACAGAACACGTTCTGACCGAGTACATGGATTACACAGAGGTTGCTTATCCCCCAATGTTCTGCGATCACCAGAAGAAAGGCGACAAGATCCATCTGGTGGCAGAGGCGACTGAGGAAGGCGAGGGTGTGATCGAGCGGAAAGACGTGTACGTCTTTGTCCACAACTTTCTCAAAAGGAAGAATGGGTTGAGTGGATACTGGACGATCGAAGGAGCAAACAGTCTCCATAAAGAGGACGCAGACACCCTTCAGGAGGAGGACAAAGATAATCCATCGGGCAAGAAGGCCGGCATATCCCAGAGCAATGGGCCTTCGCTACCGGTTTTTCAATTTGGAACGCTTGGGCTCGAGATATACCCGCGTGACAAAGACACCATCAAGTCAGTTCAGCGAATCGCCCATCTACGCCAGCTGTGGCCATGACTAATTGCAATATGTGCCAGACTGGGAACCTTGGACGTCAATCTCATGTTGGAGGCATGTCTTGAATTCAAGAAAGGCCAAAGGGTGATGCCGAAGCTGAGCGGTCAAGGAACCTACGATGAGACAAAAAAGAAGTTTCGGTGGTCGTTGCGAGGACCGACGCTCGAGTCTGGTTCCGAGGCGGGTTCTGGTGGCGAGCGGGTCCTGAAGAAGTTGAAGTCGTTGTTCCAGAAGTGAATCAATGAAGAAGAAGTGAGGAGGTCCAGAATCGTGAATGGCGACCTGAACGTAATCCGACATCAGGGATGCTGAAGCATATTTCACAACATCCACTTCACTTTCTGAATGTCTGCTGGACTCATGTCCAGCAATTTTTAAACAGCTCCGTCAATTGATGCGATCCACACAGGGCATGGCGCTCTTAACTGGTCAGTAAGCATACTTGACTGCTTTAAAAAAAAAAATATTCATCCTTTCATTCATCATCAAGCAAATCCGGTTGTCTTGATCTTCGGGAGTGGCAATGTGTTGCTCTCCGTATCCGAGACCCCGTCGTCATTCCCTTCCCGGAGCTCCGCGGATAATCCGTCGCGAGGCTTCCCGCGCGCGAACCCAAAAAGGCAGGGTCATTTTCAAGCAGCGACGCTTACACCTCGACAGATCGCAAATCAACTTGGATGGACTTGGTAAAATGCGCGAACTGGTATGGCCGTTGTTGCAGGCGCCTCGCCTCGCCTCGCGGCGCCAGCGGTTCGCCCTCAAAATGCACCATTTGCCAGAGGCATGACATATGTATGGCGGCATGACATGTTCAAAGGAATATATAAATGCTGTCGTTCTTCGCTCTCCGGAATCATGCCCACCTATCTTCATCCGCCATCATCAGTCAGGACTACCAGACCCAAGTTTTTTTTCTCCCCAACATCTTTCGTCACTTGCGTCAGTACTCAATAGGACCCGCGTCCAGGAATCCAGCATCATGCACGCAGCTGTTGTCACAGAGTTCGGTCAGCCACCGAAGTACACTGCCGTTCCTGACCTGCCACCTCCATCACCCGGGCAGCTTCGCCTACGCGTGCTCGCCGCAGGCGTGCCTAATGTGGCCAGGATGATAGCAGCAGGGAAACACTTTATCACTGCCTCCCTCCCGTACACCCCAGGCATCGATGGCGTCGGGGTGGACGAGTCTGTCAGCCCGCCGCAGAAATACTACTTCTCCACCCTGCCTGCCAACACGGGGTCTCTGTCCGAGTGCGTCAACGTGGACCGCAACTCCTCGGTACCCCTCCCGGACGGCATCGACGAGGCGTCCGTTGCTGCGCTGGTCAACCCAGCACAGGCCAGCTGGATGGCTCTTCGGCATCGCACGAGCAACCTGCCCAAGGACTGGTCAGTTGCGATCCTGGGTGTAACAAGTGCCAGTGGGCGGATCGCTGTTGGGATGGCGAAAGCATTGGGAGCCAGCCGCATCATTGGTGTTGCGCGGAGTGAAAAGGCCCTCGCAGAGATCGAAGGCCTGCACGAGAGAATAGTCCTGCATGGCGCCGACCCGGCCAAGACTGATTTTTCGAAGCTGGGCGGTCAGGTGGATGTGGTTTTGGACTACGTCTACGGTCCGGCCATCCTTGCGCTGCTCTCGGCGCTGAGGCCGACGGCGGAGGTACAATATGTCCAGATTGGGGTTCTGAGTGGAGGCGATGTCACACTGCCTGCTGCTCTGCTGAGAAGTAAGATGATCACCATGAGAGGCGCAGGCCCGGGTTCATGGACAATGGCTCAGCTGGCAGGAGAGACTGCAGACATGCTCCAGGCGGTACAAGGCTTGAAGGCAGGTTCTTTGTACCATGCAAAACTGGAAGAGGTTGAATCCGTGTGGGATAGGCTGGAGGTAAAAGGGAAGAGGCTTGTTTTTGTGCCTTGAGTCGAGTTGGAATGAACACTTGAGGTGCTGCACGGTAGCGCAGTCTGGCTTCATAAATGAATTTTTGCTTTCGAAACTTCAAGAAATGCTAGTTGAGTTCCCTTCGTATGTCTCCTTGCAAAGAAATTATTCTAGGTAGACTGGTGGGATTGCAACTTGATTGCTCAATGCTGTCTTTATTTGGCAGCGCCATCTCTGAATTTCAAGTGACAGATGGCTCTCATTACACTAACACTTACATGCATCACAGCCCTTGTATTCGACATCCGGCCTCTGCCGATAAACCTAAAAAAAAAAGTTTGTGGCGGCTCAAAATAATTAGTAAACTTTCCTACAGTAAGTTATTAAAAAAAACGTAACTCGCGAAAACGCGTTAAATTATTACTAATTAGCCGTATATATACCCTTTATATATATCTATCTATATAACGTAATTTAATAGCTATATAAATATAATTAATTAAGTAAATATTTTAAAGCCTTCGCTATTAATCTATATAAGTTATTATACTTAATACTTAATATACTAGCTATAAGCGCGGATAACCGCTATAACCTAATATAGTATTAAATTAATTAGCCTATTAATTATATTCTTTCTAAAATTCTTTTAAATCTTTATAATAATTTATAATAGCCTTAAAAATAATTTAACTATTTTCGGTATATTTAAAAGCTTTAAGTAAAAATTTATAATCTTTTTTTAAATAGGTATTAAAGGTTTTTAATAAGGTTAAGGTTAAATAAATAAAGCAGCTACTTTAATATATAAATACCCTTTTTTTTAAACTAATCTTATATAATTTATGCTATATATATAGGCGCGTTATTTTATATAAAGATTATAATAAATATACGGGCTTTAATCTTAATTAAAAGTAACCTATTTTAAGTAAAATAGCTAATTTAATTAAAGGTATTCCGAAGCGTATATATTATATATTCTAGTAAACTAATTAACTAATTATAGGGAAGCTTATAGGCAGCTATCTATATCCGCTAAAGCGCAAGGGTTAAGGTTACCCCCTAATATATTTAATCTTTAAAAAATATATATATCTTTATAAGTATCTATCTATATTTATTATTATTTCTATTTTATATAGTTTAATCTTACTTTCTGTTATATAATTTTATATATTATTATTATTTTCCATTAGGGTATTTATTATAATTAATAATATTCTCGGGTTTAAAACTATAAATTTAATATTTATTATTATTAGCCGCGGGGTTAGTATTATTAGTTTAAAACTATCTATTATTAGCGGCTAAGTTATTATTAATTTAAAGTTATCTATTATTAGCCGCTAGGTTATTATTAGTTTAAGATTATCTATTATTAGCTAGGGGTTTATTATTATCTATTTAAAAGTTAGCTATAGCTTTATAAATAAAGCGTAAATTAGCTATAGCTTCTTCGATAAAGGTTATTCTAACGCTAAGCGAGTCCTAATATTTGTGCGTATTATTATAGATCGTTTTAATTAATGTCTATATACCTAGTTTCTAGGTAACTTAGTTTAAAGACTTAACTTATAGCTATACCTCGTTCTCTATAAATTTATCTGTAATAATATTATTATAAAGGGTAGATTAATTTGTAATAGTTTTATTATAATTAATTAGCATATCGGGCTTACTAATATTAATAGTAGCAATATAATTATTATTACTTACTATCTTTATTAAGTTATAAGTTACTTATAGGTTTAATAACGGCAATAATATAAAAGATTTATAAAAAAGGTAAAGTTAAATAAGGTAATTATAGTATTAAAGTTAAAGGTAAGAAAAAGTAAAAGTTATTAAGAAAAAGTAAAGGTAAATAAGTTATTAGTAAATTATAGTAAATAAATAATTAAAAAAGATATATCTTTTTAAAGCGGTAAAAGTTTAATAATTAAAACTTTTATAACTTATAGCACTATTTATATTAAAACTTTAAATAAAAAAATAAAAGGGTAATAAATAAGTAAAGCTTATTTAAATAAATATTATATATTAAAAATAATAAGAATTTATTTTACTAATACCTACTTTTATATATTATTTTAATATAGTTATTTAAAACCGTTTATAGTATAGCGTAAATATATTACTTATAAGGGAATTTATTATCTAATTAATTTTATAAGGCTATAATATTTATAGTATTTATTAACTAGTTTTAAAATGTTATAAAGAAGGTTATTATAAGGTTTTTAAGTTATTCTATTATAGTTTATCTACTTAACCTTATAATAAAGGGATCGCTTTTTATTTATAAGTTTTTTTAATAGGCTATAATTAATAATAGCTTTAATAATAAACTTTTTTTAATTATCTTTTATAATTAAGCCTAAAAGAAAAGGGGTCTTTAAGGCTTATATAGGTAAGGTAAAAAGTAAGTATTTAATAGAAATTTCCTTAAATTAATATAATTAAACGGGTAAATTTAATCGGTATTTAAAAGGGCTAATTTTTTTAATAATTTAAAAAAGCCCCGTATACTGAAAAAATAACTTAATTTAATAATTTAAATAATAACTATAATATCCCGGTTTTACTAATTTTATATATATAAAATCTTTAGCCTTAAAGATAAGGGGATATTAATATTAATTATTATAATAAGCTTTTATTTTAGCTTAAATTATTTAAAGGTATTCCGCTACTTTTTTATATACTATTTATTATATTTAACCGAATTTATATAAAGTAAGGTTTAATATTAAAAGAAATCTATATAGTAAATATCTATAAAGTATAATAAAAAGCAGCTGTTTAATTAAAGCGGATTTTAAAGTATTTATAATAAATAAGATATAAGGTAGGTATTATTTCTATAAAAATAAATCTTAAAGTCCGCCGATATAGGAAATAAAGCTAAAAATAACGGTTTATATTAAACGTTTTACTTAACCGTTAATAATAGTATAATTTATAGCGGTTATATAAATATTAATTCTAGCTATATTATAAAGTTCTCTTTATAATAAACTTATAAATTTTCTATTTATATTTAAAATAAAAATATTTAAAAGTTTTTAATTTAAATAAATATATATAATATAAATTTTAGCTTAATCCTTTATAATATAGTTTATTTCTCTAATTAATTTATAAATAAACTTAAAAGTTTTATATATAATAAAAAAAATATAATTATAACCTTTTATAGATATAGGTAAGCTAATAATAAAATTAAAATATAAAATAGATAAAGGAATAATAAGAGTTTTAATTAGTTAAAGGTTATTAAAGAGAAGTTAATATATAAAACTATATAACCTATAAATAGTATACTTAGTAATATAAAATTTAACTTTTTTTTATATATAGAGAAAAAAGGCTATATCTTATAAAAATTAAATAATATAATAAATACTAATATATATATAATTATTATATATTAAATAAAGTATTCTTTTAATTCGGGCTATAAATATAATAAGTTTTATAATACCCTTATTAATATAATATAATAAATAACTTTTTAAATAAATTTAAAAGTTATATAGGGTTAAGTTTAAACTATTTAAATTATTTTTAATTTAATTAAACTATTAGTAAAGATAGTTATAAATTAATTTAAATATATAATTTTTTATTAATATATAAATTAAATCTTACTTAAATATAAAAGATATATATAACTTATTAATTATTTATTTATATTTATCGAAATTAATTATTTTAGCTATAAGGATATCTACTATATTAATTTTATAAAAAGGTTTAGGTTTAGCTATTTTAGGTAATAGGGTAAATAATATAATAATAATTTTTAAAATTAATTAAAATAAAGAGTTTAAGTTTTCTAGCTATAAAATATTATAACTCTATTAATAAATAATAATATATAACTATATAAGCGGCTTTATTAAATATTTAATAAATTTTTAAAAGGCGTTTTTATTAATAATTTTAAGTAAATAAAATAAAAAATCGATATTTATATATAACTTATTTAAATAATAAATAATTTTAATTTTATAAGTATATTTAGCTAGAAATAATTACTATTTTATAATATAATAAGCGTTTTAAAAAAAATAAAATATTAATTTAAATATATATTTAATAAACTTATAATTAATAATAACCTTAATATTATTATAATTAAGATAATAAAAGTATTTTTCTAAAGCTTAAATAAGTTTTAATATTTTTAGCTTAAGTATAAAATATTTTTTCTTTATAAAATTTAAAATCTAAAATAAAAATAAAATAAATCGATTTTTTCTATTTATTTAAATTTAATAAAGGCTAGCATCTATATCTAAAGCGCTAATATCGATATAAAAAATAAAGGGTTTTAAATAATTAAAAAATATAAGATTTACTATATTAATTAATATAGTTTTTAATTTATTCTATATATATTAATATTTTACTTATAAACGATTATAATAAGCTTATTTCTTTTTCTATATTATAATAATATCGGAATTTATATTAGCAGATAGATAAGTTATTTAAAAAGAAAACTTATAATAATATATATATATATCTTATTAGGGGTTAGCTTTAAAACTATCTTTAAAACCTAATATTTTAAGCTTATTAAAAGGGTTAGTAATAATAGCATAATTTAGTATAAAATCTTTATAATATCTTATTAAACCTATTTTAATCTTAAAGGATTATAAGTTAAAAAATATTATTAGATTTTAAATAGCCTTTATCTTTTTAGCTATAATAAATAATTCTAATCGAGATATAAAATAACTTAAGGCCTTTAAGCCTAATTATATAAAATAATATTTTAATAGGGATATAATATAGCTATTATTTTTAAAAATAATAAAGGTAATTTTTAAATATTAAAGATATTATTTAACTAAATATAAAAATATAATAATATTATTAATATAGATAAAAATAAACTATTAAAAATAAAAGCTAAAAAAATATTTTATATATTATTAAAAAAAGGTAAATAAATTTATTAATCCTATAATATTAACGGTTATTTATTTTAAATTATAATAAAGGATAATAAATATTATTTTTTAGTAATTCTTATTTATAATAAGTTATTAAAAGAAATCTTTTATTATATCTATAATAATAAAAATTATACTACTTTTAAAAAATCCTAAAATATTATTTTATTATAATAAAGAATAATTATAAAAAACTAATTTAATATTAATTTAATAAAGATCTATAACTATATAAGGCTTATTATTCTGCTAGATAATAAATGCTAGAAAAGTATAAAAGTATATTTTACTTAATAATATAGGTTTAATAACTCCTATCTTTTTAAAAGAATTTATAATAAAATTAAAGGTAAATTAATCTTATTATAATATATTATATAATCTTTAAACTAAATTATCGATATATATATTTAATTTAAAAGGAATTTATATTATAATATCGTTATTAAATTAATTAAATTAAAGATTAAATAATTAAAAATATTATTAAATAAAATTATAAAAATTATTTATTTATTTTAGGCTTTAGCTAAAATAAATATCGGCGGTAATAATATCGAATTTTAAATCCGGAATTAATATATTAAAGGAATAGCTATTTAAGATATATCCTTTTTCTTTTTTAAGCGGGATTTTATTAAATAAGGTAAATAATAATACTATAATAAAAGTTTTATTTCTTTAAATAAAAAAGGTTTTAAGGTTAAGGGCTATTAAGATAAATTTAAAATAGCTTAAAAGCTAACTCTTATAAATAGTAATAGGGACTTTATTAAAATTTAAAAAAGAAATAATATAGGATTATCTATTAATAATACTATTAATTAAAGAAGTAAAGGTAAATCTTTTAAGGTTAATAAGTATTTTTAGCTAAATAAGATAACCGTTAATATAAATAAAAAGCTTTTAATAATAAACCTTAATATTAAAGCCTTTATTAAAAAGGATAATATAATCTTATAAGGCCTTTAATATAGCTATTTAATAAAGAATAAGTAAATCTTAAATATAAGTTATTATAATTTTATACCTAATATTAGTAATAGTAATTATATTATTTTAACTTAAAAAGTTTTAAAAAATATTAAGTTAATAATATTTAAAAAATAATAGTTTAAGTAAAAGGCTATATAAAAGATTATCTATTATATATATATTTTTATAAATAGTTTAAAAAAGTTTATTCTTATCTGGAAAGTTAATTAAAAGTTAGATCTTATAAGTAATTATAAGCTTTATATCTATATTAGTTAATAAGATAAAGTTATTTAACTTTTAACGCTTAAAATAGAAATAGTAATAAAAAATTAATAAATTTAAAATAAAAGTAATACCGGAAGTAATATTTAAAATAGCTAATAAATATTTACCTATTAAAATATATAATATTATATATAAATAATTTAATTTAAATAATAAATCGAATAATAATAGGTTATATTTAGTAAATTAAAAAAAAATAATATTTATAAAATATTTTATAATATTATTATAAGTTAAAAAGATAGTTAAATTATCTTATTTAAGCGGTATCTTTAACTTTTTAAATATAATAAATAGCTTTAATTTAGAAATATTTTATTAAAGGGGTAAATTAAAATTAATTTACTTTAATAATATAATAAGCTTAATATTATAAGCCGAAATATTAAGGTAAGAAATAAGTTTTATAATTAATATATTATTATTAGTAATATTTATATTTAAAATAAGGGATTATATTAATAATAAAAATATCCCTTAAATTTTCTATTATATTAGTTTTTTTATTTAATTACCTTTAATTTAAAATCTATTCCGGAAAAGTTAATAAAATTATAATTAAATTTTTAATAATAAAAGCTTTAAATATTTTTTAATATTTTAAGGGTAAGTTTATTAGTCGAATTATTAATTATAATAATATAGGCTTTAATACTAAATTTACCGGTATTATTATTATATTATATTTAATTATAATATAAATAATTATATAAAAAGCGGTTTTACCTATTAGACTTATTATATATAGGCTTATTAGCTAGTTTATTAATAAAAATATCTTTATTTTTAGCGGCTAAAAGGTTATTAGCAATATTTTTAAATAAATTTTAATTAATATTACTATAATTTTAATTACGGTATTAAGTATAATTACAGTTATAATTATAGGGTGTATATAAGGTATAAGGAAATTAATTTCTATTTTTATATTATAAGTATTAATTAAAATAATTAAATTTATTAATTTAATTTCCAGATATCTTTTTTAATATTATTATAAAAGATTTAATCTACTTTTATAATTTTTTAATTTAGCAGGTTTATATATTCTTATATTTTTTTATTAAGCTTCTATTTCTAGTAAATAATATATTTAATTTTAGAAATTAAATATTTAAACTTTTTAAGAGTATTATAAGTTTAATATAGCTTAATAGCTACCCGAAGCTTAAAGTTAAACTTTTTATAAATATAGTAAACTTAAGTATTTTTATTAAAATCTTTAGCTTTATTATATTTATAAATCTTATTATTAATATACTTATAAAGAGAAAGCTTATTTTTATTTTTAAAGCGGTAAGCTATATTATTAGCCTTAATTATAAGGTTTTTATAATTAGTATAAAATTATTCCCGGAGCTTAATCTTTTAAGGTATAAAGGTAATACTTAAATCTATTTATTTATATTAAATTAAAGATATAAACTATTTAGCTTTATTTAAATCTTAATTTATAGCAATTCCTATAAAAAGGTTTTATAATATAAAGGCTTTACTATATAATATTATAAAATAATTAATATAGCTAATATAATTATCTATTACCTTATTATTAAATTTAAATATCTTTAGTTTTAAATATAAAGTTAAATTCCGGGCTATTATAAATATTTAATTTTAATTATTATAGATAAAGAGATTTTATTAAAATTACCGGATTAAAGCTTAATATTAAAATATAGGGGTATTAAAAGGCCTTTACTATTTTATAAAAAAATAGGTTAAGCTAAGATAAGGTAATGGAAATCCTTATAATACCGGTATAAATCTATTTAAGGTTTAATAGGAAAAATTAAAATAATTATTAAAGCTATTATTAAATTTAAATTTATTATCTTATTAAGGTAAGTCTAATAATTTCTATAATTATAAACGTTTATAAAAGGCCGAATTAATAGGGCGATAAAATTAATAAGCTTATATATATATATTTTAAGATATATAAGCGTCTTAAGGCATTAAAGCGTTTTATAATATAGAAGTATTTTAAATATATTATAGAGAATAATTAACTATACCTGCTATAAAATATTTAATTATATTAATAAATATAGCAAAATTAAAGGTAGTATTTATTAAGCTATTAAAAGTAAGCTAAGCTTAAATTATTTAATTAAATTATTTAAAATTAGGAAATTAAAATAATAAATCTTAAATTTATTAATTAAGGTTCCGGGATATAGCAGGTTAGAATTATATAAAAAACCTTAATACTATAGCCTGCTTAATAGCGTAAATTATTATTATATCGAATAAATAATTAGCTTAAGAATAAAAAGGTTTTTAATTATTTTATAAGGCTTAAGAAGTAAGATTTATTAAGGGTTCTTTAATAGCGGGAATAAAATTCCGGAAAGAAAATATTATATTATTTATTTTAAATAAATTTTAAATTATATTTAATAACTTTTTTATATAAGGCTATTTAGGAAAATTAGCAGTATTTATAATATGCTAAAAAGAAAAATTTCCTATAAATAGGTTATATAAATCGGTTAAGGGAAAAGAAATTAAAATTTAATGCTAAAGGTTTTTAAATAAGGTAAAAAAATATAGCATTTAAGGTATTAGTTATTTTATAGTAAATAAGGGGTGCTATAAATAAAGTAAAGCAGGTTAATAAATTTTAAAAAAGATTAAAAGGGATTATTAGTTTAGGAGTAAAGAAAAAGAATATAGGGAAAGGTTTTAAAAGGATAAGTTTTTAAAATTTAAAGATATTAACTTATATTTAAGCTTTAATAATACTTTCTTTAATATTCCGTTATACTTATTTAATAGAAAAAAGCGTTTATTTTATTATATTACTATTTATTTAATATAAAAGGGTATTTTAAAAGGTTTAGCCTATAGTATTAATAGTATTATTAAAATATAGGGTAAACTTAAAATCGATATAAGCTAGCCTTAAGCCCTTACCGGGGGCTTTAATATATCGATAGCTTAAGCCTTTAACGTATTAATAGAATTAATAAGCTTTATTTTAGCTTTAATAAATTAACTATTAACTATTTCATTTATTTAAGTTTCTCTATTAAGCTAAAATAACAGTAAGTATCCGAGAAGGATAAGGTATAATATATTTTTTAAATTAATATAATAGGTTTTGCTATATAGGACTTTTTATAATAACTTATTAATCTTTTGCAAGCCTGTTTATAATTAAAAGCCGCCATTCTGCGCTAGTAGCTATAGCGTTAAGCTGCGCCTAGTTTATTCGCGCCGGTGCTTTTAATAAGCTATTAGCCCGTCGAGGTTAAAGCTATTACGGGCCATAAGTAACCTAGTCTGACGCCGTTAAGCACTATGCGAAAGTGCCATCGCTGTGTAACTTAGGCACAAACATAAGTTACTCGAAATAGGCGATATTAAAAAGCCGCCATTGCCCTAAAGGTTCTAGCTCTGCTTAAATATATACCTATCCACTATAACCTTTTTTGTAAAACCACTCGAAAGCAATTATTTAGCCTGCTGCGTAAAACCGAGATAACTGCCAGTTAAGCTTAAACTACTACTTATATACGCCTAAGACCCTTAAATTAGGTAAGGCCACTATATTCCATTACTAAGCACAGTTCTGGATATATAGATCTAACAGCTCTATAGCTATAGAAATAAATTCTAAATATAATAAGTAAATCTTTACCTAAATAAGAAGTTTTTTTACTAGGGTAAAGAAGCGTAAAGATAAAAAACCTTCCCTTTCTAAGTAAATAGATATATTTATTATTACCTTAGAGATATATAACTCGGAAATCTATTTTAAAAAAATAGAGGAATTTATTGCCTATAAAGCAATAATAAATAATAAGCCGAAGAAAGAACCGAAGGTTATAAATCTAGTACGCTTTTTTAAGAAGGTTTACCTTTTATTTAGATAGATTAGAGAGATAAAGCCTAGTTATAGAAACGTAATATAGTTAAATAAAATTCAGTTTAAAAAACATATAATTATAGGTCTTTTAACCTTATACCTAGGAGGGAATAAATTAACTATATTAGTCTCTTAATCGACCGGTTTTCTTAAAATTACCTATAAAAACCGTCTTAAGTTATATATAGGAAAAGGTTTTATAGGTAAGTAGATTATTTATATATAAAATCGCTATAGATTAGGGGTTTAATTAAGATAATCCGATAATTAAAAGATATTAAGGCTGTTAAGCTAAGAAAACCTTAGCGCTTATAAGTTTAAATGCTTAATTCGATAATTATTTAATAAATTTACTAGAGAAATATAAGGCCTTTAATTAATTAGCCTTAAGGAAAGGGTCTATTAATAAATAAAAGCGGGTAATATATTAATTATAGATAGGGGAGGTTATTATAAGTTATTTTAATATAAAAAATATTAAAAAATATAAGAATTAATTATAGCTATTATATAATAAATATATAGGCTTTAATTTTAATTAAAGGTAACTTATTTTAAATAAAATAGCTAATTTAATTAAAGGTATTCCGAAGCGTATATATTATATATTTTAGTGAACTAACTAACTAGTTATAGGGAAGCTTATAGGCAGCTATCTATATCCGTTAAAGCGCAGGGGTTAGGGTTACCCTTTAATAAAGATAGTATTATTATTTATAATTATTAATAGATATTTTTAAAGGTATTTAAGGTAAATTATAGCATTAATATTACTTTACTTAATATTAAAGTTATTAAAGAGTAATATAAGATTACTTTTTATATTATATTAAATACCGCTTTAATATATTTAAAATTACTTTATTTTCTTATACCTAGCTTATATATATTTAATATCTATAGCTAAACTTTTTATTTTAAAAGAATTAAAAAATATATTAAAATATTAAAGTTAAAAAAAGGTTAAAGTTAATTTTATACCTTTTAGCTAAAATATTTATTTCTAGCTTATATTAGCGCTATATTTAATAATACTTTTATTTATAAATAAAATATATCGCTAATATTTAAGCGGCTTATTTTAATACTTTAAAGCTTATATAAATTTATTTATAATATAGTTTTTAAATAAATATAGATATATTATAGTAAAATAATATATTATTTTATTCCGGATTAACTTTTTTTAAAATAATCGATTTTAAATAATTAAAGCTATAATCCTTTATAATTTAAGCTATTAATATAAAGAGATTAAAAGCTATATAATATAGTATAAGTTTTATATCGCCTTTAAA
Organism: Diaporthe ilicicola; assembly: GCA_023242295.1. NCBI lineage: Eukaryota > Fungi > Ascomycota > Sordariomycetes > Diaporthales > Diaporthaceae > Diaporthe > Diaporthe ilicicola. The sequence goes on along the minus strand of JALPVH010000001.1, from coordinate 122,909 downwards.
AAGAAGGTATAAGTAGCTATAGCTAATTTTAAAGATATCCGGATTATTATAATTTTAATATTAAATAATATTATAAATATAGCTTTTCTCTATACCCTTTTTAATAGCAATTATAAGGGCTATCTAACTTAAGTTATACCTTATAAAAATACGGTTTTTTATATAAGAAGTTAAGTATTTAAACTTTTCTTTTTAGGGTGGTATATAAAGTATAATAGGTAATTAAAGTTAAGGAGTATTTTAGGGAATATAGTGGTTGCGCGAAAAACGCGGTTTTAATAACGCGAGTTGCGTTTTTTTTAACGACCCACTGTATATTAAAACGAGGGTATAGGAAGTGGAAGGGGTGAGATGGTTGTGGTATGAATCCCGCGGTCTATGAATGTAGTGATAGTGAATCCCGTTTCCATCCTCTACCGTTGACTGGGTCAGCAATATGTATTCTCTTCTAATGATTCTACCACAATTAACTCGCCGCCTCCGGTTTTTCGGAAAATATGAGACACTGCTTCGTATTTACATTAATACATTCGAGCATTCATCCATCAGTCACTTTCCAGTAGCATGGCGAATAGAGAACTGACGTGGGTAGATACCGGTCAGCAACAGAGGCACTGAGGCAGTAGACTACATGTACAGTACCAGAGCTTCGGGTGCCCCACAATTTGTCAGCGGCTGCGCGGCTGATGCAATCGGCTCGCCGTGGAGTACTGTAAGCACACCCAAGGACCACTCCAGGTAATCCCGATTGTGCCGTAGCGATAGGGATCCCCATGGCTCTTGACACGGATGCATCGCTTTATTCCGCTTCTCCCACATCGTACCCACCCCCTGGTGACCCACATCGATACGTACAAAGGAGAGTGACCTGACATCGCGATGGCTGTCGTCGTCTCCGACGACGCCGTCAAGAGGCTGGAGCCTGTGCATTTGCCAGACGACGCATCACTTGTCAAATACGAGGGCAACCTCGTCACTTGGCTAAACAGTGATCAGAAAGACGGCGGACATGAGAGCAGTATCATCAGAAAAGAAGAGATCATACTCATCGCAGAGATTTCTGCCGGAGGGTATCTCATTCTTGCACTGAGCCAGACAGAAGACACCTCGGAGCCCTTTCAGCTGTCCTCTTTCGTGGCTCGGAGCGTGCGGCAGGACTATCTTGATCTCTTCACCCTAACCAAGATTCCGGACCACCTCTCGATCGGTACAGATTCGAGGCTGGACATTGTCATTTCCACAAAATCCGGGACTGGCCAGTCTCAGCAGTTCTACGACGCAGTTCTGCAGCCTCTCCTGAGAGCGATCGGCTTCAGAGGTGGGGGAGCAGCCGCTGAAGGCAACTCTTCTGACAGCGGCAAGGCCTACAAAGTGACTGTGACAAAAGACGCCAACAGTGTGAAGGAGTTCTCAAAGCAGAGGTGGAGCCATGGCGGAGACTCTCACAAACAGGCGGGGAGCAGGGAGACCGTCATCCTGCTTTCTGGTGATGGGGGCATTGTAGATCTTCTCAATGGAAGCACCCAGCCCACAAAGCCAGAGCTGCTGCCAACTATCGCCCTCATCCCCTTGGGCACCGGTAACGCGCTGTTTCATTCCCTGCACAAGCCTCACTACACCTCATCCGACCGCCCTGCCCCGTCGCACCTGATCCTGGCGCTCCAGGCCCTCCTGAAGGGCGAGGCTTCTCCGCTGCCGACCTTCGACGCTCTATTCCCGCCCGGGTCTCACCTCGTTGAGGAGAACAGGGAGTCGACAGGGTCACCTGCGCCAATCTCCCAGCTCACGGGGGCGATTGTCGCCAGCTACGGGTTCCACTCACAACTCGTCTGGGAGTCCGACACGCCCGCGTACCGCAAGCACGGCGACAAGCGCTTTGGGATGGTCGCGCAGGAGCTCATCAAGGAGGGCCACGCCTACAACGCATCTGTCGAGACATCCTCGTCCACGCTCAGCACCACGCGCTTCAACTACATCCTGGCCGCCATGGTGTCGAACATGGAGAAGACCTTCACCATCTCACCAGACAGCCGGCCGCTGGACGGGAAGCTGAGGCTGGTCCACTTTGGCGATTTGGGAGGGCAGAAGACCATGGAGATCATGATGGCGGCTTATAACAACGGGTCACACGTGGCGATAGAGGGCGTAGGATACGAGGCTGTGGACTATGTCAAGGTGACGACTCACGAGGAAGATGCGAGGTGGAGGAAGGTCTGCATTGATGGGACGATCGTCGAGATCCCGCAGGGTGGAGCGATGACTGTTAAGAAGAGCCCCGAGCCACGGCTTCAAGTGCTGGTCCTGGGGGCTTGACGCTGGTTGTTCGCGCTGTGGATAATGTATGTGGAGAAAGTTGGTGACGCTTTGGATGTCTTCGTTTCGGTGAAGATATCTCCTATGATTCCATCAACCTTCTCGCCCTCTTTTCCATGAGATCCTCGAATTGTTGCACGCCGTTTTCAAGTTTTGTGAGTATGCCGCCTTTGAGTCTGTACACAATCCTCCGCCTCAAATTCTCTTCCTCGTCGCCCTCATCCGTTTCACTGTCCGCGTCGTCGATAAGACCCTCCACTGCGCCCCTCATAAACCACCTGTCGTGAGAGACAAGAACCACTGCGCCTGCCCAGTGGTTAAGTGCCTCACGCAACGCCGTCACCGTCTCATCTGTAGGGTGTCAATGAATCTTAATCAAAGCTTTTGGTCCTCCTCATCTTATGACAACATTCTTCAAGGACGGGGACAGGAGACCTATGAGTAGGCGGGGCTTGTACGTACAATCTAGGTGTGTCGTCACCTCGTCCAACACTAAACAATGCGGGCGTTTCCACAGAATCCTCGCCAGCTCGCACCTCACCTGCTGCCCACCGGAGAGCTTGCGGATGGGGACGTCTGACGCAAGACGGCCTGGGAGCCCCAGTGATCCCAGCATGCCGCGGAGCTCACCCTCGTCCAATTCGCCCTCAACCTCTCTTGTCAAAAGCGACAGGGATGTGAGCTCGGGCTCGGAGCGGCCCAGCTGCTGGAGTTGCTCGACGGCTTGTTGGCTGTAATAACCAAGCTTCAGCCGCGGGTGTGTCGTAAATGTCCCTTGGTTGGGCTTCTCCTCCTCAACAAGCAGCTTGATCAGTGTCGATTTGCCTGCGCCGTTAAGTCCCAGGATCCCTATCCTGTCTCCCATACTCACAGAGAGGCTGATATCTTGTAATACCGCTGGGGACGGTGCGGTTTTTTCCCTGTCTCCTCTAGGATATTGGAACGTCACGCCTTCTGTAGAGATGAGCGGCCCTGGGAAACGAAGCTCAGGGGGCTCCGGTAGAACGATAATCGGTGGCCTCTCATCCTGTGGGATGTCTACTTCGGCGCGGCTGCTGAAGTAATATCCTGGAAGGTCTCTGTTGAGTTTAAATCTGCCGCCCTTGGCGCTGGTCTCTATTCCCCAGCGGTCGTCGAGTTTTTTCTGTCTCATCTTAGCTTGGCGAACTGGAAATTTGTCAGTCAATGCTTTTCGACACTTCGAGGGAAGGGGCTTAGATGGTGGTCACAGAAAGCTCTGGCTTCTGCCGTCCCCCACACCTTGAAAGAGGTCACTTACTTCGGTTTTCATCGTCATTCTTTTTTCCCTCCCGCATATTGCGCTGGATGGTGGCCGAGATGTGGGCCTTCTGTTTGTCCTTCGCCTCCTTGACTTTGGTGAGATGGAGCTTCTTCTCAGCTGTGCTGGACTCGTACATCTGAAAATCACCATGGAAATATACCAGGCCTTTGTCTTTGATGATCAGGAGGTCTGTGCAGAGAGATGTGAAGTCGCGGTCGTGGGACACCAAAATGAGAGTAGGGGCATCGGGAGAGTCCTCGAGGGACTGAAGGTACCGCTGCAACCATATTATGCCGAGGAGATCCAGGAAATTTGTTGGCTCGTCAAGTATCAGGATATCTGTCTCCTGCAACAGTGCTATAGCCAGAGTCGTTCGCATCTTCCACCCGCCTGAGAGCTCAGACACGGGCTTTGACTTGTACGCCTCTGAGAATCCAAGGCCAGCCAGGATTTTGTTGGCACGGGATTCGATATCTGCGAGCCTTGATGGCTCTACTTGAACCTGGAGTTCTGCAAGCAGGTCTGTGGCCTCGTGGACCTCAGCCTCCAAACTCTCACCAGATATTTCCGTGTCGTCTTGTTCTTGCCTGTGTTTTCTTCAGCACTCACTGCATTTGATCGCGATTGAGTGTGGCTCAGACTCACAACGCCTCTGACTCTGCAACTATTTTCTCAAAAGCAATGAGCTCTTTCCGAGCCTGCATGCCTCGAGCACCACTCCGAAGCCTGGCATTTTTGTCAATCACGAAGAGGCGTTTCAGCAGTCTCTCGTGCTTGACCTTTCTCAGCGCTTTCACCGCCGCCAGCCCTTCCGGACTGTTTATGCCATCAGCTAGAATCGAGATCTCGAGCTCGAGCTCGTCTTTTGCGGTGGCCTTCTCGACAACCTCTTGGAGAACGCTGTTCCCGAGGCCTGAAGCCGCCGCGCTCTTACCGGGGGATATATCGGCGTTAGCATCGGCAGCCTCAGTCTGCTGCAGCATTGCAATCCGGGTCTGCTCGGGTATCCCAGGAATCAACCTCTGTCCAATAGCCCTGAGCAGTGTTGACTTTCCAGAACCGTTCTTCCCGACTAGGGCGTATCTTTGCCCGGCTTTCAGTCTCAGTTTGGCATTGGACAGGACCTCAGTGCCGTCAGACTTTGTCGCCCTCGCCTTGCCTTTCCCCCCGGGACCCTTGACGCCAGGAGGCGTGGCCGAGGCTACAGTGATGTTGAGACCCTCGATATCCAGCTACCCACGAACACTTAGAAAGGAGTCCGGGAAGCATGAAGCCAATATACTTCCATGCGTGGGGATGCACTCTGAAGCATACCTCTCGGTAGTTTGGACTTTCAATGTGAAAGCGTGTCTGTTTGCAGGAGACGAGGATCGTCGCCACGGATTCAGCCGCCATGGAAGTCATCGTGGAGTCAACGGGAGTAGGAGGGTCTCAACCCAAAGAGGATGGCTGATTGAGGCGGTGAATTGGGAAGAGACACGCTTTCTCAACCTGCACCAGATACTGTACTGTAATAAGCAGGTATGAAGTGGTGGCTGCCACATCCCTTTGAGGCTCTGGAATGACCCCATAATTATATTAAAATCTCAGAATCGCAAGGGGAAGTGCTATCATGGGTCCGTTCCTGGAACGGGATGATACCGCCAATCATCCTCCCGCTCAAGCCATGTTACCCCTTTTGGCAAGCTGATGGGTGGCACACAACCGAGAAGCTTCATGGTGTGGGGTAGTGAGTCACGCCGAGCGAGTCCTAAGCGGGCGTCTTGGTCCTGAAACTGTGGGTTTGACGTTCCACAACAATACCCCTTGGAGCTGGTCGACTTCAGTTTATTTACCCTTGAATGACTCCTTGCCGACGTGTTCGGTTGAGTGCGATCGTAGTCGGCGACATGCTTTTACCGGTAAGCTCTTCCGAAGTTCGCAAACTGAACTTGTCTCTAGAGTACTTCCACGCGAAACTGGTTTTCGTCTTAGCTCCTTGGTCAACCGTCAACTAAGAACGGAAGCGGTCAAGGCGCACATCTTTGGTACACGTTAGCGGCTTTGGAGTCACTCTCCCCAGCCGGTGCGCAAGCGAGGTTCCCGGGCAATGGTGAGCGGTGCTATAGGACCGCTTTCAGGTAGTCAGGAATTCACAGGAAAGGACATTGACACAAATTTCGGTTGCTCATCGCGGTGTCTAATTGGAGGTTATCCACGATGCGACTCTCAATATAAGTCATTGGTAGGCACCTGGGCACGCTTGCGTCTAATCTACCTAGGTATTCTTTGCTTTTCATTTATTCGCGAAAGTTGACTGCTCAAGGACAAACGGTGAAGGAGACGCATCATTTGACAGCTTCGTACGCAAATGGGCATAAGCTAGATATGAGTCAGAACTGCAATTGTAGATATAAACAATAAAAATATTCTCCATCGGCTTTATCATCTTCCAGAGTTCTTGATGCTGTCTTCCAAACTCATGCTCTACAGTAGGGAGTAAGATTTTGGCGGCTCGGTCAGATCTGCACGCGCCCCAACCCTGAGCCCATGAATCCTTCAAGTTGATTTGTGTTTCTTCGCCTCACAACAAACCTCCACATACTAGCAATAGAGACGCCGTCATAAGTAACCCCTGAATTGGGCTCAAATGGCAGTTATGAGGTCGAGAATCGATCTCGTCCCTTGGGATTTCACTTCTGAGGAGCACCAACAGCGCATGTACCTGCAACGGCTAGCCTGCGGATGGCGGAGCGACGAGATCCAGAGATGGGTTGAACTCGGAAGAGCCGGTGACAAGACTCTTTACTGGATTGTACGTAAATTCATTCACTCCTCAAGGAATGCAGACTGCAGCTTGCTCGCTAACTCTACAAAATATAGGTGTTGGCCGAGGACTTGTCAGATCGAGAGACGCTCACTTCTCAGCATATTGCTAAGTACCCACAAGTCAGAAATGAGTCCTTGTACTTCCATGCATGTGGTATCTGCAAAAGTTCTGACAGTAACTGCCTAGGAGTCAGTCCCAATTACAGACACAGCACCCACTCATTGGCAGCAGCCGCGCACACCCAGCAGCCGCGCCTTCGTCCCTATCGGACACGTCGCTCTCGACCTGCGCGCCGAGGAAAACGCCCACCTCAACCTCACAGAGGATGGAATTGTATGGGTAGCGGGGCTTTACGTCTCCTGGACCCTTCAGCGATATGGTCTCGGGCGGGAAGTGATGCGCCTTGCCGAAGATCTCGCCTCCCTGGAGCCCCTGAACGCAAAATGGATTGTCCTAGACACCATGCCTCGGGACCAGCAGATGAAGTCAGAGTTTATCGAGAAGGTGTATCTGGCTCAGGGAAAGTCGGCTCCGGCTGTTCCGACACAGGACTGGTATGAGAGGCAAGGATACGAGGCTTTTGAAAGACACGTGGCTGCGTACAAATGGGAGAATCCGGTCACGGGAGAAACTGAGGATTTTGATTACCTGTTCTTAAGAAAGAGATTGAGATAGTCACAGTATTTTTGAGTTGCAAAGAATGGGGTGATCTTCTTCGCACCATCTGCGCTCCTCCCTTTTCCTAGATTCCCGAGGGTTATCTAAGTCGGAGCCCGTGGCACGGAAGTAGTCCACATTAGACTCAGTGCGCGATTCAATAACTTATTATTTTCTTCTGTTGTATATGATTCTGTCTGAAACTCTACCGACTTGGGTCTGATTCATGAGCTTCATGAAAATGAATGATCCGCAGTTCCGAGCCAAGCGCGACGACTCTAGCACACCCAACGGCAAACACGATTTTGTGAATATGCGCCGCTATTTCCCAAGTCCTCCAATTCAATAAAGACTCGGCGAGAACTGAGAGTCACAGACACCCGGTGCTTCACCAAGGCCAAGGCTTACAACGGGTGCTCATTCAATTTTGAGATTATGAGCAGCTTGTGCTCAAAGGCAAAATCCATTTCGGGCACTGTATTGAGCAAGGCAAGAGAAGCTGCAAATATATATATATATGTTTGATAATCAAAATTCTGATCACGAATTGAACATGGCACTGTGAAGAAAAGATGCTTTTTTTAAGCGACACGGTCTATATGGCCAGGAGGTATTTTTGCTCAGATACTAGCATATTTTCCGTGGTGATTTATACTTTCAAAGAAGGCTTGGTCACCTAGACCTGCTCGCCTGAAAGCCTATTCCTTCCATGCTCTTTTCTTTCCCTTCCAGACCAAAGCAGCCCCAGTAGGATTACCTCCTGTGTGGCGGGATGGCATTTCGTCGAGGCGTAGCGGTTGCGGTTGCGACCGGTACCGCCGCGATGGTCGAAGACATGGCGAGGAGATCATCCTTCGTGAGCTCTACGGGCGACTTGGTCCAACCAAGATGTAAAGGCAAGCGGTCCTCTATCACGCCAGGGAGAGTCAGTCTGTTTCGTTCGTCCATGCAGACTGGGGATAGTCATCACGGCAAAAACTTACGAAAGAATGACTCCACCCAAGCCCTCTGGACCTCCGTTGCATTGACGCCGCCAAAGACCAACATGTAAATGGCAGGCGCAAAACCCGCTATGGTAGGGTTGGGTGTGAAGTCCGGGTTCTGGAAATCATGCTCGGTCAGTGACTGTATCCGACGGTATTACAGACCTGTCGTGAAGGCAAGGGCGGGGCTGTCTAGGTAATATTATGCGAACAGGATCTCGGCTGGGGTTCACCTACTACATCCTTCGCTCTTTGGGTCCGGTACGCTCGTGATTCTGCAGCCGTTTGAATGGTAATCTTATCACCGACAAACTTCGACGCACTCTGGGCCCAAATATCTTCGTCGAAGTGAATATTATCACCGAAGTACAAGTCATTGCGGGAAAAGGAACCGTCAATCTCGATATTGTTGTGGACGTCCGAGTCCACCAGGTTGAAGGTGGAGCTATTGCCCGTGGTGGAGTGTTGGAGGGACACGTCAATCTCATCGTCAAAGGGCTCAATTGACAGGTTGATGACCTCGAGCAGGACTTCCTCAAGCATGGCCCGGTCGATGTTGCGGCCGTCACGGGGAAGGTAACCTTGGTTGGCCAAGCCGTTGAGGCCGGGGCATGGGCCGCGACCTTCTGGCCTCAGTCTTTGTGACTTGAGATTATCGTAGACTTGTCCAACTTACTGTCGCTTGCTACGGGAGCAATGAACTGATGCGGATCCGTTGCCGATGCGCGAAAGCTTAAGAGGAGGCCACTTAGCAGTGGCCCGGCGAGAGCGAGAGTATACATATTGTGTGGCTTGAGTTGACTTGGGCAAAGAGGGATAGTGATGAGAGCAAGTGATCTCGACGTTATTCCCCCATCGCGAAGCAGCACCTATTTATGGAGAAAGCCAAAGCCACCATTTGCTGTGACGAAAAGTGCACAGCTTTCCTAATTAGGACCGCATCTTCTTTGGTATACTAAAATGCAGATATGCTTGATGCTGGAAACAACGGCATGGGTGTGAGATCTGCTACGCTTATACGCTCAGTCTCCGGCTGACACGCATGCACGCTCAGTCTGCAGCTGACAAGCGTAGAAACCACACCCGTGGTACGCTGGTAAGCTTATTCGGCGGATGCCCATTTCCCCCTTGTTCTATTCACAGCCCAACGCGAAGGATTCCTGGAATAGACCCTCCTTGGTCCATACCTCTGAGTTCCGTTCTGGCGGGTTTCAAACGTGCTGCTTCCGCCGCCAGGCGGGCGCCGTGCAACTCAGACGGCGCGGAGAGGAGCGGGCTGAAATGCCGACGTCAGCTGGGGGTCCGTAGTATCGAAAGGCTGTTTTTGTGACCAGTGGAGATCCCTTCTGTATGTATTCGAAAGGAACGGAATTAGAGACTCTGTTCTACATTGTGCCCAAGTGGTGGCGGCCCTCAACTTTGTTCTTTTCGTCGCCGATCGCGAAGACTGAGACCCGGAAAAGTCCATAGTGTATCGCACATAAAAGGTGATCATCAAGGATATAAAAGGGTTCGACCGGCATGCTTTGGCGTTAATTGACTGAGTCAAACCGTCGCCATGAGTGACATGCCTCCATCTGGCCCTATCCAGACCGCGTCATCCTTCAACCAAGAACATATGTCTCCTGGAATATGTCACAGACGCGTCCACCTTACACCAAGCCAAGCCCAGGTGTGGGACAAAATCTTGACTATGACGAAGTCCTCACTCACTTGCTCGCTTTGATATGAGAAGGATTTAGCTTAAATGCAAACGGCCACTCAGACCTATGACTCTAGTCCAACCCCTCGAGCCTTGGGGATGGTGCGACCGATCTTCGAGGCTGGAGTGGTCTATAAATGGTGCCATTGAGAAAACGGCCTAGCGACGCAGAAGTATCGACAATACCGACGCGAGACTGTACTGGACCTGGCAGCACGACTTGGTTGCTGCCCCAAGGAAAGCAGCAGGCGGCACATAAGAAGTGCACAAGCACGATATCCAGAGGGTAAACACCTCGCAACAGAGTTGTTCGACAACCGTGCGTTGACAATCAGACGAGTCCGTATGAGGATTCGGGGGGTTGTGCCGGACAGGAACCGTCCACCTGGTCACATATTACGTTGGACCGAGCCTGTGCCCAACTAGCAGCTGCCTCTCATTTCAGCCCCATGACGCGCAAGAACGTCTCCCTATGCTCAGCCCGCAGTATGGCCTGCGCCATCTCGCTCAGAGTCTCGACCTCACGGACTCCGGCACGGGGCTGGAATCCCCAGGAGCAGTCGTCGTCATCCCCCGCGTCGTCTCTGCCCTCCGCCTCCTCGCTGTCATACCGGACTTGGAACGCCTGCCACCTCTGCGAACGCAGCTCGGCCACGTGGCTGTTGACCGTGTCCTCGGGCCCGGAGAAGATCATGACCCCCGGGTAGCCCGGCTTCGTCAGACCGGACACGCTTTCCCCGTCGAAGCTCGGGTTGAGCGCGAGCTTGCGCTTGTTTGTGTTCAGGAGGTGGTGAAGCCATACGACCACGGTCTTTGGCCGTTGTTGCTTCATCTCTTGGGCCTTGGAGCCGCCCGTGACCTCTTGTGCCTGAGGGGACTCTGCCGCCGACTCGTTGATGAAGTCTTGAAATGCAAGTATGAAAGCATCCAGCGCCTCCTCGCCTTCGACGACCCCTAATCTGGAGAAAGCAGCCGAGACTTGCGTCCTGGCGTCCAGACCCCTCGAGTCCTTTGCCGTGATGAGGTCTGGCAGTCCTTTGACCGGGTAGTGATCTGGTATCCTGAGGACGAGCACTCCTTTGGGAAGTTGATCGCGGTCCGCCACAGGGGAGTATCTCAGTTCCCGGCGTCTGCTGTCGAAGGCGACGCACTCTGGGTACATAGCTTCCAAGAGCTCGAGCTCTTGTTGCAGGCGCTCCTGCGCCCCGTCTGCTGTTGCAGACATGCCCTCAGCAGGTCTCAGGCAGGGCAAGAAACCCTGGTGTCGTGACTCGCCAGAGAGCTTCGCTGTAAGTTTTTGTTGTGCGGGTTGAAAAGGTCCAGGAAATTATGACGCAATTATCGTTGCTGCGACCTGCAGAGCTGTGCGTTGATGTGATTGGAGCAGTGGCTTCATGGAAGTCCAATCGATTCTAACCCAATATGTTTGCTCACGTTGTCGGCTTTGTGACTCTTGATCATTTACGACATTGTGGCATAGAAGTGGGATGTTGCCCATAGTCGCATGCAGCATTTCTACAATGCAGACACCGGAAAACTTCCGCTACGCTGTTTCTTGTAAAGGCCTATTCGAATGCTGTTGTCTCAGTATTTGAACAATCAGTATGAAGATGCAGATCATTTGAGGTACCTAATAAGTATGCAGCTGATGTGTCTATGTGTTGGGGGGGGGGGGGTATGGGGCTGGTTTTCACCTTGCATAATGGCGGGTTTACGCGGCAAAAAAACAACAACGGTTCTGCAAGACGTTTGAGTGCTATTTTGATCTCATGGATGCTCTATCCGTGACACTCGCGTATGCCTCTATCTAATGTCCTCTATTAATAATGCCTCCAAAATGCTAACAAATAGCATTTGAGTATTCAAGAGATGCCCCGCTCCCACCCCAGACTCCGAAATCCCAGGTAAGACCCTCATGCCCTTGTTCATTTAATCGTTTCGTCACTCATGCGTATATGTGTCTTTCATCCCTGCAAATGCCCTTGCAAATACGCTTTGTCAAATGCCATCGGTCGTGTGTGATATGCGCTCCTCTTATTCACCATGTGTCGGGCCCGAAACGACCACCCTCCGGGACGGTGTTGTAAGAGCAGGCCTGCCAGTCGCAGCCCTGCTTGTACACCTCTGTTCCCCACCAGCTGAAGTTCTTTGTCCAGCCTGGGTAGATCAGCCCGAAGAAGACAACAACTATACCAAACGCAAGCCCAGAATCCAGTGCCGCACTCAATGTCATCGTGTACTTGGCCCACCACGCCTGAGCCCTGTTCTTGATCAGATAGTTGAAAAAGTAACACACAACAGCCCACACCGAGAAGTTGAGCCCAGTCGCAGGCGGTATCCAGCTCAAAGAGCCAAACAGCACTGGGAGGTTGATCTTGCGAACCATGCTCTTCTTCTTGTTGCGGCTGTAGAAGTACAGTGGTATCGGCGCGACGGCCCCCAGCAGGAAACACCAGACCAATGGCCTGTAAGTTGCGTTCGGCCCAAAGAATTCGGCAGGTCCAACAACGCCCCAAAGGATGGAACCATTGAAATGGACCCGGGCAAGCGGGCATGTGAAGCCGTTGATCGCCTCAGGTGTGCATATGCCGGGAACGTTGACGAACATCCAGTTCAACACTCCAATCTGCGTCAAAGATGAGATGATCGTCGCCACCATCTGGACCCAGAACAACGTCCTGGGTGGAATTTTCATGTAGTGGCCAAGCTTAAGATCGGCCGCAAACTTGATACCCTGTGAGGACGAGATGTAGCCGTATGTGACGAATACCATATTGGCAACCGGCCGCCCCGGGAAGACGGCGCCACACACCAGCTGGCATATTAGGTAAATGCTGCTGTGCTGATTCGTGACCGCCATGATGATGCCAATGGGAATGAAGAGGATCGTGCAAATCCCTAGCGCAAGCAGCAACCCGTACCACGGAAGGTGGATCGGATAGTACTCCACTACGAAGATGCCCACCACCAGCATCGTCGCGAACGTGATCAGATACCAGGTGATGGGGGCATCTCTGTATTTCCTCATCAGCCGATTGTGCACGTCTTCTCGGTTCATCAAGCCCTCGAGACCGGAATTGGACATGGACAAGCTTCGGCGTTGTCTCACACCATTCTCACTGGGCCTTCTGTTTGTGGAGTCTTCTGGTTCGTCGGCAAGTGGCTGATACGCAGCCTTTGATTCCTCTTTCGCCTCTTTCAACGACCTGGTCCACTGCGTCCAGATGTCGTGACCGTGCCAGCAAGCCGTGTGTGTCAACAAGGCCGCCAGCCCAGCAAACTGAACACCGTAGCTGAGGACATATGTTATGGGGAGGAAGACTCGGCTGTAGTTCTGGTATGCCTCCCTGTCAAAGACGAAGTCTTTTGTCAGAATCTTGCTCACATCATAGACCTTCCCAGTATTGTCGAACACGGCCGCCGAGAGAATAGGCATGTACGAAGAGTACAGCCAGTTGCTGTAATAGGCAATGGGCGCAATTATCCACATGACAAGAACCAGCCCACCAACAACGTTCATCGCAGCCCAGAAAGGCGTGAGCAAGGGGCTGCCGATGTAGGCAATCTGCGCCCAGTCGAACGTGACAGGGAACAGCCCGAGTCCCGAGGTGACGCCGAAGAGATTGGCTACCACAACATTCTTTGGCGCGAACCACGTGATGACGTTGAAGTAGCTCAAGCACGGCATCAGCAAGCCTGGAAAGAAGTAAAAGAGGAAAGACACGGTCCAGACGACATAGAAGAAGTTCCACCGGCTGATCCGCCATCCGTCTGCCGGCTTATTCTCTTCTTTGTGGAGAGTCGTAAACATGGCAGCCGACATGAGGGTGCTAGGCCAAATCATGCCGCTCGGTCGGACCAGGAAGCGCCTTGTCAAGCCAGCGAACGCGTAGCCCAGGATTTGTGTCGACAAGGTCAGGAGAAGTTGATAGATAATGCTGGCGTCTTGCTTGTAGAACTGTGTTTGCTCGACAATCACATCGGTGGCGAAAGCAAAGCCGAAGGAGACATTGCTGCTAACATAGACGCAGGCGTGCTCCTTTTCGTTCCACCGGCCTTGCGCAAGCCACAGTCGTAGTCGGCCGAGTCTTGTCCGTGGCGTTGAGCGCAGGACAGGGTCCTCTTCGTTCAAGGGTACCGCCGAAGATCCAACACTGTCGGCCAGGTTGCCGTCGATGAATTGCTCGGCAGGATCATCGCGACGCTTCAGAGTCAAGTCCCAAAGCAAACCAAGAGGATGAACGAGCAGCAACGCTATGACAGGCGTGATGGAAACACTGGGGTATCTCAAAGAAAAGAACAAGTTGGTGGAAGACCCAAGAATCGAAAACAAAACGCTTAGAGTCCACATGCGAGGCGTTGATATCGACAGAGTCGTATTGTCGTATGGAGCGACGGACGCGCGGACCTGTGGATAAGGGGAGTTGTCGGGAGGGTCCTCATCGGCGTCGGAAGGCATGGAGACTCCAACACTGCCGTCCTCCTCATCGTCAGTCTCGGCAGACTTTGCATCTGCGAGCACGTCGCTCGCCAGAGACGACTCGGTCACTCCATAGCGGCCTTCTATCCCGCCAGTAACCGTGGAACTGGCGAGCTCTTCCGAGGACCGCGATAGCCGGCTCCGTGACACGGGTTTCCTCAGCGAGGCCATGGACTTCGCTGGTCTTGTAGTGCGTGTACTAACGCCGCGGGTGTCCCCGTCACTCGAGCCCTCGCCTGCATCGTTGCTGGCCTCCGGCGTACCTGGCGTATTTGCTGACCCGAGAGGGACAGCACCGTAGGATGGCGACCGGAAGCCTGGCGAGGAGCGCAGGAAGGGCGGCGCCTTGTTTAGTAGTTGCATGGGGAGTTGGTCGGGCGCTTGTGTTATGACATTCGGGCTCTCGTCGTCTGTGTCTCCTCCAGAATGAGCAGATTCAGTGTTGGTGCCATGCGAGAGGTCGAGGGAGGCATCTGGGGAGGCAGGATCGGAGGATGCGTCGGTTTTGACGTTGGGAAAAGCGTGGGATGGTGGGTCGGAAACGGCAGGCAGCGGACTGTCCCGCTGCTGTGATGGAGCAGGCGTGGGGCGATGTTTCGCTCGGTCTGTGTGAGTGGGAGTAGAACACTGACTTGATGACCCTGGCAGCCGGCGCAATGGGATGGAGTGCAGCTGAGGCTGGATCTGACCGGCGGCAACAGCAGCGGCAGCGGCAGCGGTGGCAGTTGCACGGGGGTCTGAGTCTGATTCGAGGTCGAACCCAGGGGTACCCTCCGTGGATATCACGCCTGGATGCGTCATAAGTGAAAACGGCAAGGCGAACAGGAAAGGGGGATCTAATCTGATCCGCCGATAGGAGGCAATGCGATGGGGGG
This sequence comes from Diaporthe ilicicola, assembly GCA_023242295.1. Taxonomy (NCBI): domain Eukaryota; kingdom Fungi; phylum Ascomycota; class Sordariomycetes; order Diaporthales; family Diaporthaceae; genus Diaporthe; species Diaporthe ilicicola. Next base: position 107,808 of record JALPVH010000001.1, on the reverse strand, counting down.
GGGGGGGCAAATGCATGCAGCACACAGGATGGCACGCGGCCGAGAGGGGGTACCTGCAGTCTGCAGATACTGTCGGTGGAGCTGACGGGTACCAGGCGTGACCGTCAGGCGTGGGCGGGGACAGAGTCTCGAAAAGAGAACCTTGGCAAGCACAAAGCCAACAACAGGCGCTACCACAGGTCAGTAGCCGAAGAGGCGAGGAAACGTAACGTAATGGGATAGCCTACACCAAGGCAAGGCGTGGGATGCGCACCAGCTGACAGGGTGCTGCGACAGAAGCGAGGCGCAGGATTGCAGTAATCTGATGACACTGACACTGGGACTGGCAGGCAGAGCTGGTCTGGTGGTGTCAAGGCCCCTCGCATCAAGGCTAGTGCTACTAGACCGGGGTCTGACATGCACGGGGTGCCCAGAAAGTGATCGGAGGAGAGGGGGAAAACGAGTAATATGAGACAGCAGCGAACGAGAGAACAACCTCGGGCGGGGCAGTTGACTAGTAGCCTGATACTTAGCCAGGCCAGCCGCCGGCGCAAGATGGAGCTGCTGGAGCTGAAGATCGCGCGATAAGACGAGGCGCTCGCTTGCCTTGTGTCTTCAGCACTGTGTGACTGTGGCAAGGCTGTATAAGTTGGCACTGAAATGCTGACTCCTGCGAGACAAATCTGTGTCAGGACGTCGATAGCAAACGAGTTGACACGACAGCAACAGCACAAAACAGCATCGGAACCTTGCAACCCCCAATTGACGGCGGATGTGGCGGATGTGCTTGCGATGGGATCCCTGCCTTGCGCCCGCCTCTGGCAAGCCACCTTGTTGATGTGATTGATAAGATAACCCCGTCACCGTGCCGAGGAGAGGGCGCTCCCGTGTTCCGGTGTCCGATTGCCGCAGTGCGTGTTGCTGTCATCTCGTCTTCGTCTTAAACTCAGTTATACACTGCGGTAGACACCAATGCATCTAACTCCTAGTGTGTGTTCGTAAAGTAGGACACGGCGATGTTTGCATTCTGATGCAGCCAGACCCTAGGACAAGGAGAACACAAGTGGACAGGCGGCGGATACCGGCTTGAGAGAGGGAAGGAAAATTTCTTCCCATTACGGCCCTGAGTCACTCATCTATCGTTCAAGCACAGAGATACCGCATGAGCAGTTCGTGGCTTGTTGCAACCAACATCCATACAGCACATATCCACAACGACCGGCCAGGGGGAGCGAAGCGAACTACCAAGCATCGACTTGTTTTCCGACGCCGTCCCACCCTCCACATCAAGATAGAAACCTGATCTACGCGACCTGCGACACCGGAACCCCAACCTGATGTTCACATTGCCCGGCCACTTCTTTTTAGTCGATCCTGCCGATTCCACAACACTGCACAAATGAGTGGAGAATCCAAAGCTGTAGACATGAACGCCGCCCTGTTCGCTGCTAAGCAGCAGTTACGATCTGCGATGAAGCTGAGGCTGGCTGCCCTCCCACAGGACGCCGTCAAGGAGCAGAGTACGTCTAGTTCTACGCGGCCAGAGGGAGTGACATGGGTGACACGAACAGTGCAAGTGCTGAGTAGAGTCTAGGCCACATCATACATACCAAGTTGCTGGCCTTTGAGCCCTTCGTTGATGCACATCGCATCAGTGTTTTCCTGTCAATGCCCGCCGCAGAGGTCCAGACCGACGCCATCGTGCGGCATGCTCTGGCCCAGGGCAAGCAGGTCTTCGTTCCCTATTTGCACAAGTCCCCTTTACCTTCGGCCCCCGAGGCCACACCCGCCCGTGTGATGGACATGGTCCGGCTAGAGAGCCTCCAGGATTACCAGTCTCTCAAGCGAGACAAATGGGGAATTCCAAGCATAGATCCTGCCACAGTTCATTCGAGACAGAGAATATTGGGTGGTCCTGATGCACATCACTCAGACCAAGCAACTCTAGATCTGATACTCATGCCCGGGGTGGCGTTCGACGTTGCCCCAGCCTCGAGAGAAATCAGGCGGCTTGGACATGGCAGAGGCTTCTATGACTTCTTTCTCCAACGTTATGCTGCAAAGCTGGAAACTTCGAATCAACAGACATCTTCTGTATTGCTCTACGGCCTAGGCCTCCAGGAGCAGTTTCTGTCCTCTGCTACAGACGAGGTCCCTGTCGGGCCGTATGATCAGCCTCTGCACGGGCTGATCTTGGGGAATGGAGACATCAAGACAGCCGTACCGAACCAAATAGACTGATTCCTCTTTTTTCGTCCCCTCCTGAACTCGAACCGGTATGGTCTGCTCTCTGGTATCGGCTCCCAATTCCAAGACTGTCCGGGATACCTTCCCTTGACGCGCTTTTCTCGGCTGTTATTTCGTCGTTCCGTCTAATCTTCCTAACCTGACAAGCTCTGGATCAGAGAGACGTTGTCGCCTTTCAACAGAATCTGGCCTGCGGACAGGGTTAGCCTGAATCGAATCAACAGTGCCGAGCAATGAGATCTGCCGCGCACCAAGATTTTTCCTCTCCTCCTTGTCATTCGTCTTCGTGATTTGCTTGACCTCGACTGCGTCATCGACCACCAAGTTCATAAACTCGTCGAAGCCTCGAATCTTGCCTTCTATGCGAATAGAGAGCTGTAGAAACAACGTATCGATTAGCATGACGTCCTCCACATATAGCCGGACTCTGGCCAGATTTTGGGCGCTGCTTTCAGAGGAGCGAGCCCGCCGCCTGGTAAATATGGACATACCTGCTCGTACAGCCAGATCTGAACAATTGAGTGCTGTTGAAGGAGCTTGAAGATGAAGTTGATGGGTGGGAGCAGCACTCGGCGTCCACCACCACCTGCTCTTCCGCCTCCACGTCCCGTCATGATCGGAAGTCCCAAGGTCAACAGAATAAGACTTGGAAGTTTGCGCGGGATAAGTTCGAGATCGCAAATCGAGTGTGTCGCAAGTCGGAAGCTGTCGCGTAGAATTGGTGGTCGTGTTGGCCTTGCGCGCCCGTCGCGAAGTTCAGAACTAGGCGGCCGAGATGCCTGCCCAGCGGGAAATGGGGCTAAAATTATTTGCTGGGCCAAACACAGCTGCCCTGGGACCCTGGCCCCTGCTTTCCTTTGCTTGCGTACTGTACACGAGGAGCGCACATGCAGCTGCAAGCAGTGAGTGGACAAGGCGACAAGGGCCCTCCAGTCTCATCCTGATCTGACGTTGAATTTCGGAGGGGCAAGCCGCCGCCCATCTTGAACATTTGCTACCCAGCACTATACAACAACCACACGCAACTGCAAGACAAGTGAACTACCTACCGCGCTTGTTCCTCTGCCACAAGTCTGCGAGTGGTCCAATCTTTTGACATCGTTTGTTTCTCAGCTGCCACCCCCATTTTTCTGAGTTCCGACGCCCACGAACGCGACTGCTGGCCACCCTCTCATTTCAAGCAGCATAGCTGCTCCTGGTCGCAACCTACGCATTTTCACATCCAACCGAGCCGACTGCCTCGCCTCTCTCTGCTGCCACCACACATCAAACAGGATGGCTGCCAACGGTTCATCCGACTCGTTCGCCCCAGACACGATTCTGGCGGCCATGACGACCATGCGTGGCGGGGAACCCGATAAGAAGAAGGTCGCAATGGACTACCTGACCAAGTTCCAGAAATCAGTAGGAACAGCCTTGCGCCATGACATGCTATTCTCTATGCCGCGACTACATTTCACATCGCTAACTCTTCACGTAGAAAGATGCCTGGACGACGACCCTCACGATCCTACAGTCCAACGCCGAGGCCGAGGCCATGCTGTTCGCAGCGACAACGCTGAAGGGAAAGGTACTACTCGACCGGGCGATATACCGCACACCACCGATCTCGACTGACATATACTCTGCAGATTACGTATGACCTTATAACACAAGTCCCGGAGGGCGACTTGCCCGCCCTTCGCGACCAGGTCCTCCTGCTCCTCAAGAAGTTTGCAGTGGGACCCAAACCAGTTCGGGTGCAGCTCTGTGTCTGCTTGGCGATACTGGCGATACAGTTGAGGTCTTGGAAGGACGTTCTGCCCACTGTCGTATCTGCCCTTGGAAGCGATGCTCAGAGCGCTGGAGCCATCCTCGACTTTCTCCGAGTTCTCCCCGAAGAGGTGACCGAAGGCCGTAAAATTAACCTCTCTGTATGTGGATCGCCAGACGACGACCCGAACACCCATTCCGACATCACTTTGGTTATCTGAAGGACGGTACAGTCTCTAATAAACCTGGAATGCTAGGAAGATGAGCTCTCCGAGAGAACCACTGAGCTCCTGGCCGACAATGCGGAGCAAGTCGTCAACATCTTTATCAATTACGCCCAGTCTTCAGGTTCGTCGATACAAGAGCTTTGCCAGAGTATCATTGCTGATCGTTCGCAGGTGATGCTGCTCATAATCCGCAGCTAATGGAATGCATAACTTCGTGGCTGCGCGAAATCCCAATCGACGCCATCGGAAAGTCGTCGCTCCTCAACATTGTGATCAACGCTTTGGAAGACGACACCTGCCTGGAAGCCGCCGCCGAGTGCCTTGCTGCTATCTGCCGAGAGACCAGGGACGTCGACGATAACATCGAGATGATTCAAATCCTCCTGCCACGGATCATTGAACTGCGGCCGCGGATGCAGAAAGCTGCTGAGGAAGAGGACACCGAAGCATTCAAAGCTCTGACCCGTGTCTTTGCGGAGACCGGGGACTCGTGGGTTGTCATCATTGCTCGTGAACCAACGCACTTCCGGCCTCTTGTCGACATCATCCTGGAATGCGCTGCGAGGGACAAGGACAGGGATGTCATCGAGCACACCTTCAACTTCTGGTACGAACTCAAGCAGATGATAGTCATGGAACGCTATGTCGAGGCCAGGATGCATCTGTACGATGTTTACGCCAAGTTGGTGGATATTCTTCTGAAGCACCTCGAATATCCCACATCCGAGAATGGGAACGAGCTCGATCTTTTCGACGGTGACCGCGAGCAGGAAGAAAAATTCCGGGAATTCCGTCATCACATGGGCGACACACTGAAGGACTGCTGTCAGGTGCTGGGTGTTGCGGACTGCTTGACGAAAGTTCTTGACGCCATCAAACTCTGGATGCAGAAGTATGCGGGCCAGGCAACTGCGACATCAGTACCGCACTGGCAAGAACTCGAGGCGCCAGTCTTCGCTATGCGCGCTCTAGGGCGGATGGTTGAGAAAGACGAGAATACTGTGTTGCCGCAGCTGATGCCGTTGCTGGTGCAGATGCCGAGCCATGAGAAGCTGCGGTTTGCCACTATTATGGTCTTCGGGCGCTACACTGAGTGGACGGCAGACCATCCTGAATTCCTGCAACCACAGTTCAATTACATCGTCACCTCGTTCCAGGCGGACTCGAAAGATGTTGTCCGGGCTGCCGCTCAGGCCATCAAGTTTTTCTGCCAGGACTGCAAGAGCCTGCTGAGTGATCAGGTGGTCCAGATGCAGTCATTCTACGACCAAATACTTGACAAGCTCCCTTCAGTGAGTCAAGAGGAGATGACGGAAGGAGTTGCCAGTGTTGTTGGCGTTCAGAAGCCGGAAGAGGTCTACAGGCTTCTGAAATTGTACTGCGACCCGTTGGTGAACCGGCTGATGGTCAAAGCCAACAATGCCTCAGATGAGTCGGGAAAGTTGGCAATAGCTGGTAAGTCTGCATATGAAATCCTGATTTGAACATGATTCTAATCACTTTTTAGATCATGTGCAACTCCTCACGCTTTTCGTCCAGAATGTAGTTCCACTAGTGGACTTTGGGCAGGAGGATCCCGCTGTCAAATACTGGCAAGAGGTCTTCCCGATCTTGGCCACCGTTCTGGACAACTTCTCTGGATTTTCGCCCATTTGCGAGAGGATCTGCAGATGTTGGCGCAACATGGTCATCTCGTACCGCACCGGCATAACACCTCTGCTGCCGCAGCTAGCCAACAAGCTTGCGGATGGTTTCGTAAAGACCAAGCAAGGTGCTTACCTGTGGGCAACGGGCGCTATCCTTAGAGAATTTTCCGAGGATCGTGAACATGTCGATGACGCCATCACCGAGAACATTTACCAATTCTTCGAGTCCCAGGCAACGAGCGTACTAAGGGTCATGAGCGACATTCCTCCGGCCGAGTTGCCTGATATCATCGAGGACTTCTTCCGACTGCTGACGGATGCGCTACTGTACTACCCTCACAAGCTGATCTTCTCGCCACTTCTTGCCTCTATTTTCCAAGCCGCTGTCTCTTCTTTGGCACTGGAGCAGCGCGATCCTTTGTCAGCGACATTACATTTCCTGCGGGATCTTCTAACATATGGTGGAAGCAATCCTGTATCGAGTATGCAACTTGGGCCTGCTTCTGAACAGATGCAAGCCACCGTCAAGCAGCTTCTCGCAGCGCATGGAGAGCCACTGGTCAAGGCGATCCTGGCAGGCATGATGATCACGTTCCCCCGAGATTGCTTTGCTGACGGAAGTGGCGTGCTCCTCGAGCTATTCGAACTGCTACCTTCGCAAACCACAGAATGGGTGGAGCGAACGATCAAGATGCTCCCCGAGGGCACAGTCAGCCCAGTGGAGGCGAACAGACTGATCACAAAAATCAAGGAAAAATTATCTGCGAACGATGCCGGAGGGCTGAGGCAGGTAAGAGTGCTGCTGCAAGACTTTACTAACACGTACAGGCGGCGGTACGTGGCTCCGCGAGACGGCCTGGGGCAGCTGGAGGGGGCTCGCTTCCACTATGAGGGATAGGGTCCTTCATTTGAGACGAATATCGTAATACACGGGCCTTTGTTGGTGGAGAAGAATTCAATAGAACTACCTGGTAGGGCGTTTGCCTAGCTTCGGCTGGCTGAAGGGCAATTCTGCAGCGTGAGAGGTGTTCTATTATTTGAAGGTGGGTATGAAAGAAGATGAGGCCACAATTTGCTATCGGGTCACGCCACCGATCTGATGGGCCTCTGTCGCCATGCATTTCGTTGTCGAGGGCATGACAGAGACCAGGAGATACGGCACGTTCTCGTGACCGTGCGCTGGGGTATGATATGGATGCGAAGTGATCCCTGGGCGAAATCACCTTTACCTAGGCTGTGAAAAGACAAGACGAGGATGAGACGATAGAGTAGGAACGGGACGTGGGTGGATGATGGAATTTTGATGCATCGGTGGGCGATCTCGAATGGATCCATAGACAGAGCGACATAGCTAAACTTCAAAAGTCTCTCCAACCATGTATCGCTCGCCCCTTGCCTTGCTTCTCACCCTTGCTACTTGCGTTCTTTGTCTATTTTTGATGTTTTGTATCAAAGTCCCAGTGTCGGACACCTAAAGTCAGTTTTTACAACGATTTTTCCGCCCTTTGCGTTTCGAAGACCGACGGACCACTGGTGGTTGGGGCAAGGACGGGGGGTCCTATGGCATCGTTGTGACCACCTCGTTCTCGTCCAAGAACGTAGGCATACGCGAATGACTGCCGCGGTCCTGTGGCCGCGACTGACGTGCGCTCCTCCAACCAGATTTTGATGCCTTTGAGACGATAGATGAGGCCCTTTCACTGTCCCTTAGCCCGGTTCATGGGGCCCCAGTTCTCTCTCGGGTTGGTCTGGTATCTGACGAGCCTCTCTTTGCTCTTCTCCCGGCCGAGCTTCTCGTCAAAGACGACCTTCCGCTCTTCTTCCGCACCATCCTTCTTCTCGCCCTCGGGAGCCGCGCCATCCGGCGCGGCCTCCGCAGGCTTCTCCTTCACATCGAGCCGCAGGATCCGGTAGCCGGGCGAGCCGGGCTTGATGTTGGCCTCCTTGACGGGCGCCTTCTGCCGGACCCACTCCCTCATGACGTCCCAGAGCACGCTCCACGGCGCGTCGGTCTTGATGCTGCCGGGCTTGCAGTGGCTGCGGGTGACGCGGTACCCCAGGCCGCGGAGCGCCCCGCGGAAGGCGTCCTCGGGCGGCGTGGCGGAGTGCACCGTCCGGGCGAGGGCGGTGGGCAGGAAGAAGAAGGGGTACGGCTCGATCTCGGCCAGCGCGTCCTCCCTGGTCCCGGGCTTCCCCTGGGCCTCGGCGTCGTCCAGGTGCTCCTCAAGGGCGGTGGTCAGCATGCCCTTGACGCGCTCCGTGGTGCCGTACGTCGTGTCGCTCGCCTTGGATAGATTGTCCAGAATGCGCTTGATAAAGTCGGGCGAGTGCAGCCGGCCGCCGAACATTGGCCCCGCCAGGTGCATCTTGGAGCCGCAGTGCTCGCAGTGCTGGTCCGCGGTGGGCCCCTGGGCCATCTGGTGCTTGTAGAAGGAGCCGGTATTATTCTTATTCTGGTACGACCTGTTCCTGAGCAGGAACTGGGTCGACCACGCGCCGCAGCCGACATCGCAGTTGTACACGACCATGGTCTTTCCGGCGGTGAACTTGACTGCTGCGGGTGATCGCGACACCCTGACAAACACACGGGCGTAGAAGTCAATGGAGAGCGACAGAAGTGGCTCGATGGCGAGTCCGTAACGGGCGGCTGAGGTTGAGATGGCGTGCAAAATGAGACGCAGTCCGACCTCGTGAGAGAAGTGTCCCTTGACCGGCACGCCACCGTATAGAGCGAAGGCCTTCTCGGGGTAGCCATTGGAAGCCCACACACCGGCATCGGTACAGGTGACACACAGCAGGCCACCATTGTCGCGCACCGCCTGCACAGCTGCATCGAGGAACATCGCGGCGGTGCCGTACGGGTCCAGGTCAACTACGTCGTACTTTTCAGACTTGCCCTGCGTTACATCCTTCACGGTGAGCGCCTGATGTGCGGCTAGCTTGGAGTACATGTGAATGATAGCGTCTCCGTGATTGACGTCGATCTTGTCTTTCAGGCCATTGTGGAGTACATTGAGCCTGATGGACTTTACAGCGGAAGCATCGAGGTCGTTGGCCGTGATCTTGGTGACGAAGGGCATCTCCTGGGCATACCGCAAGGCGCGCAGGCCGGTGGCAGACAAGGCATCGAGAATAGTGAAGTGCGGTATGGTATCTTGCCTACTCCTCTGGGCATCTTGTCCGTTGGCAGCTCCGTTCGCCCCGACGTTATGTCCCTCCACAGGAGCATCTTCCATGGCGACATCCTGACCTTTTTGTGGCTCGGAGCTATTGCTGTTCGTCGCCTGCGCTGTGGTGGATCGGTCATTCTGGTCAGAACCCTCGACTTCTATTGGCGTGGTCTCGTTCTCGCCTTGTACATTGGAGTCGATGTCGGCAGCTTCGGTCGCCGTATCGTTCGCTGAGGTGGCACCGAGGGTTTTGAAAGCTTTGTTGGATCCTTCTGCTTCCCGTCTCTGTTCTCGCTTCCTCTTCTTCCCAGCGTACAATTTTCTCTTTGCTTCGATATTCGCCTTCTTCTTCTCCACCATCTCCTCCCCGTATGCCTTGATCGCAAGGACCGTCAGGTCACGATTGAATTGCTGGATCGGGTTGTAAAAGACCGACTGAACTGGGCCGTCCTTGTTCCTTATGTCTTTCTGATCGGCTGCCTCCTTTGCTGTTTCGGGCACGAGAATGTAGGCACCGCCCTCCTGGATCGTCGTGTATCGCTCGTTCTCATGGTAAATGATCTGACCGGCGGCGGGCGGGTCGCCAATCCGTCGAGTTTCGGAAGCCATAGCTCGTGATTTCGGAGGGGCAAGCGATGTCGATTTTGCCAATTGAGTCACACACTCCGCGCGCAGGCTGGGGAAAACAGTCAACGAAAGGCGCGAAAGCATGTGGGTAGGCGACTGGGCTGCAGGTCGGCCTAGGGAGTGAGGTCGCTTCTCTGGTTGCTTGGGCCTGAGTGAATCTCGGAAATTTCGTCACTCGAGCCCTTGTCGATCTTCTGAAATTAATTTTTGCCGTTGGGCGGTCAGTATGGTGCGCTAGCTTTGAGCACAGGCGCTGTTTGACCCCAACGCTCCACGTTGACAGCGGGACGATCCGAGATCTGTGGGGGATCCCCGCAGCTCCAGGGGGTGGGGGGCTGCTGCTGTGTGGACTCTCAGAGGCTCAAACTAAAACTCACCCGAACGCATCTGGAATGTCTGTAACCACTTGACTCATGTGAAGGCAGAGAAACAGTAAATCGAACATGACGAAGTCACTCGTCTTATAAACAATTCAGCTCATGCTATCAGCTCTTCTCACTGATGGTTGTGTGACTGGTGGTGTACTGCGGCTGAAGAGATTGCGAGGATTTCGAGGTGGTCATCTCACTTGCGAAATGGATTGTTGTATCAATTGCTCTAAATATGGTTGACCGTGCTTGGGGCCCGAGATGGACTCATTTGTTCACGGGAACCCCGGTTTCTGCTGGCATATATGCGTGCACAACTCTTTCCAACAAATTCATGCGCCACGCCGCTCACCCAGAACCGCCCCCCAGCATGCTTTATATACAAGCACCGTCGTGCAGTACAGAGTGCGCCGGGAGCTCATCGTTCAAGAATGGTACCTGTACCAACACTGTCTGCTCATTGCTGGGGAATTCTGTATAATGTCCGGCAACGGTGCTTATCGAAGGCAGATCGGCAGCGATCAGGAAAGACGAGGACACCGTCCCAGGCATAAAATGGGCAACATGGGTTTCGATTGTGCTGTTAAAACCTGCAGATGTATAAGGTGCGGTGACACGGATTAGGCCGTTGAGTACAGCCGTCAACCTACACTCGTATCAGCATTAGGCTCGGATCTGAAGCCATCACCACTCCTTCTTCGGGTTCTCGGCGTACGTACTGTACCTCCCCAGCCCACGCTTGGCCAACCGTCGTGCGCGGCTCGATGATGGACAGCTCCGCCTGTGTCGCATTCGGGCTCACGACCCAATTGAGGGCAGACCTCGCATATACTGCCTCGGTATCCAGCTGCCAGCACTCGATGACGGAGTATCCGCCGCGTGAGGACAAGGCGGTGATGTTCAGGGGCGTCTTGGTCGGCGACAGGTCCTGCTCTTGCGGACTTGACGCCGTGGGCACTCTCGCAAGGATGCTGGCAAGGACTGATCGGAAAAGCATCTTGACTACTCTGAGATTGGTTTTGACTCAAATTCATTGGAGCGCGACTGCTCCCAGGCGTCCTGTCTTATTATCACCGAGGGCTGCTGCTGCGCGAGATAAGTCACCTCAACGACATGCTTTTTCATTATTAGTATTTTCAATTCAGCCGTGGCGTCAACAGCGTGGGCCGGGCGAAAACCAACCCGATCAACCGCAAGCCATGTTTCGGGCGGGAACAAACCGTGTGGTCGCCGTACAAATCTTGGCCCTGAACTTTATTGATCCATCTACGAACAAGTGGACTGCCCGAAAGCCACAGAAGCCCACGAGGAGAGTGGAGGAGGTACCAGTAACAATGCATCCAATCCAAGAATTATGCTGGTTTTTGCAAGACATTCCATGCGGCTGCATGTCCACCGCCTTTTTGTCTCGTATAATCGAGCAGGCAGGCAGGGTGGCAGGTTCCCCCGCTGCACTTCACATACCAGCAGGATAGAGCCGACTTTCGAGCCGCAGCATTCCACAGAACGAGCTGACGTCAAGAAAGGCATACCGCTTGAGTCCCACTGCTGCTGATCCGGCGCATCTTTTCGTCGTAAATCTGGCTGGGTGTAGCCAGATTGAGACTTCACTAATACTCAGCGACAAGATGGACAGGTTTGGTCAGACTGTGCAATGCTGGCTGAGTTTGGGCTAGAAGTAATGAAAAGCCCGAGGCGAGCCAACGGGTATCGCAGACTAGCAAGAATACTACATGCTATTAGTTTACGGGTGAATTAGACACGTCTATCATAGTAGGCGTGATGTGGTACCAACCTCCTTGTCTCCCCAGATTCATAATCGTTACAAAGAGACGCTTCAAACACCTTCTTTTCCCTCCAAAATGCCGTCATCAAAGGACAACACGTGCGAACATTTATGGCGCTGCGGGAAATATCTTCAAATCGTGAATATCAATGCCCACTCGACATCCAGCACCGCACAGAGTTGTGTTTATGTATTGCTTTACGCCACTTCCTCGCGCAGGCGGTTGAGCGTGGTGATCGTGTCGTTGCTCGTGTCATGTAGCCCAAGCCCCAAGAAGCCTCGGGCGCCACGCAATGAGCAAGTTCGAGGTCGATTGACCGACACTACAGTAACGTAGCGAGGGCGGCAGCACCAAGTAACGCCAAGAGACCGGCCGGACTTGAAGAACCTGCGCCACTTGTGGTTGCACCGGTTGCGGACGCACTGGAGCCGGCTGCACCAGTGGCTTTGGTTGCGGACGCACCGCCTCCAGTGATGGTACCAGACGCCACACCAGCTGATGTAGAATTGCCGCTCTCGAAGAAGACGGCTCCAGTAGGTGAAGACGGGGCGCTGGACAAGGCAGGCGACGAGGCCGACGAGGTCGACGAGGCCGACGAGCTGGCGGCAGCAGAGCTGGTGCTGGAGAAAGTCGAGGTTGGAGTCTTGGTCTCGAAGTGAAGGCCACCTGCGACTGAGTACTGGGAGGCGCAAGTCGCCAAATCTGAGCCCTCAGGACAGCAAACAGTCTGACCATTTGAGTCGGCAGCGCAGTAGTAACCCGCCTCACAAGAGTTGCCGGTGCCATCTGGGCAACAGGCCTCGTTCGCGCCAGAGTCGTAACAGTGCATCTGGTTGTCGATAGATGCGCATTGCGCGAATGAGGCGCCACACTGCCTTCATGTCAGCTTCCATTGAACAGAAAGGTAGGAAGAAGAATTGCCGTACGGCTTCAGAGCATGTAGCAGCTACTCCGCAGACCGACTGCTTAGGGTGGTAGACATCGGTGTCGCGACGGTCGAGGCCAAATATCTCGCGAGCGGACAGGAAGGCCTTCGCCGGCTTGTGAGGCAGCGGCTCGGCGAAAGCCTGGGAGGCAATCGTAACGAGGGCTGCGATGGTGAGTTTCTTCATCTTGGGTTTCCGAATAGTTTTGTTTCGTCTTGTCCAGAACTGTTGTGTTTTGCCTGTTGCTTGGCCTGGTGGATGGATCTGGGATCCTATGAAATTGGTATCGGTGAAGTGAGAGTAAAATGTGGGCGCGACAGTTGGAATGAGTGGACGAGCCCCAGGAAGGAACTCAGCAGGAGACGCAGTAGCAGGTATTCGCGAGTGAGGGTGGTTTGACTGGGTAGGAGCGCAAAAAGAGCGGAGACCTGGGGCGGTTTCGAGACGGATGGGACTGGGGGGCGACAGGGTGGGCGATATTTAGAAAAACTAAGGGTCTAGCACGCTAGACGAGCAACCTGCGACCACAGAGTGTAGGAGGGCCATCTCCTTAATTTCACTGGCCACATGGCCGGGCAGACCTTGTCCAGATCGTCACCAACGACCTCCTTCTGGGACTCAGGATTGGACCAAAGAGGCAAGAGCAGCATCTTGACAAAATCAACAGCCCTCGATCTGGCCTCGACACAAGGCGCTTGCCTGGGTCTTCCCCAGGATTCGAGGCCATGGTCGCCTGACCAACAAAGCTGTCTCGTCCCGTCGTGTGCTGTAAGTCGCCGTGCCCTGGACGGCCCTGCGACTCTACCATTTTAGTGACGCCTCGGTTGGTGCCGACGGGTTACGACAAAGCAGACAAGGCCTGTCAAAACAAAACAAAAAGGAGCCGCCCGTCTCATTGTCTGATCAGAGCTGAGGTGACGGAAGTTAGTGGGCCCCAACACACACCACCTAGTGGTCTCTGGCCACGGAAACAAAGCGAGAAGGATGCTGGGCCTGAAGCACCGAGTCGGTGCGTTGCTGCTGCTCTCCACCCAGGCACCCAGGCACCTTGCCTATCTGCGCCGACATCGTAAGGATTTTGTGCCAAGCCCCCAGGCGCGAGCCGGACGAAGTGAAATGAAATGAGACGAACACCCACAAACTGGCTGACTTTGCCCCATCGGCCTAGCCTGGGTCGTAGGGGACGGCGCTTACAGGCGAGCAAATCTCTCTCTGCCAAGTGGTTGCAGGACCCAGAGACGGAGACATGCTGCTCAACTTGAGCACGATGGCTAGTCATGCTGAAGAGATGAAGAATTGCCCAGGGTCGTCATTGTCAATGCAGAGGCTACGGTGGACGCTGCACGGCGGCTAATGAGCAAAAAAGGCGCGGGAGGGGGCAGGGAAGGGGAGGAGTCGGAGTCGGAGTCAGATTCAGATTCAGGAACAGATTCAGGAACAGATTCAGGAACAGGCAAAGCGCAGGCGTACCCGGGCGTCGTCCGGGCCCTGCATCACTTGATCACCTGGCTGCATCCACTCTCCTGGGTCGGGCTGCCGGGGTGGCATTTAAGCTATGCCCGTTTGGGCGGTCAACCCACCCCCTTCATTGGCTGGCGCTGGTGCTCCGTGGGGTTTCATCAGCCCAGACCGCCTAACAGTACTGCCCAAATTGGACTGCCAGTGGCCCCTGTCCTGCCCTGCCATTGCCATGTTGAGAGATGGATATCGAGTTGCAGTTTTGATTGCGACATTGCACCTCTGCGAATCCGGGGAACCTCGTGTGTCACGGACCATTTCTTAAATTCATGATCAACATCTGTCACTCTTTTCCCAATGATACACGCCCAGTATTCAGCATGCAGTCTAGGCAGACTATGGATCCTCAGTCGTGATGGCGAAAAACCGGGTCATGCTACCCACTCACGGCAGCGCTCAATCTCTAGAGGTCTAATAGTCTTAAGTCGTGGGCGAGCACTACCTTCACGCCGCCGTCCTGAGCATGCTCAAGTACGGAAACGAAAAACGCATCCATGGGTTAGGAACAGCCTCCTAGCGATGGAACTCTTGGGCATCCATTTGTAACCATCCCTTCTTAGCAGCGACTCTCTTTGCGTTCAGGGGCTCAGAAGTTCAGCAAATCTTCTAGTCCAGGGAATCTGAAGCAAGCTTTTCACCCGACGAGACAAGGATACAAATATTTTTTTTAGAGAAATCAGTTATGCAGGGATCCTCATGAATTCAGCGCTGACGTTTATGCAGCACGTCGACTATGTCGTCGCTCCTCGAGGCATTGCGCCCCATATGCTATGCATATCTACCCATTTCCAACTCCATCAAGCATCCTCTTGAATTACGCCTTGTAAATCCTGATAGGCCAAGACGCTGTCTTCTTATGCCTCCAGATGCTCCGTTCTGAAAGCAACCTTGTTCTCCCCAGTCTCTTGGATACCAAGACTAGCTTTGCGCGCATCACGAGCTGAGTCCCCGATCGTCCCGTGCTCATCCACATACCCGATCTTTGACTCACGGAACCCATCGAGTTCCCTCTTGTACACAGTATTGAGGAAGATTGGGTAAACAAATGAGACAAAGAAGCCAATCAAAGGTACACACATTCCGATGTGATATCCCTTGTGGTCCGCCAGCAAGCCGGTCAGCGAGGGGAACAGGGCACCTCCGGAAACAGCCGCGACGATCCACGAGCTGCCCCGTTTGGTGTGTCGCCCGAGGCCGCGGATCGACAGCGTGAAGATGGTCGGGAACACGCAAGACTCGAAAAACAGCACCAAGCTGAGCATGGCAACCCCCGTCTCGCCGTAGATTCCGATTGCCAGGGCTATGAACAGCATGATCGCGGACATGAAAACCATCAGGACCAGGCGTGGCTTGACAATCATCATCAACCCGGCGGCAGCAAACCGTCCGATGGCAAAGAGGCCCTGCCCAATAGCATATCGGTCACTAGCTTGTGAGGCGGTCAGACCAGCCGACTCGCGGGCGTAGTTGACTGTGACGCTGTCAGTAAATTGTTCATACTCTTGTCATACGTATGAGCTTCGATACGTGGTTATCAGGCAGTCTCGTACCAGGAACTCCTGATGTAAGAGCAACCACACTCTTCTTTGCTCAGAAACCAAAGGAAGACCCGGGGGATACATACTGAAGTTTGCAGCGACGCCCACCTGAGCTCCCACATAGCAGAATTGAGCAAATACGCCGAAGAAGAGCTTGTATTGCTTAGCCATCGGCCTCTCCTCGTATCCTGTCAGTCCGGCGGACTGTTCGGCCTGAAGTTCCATGTCCGCGTCTGTAACTTCTGGAATGGGCGAGAAGAAGAAGACGAGAGCGAGCAGGAAGACAAAGGCGGCGATGCCGAGGTATGTCCACTGCACCTTGGAGATGTCGTCCGGGTTTGTCTCTGAGAAGAAGACACGCGAGGCCAACAGAGGAGCCACTTTGAGACGTTAATACACATTGTTCGTGAAGGCTAGCATAGAGTTTGTGACAGGAGACGGGTTGTACGTACTGACAGAGCCAATGGCCTGGAACGACTGCGAGAGCTCGAGACGGAACTCTGAGAGGCGAGGCGGGCCACACGTGGCAATGAACGGATTCGCTGAGGTCTCAAGGGTCGAGAGTCCAGAGCCGACGATGAAGAGGGAGCCGCAGAAACCGCCAAACGACCGGTACACAGCGGAAGGCCAGAACATCAGGGCGCCGACACCGTATATACAGAGACCGACGATGAAGGTCCACCTGTAGCCGAATTTACGGACAATCCATCCCGAGTAAGTCAGGGGTCCGATGAAATACGCTCCGAAATAAGCGCCTTGGAGACCCTTCACAGTGACAGTCAGTGCCAGGACTAGGAACAATCGAGTGATATATGGGACTTACACCAGCTTTAGCCGCCGTAATGTCAAGAGCCGTCTGGAATTTCGCGTTGAGCACATCCAACCTGTTGAACTGTAAGCCGCGGGGCGAGAGTTCAAGCCGAGCCCAGGGAACACTTACAGGCCGTATGCGAATCCCCACAGAAAGAACAGGATTGTGACCAGCGTGATGGGGAAGATGGACTGTCTGACAGTCAAGGCCGAGGCACCGGTCAGGCCCCGGTTTGACACCGACTTTCGGTGCGTGTTGACCTCCGCATTGGATGGCCGGCGTTGCTCAAAGATCTCCTGAGAGGTTGGCTCCTCGCGCTTTCCGAACATCTTGACAGTGCTGTTACGCCCCGGGCCGAAGAGAAATTCAGGTCTTGAAGGGTGAACAGCCGAGTCAGGCCGCGATAGCTTCTCGGGGCGAGTCCAAGGTATGATTGACGAGAAGCGTTCCGTGAAGGGTCGCAACGGAGATGGATTGATGCTCAGCCCAGAGTCAAGCTCAAAGGAGACTCCCCGTCTTCTTTATATCTTGCGCGGCTGGGTGGCCATTTTCGCAAGCATGGGCTTTCTCAAACGCGCTTGTCAAGCTGTGCGATGGGATCGTGTCCCTTCTCGGCGAGGCCGTGACACCAGAAGACTCGGCGGCTCTCACCTCTAAGTGTCAGTCCTATATCTCTTGGCAGCGCAGAAAGCTGTCAAGCCAGATGTATCTAGTCTGTGCTCAAGAGGACCTCGACCGTCACTAGCGACGTACCCGGCTGTTTGGAGGTGCTCGAGCCATTCCCCGCGTGGAATGAACTGGTCAACACCACGCAAGCTTCCCGTCACACCTCGGCCGGCATGATCTGGTGTGGCCGGGACGGATTGACGAAGACACGGCAGTGTCCACCCCAGATCGAACTCCAGGCCCCTACAGCTCCTGCCTAGCGTGCAATGCAGGTTGGTCGCCTTGCCCGGGTCACACGAACTAACGGCACTCTAGCGTTTTGTGGGGAGAGCTTATGGCATTGCCGATGGCCTCGTCCGGGGCGGAATTGGAATATACACTGCTAGCGCTGGGGAAGACGCTGGGAAAGCTGGGTAGGCTTGGGGTAACGCCGTGCAATTCAGCGATGAATATGACGGCACCTATCTCGACACTGATCTGACGATACCGTGGCATAGATTGACCTGGAACCAAGGGCCTAGACGAGACGCTGTCGACATTTGGAACAGCACGCAATCGGTAGGTAGCCCTGCCAAAGACGCCTGGAGAATGTCAACCATGTACCAGAAGCAATTCCTACATTGATATGTCATTGAACCTCCAGGCACGCCTCAGCACTGTACCTAGTGACGAGCTCTAGTGGGAATTCTCTCACCTGGCTCACCTCTGAGAGGCCAACCATTTCACCGAATAAAATCCAGCATAAGGCCGGAAGAGTGCGAAGTCTGCCCAGAACTAGAAAATATCCGCCCGTATCACCAACCCATTTCCAGGACTAGTCGGTGGCAAGCCTGAGGTCACTATCAGATGGACCCGCCCCTAGAGGCCCAGACCTCCACAGATCCAAGCTTCGCCCAAGCTTTCCCCAAGCTCTCAGGGTCTTGGAAAGGTCACACGGGATACGGTAGCCAATGAGCTGCCTGCCTAGCGGACGTCACCCCCCCCGACCAGTGTCCCACATCCCGGATCTACTTGAGCCTCTCCTCCTCCACAACCTCTGTGCGATTTTACCTGCACACTCAAACTGGCTTGGCCTACCTCTCAAGGCTCCGATAGTCCCCAAGAGCCACAGGGAAGTAACACCGAGCCCAGTTTCTGTAGGGCCAAGGGGCGTGTAGTCACGGGATCCACGGACCCACTGCAAAAGCAATCAGCTCCCTCGATGGGCGATTGAGCAGAGTCAATGATGTTTTTGTAGTTCTGCCCTAACCCGTCGTCCAGACGGGGACTGCAATGTTGAGGCGAGCGTGAGTTTCATGTTTTTTTCACACGAAAACTTATTCTATCATGATGAGGGAAGCAGAAGTTGTCGCCGCCCTCGTTACAATCGCTGTCCAATGCAGGCGCTCTAGCTGGGGTGACAAGCCTTCTTAATGTTCCTTGGTTTCACCCGCGAGTTGGTGATATCTGAGCCACCCCGAGAGTGTTGCACCTAGAAGCATCGGAGGGTCGGATAATTCAGCAATAATATTATTCGTAGAGCCTAGCTCTGGGCAGTCTGTTTGCGCCCCTACTCGGTGGACGACCACCCTCAAAACCGATCCGTGATCCAGTATCATACAACATACCATTCATTCTAGACAACAAGAAAGAAAAGAGCAACGCGCGCCTCGCCGGTACCTCTCCGTACGCCAAAGCGGGACCGACCTCCGATGCGTTTTGTCAATCATGGATCAAAAGAGAAAAAAGAGTTGCCCATATGTTTCCAATACTAGGCGAGCGGGACTTGCATCGCCACTCCTCTTGCTGGTGCCGCGCCTCTTGTCATGGTCCGTGAATGAAAACTCATATTTCCGAGGATGTCATTGAGTTCTGGTCCATGTCTTACACACCTTAATTTGACGAGGAGCAACCAGCATCTGTGAAGCTTTGTTGACAATGCGCAGGATCACCAATGGATCTCGTGTTGCCGAATTTGTAGAGGGGGATAGACTCGGGAGGTGACGGGAAGAAGTCTCGATCGCCAGCGGATCCATCTTTTTGGCCGTCTTCTTTGGAGGTCATGGAGCCCCGAGACCTTTGCAATAGATTGGAAAACCTGAATACTGGCTTCGGATTGAAATCAAGACGTGGATGATTGATGAAATTAGTGTGGGCTAACGCTCGACTATGGTGTCCCATTGCGATGGCCACCTGAGTCGAATGTGTTGATGGTGATACAGATTGCCCTTGGGCTCGTAGCTCTGAGGTTTCCGTAACCTGCCCTGTGCAGGTTCAGTGAACCACAGTAGATGAGGCCTTGGTCTTGGTCTTCGCCGCGACGGAAGACTCCTAGTTCTCGTCGCCCTCGATCTTAGCAAGCCACTTGTTCATCTGAGAGTATTTCTCATGAAAGGTCTTCTCAAGCTTTTCACACGCGGCGTAGACGTTGTCCGTGGGCTTCCAGTACGTCTTGCAATTGGTAAAGATTTGGTTCATGTCCGACAGGAACTCCTCGTCACTCGTGTACTGGTTTCCGTCCATCTTCTTCTTCATGGTGCTGAGGTCCATCGGTTTAGTGACCTTATCGAAGTAGTCCGGTACGTTGTCGACAACGGCGTCGACTGGTTCCTTGAACGGGCCCACTAGACGTGTCCAAAATCCTATACGTAGTTAGTACAACGATTTCATATTTTTCTTTTCTGCGCCCCCCCCCCCCGGGGGGGAGAGGGTTCGATTACAATAACAGGAGCAGATGTTCTCTGCCCTGTTCTTACAGAACAATAAGAAAAAGTTGGGCTGAAACTTACCAGGTCCGGATAACATCCTAGTCAGAAGGTCTGAACAGAAGTAAAGCTTTTGGGCGGTAGTGAAATCTTGGTCACCGTTGGCTGTACCGGTCGACCGGCGCCGGGGCGCAGGCTTTGGAGGCAGGGAGGTCCTGGGCTTTCTGACAGCCGCCTTAGAAGCTGGTGGTGGACCTGGAAAAGTTTCCGACCGGCGAGGTTTCTTGACGACTGGATATATGGGCTCGGTCTCCTCTTCTCCATCTTGGTCGATATAGTGGACTTGCTTCCGGGGAGGGTGAGTCGGGATTGAGTGATTGGAATCACCACCGAGCTGGACGAGCGGAGACGTGTCTGATGGAACCATAGCGACCACCAACTCACTGAGCACCTCCCGAGGCAGCGACTTGGCGAATTCAGCCTTGGAGTTGGAGGTGTGCATGTACTCTGCTGACCATCCAAGGAGCAGCTTCCTGATGGAGCAGCCCTCTGGGGTGGTCTTCCACACGTGTTCCAGGAGAGGCGCGGCGGGAATACCCCCTGTTGAATGGCGCACTTCTACCATGGCGTCCAGCGTCTTGTTGCAGAGACCGTCGATGCCAAGTTCGTGCGCCCAGTTCCAGACTCCAACCAGGATGTCGTACGACGGAATGGTCATGTCATCTGGGATGACCGTGCCAGTGTACAAGAAGTTTTGGATGAAGGCAAACACCTCGACGGGGCAGTTGGGCAATCGGTCGATAGACTCTATCTCGTCGGTTCCACGAAACCTCTTACGCCAGTGAGATGACTTTGCACAGAGGAAATCCGTCTGCAAGGCAAAGGGAATCTCTTCGCGGCCAACCAGTATAACAGTGAACTGAGGGTGATTGTCCAGCCATGAGAAACTGGTGGTGCCAGGGCCACTGGTGGCCTTTGCTGGGTTGGACACGGTAGACGGGTTGGGCTTCATCGCCGGAGCAGTGATATTGCCCTCAGTGGCAGATGGTACAGCTGGAGCCTCTGATGCCGCTGGAGCCTTTGGAGCCTTTGGAGCCTTTGGAGCCTTTGGAGCCTCTGGAGCAGCTCCGGCACCAGGAACCATTGGATCTTGAGCAGGTTGTTGATCCATCATGTCTTTTGGGTGGTGATAGTGAGTGTACTGTTCGGGTCTATATTTTAGCAATCTCTTCCGCGAAGTATGATGGAGGAGAAATAAAACCCGTAAGGTGGAAGTGAGATTCAATGGTGGCCAGGTTTGATGAAGAAGAATTGTTTGAAGAGAGATGTAAAACAGATTTTTGACCAGGTCTTGTGTGTCTTCGGAATGGGCCAGTTGGGAAGTGAATGAGAGAAGGGGGGAAGGACTTACCCGGATGTGGATTTTTGGATGGCTGTGATGAGAACGGACAATCAGGACAAGCGCACAGTGTCTGCTTCAATGGCCGAGGATGGATTTTGATAGGAAATACTGGATTTACAGTCAAATCTTGACGCAAAAAATGAGTGTTGAGGGTATCGTGGGCAGCAGGTGGGCTGAACTCGATGATGAGATCAGGGAGGGCATTCATATGCCTTCGGGTTTGTCTGCTCACTTCAGGTGAATGTCGCTGGGCAGGGTGAGGTGAGAGGTGAGATGACTAAATTGCAGTGACTGTGAGTGTGCAGTGGTGTGCATGGACCGCTCCTGCCCCACTTGCGGTCCACGCCAGGCAATTGGGCCAGGGCATTTCCCTCAGCTGCACATTCAGCTCAACTCACCTTCGCTCCTCTCACACAAGACATTCACTTTCCACAGGTCTCCCAGTCAAGCCTTCGCCATAAATTGCACGGCAAATGAATTTTTCTTGAGTTCATGCCCACTCAACTTCACATCGCGAATATCTGAGAGTCATCCGATATTCACGGATGATCAATGATGCTTTGTTTGCTTTAGCCCGCAGCTACAGGCCTGAGCTTCAGTGCCTTCCAGCCATGTAGAATACACTCGCTGGAAATCATCGATGACGAGACAATTAACACCTTCAAGCAGCACAAATGCCAACACTTTAGCGCTGCAGACTAAAGAGTCACATATAGCCAGCCTCAAATTGCCCGCTGCAAAGGATGCACAATGGTAAGGGAGCATACAACCCGCTCAATGCGGTATGAACATTCAGCATGGACCTGGAAGAGGTTGGTGACATCTGCAACGATGTGTAGGAGGCAAATGTAACTACTTTGTACATGTATACCACTTCCAGAAATATTCCCCTTTCATTCAACCAATTAATTCCGGATGTCGGTATACTGCTGGGCGACTCGCGAATTTCTAAAGCTCTTGACGTAAATCAACAACCTCTCCTCACCACAGACCTGGACCTCAGCTTTTGCGTTCTTGGGGATTCTCTCTCTCTCCAGGACAGGCAGTATCGGACATTGTCACCATTTAGCATTTGATACATGTAACGGAAGTTCCGCTGAGGCTTTTCTCAAACTACTGAGCGTAACTCTGTTGACCGCACAAGCGGGCAACCAAGTCATATCAGGTCCAAATCCCCGAAGATATGGCATGTTATCCAATGATAGTGAGCATACTTCAGAAGAAGACATGATTGCCATCATATGAGACATCAGCCCCAACAGGGGAGTTCCGGACGACGACGACTTCTGGAACGGCAGAGATCTTGATATCAGGAGAACCACGGGGGGCGGGGGCTTCGGGTCATGCAGGGCCACATCGGCACCAAAGTAAGAGACTGCCATATCAGAGTGCAATTGACTGGATACGCATTATGAAATACCTCCTACAAGCTCTTGTCAAAGGCATGCCTGGCTCCAGCTATGTGCTCTTGATATAACCTTGTATGGACCAGGGCATGCTGTGAAGAGACCGTAAGCAGATTGTCGAGTTTTACGCAGTATTGACGAGCATTTCGCACACTGCACAGACACGGTGTGCTCCCCACAAGGAAAGCCATATTGTGAAAATGCAAAGGACTGACCGGCAACCTTGAAAATCAGCCTCTAGCTCACTACCTATCTCATGGCTCGCATCAGCGTGGCAGATAGCATTGCGACATTTCGGTTACTTAAGAAATGACGCCGTTGTCTCCCTTTGATTAGGAAGATGACAACACTCATCACTTGTTTACCTCCGTATCCGAAACATAACCGCACGCCGCATGCTCTTATACCACTCAAGGCCCGCCTTCCGTGTACAAGCTGAGGCGGTGAATCAGTCTTGCCTACCAGTCGTGCCTCTTGCACACACTCTTCCAATCACCAGGTAATGCGCTAATAACCGACAACACGATATTCCTTGCCAACATTATCGACCCACTGGCCGCTGACTGGCGGATCGAACCTCCTCCAGCTATCTTCGAGTTGTGCGATCAAAACCCGTTGACTATCGCAACCCGAGCAGCGAGACATGGCCCTATATATGGGCTACTTGAAAGGGGCAGGTACTGGCGGATGCAACTCGAGAGCAGGCAATCGGCCTCTTGTCCGATATCTGTGGTCGATGTCGCTTAGAAACACCGTGTCGGGTCCATTCCGACAGGGCAACCGTTCTCGCGTCGATATTGCCAGAGCATTGCATGGGGTTGCAAGACTCTGTGTCGCCTTCAACACGCCCCCCCCCCAACGGTCGTCCCCAACGCTTCTCGCCCTTCCTTCTCACGTCGTCGAAGGGGGCTAATGTCGTACTTCCCGCAGGCGAATACCCAACGGCCCGGTGTTCCAACCAGAGCGCCACGCAGATACGTGGAGATCTCCGTTTTACACAAAATGAACGCGCAGGCGCTGTGCGACGTCGGTGGGTGGTTTGGGACACCCGCCCGTGGCACTCATAGCCTCCACCATGGCGTACCTTCACTTGAAGAGCCAACGGAAATGTCCACTCCATGGCGCCTCGCGAGGCAGACGAGAACATGCACTCACCGGAAGAAAACCAGGACGGATGTGATAGGATGCGCACAACAGTGCATCACTACCCAACCTCATCCTCAGTCGACTTCCCAAGCCGTGAAACCCAAAATTCTTGGTCTTTTCGACAATACCCATCCAGGCCCATTCCTTCACACGATGTACAACCATGGATCACCTTGCAGAAGACCTTGCCCTCTCAGGCGCCCTCTGGTTTCGGGCCCAGGCGTAGACACCACGTCACCCTCAAGCATCGACTGCACTTGGCGAATATGCTGAACAACAACACCCGCGCATCTCGGGTTCAAATATTGCCCGGACATGTGGACAAGGTCGGTGCTGGTGGTGGCACATGAGAGATCTTGACATGGTCGTACAGATAAGGGTCAACCCAGGTCGGTTGATCCGCGCCAGCGATCGGACCATGAGTTCATGTTGGTCACCACGAATATATTGACCTCCATGTATGTATGACCTCCGCTGCCAAGAGGCTGTGATGCAACTCCTCGTGGTCAGATTATGCACCACGGCCCGGGGCAATCAGGGAGATGAGCGTTCATCACGCCTCGGAGCGCAGCCCTCTTGAGCCCTCACGACTTTCGATTTGCTGCCGGGAGGGTCGCATTCGCGGCCTTGGGGCTGCATCATCCCCAGACTTTTCTTTTTAGGGCCACACCTCAGCTTCTTCTACTATGGGCGTGGGCTGATCGATGACTGTCACACCTCGGGATCGAGCGAGTAACACTCTCTTGCGTGCAAGAAGCGCTCATTCTTGCGGGGTACGCCTGGTCTCCCTAGATAGCCGACCCTCCTACACCCCATCGTCAAATCGCCGCTATCGTGCTGGCCGGTCTATTGTTTAGCCATGGAGGTGCAGAGGGTTGGCAAACATCCCGAGATTTTTGTTTTGGGAGGGACGGGGACGCAGGTCACATTGAGGGCATGTGCGCTTCTCGAGGAACCGATTGGCCAGAGGCATCACGGCCTGGAGGCACCATCTGCTCAGGTAGAGTGCGATCACCACGGAGTTGTTGAGGATGATCATACTCAAGGTTTCCTGAGGTTCGTGAGCCGCAGCTCTAGCGCCCCTAGCGTGCCGGGTAAAATTGAGACTCCGGATGAACGGGACGAGAGTCTCTTCGCAGCAAGGATCCGCTAAGAGCCTCATGCGCTTAGTTCGGCAGCAGGGGGACGTTGGCTTCCCACATGCTTCAATTATGCAAAATAGCTTGATGATACCGATGCTTGAGCCTCCAGTACGCGCAAAGAATGGCTCCCGGGGTCCTTGTGGAGACTCCACATCTTGATCTGCTAATAACCCAAATGCGGTATGTAACAGCGGTAGCCTTATCGGGCCCGGTGTCACGCAGGGGAATAGCGCGACCGAAGACCCTCTTCATCCCGGGTGAGATTGCAATTCTCCATCAATCAAAGCAGCGCATTCGCGGGCTCATCGGTTGCTGCCGAGGATATTGTCCCACGGCTCCGGCGGGTCAAAGGACGGGAGAATTCGCTACACCAGGGCCGAGCTCTTGCGACGATCCAAGCAAGCCCATAGGATCTTTGGGCGTTGGACCCTTGGGCCCGGTCTGGCCTCAGCAGGCCTCCGCCCCCCGAGGCACCAGGGCGATGATCCAAACCAAAGCAAACAAGGAATTACCAGGGCCTTTGGCTGGAGGCCTTGGGAGACTCCGACTCCAGACTTCTAGGTGTGCGCTGATGACTGCATTCTAATCACACTCCCTCTTGAAGCTGGACTGATCCGAGCTAGCGGGCCGTGGAGGGTGGTGACACCCTCAGGTGCCCGTGAGATGACAGCTCTCAATAATCGAAGTCAACCAGATTTGAACCGTTGATAAGGTGGTGCTACCCCCCACGTAGTTCATACCGAGGCCGTTCACCCTCGTGTGCCAATCTTCCCATCCAGGGACACGATTGGACGGGTGCGGCCCCCGCGCCCGGCTGTGACAAGTGACCGCGGGTGGTGTTTGTGACCGCGGCGGCTGATTCACCTTGCCGCGCAAAATGAAGGTGTGCTCGTTGCCGGCCTGGTCCCGCACCAACACCGCCGAGGGAGCGGCGAGATTATGACACTGCTGTCTGGCAGGACACGGAGATTGACCCTTGTGCTTCATCCTGTGCTAATACTGGGGCTGAATGCAGGGGGAGACGAAAGTCCCAGCTAGCCGGCGACTGCGCCGTTTGGTCGACGTCAGACTCCTGACAGTGACTGTCTGTTGGGCGTGTGGGCTTGTGTCTGGACCCCAGGCGCCCCCCCCCCCCATTTCAAATCCTTTGGGGACGATCATAAAGAAGGGAAGTGATCCAGGGAGCCCTGGGGAACACACGAGAGTCTCGACTCCAGTGCGATGACTGGGGCTGACGCCACAGACCCGCTCGAGAAATAGCCATCACGATGGCCAGGCCAGGCTTTGTCCGGGCCTCGAAGCCGGGCTCGATGATCAACTGTCCCAGGAGGCAGGTGTGTCTGGTTTCCCTGGCACGACTGCTGCACGCCCATTCCCAGCTTCGGTGCGAATGATCTTGGCAGAGGAGAAGAAAAAAACAGTGTGCTGCCACCGGGCCACAGTGTTGCGGCCGCGTCCTTGACCGGGCTCCCAATCCAGCCCGCGTTGCAGAATCGAATCACTGCGAAGAATTCTCCGTCTGGGAGGGAGGATCGATGCATCTGCAGCCCATGCCCGGCCATTTCTGCAGGCTCCAGGAGAGAGGAAGAGATGAATCCTCCTCTCTTGGACTGTGGGGTAAGATTGTATTCTCGAAGAGGATGCGTCGATGCGATAGTGCGTCGTCGAGCTTCCGGAAGGGGCCAAGACACGGCTGGGGGAAGATTAGGTTGACGCCAGAACAGGCCGCCGGGACTTCATCTCCTTACCCCGTGGGGCCGTGGGGAGAGGGGGTGGGCTGGGGGCTGGGGGTTAGCGCCTTGGGGGGCTTGTGTGGTATGGTGGGCTGCAGGACGTCCACCCATGAAAGCCCCCCAAAGGTCAATCTCCACAGCACAGCACCCCATCAAGGCACTCCGGCTCCGACGTGCAGAGGGCGGCTCGAGGGTGGGTGTGATCACTCGAATGCCACGCCCCCAAGCACGCCTTTAGTCGGGAAAAGGCCTACATCACTGGTGGGTGCTCGATGCTTGATGCTGGAAACCTGACATCATACCTGATTCAGCCGTGACCCGTCCGCCTGTAGCCCGTCGTCGTCGTCGAGCTATCATGTATCTAGTCCTCCAGTGCCGAGAGGCATCGTCGGCTTCATCGACCCCAGCGCCCATGGATCGAGGTCCATCGACGACCAGTCACCTGTTGCTGTTAGTCTCTCATTGGGCCGGCACGAGACTGTCACGATGTCCAGCTCGCCCACCCTCACCCCCACGCAAGTGTGACACCTAGAAACATGAAAGCTGCACCTGTCCTACCTCGAGGATGCTCGCATGCCCTGCCCCCCCCCCCTCTTCCGCCCTGGCACAAACCCAAAGCTCTTCCTCCGAGCGTACCGTGTAGCAGAAGCTCCATCCCTCCCTCCCCCCCACCCTCCCTCCCACTTCACAGATTAGCGGGAACATCTCCCGCACTTGTCCGCAGTGCTCTGCGCTGGAGGGAGAAGGGAAGGAGGTTCGGAGTCAGTGCCAACCTGGCCTGCTGCGACCCTGCCTTTTACGCGGTTTCAACCTTCCAGGGCTGCGTTTGAAGTGCACAGGAGGGCTGCTCGGTGCTCCGTCTCAGCTCGATCTGGATGGGGTCCTCGAGAAGCATCTCTCGAGTCATCGCGTCACGACTGAGCGCAGATTACAACACCCGGCATCAAAGAATGTCAGAGGTGGGCTTGATGGCATCATCTTTTTCGCCTGCCATCCTGCCATCCTGCCATCCTGCCATCCTGCCAACCCTGCCAAGTCAAGACAGGCTGCTTTTTCCACGTGATAAAGCGCCCGTCCGTACACCGTATGACGAGCGAGCAAGGAGACTGGTCACATTGTGGTATTATTGCAGTATCATCATGCAACCCCCGGGGGAAACAGAGCGAGAAAAAAATCTTCAAATGTGTTGAAACGCGGCGCCGGTGAATCAGATCAGAACTCTCGGCCATCGACGCCATGGCGCTGTCAACCCCACGACAACCGGCCACCCGCGGCCTGGATGATCCCAGCATGGCGATGTTCCCCAGCCGCGGACGGGGCGCATCGCACCATCCCACGACCACTCATTGCCTACAGTGCCACACCAGCCCTGTGTTGCCAACAAAGTTAGAGACACTATACGACGCGCCGGGCGTAATTTCGTGACAGCTGGCGGCATCTAGAGCCCCAAGTTGCGGTGTGGGAAACGAAAGCAAAGAGTGAAAGAAGAAAAACTAGGACTTTATCCCCCCCCACCCCTGCGATTGCATAACGTCAACTCTTTGTCCGCACGCTGGCCTCTTGTTCGTCGGCACCGGCTTTTCAGCTGGTCCTGCCTAAAGACGCAGGAGGGCCTAATGAGATGAGTGAAGGCATTACAACCACTTGTTGATGCTGCCCAAACACACGAAGAAGCTGTGACAGATTCATCAAGTGGGTTGGACCTCTCACAGCCCCAAAACACTTTTCCCCCACGGCTGCGTAGGTGTTGCGCGGCCATGTAGGGGCCCAAAATGGCTGCCTCTTCGACCTGTTTGGATAGTAGCTTTCTTGGCAAGCACACAGCAAGTGTCCGTCTGTGTCGTCAGATTGGACGGTGTCATTGCATTTACCGGTACCATTTAAAAGGTACTTCTTCCTTCCCTTCTCCGGGGGCGGTCAAAGTAGATCCAAGGAAACCGTGGCAGTGTCAGAGACATCCGTCGGATTCCGGGAGCTGGTTGGCGAGTGACATGAACAAAACCAAAGCCCGGGTCTTCCCCCCCTCCCCGGCAAATGCGGTACAGTAGCTTTTCTCCCCGCAAAAATAGAACCCCTGGCCGCCCTGCATAGGTACCGGCGATCAGGGAAGAAAAACTCTAAACAGCGCAACACGTTCGGGATCGACAATCTGACAAGAGCCTCGCCCCGGCTCCGGGGGAGGGCGGTCCTTGCGCTGCGCTGGCCCCTCTGACCTCTCCACCTCTGACGCCCCCCGTCACCCCCCAAAGCGCGCCTCCCCCCCCAAGATGCTATCGTAAGTACGTGGTGTGATGATGAATCGCTCAGGACAGTAGACTACCATCTCATATCCCCAACACCGAGCAGCGACCCCTTCCCCACAGAGCCGACACGGTGTAACTTTCCTGTTCCTGATCAGCTCATCCCACCCAGTTTTATTTGCTGCGGAGCCCCCAGCTTTTTTCCCTCTCTCCTTGGGCCTTGCAATGGTCCCCTTCTCCACGCACCCGACCACGGTACTGTTCTGCGCCGTAGTAAGCTGATCGGAACGTGAGAGGTTCAGAATACGGCCTGATACGGCGAGACGCACCCCAGCCAGCCGGCCAGCCCAGCCAGACTGTACATGCGTGGCATCTCAGGCAGTAGACAGGCAGTAGAGCCAGGGAGAAGACCTGAGCGTTTCTTACAAATTCCTACTCTCAATGTTTATGCAGGCCCCGGAGTGACCCTCATGATAGGAACCCCCCTAATACCCCCCCCCAACACGTGTTCTACCTGATGCTGTGTGTCTCACCCATCTTGACCCATCATACTGCGTACATACGCGAAATCGGAGGGACGGTTCAATGGGGAAGAAAATGTCCGGTTTCCCATCCCACTCTCTGGTACGGCACGTGGGCCCTCCCTTGAGTTGATGTGTGAAGGGTGTGGCCACCGATACGTCACAATGGGTGCTTCGGGTCATTGGCTCGAGTCATGTCACAACAGCTTTCCTACTGCAAGTCAGCTTCAGAGGGGGGGCGGGCACACGATGAAAAATCCTCTTGATGGCGAGAAGGCGATATCGCGGAACTTCCCACACAGGTGGGTTGGTAGCGACTTGTTTTCGAAGAGATCTGAGATTTGTTTCTGGCTTTTGCCATCCTGGACCGGGTTCCCTCATGACCCGAGCCCGTACTCCGTCAGTCACCGCACAAACTCCCCCGGGCCTCCCTGTATCATGTATCTATCTGAAATCTGAGTGAAGCAACAACAAACAAGTAGTCTATAAAGGAAATATATAAAAAAGTCAAAGCACGCATCATCGACCGCTGAGCGCCAAACGGTTAAATCCGTCACCCACTGGCACATCCATGTTTCCCTTCGGCCCAAATTCAAAGAGAAGCGAAGCCGTCTATCCACCGGGGAAACTGGTTTTCCAGGCGATCGGTTATGGTCAATGTTGTAATGGATAGTCGTCCTGAACGCCTCGCAAGTTTATCCATCTATAGTAGTCCTCTTCATCATTCGTACATCGCCTGGCGCTGGAGATCCTTCCGCTTCGCCTCGATCTAGGAGCGATCCATGAGGTCCCCACCAGAAATGCTGTTGGATGAGGAGCTCCGACCACTGGTGTTGAAACCTTCGGGAACCAGCAGATCGTGCACTGCCACCTTGGGAACTTGAGGGACGGGCAGTTTCCGTTGATTTCCGTCAGGCCTGCTCATAATGTCCGACAAGGACATTCCAGTTCTCACACCGCTGGTAGCTGCGCCCGTTGCAGGTGGAGGGTTGGGGAACTGCTGCTCGGGCTGAGGTTCCAGAGGGGCAAGTGCGGGCGTATGGTGTCCTAATGAGAGTTGTCGGAAAGGCGGGAGCTCGTAAGTGGCTTGGTAGGAAGGTCGCAGGCGTGGAGAGTGAGCTGGTGTTGCGAGCGGAGTGTGATCAGGCGTGGGAGACAGCGAGTCGTGTGAAAAGGTTGGAGACGAGGGTGCAGTAGAGTTGGGAGAGTTTGGTCTGGACCTCTTTGCGTGCCTGTACGCATGCGAATAATGGTCGTCGTGATGCTCCTCCTGTGAGTTCGATCTTGACATGTGGTAGGCTGAGAGTGAGGGCAGGTTGCCACGGGAGCCATGAGAGCTGTGAGAGTAGTAGGGGTGGAACCTCGAGGAGTGATGGCTCGCTGAAGGGGCCATTAGGTTGTCACGCTCGACCTGGTGGGCAGCTTTTGCGAGCATGGTGATGTCCATCGGTCCACTGCCATGAGGGCTGCCAGCGGGGCCTCTTCCAAAAGGAGCGGCAGAAGTGTTGTGTGGCAGGACGAACTGGGAGTACGAGTGGGGCGGCGACACATTTGGCGAGGACAGTGAGGACGGAGGCGCTGACCGGATGTTCTTTGGAGCCGGGGGCGGCATCATGTCGCCGGGCTGCAGGCCGCCTATCATCTGGTGAGGTTGCTGGCCCTTGTTACCCCGTCTCGAGTTCGGGTTGCTGTGTATCCTCGAGTGTCGAGTCAACTCATCTGAGCGGGAGAACTTCTTGCTGCAGCCTGGGAAGTTGCACGCGTGTGGCTTCTCCCCCGTGTGCGTCCTGATGTGTCTCGTCTGGTGCTCCAGGCGGTGGAAGGCCTTGTCACAGAGCGGGCACTTGTAAGGCCGCGGGAGCTCGTTGCTCACCTCGGCAGGCTGGCCAGTGGGCAAGGGGCCGTTTGGACGGAGAACAGAGACGGAAGCCATGTCGCTTGGGTCGTTGTGCTGCTGGGTCGGGGACTGCGACTGGCTGGTGCTGCCACTGTTGGTGCCGCTGTTGGGATCTTGGTGTTCTTGGGCAGCGGGCGCCGAAGAATCGGGGTTCAGCAGATTTGCAAAATCTACTGCTGACTGTGACCGTTGCATGTGATCGCCCTTCTCTGGATAAACCAGGCCCAACACGCCAACCCAAATAGTTAGTCTAGCCCTTGTTGACTGGACGTCCCGCTTCGTCGAACCTGCTGCACTTTGGGGTGGCAGCAGTCGGTGGGGGTGTGGGTACTGGTCGTCGGCGACGGTAGTGGTGATGATGATGATGATATTGCTGTGGGCTGTGCCAAGTCCGGGGAGCCGAGGACGAGGTTGTTATTTCCCAGCAGGATGGAAGGGAAAAGTGCTGGACCGGGTTGGTGCAGGTGTACTTAAGGTGTTGTAGTGTAGTGGGAGGGTGGGAGTTAGCTTGGTTGTTGGTTTAGGAACAGGTTGGGGAAGATCGGATCTTTGACTCTCTGGGGAAAAGGGGGTTTAGGGAGGGAAAAAAGAGGCAGCGGAGGCCTTCGGGCGCAGGAGGAGGGGAGCCGAGATCTTTTTAAAAACGATCCATGGATGGCGCCTTTTTCCCAGCGTCAGGCCTGGCGGGTCGCCCAAAGTCACAGCACGTAATGAAAGTGTACAGTGCAGTGTGCAGTCAAGCGGAGCGCAGCGCAGTTGCACGCTGGGCGCCGAGGTACCAATGTACCTCCCTCCGCTGAGCTTTGCTGTGCCCAGTGGCCCCAGTGGGTTGCCCACACCCCGGTCTTGGGGCACCCCTGACACACCTCCTGGGAGGGTCAGGGAGAGAGACCTTGTGTGGAGAGCGCTGAGGTTGCGACCGGGGGAGGGATGCAAAGGCAGGGCGACATCTTAGCACTGGCTGCTGCTGCAAGCCATCGCGGGGGTACGCCTAACAACGTCCAGATAGGGAGCCCCCAGGGGTCCAGCCCTCGCGGCGCGGGTACGTATCTGGTCAGGTACTTTGGTACATCCATGCCTACTGTGACCATCATACACTCGTGCCTACCCGACCTATCTGCCCACCCTCACAGTGGTATGTACCCTCCAATCACTCAATCCTCCATACGCCCATGCCCCATCTCTATCTTGGGCGGGTAGACAAGAAGTGCGATGGAGGAAGGGTGACCCCCAAACTATTTCCAAGGTTGGAACACACACAGCACTCGACCCCCCGTCCTCGTCCTCGTCCTCGTCCGTGTCCGTCACCGCGCGGGAGGACAACACACTAGCAGCAGCCAAGCAGACCATCAGACTGTCACGCAGTCAGCCAACAACAGTCATTCCCTCGCATGCCCAATACCATCGGCCGGCGGTCAACAGCACCAAAGGGCTGGCTGTCGACACCGCTCTGCAGGCAGAGACAGTTGGAAAAGGAATCGGCCACTCGATGCTGCAGGCTCTCACATAATCGTAGCACATTATACTCCGCCTCGGCGCATTTGCTTGACCCTGCCGCACTGTAACCCGCACGCACGGTACCCTTCATGCAACGGAACGGCAAGCGAAGGCAGCCAAGGAGCAGTTCCTTCCACCCTCTCATACATAATGCATGGCATAGGCTTGTGCCTCCGTACAGTATTGATACGAGACCACAGTACTGTCGCCCTGTACCGCACAGCAACGAAGTACATGGCGCACCGATGCGATACCATCGGCTCAGAATCACCCCAGAGTCGTGACAGACAAGACAATCTGGGGTCCCCGCCCGGCTCCATGCCCTTGCTCCATGCCCAGCGCAATGCCCACGCCCATGGAGACAGTCAGTCAGTCATGGTCCTCCACTAGCGGGGCGCTTATCTTGCCAGTCCCTTCGGTGTAATACAGTACGGGGCCTTGGTGACTTCATCTGCTCGGGCTGAATGCTCTCCCGTGGATGATGGGACTGCTCCGCTCCGCTCGCCCAGCTACATTGCAGACGCTGTGGACTTGGTACACTAGACACGGGGGAGCCTCTGGAGTCCCACACTTGCTCAGCACTGCTGTGGTCAGGTTTAATCCACCTCCCGGGCCACGCTGGATAAGCGTATAGATACTTCAGGAAGCACCTATACACTTCTCAGGCATGGAACAGCCCAAAAAACACCCTGGCGAGCAAGACGACTGGCGCGAGCTTGAAGAAGAGCGCCAATAGTGCCAGATAACAAGAGTTCTCCTATTCGGCTGTTGATCAAGGGCCGGAGTGATGGTGGTACCGGAAGGCTGGACCATTTGGCACAGGCGCCCTCGTCGACGATATTGACCGGAAGCTTATTTTCTTCTGGCGGCTGGGACTCGCCGGATCTGGCATGGCAAACTGTGGCGCATTTCTTCTACACACGTAGACTGTCCATGGCGACAAAGTCGGCCGGGATTGCGAGACCATGGGAAATTCCAAGGACCACGATCAAGTAACGCCAGAGCCCCTGGTCCGTTGTCCGCCATCGTCGACCACGATATCTCAGGACAATCATTGCCGTCGGCTCGGCGCAACGACAGCAACAACATAGCCAAAGCTACATCCCCCACACAGCCGGTGGGAGCATTCGGAATTTCGTACCAAGAATGATCAGATCAAACCATTCGGGTAGCTGAAGGGTTTGCGGAGAGTGGCCCGTGGGGGCTCCAGAGACAGGGAACGGGGTAACGCGGGGGGAGGGTTTGGTAGCCGACTTCCCCAGACTGGTGACGCATTTTCTTGGCTCCTTCATGCTGGCACCATTGCATGATTGGGCTTTTCGGATTACTCTTCATCTCCAAGTCTAGATTTTCTCTTAATTGGACCAAGACGAGGTCTTCGTCGCCCTCAGCCTTCGGCGACAAGTTACCCCAGCCGCGGGTCACTCCCATCTTATCAGGCCTGCGCAAGAACCGCCATCTGGAGCCTGGGCCGCGCCCGATAGGAGGGCACCCTGGGGAAAACGTGGGGAGAGCTACTCTACTAACCCGGAAAATCCTCGTGGTGGGGGCGTGTGCCTAGAAGAGATAAGGAAACTGTCCGAGTAGGCTTGCCATGGCTGAGGAGCTGAAAGACCATGGCCCAACCTCGCTCAAATTTCGGCAACGGCTTGAAGGCCTGAAGCTTGCTAGAATTCCAATGATGACAACATCCATCATAGCAGAAACTTGCGCGTTAGCATTTTCAAAGTGCATGGCCAGACGCACAGCCCCACTTACCGCCGTGTCTCAAGGTGGCATGCTCGATTTTACTCGTCCCATCTGGAGTAGACCAGCCTACCAGCCAGCTTGCCTGCCTCAGGCCTGCCTCGGGGCCGCACATTCGCAGCCGGCAGCAAAGCTCTGTCTCCAATGCAAACCTACGGCTCATCTGCGGCTCTGATGGGCGATCTTGCCCACTTGTTGGTAACTTAGTTGCAACGGCGTCGGATACTCGGGTGCTAAACATGACTAGATTCTGGGGTAAACTGTCCGAATAATTGGCAGATGCTTGCAGAACACAGCGGACATGTCGCATTCCTTGTAGACCATGGCACACCTGGATGTTCACGAGGCTTCTCATGACAGCACTGTCGTATGCCTAAGCTCTTCGACAGGAGAAAGTGGCAAGATGTTTGTATATTTTGCCCCAGGTTGGAGTTCTCGTATATCCCGCGTGCGGCTTGTTGACAGCCTTATCTCTAACCATGGCTTTCGGAATTGCCTCGGCTACAAAACCCATCAACAGCAAGAGATCGGGTTGTCCAATGGTATTCACCGAGACAAAGAGAGACTCGGCCTCGGCCTCAATATTTCAGTTCAGACTCAGGCCAGGCCCAGTGAAGAACAACTATCGAAAGCGACCGGTTGGAGCCGTGCTCGTTAGCCACCTGGTCCCATGCAATAGCACATGTCAGCTTCTCTCCCAGGCCGTTGGCCGTTGGCCGATGGACATGCAGGGCGTGCAATCCCAAAGCTTATCGCAAGAACGCGAGTCTGGTCCATGGTACATGACGTCGAGAGCATTCACGCCAGTGGCCAGAATTCACATAGTGCTCAAGGCTCAGGCAAACCAAAGGGTAGTTGCATATGGGTGAGGAATGTGAAGCTAAGGGTAAGCCGCCAGGGCAAAAAGTGATATATATTCGAGAGAAAACTGCCACTAAATCTAGCTGCCAAGAAACTCGCTTTAATACCCCACCCGTTAATCTATCGCTCCTGCCCCCTATATAATACCCTTTTCTCATAATAGGCGAGACCCCGAGCCTAAACAATTAAACAAATAAAGCCATTCCTAGCCCCGGAAGCCGTTATTGTAAACTTATTTCTCTTTTAAACCTTTTCACAGACTTCCCTTCTAATCTATTTATCCTAAGCAACCCCTTATCCGTATATAACTCTCTCCCTTACCCTAAACTTTAAAACCTTTCTTTAAGGAACCTTAAATAAGATAGGCTAGTTAGTAAAACCAGTATAAATATAAAAACCTTTATAATAGGTAAAACTTTAAAATACCGGCGTATTATAATAAGGTAAAGCGGGTTAATATTTATAAATAAGTAAATAAATATATAAAAAAAAGGTTTTAATTTTAAAAAGAAGGATCTCGGTTAAAAAACTTAAACCTATAGAAATCTAATAGTAAGAAGTTCCTTAGTTATATTATAATTTTCTTAATAAGGGGAGGCAGAACTATAAGGTTTTAATAGAGAGATAGCTTAAAAAAGTAACAGAAATTAGTTATTAAAAAGGTTTAATAATAAAAGGTTTTTAAAGTAATAATTATTTAATAATAATATCCGCAGTCCTAATCTTATTACTATAAATAAATAGGTATAAGCTACTAAAGTAAAAAATAATATATATTTAAAAGAAAACTACTATTAAATCTAGCTATTAAAAAACTCGCTTTAATACCCTATCTATTAATCTATCGCTCCTACCCCCTATATAATACCCTTTTCTTATAATAGGTAAGACCCTAAGCTTAAATAATTAAATAAAGCTATTCCTAAATAAAGCTATTTCTAATTCTGTAAGCTATTATTATAAACTTATTTCTCTCCTAAACCCTTTTATAAACTTCCCTTTTAATCTATCTATTCCGGGTAACCCCTTATCCGTATATAACTCTTTCCCTTACCCTTAAATTAAAACCTTTCTTTAGAAAACCTTAAATAAGGTAGGCTAGTTAATAAAACTAATATAAATATAGAAACCTTTATAATAGGTAAGACTTTAAAGTACCGGTATATTATAATAAAGTAAAGCGGGTTAGTATTTATAAATAAGTAAATAAGTATATAAAAGGGAGGTATCGATTCTAAAAAGAAGGATCTCGGTTAGGGAACTCTAGCCTATAAGAATCTGGTGGTAAGGAGTTTCTTAGCTATATTGCATTTTCTGACGGGCGAAGGTTCTAATAGCGAGGTGGCTAAAGAAGTAACAGAAGTTGGTTGCTAAGATATTCGACAATGGCAGCAGAGCAGATAGGAGGTCCTCGAGGCGATAGCCATTTTAACAATGGCATCCGTAGTCCTAATCTCATCACCATAAAGCTAAGGGTGAGCCGCCAGGGCAAAAAGTGATATATATTCGAGAGAAAACTGCCACTGAATCTGGCTGCCAAGAAACTCGCTTTAATACCCCACCCGTTAGTCTATCGCTCCTGCCCCCTATAAATGCTGGCTCAAACTGCAGTGCTGGCTGGCTGACATGTGACGAGGAAGCCGAAGCTCGAAGAAGCCCAGAAGAAGAATAAAAAAAGACGCCGCTCCCCCTTTCCCCACGAGCTTGCACCTGTCGGCTACGGGGAGCTGATCTAGGGCTGCCAAGCTGCAAGCGCTGGCCCTTTGAAACCGCACCCTCGATCCAGCCAGGCCAGCCAGACCAGTCTAGGCCAGATCACGGTTTCTTCTAACGACGTAGTATTAATAAAGTTTATAACTTCTCTTACTAAGGCGCAATATAACGATAAAGGGAAAGTACCCTTTATAGCCCCATCGGAAGCCTTCTTCCTACCGCCTTCCGCTTTAAAGGATAAGAAATTACCTAATTAAAAAATTATTACCGGCTACTATCGATAAAGTAATTCTATAGCTTCTTTTATAATTAAGCCGGCTAATAAGTTTATTATTATAAAATTAATTTATTAAATTAATTAGCTATAAATTTAAATAGCTTATTAGCAGCCGAAAATTATAATAATAACTTTTCTTTTAAAGATAAAATAGCTAGCTAATTAATAGCTTCCGGCTAGCTTATTAATAATATAGCCGATAAAGATAATAATAATAATAATCTTTAGCTATTTTATATATCTATTATTAATAAGGTATTATAAAAATTATATAAAGGTAATTTATTTAAACCTATTTTTAAGGATATCTTTAATACTAATTAAATTCTTTATAAGGGTTAAAAATACCTAATACTAAAAAGAAAAGTAAATAATTAAAGTATTACCTTTAATAAATATAAAAGGCCTAATTCCTTAGCTTAATAAATATAGATCTAATATATAAAAAAAGCTATTATTATATTTATAAAAATTCTTTTTAAATATAAAAAAGATAGCCTATTAAATTATATTAATTAAAACCGGCTTAAATTAATTTAGATATAAATAATTAATAAAATAAAAAAGCTATATCTAAATATATTATAAATAATTAAAAAGGTAAAAAAGAAATATTAAAATAAAAAAAAAGATTTTTATAATTTTAACTATTTCTTTTAAAGTTTAATATTTTATATAATAAAGAAAATAATATAATAAAAGGCTTAAATAATAATTTTAATTTAATAATTAAAATTTATAAGGATATAATATAGCTATATAATATACTATTAAATAATTAAAAGATATATAAAAAGGTTTTTATAAATAAAATAGCTAATAAAAAGTTTATTAATATAGTAATATTTTATAAAATTATTTTTAATAATAAAAATACCGCTTTAAACCTTTTTAAATATAGCCGCTATTAATAAGGAAATAGTAATAATAATATTACTATTATATTTATTTTAAAAGTATTTATAATTATATTAATAAAATAGTAAAAAAAGGATAGTAATATAATAATATTTAGCTAAAGTTTATAAAAAAGCATTTATTAGCTAGCTTATTAAATTATATTTAATTTAAAAGTAGTAATAATAGCTTTATAAAACTTATAAAAAAGGTTTAATAATAATAATAATTAATTAAAGTAATATTTTATAAATATAATCGATATTTTTTTAAAAAGGTTTATAATTAGCTTTATAGCTATTATTTTATAAAATAATAAAGGAAATAAATAAAAAAAGGCTATAATAATTAAATAAGCTTATAAAATAGCTTAAAGGCTATAAGGGTTATTATTAAAAGGTTTTCTTTATAATATAGTTAAAGGTAATATTAGCGGAAAGATTATAATTATAAATAAGGGTTAATAAAATAAATTTAATTAAAAATATATAAAGGTGCTTTTAATATACTTTTTTATTTACCTTATATTTTTATAATTATATACCGGAAAAAGAAATAAAAAAATATATTTAATAGCCCTATTTCTTTTCTTTTATTTAATATTATTTTTAATAGTTAATATAAAAGGGTTACTATTTTATTTAATATTTTATTAAGATATAAGAAAAACCTTATATAAAATATAGAAAATTTATAAAAAGCGGTTTTTAAAAAGCTAAATAAATAGCCTATTACCGGTTATTTAATAGTAAATAATATTATATATAATATTTAATATTTTTTTATAATTATAATTTAAAATTAAAGAAATTAAATTAATAGATTTATAAAATAGTTATTTTTCTTTATAAATATATTTTTTCTTTTTTTATAATAGGTAATATAATAAATAAATATTAAAAATAATATTAAAATAAATTTAATACTATATAATATAAGCTTTTTTTATATTTATTAATCCTAACTACTATTTTTTATTTAATTATAACCTTAATTATAACCTTATTATATTAACTTTTTCTTTTTTTAATTACTTTTTTATTACTTTTTATTATATTCTTTTTATATAATCTTTATAATTTGCTTTTAAAGCTTTTTAAAAATTATCTTTTTAATAGTTTCTTTTATATATTAATAATAAAGATATAGAAAATCCTAATTAAAGTTACTTTTTTCCTTTTTAGCCCTATTAACCTTTTAACTTTTCTCTTTATTAAAGGCGTTTATTATAAGGTTATAAAGCGCTATATAAGTATATAAAAAGCTTATTTATTATTAAAGGCTATATTTTAATATAAAAATCTAAATTATCTTTTATTTTTTTTTAAAGGTATTAAATATCTATTTAATAATTACTTAAAAGCGGGCGTATTATAGGTTATATACAGAGTTGTGACATGTATTACTGTATTTGTATTATTGTAATACAAAATATAAATAATACAGTAATACAAATACAAATACAGTAATACAAATACATGTATTTGTATTTGTATTTGTATTATTGTATTTTGTATTTTGTATTTGTATTTGTATTTGTATTTGTATTATTGTATTACTGTATTTTGTATTTTTGTATTACGAATACACTGTAATACAAATACAAATCTATAAATAGAACTATATAACTTTAAAATTAAAATAATAGATTATATTAATCTAAGTTTTCTCTTTAAAATGGCCTATTTAGTCTTTATATATTTATTTCTTAGCTAAAGATAAAAATACTATCATTAAATAAAGAAAGTTATTATTAAGCTCGGGCCCTCGGCCTTTAAGGTTCGAGCCTTATATTAGTATTTATATCTTTATATATAAATTAAATAAAGAAAATCTAAATAGGCTATTTTAAAGGGCTAGTTTTACTCTATAATGCTAGCTATTTAAACTTTAAGAGTTACTTAAATCTATTTTTAGAATGTATTTGTATTTGTATTTGTATTATAATACGTAATACTATATTTGTATTTGTATTATTTTGTATTTTTTGTATTTGTATTTGTATTTGTATTTGTATTATTTTTTGTATTTGTATTTGTATTTGTATTATTGAAATTTTATGTATTTGTATTTGTATTTGTATTTGTATTACTGTATTATTTGTATTTTCAATACTCTGGTTATATAGCTTTTTTATATTCTTTAATTATTTTTTAAATTTCCTTTAATTTTAAAAATAGTATTATATTAATTAAAATAATATTAGTAAACCCTTTTTTATATTAAAGCCGGCATTCCTAAAATAAAATCTATTTAAAAGGATTTTAAAGCCTTTTATTAATATTATATTTAAAAGAATATAATTATTTATTAAGCCTTTAGCGCTAGCTATTATAAAGCTAAATAACTAATTACTTTATATAGCGGTAAAAATACTTTATAAAATATTATCTTTTTAATCCCTTTATTTCCGCTATATCTTTATAAGTAAAAAGGCTATAATATAAGTATTATTAATTACCCCGATATAGCCGTTAAATAGTAATAACCTTTAATTTCTCTTACCCTTTTTATTAAGCTATTTTATAGGCTTTAGCCTTATAAACGCTTTATATAACTATTTAAATAATAATAAATAAATATTAATTATTTTAAATACTATTAATTATATTAAATAAAAGCGATAAGCTATATTATATTAAGTTTTATTATATATATAGATTTATAAAAAAATTAATATTTTATATTTAATAAATAATTATTTTAAGGCCTATAGGTTTATATATACCTTAAACTATATTATTAAGCCTTAAAAAGTACTTTTAGTTATCTAAAATATATAATAAAAGTATATTTTACTACCCTTAAAAAAAAGCTATATAAATTTATTAATAGCTTTAAGCCCGAGGTATTTATAATTAGCAGCGGTAGGCTTCTTTTATAGATAAGGTTTATTTTAATAATAATAATTTTTATTTTTTTTTAGCAATTATAGGGCTATATAAGCTATAGTTATAAAGTATATTATTTAAATTTAATAGCCTTTTATTATTAGTTTATTAATTTAAGGGTAATTAGCCTATTATAAAAGATTTACTTAAAGCTATAAATATTATATTATTAACTTAGAATATTTATAATCGGGTATTTTAAGATTTAATAAGTTTTAATAACTTTAAAGGCAGAAAACTATAAATCGCTTCCGAATATAGTTATTGCCGGCTTGGAAATTATAGTAGGTTAAAAAGTATATATTAAGATGAA
Organism: Diaporthe ilicicola; assembly: GCA_023242295.1. Classification (NCBI taxonomy): domain Eukaryota; kingdom Fungi; phylum Ascomycota; class Sordariomycetes; order Diaporthales; family Diaporthaceae; genus Diaporthe; species Diaporthe ilicicola. The sequence continues at coordinate 66,180 of JALPVH010000001.1, read as the reverse complement.
TATATATATACTTATCCGGCCGGTATATTAATTTTACTATTTAAAACGGATTAGCGAGTATTTCTGTTACTTCCGGGGCCCTATTTATACCCTTAATAACCCGGGTTCGATTACTATAACAGTGGTTTTCTCGTTCCGTGATCTGGCCCTCTGTAAGGGACGGACTGCCTAAACAGGAAGGCCGACCCAGATACCTGCTTAAACCCTCATTCTACTAACAGTACATATATACTTCAGCCTTGCCCGCCAAGGGCCGCCTTGGCATCGCAATCATTGATCCCATCGCAATGATGATTGCAATGTTTGATGACATGTCTTGACGACGAGTCAGTCGAGACAGATGGTCTGGACCGCATCCGAGCGCAGTGAGCTTTCTGCAGCGCCCACACGCCTCCAGGTCATGCCAGTTTTCGCAAGTCTCTCCCCCCATCCGACCCCCAGAAAAGGGTCCAAGCTACGTCAACTGTCCTCCCTCCTCTTGCCCCAACTTGGCAGGGACGACAAAAATCTGCTCGTCGACTCCGTATTTCTCGGGGAATTTCTTAATAGGAGACGCTGGACCTGCTGCAGCCGTGATCTGGCAGCTGCTTCATCGACCAGCCTTCCATGCCGACGGGCTGACGGGCGTCGTCCGACGATGGAAGCCCCTGTGGTGATCCTCCGTGGGCCACTACGCAGTGCAGAGGAGCCTGCTGCCGTCAAGAGGTCTCGACCGACACTCTGCTCGAGATGGAGAATTTTACCCCCCCTTGCAAGAATCTCCCAGGGTCCCCTAGTTGTTTGCCGCCCAATTCGGTTAGGATAGCTTTACTACCGAAGTGCCTTTCTTTTAAAGGGCCGGCTGGGGCGAAGGGACGAGCGTTAGCGAGAGGCCGGTAGGCCGTTCCCGAGTTCCCAGAGGTCCAACCCGTATAGACTATGGAATAAAAAAATTAAGGGAGGAAAATAGGAAGAAGTTGTTGTATTTGATAGCTTTCTCTCAGAAGTAGTTACGCTAGCCCAGAAGTAGGCACGCTAGCCAAGTTGAGCGGCAAACGACTAGGGGACCCTGGGAGATTCTTGCAAGGGGGGGTAAAATTCTCCATCTCGCACTCTGCTGGTCCTACCGGCCAACCAGCCTGGCAGGACCTGGGCAGAGAAGCACCGCAGATTTCCCCGGGCAAGTGACTTATTACCTGGGGCTCCACTCTCTTGGGCCCTGGGACTGGGGCCCAGGACGGAGCACCAACATACCGTAGCTACTAGTGCAGAGCATATAGCATCAAAGCACATGGGGCTCTTTTTGTCATCACTCTTCCCCAGTTTTCCGCCCCACAAAGCTCGCGATGCGAATCTGCCCGAGAGGCTGTGGGGGCCGAAAACCTGGGCAGGACGAGGTGCCCTCCTCGGCCATTACCAGGACGATTGCCTCTAATAAGCAATCTCGCCTGCGCAAATATTTCAACACTGGCCTCGCCCAAGCTCCAAACGTTGGGGGGGTTTTAATCACATGTCAGCAAAACTTTTTTTTCTTCCTTCTAGGCCAAGGAACCCACAAAGTCGGGATAGCTCCGGCCGTTTCGAAGGTGCAACTGGCCGCAAGCTTCCATTGGCCCGAATGGGCCGAATTCAAGAACGAGCAATCAGGACCTGTCAACTTGGACCCTAGCGAATGAATGGCTATTTCGGCGCATGTATCTCCGTACACACACATCCTCTAGCCCTCCGGATGCTGTCCCTTGCAGCACCTCCTCGACGTGTTCCTGGCCAAGCCATCCAGATCTGGAGGTGTTGCTCAAGTTTGACTTCCAAATCGAGTCAACTGCGTCTGAAAAGAAAAATTGATGTCGGCATCTCTGGGCCTTGACTTTTCCCCAACCGGTTCCACCTGTTCCTATTCTCTGACGGAACTTGGGCGAAACGAGCCGCAAGTTTTGACCTAGCTAGGGGTTTCGATATCGGATGTACCGGTGCGCTCGATGGACCATTCAGGGCTGATCGTGTCATTTCTGTTGCAGGGAGGAGCCAACAGCCGCGCAAATCAACCAAGGCAAACGATGGTGTCCTTCAGGAAGGTAGCATATCTGCCATGCCAGAAAAGCTCCAGGATTCCTTGGGCTGACTTGTCAGCTCCGTCAGCAGCGTGCTGAGCAGCGTGCTGAGCAGCGTGCTGAGCAGCGTGCTGAGGGCGCCGTTCGTGATTTGTTGCTCGCTTCTCAACAATGGACAGCAGCACTGCCCCTGCCCCCGGCGCCCAGGGACAGCCCCAAAGGGTAGCAGTGAGCACCCGCAATCCGCTCCCAACCCCGTCTACCTAGGTACTTTGACACTGTGGCCTCGGGTTCCTTCCGACGGGCCATTGGGTGTTCGGGAGAAAACACTTTCCAAGGCCGATGTCGAGACGACAACACGCCAAGCGGCTATATCCTTATCACGGCTCAGCCCTTGACCAAGTCGTACTTGGGTGCCTGACTAGTAGTAGACTCTGGTGGCAGCGCATAAAGTGTCCTTTGCTCGGCATATCCGTTAGTTGGCATGGTACCCACGATGGTACCGACCTTAGCATAGCGAAGAGCAGCGCCAGGGCGATTTCACAAGCCGTAGTGCGATTGTTGACCGCAGTTGGTACGAGTACTGAGTGTCGGTCTTATTGGGATCTCTATCCCTGGAACGATGACATGTCGTGCTCTCCCAGGGACGTGATTCCTTCGGCTTCTTCTACTTTCCTTCCCCTTTCGGCCGGATTCCCCGTTATCTGGGCGGGAATGCACACTATTCTAAGGGAGGCCCGGGATCAGACTATAACGGAGCGTGCACACATACAGGTCTCGAATCTCCCGATGAGGCTTTGCGACCCCAGATTCTGTCCAGGGCCGATCATCTCAGGGGTTTCCCACTTGCGGGGTGGGAATGTTACATCTCTGGCCAGGGTCGCTGATAGCGGAATTACAGGTCCACCGGAACATCGTCGTCGGTTGTTTGTCGTATCGATGGATCACCTCGCCCTACATTACAAAGTGCTAGGACTCTGCCGAGTCACTTCTCTGCCGGAGCCCAGATGACAGAGGATGAAAGCCTTGCCGCTCGACCGTCAGCCACCAGCTGTCAGCTGACGAGGCGGTAGTACGATGGGCAATTTTTCCGAGCACCTCAGCACCCTTTCTGGTGGTGGTTGGGGGGAGGGGCTCAACGTCAGCGACTGCCAGTCTTCTGTGAGCAAGGGCCTCAGAAACCCCACGCCCCACGCCCCACGCATCGCCTCAGCCACGCAATCTCGCTGCAGCTGTCCGGTTGCTTCGTGGCCTCTGAAACCCCGTATCCTTTCCTCTCGGCAAACCACGCAGCTGTGGGGGAGGGCCCGGAGACACACGAGAAACCACCATCGTTGGGAAATTTGGATGCTACGAGCAGACCGACAGGCGAGTAACACAGTGCGGTGAGCATTGCGCCTTGCTAACCCCCCAAACATGCGTTGGTAGGGCGTGGTCGCAGTATTGCTCAGAGAGACAAGGGGAAGTGAGAGGCCCCTTTGCAGTAGGACCTTGGGGGTGGAACTCAGATGCAATGGCGTTCCAACGCATCCCTTTTGAACGGACCAGTATTATTCCCGACGTCCTACCCACCATCTGGAAGCCTGCATCGTATATGACTCCAGTGACTTGGTTCGGTCAGCGAAGAGCTGCAGGAGTGATATAGTCTCTAGATCTGAGCTCATAACTCATAATATCAGCATATTTGGTGGTAGCATCTGTCTTTTGACGGGTAGCGCGGGACCGCAAGTACCCAGGTAGACTATTCAATGTTCCTGGTCAAGTACCCCCACACGCTCAATCAAGCAAGCACGTTGACATGTGCACTGCAGTGGCAAGAATGTGGGGAGGCGCGTCTAAATGTTCCTTCCGGGAACGCGGCGCCCTTCCTGCAAGCAACTCTTGTTCGACAGCACCACTGCAGTGCCAGGCAAGTGCTTCCGCGTCCGTCTGATAAAATCTGTGAGGATCAAACTTCTGTTTCCTTGTTTGCCCCCCCCCCCCCCGGACCCGGCAGTCAAGGCTGGGTGCCATGGAATACCACGAGCGGCACGGGCACGATGTCTGCAGCTTTGATTTGCCCTCGACCCGTACGTAAATCCAAGCATCTTGTCAGCTGTTTTGGCGCCCGCGGTTGTGACAGGCCCATCGCTGATACCATGCTCAGACCGACTGCCGACTGTCTCGGCAGCACAGGCGCTTGAAGACCTGGATGCCAATGTTTCGAGATTTGTGTCGACCAACCTGCCCGACTTGGACAAGGCTTTGGCAGACGGTGGTGCGAGCTCGCCGGACGAGGAAGTGAGCCCCGGTGGTATACAGAAGGGCCACCTCACCGAGATCTGGGGCCCTCCTGGTGTGGGGAAGACTGCCTTCGGAATCCAGGCCGCTGCAGACGTGCTACGCGATGGCAAAGGTGTCGTTTGGGTAGGTCAGTCAGCCACTCCCATCCCCTCGCCAGATGACACAAAGCTAATGCTCAGGCTGCAGACTGTTTCTATCCCGTCTCCCGCGACCGCGTGACGGAGGTCTGCCGAGCCACAGCAGCTGGCGGTGAGGACGCCTCGTCAGGCCACCTCGACAAACTTGTCCAATATTCCTGTCCTAGTCTTGCGCATCTCATCGCCCTGCTGTGCCGACCCACACGGTCATCGCTTCCGCCAGACACTGCTCTCATTGTCATTGACTCACTATCTGCACTGCTAAATCATGCCTTCCCAAGGCTTCCCGCTTCAAAACCAGGCCCAAAGACCAACGGCAAAGGCGAGACCCCTTGCCCGCCGTCTTCGGAATATTGCTAACTTTCGTAGGCCCTTCTATGGCCTCCAAGCGACTGCAGGTGCTTCAGTATGTAGTCAGTGCCTTGCAGAAGCTAGCTGCGACTCGTGATGCTGCAGTAGTCGTCCTCACACAATGTGCCACACGGATGCAGGCAGAACGGGGAGCAACTCTGATACCTGCCATCAACGCTAGCGTCTGGGAACAAGGCATCGCCACGAGATTGGCGCTTCTCAGAGACTGGATGTGGAACGATGGCCACCCATACGGGGCTCGCCTTGCTACACTGCAGAAAGTAAATGGCAAGATTACCCCAGATGGTCCAGACAAGGTTTTCCCCTTTCGTATCGATTCGGTAGGTCGCGTTCGCCCTGTGCTATGCTCGGATTCTGCATGCTAAGAGCTTTAGACGGGGTTGGCTCCGGCGCAATTCGACGGACTTGCCGCATCTTCCACAACTCCTTGGCCCAAACGAAAACTAGACGAGACGGGCTTCGAAGTCCCAGACAGCGAAGATGAGGATTACGGATGGCAAGAGAAGGATAGCAGCCTCTTGCCAGGGATGCCGCCACAGTGGCAAGGCAGTGAGGATCTCATCCTTGGGCAAACCCATGAGAGCGAAGGTGACAGCCAGGTCCAAGACTCCGAGCTCGAAGACGGTCGCTCCCCTAACGAAGAGCAATGAGTCGCCTCTAGTCGGTCGCGATGATTGCGTCCGACGAGCGCCATGACACAAACAGGAAGGACAGCTCGCAAAGACATTGCATGGCACGCTTCTGCACGGTCTTCAATATGCCTCTTGCGGCTGCATCGCCGTCCCCAGGCCGCCCCGCCGATACAATCTTAAAATGCTGGGGTAAAATATTGCGGTCGGCCGAACATCGGCACGATAGGCCCTTCTGTGGATCCAGTCGTACCGAATCTCAATCTCGGCCAATCCCGCTCGCCTCGCCGCCGAAATACTCGGCGCTTGTACGACGCAGTGAGCCCGAAGAGCACCATTCCAGGTTTGAGACTGCGGACAGTGCGGTGTCCTCGGCCAAGTTATTCCGTAAACTACTAAAGCCGATTACCGACGACGCACGGCATGCCATTGCCTGCGGCAGGATGTGACCGTCGAACAGAACGGAGGCTCTGAGCTCCTGGAGACGGGACCTGCATATGTGGGCACTCTACTGTTGCGCGAGGCATCTAGCCAAGTTGATCTGCGCTCCTGCATTTGAGCCTCTATACAGTCCCCAGTCCAGTGAGTCCTTGGAAATGCGTCACGACTTATATCCGGGCGACTTGTGAAGTTGACGTACTTCTCTGCTCTGTAATCATGATGTTCAGGGATCATTACATATCAGCGACATGTCTGATTGTCGAAACAACGGAGATCCCTCAAAGACTCTCGATACCTGGCATTGGCTGACAATCACGCAAAGTCAACTTCTCCGCGCGGTCGAATCCACCATCTCTTGATCGCGCATAAATGATCCGCTTTTCCATACGCATCTGCTCTGGTACGGAGTACAGTAAATTCGATTTGTGTATACATCGTCGCAGTGCGTGGGTCGTGTCTGGGTTCGGCCACAAGCCGAGGCTCACCTGAGCAGGGCGTGGGAGATAATTGATACACCAACACTGTGGCGTACAATATCCACTGCGATCCATCCTGTTGCATACTCCAGAGGTTGGAAAAGTACTAGCACAGGATGAGCCGGAGCTCGTGGGTCGCATCTGTCCGCGATGTCGTAGCTGCAAGTTATCATAAGCGTCTGATATGTGAAGAGTCTGGCACCACTACCCCTCCTAGTGGCATGTTAGTAGCGGATCTACCCGGCTCTGACCAAGGGCCCCGGCTGTGGCAAAGATCAGCGACGCACACCTTTCCTTTCGACAAGCTCGTTTCACAGCATGCGACTGACAGCCCTCGCGTCACTGACACCTCGCCGACGATAGCTTGCATCGGAATGCAAGCAAGCTTTCCCGCTCTTCCGTCCAACCACTCCCTACCCCTCGATCGGCTGCATTGAATGCCACCGGCTCATAGAGGGGTGGCCCCTGTCCCTGCCTCTTCAGACTGGATGTGGTCGTCGAAGGCCCATGATGGTACTCGGCCGTTCGCAAGCATGTGATCGTAGGCCCTGCGCATGTTGGAAAGCATCACGGCGAATTCACGATGAGACACAGAGGGCACTTCTCGATTTCTTGGGATCTAGCCGACATCCTCCTGCGGTGTGTCCAATGCAATATATATATCTCACGCAATATCGGTGGGCGCCGCGAGTGGTGGAGCCTGCCCTGCTGCAGAGCCTCGCACGTCGTCGGCAGAGGTAGCCCCTGGGGTGAGCTCGGGACTGAGATGGTCTGACGTCCCCGCATTGGCGGGGATGGCACATTGGGCGATGGCCCCCAGATTCTGTAATGCATATCCTCCCTGACCATCGACGGCACTGTGCGACGGACGTTGGGCTCGATGTATCCAAGACATCACATCAACAAGACCAACCACCCGCTGCATACTACAGGGCTCGTACGCGTGATCTGCGAAACCGACTGCGATGCTTGTTTGGGAACCCCGGGAAAGGGCCTTGGGCTTTTGCCATGATCGTCATGGCCTGTACCGCTCGGTGTGTACCCCCTCCCCGGCGCGCCCGGGGAAATGGATCAAGTCGGGCAGGCCTTTCGAACGGAGGCAATGCCTCGGCCGTCCATCGGTCATTGGCCTGGCATTGGACCGCTTCAGTCTTGCTAACCAGGGGCAGGAGCTCTGATTAGGCGTAGGGCACCGGAGCTGTGGTGTTTATTATGCTCATTGATCACGTGGGCTTTCCAGCCGACGGGCCCTAAACACTGGAGCATTCACATGCGGCTTGTGCATTGATGGTGGTGGCGGGCTCGGCTTGACAGGAAACTCGGACCTAACTCCCGGGGCCAGCAGCAGTGGATGTGAGTGGTCGAAAGCATGTTCGGTGTGAAGTTTGATGAGCACCGCTGTGGGATGACGCGAGAGCTTACGAAGTTTGGGAACAAAGCTGAGCAAGTATCGGGGCTGCTCTTGATCATTCCTGCTGGCTCAAATCGTCGAGTGCCTTCTCGACACGGGATTGGTACGTTTTGGCGCGTCGTTGCGTCGATCATCGTCCGAAAGTCCGTCTTCTGAGCATAGTCTAGTACCGGGAAATGCTCTTATGGCGTTCATTGGTACATAAATATCTGTCGATCAAACTCAGCCTCGGGGAGAATCGAGATGATAATGTTGGACAATGTAAAATGGGGATACATATCACTGGCTGACTATGAGATGAGATACAGTTTTGTGAAGGCCGGTATCGCACGGAGAAGGTTCACAATCTTATCAGATGAGAGGAAACTACAATCTTTGGACCTCGCTGTACATGAAAGATACACAACGCAACATAGACACCAGAAGCACATGGGATCCCTCATTCAAGCTTCGATAGTTCGGCCTGGGCGGATGCGACGATGGGAGCCCGGGGCCGCCGGCGACATCTCGTCGACGCGTGCAGGGAAAGTATCGTCCCCCTCTGATAATATCTCCAGACAAATATACGTATGGTGGAACAACCTGCCAAAGCTGTGACGGCCCTTGCTTGTTCTGTCCGTGCAAGGGTTGGTTCGTCCAAGCTATGGTTCACACAGACGCAACATATCGCCTGGATCGATTGGCGGCCCTGTCTGCGTCGGCAAGTGCGTCGGTAAAATTTGTCTCGTCCTCGATTATCAGAATGGTTGGAAGATATGCTTTTCCTTGCCTTTGCCTTTGGATTCTGGGACCTCCGACGTCTGGACCGGTGTGATGGCTCTTGGGGCCGCCTTGCGTGGATTGGAGAATTCTATTCCGCTGCCCGGAGGCATGGACAAAGATTTGTTTTCCTTCTCTAGCGCCAACTTGACTGTCAGTCGCTGCTGGCAGCATGACGCCCGGGTCCGCGGAAAAGGAGGGAGAGAGATGGTTGGTCGAGATCAGGACTTGGGAGAGTTAGGACAAGAATAAGCTCACAGGGCGGCATAGTCCTGGCCGATGATACCTTGGCCTCCTGCCCGCGTCGTGCAGACCACGGCTGTAATCTTTAGCTTCTTAGCGATGGGAGGCATGCATCGATCCGGGCTGTCGCGAGCGCTGCGCCGTGGGATATCCGTTGTTGGGCTGACTGGCCTGCATGTAATTGCCCTCAGATCGACAGCGACTTTGAGCTCGGCGGTGCGATGGGCAAGCTCGACACGTTCACTTCCACTCCTCCCTGCGTGCGTTCACCATCGTGGTCCAGCAAAGACCGTATACACTCGTTGCTTCATGTTCGTGTGCTTATGGATGGCGCGGCCTTGTCTTCCTGAGAACGTGCCCGTCAATGAGCCCTAGGGCAAGCGGGTATTCCGTGTGATATCGAGCTGGTAGTCTGGGTCCCCGATGTTGCCTTTGAGCAATTGCGTGGCAGCTGAGTCCAAAGGGGAACTGGCTTGAATAATTGTCGTCGATTTATGTGCTTATATGCCACATACAATTTCCCGTTCCCGCGACTGAGAATTAACAGTGGTTGCTTTTGATTAATGCGACCCTTCTATTAATAACCAATCTATCCCCGTCTCCTCACACTTGCTTGCTTCGCGGCTCTCAGTCCGCTTCGTGTTTGCCTTCCAAACGCCATTCAACCTGTGGACGAGATCATCGCACGACCCCGTATACCACCCCGTATAATATGTTATCCCCAGGACTGGGCACGCCCACCTCACGCAGCCCGTTCTCAAAAAGCGTCCCCACTCATATCGCTCACTCAGTTGCCAAGATAGCTCCGAATAGCGCCCTGGAGCTTGGTAGCCCCCTCTCCCAGGACCTGGGTCAGGTTTTCCAGGTCATCACCGGCAGTGATACCGAATTTCCGAACAAAGTCCTTGGCAGCACTCTCCAGGTCGCCGTAGTCCTCGCCGTTGTCCTCGTCCTCGGGTCGACCAAAGTAGGCATTGGAGGAGATGGCAGTGGCGCCTTCGAAGCCTTGTAGGCGGGTCTTGGCCTCGGCTTGAGCGTTCGGGTCAAACGAGCCCTTGCCAAAGAACTCGTCAGAGGAGATACCCTTTTGGTTGCCAAACTTGCTTCTCGCGTAGTTCTCGCCCTCATCTAGAGTAGCGTCAGCAGATCGCTCAGGTGTCGTGAACAGAGGACAGAGAACATACCATTGGAGGAAGAGGCCTTGATTGGCCCGACAGACCCAAAGCCACCGACCGCTTTCTTTTGAGCTGCAGCCTTGTTGCCGCCGATTTGACCAAAACCCAGACGGCCCATGCCCATGCCTAGTCTCTCCATCTCCGAGGCGGACTTCTCGCGCGTATGGGATGCCGAGCCGTATCCTCCACGTGGCGGACTGACGGGAGTGGGCGCGACGATGCTACTGGAGTCGTTCTTGGATGCACCTGACTTCTTGGCTTCGGCCTCCTCTTCGTCGGGGTTGTAGCCCAATTTCTCGATGCGCTGTGCCTCCTCCCTGGCCTTCTTCTCCGCCTCATCAAAGTCAATGTCAGCGGTCGTGACCTTCTTCGCGCCAAGCTTGGAGCCCGCCTTCTTCGCGCCTAGGACGTTCGTCTTTCGAGCACCGGCTGTGCCCTTCTTGAGCGCTGCGGAGTGTGTTATACGGCTAGCGGCAGGCTTGGAGTCGGCGGAATCGGTTCGAGACAGGGGCGAAGCAGTACGGGCGATATCTTTTCCAGCGCCATTCGAGTCGCCAGCCTTGAGGAAGGGAGATGGCGTGCGGCCAATGACAGACGGAGTGCCAGTCCGGGAAACGGGTGGGGTGGGCTTCTTGATGGATGGCTTGTCCCAAGAAGAGAAGAAGTCGTCATCGGGCTCGCCGGCTGGGGTGGAGGTGCCGTCAGCAGTATCGCCATCGGTGATGACAACCTCACCAGGATACCTAATAGCGGTCAGTCAAACGGTAGTGTAAGGGCAAGGGAGCGCGGATGGCATACTCTTGGGCGTCCCTAGCTGCCCGCTTCTTGAGCTCTTCCTTGTACTTGGTTGCCGCGTTGGACTGGTACTTGGTCTTGGGGTCTTTGCTGTTGAGGGCGGCAGTCCCGCCGTTCTGCTGGAAGAACTTGGTGGCGGACTCGTTGCCGCCGACCTTCATGACACGGAGCTGGTCCCATTGCCACTCTATGCCGTAATCAGCGGTGCCGGATGTGTGCATTTCGCGGTAGACACTTACGGTCGAGGTTGGTCGATCGAACAAAAGAGATGTGGACACCGAGGTTTCGGTGGTTCGACGAGCAGTCAAGGCAGAGATAGATGCCCAGAGGTACGGATGTCCATGTCGGGTTCTTCTGTCCGCAATCGAAGCAGATCTATATGAGGGCAAGGGAAGTAAGTCAGCAAGGGCGGGAAGAGAGGGAGCGAGGCAGAAGGTTTTTATGCCGCCCGGGATGGCAACAAGCATTCTGGTGTAGGCCAAGGAGCACTGCACATGACAGCACGAACCTTGTTTGCTGGCTTTGTCTTCAGTTTCTCGAAGATCTTCAGCGACTGCTGCTTGGATGCAAGCGCGCTCATTTTGGCAACGGAACAAGGCCGGCGCTGGAAGATTAGGGATTGTTGTATTTTCCGTGAAGTTCTGGGGGTAGAGACGGGATGCCTGGTATCTGTACTCCCCAATGGCGACGAGGCAGGAGTTGAGCAGGTGGTGGGCGACGGGATGCTGCGAGATGGATTAAGGGGTTGAAAGGGACAGCGCGACGAATTAATTGCAGTGAAGCCCAATACTACCGACAAGCGCACAAGGTCCCGCAGTGTGGCCGCGACCACTCTTTCGCTGTGGTGGCTTTTGAGTAATAGTCTAGCCTTCTCAGGACTAGCGGCCTAGGCTCCACAACCCTGCCTCGCCTGCCTTCCAAGGTTGGTCCAGCATTCAGGCTCCAGATTCTTGGGTCTATAGTGGACATCTGATGAACCCACCTCTTCGTCTCAGCGGAGAAAAGCTTCATTCTCATTACACCCGTGGACCTCTCACATATTTTTCACAAACAGGAACTACCCTCTCATTCCCATTGAGCAATGGAAGCATTTCGGCAGCCAGGATGAAGACACTCGCAACCGCGTCAATCTTGCGACCGGCCACCGTCCTCAGCAGCTGTCACCCCGTGCTTCTTCCCCTCGCCGTGCGGAGGAACTATGCGGCACCAGGAGGCTCCTCGCCCGCCTCGAAACGGCGCTCAGTGACCCCCTTCAACGACGACGGGCACGTGCCGTGGGCCCAGCTATCAGGGGCCGAAAAGACTGCCAGAGCGGCGCAGCAGTCCTTCAACTTCGGCTTCATCTTGGTCGGCGTCGGCCTGACCGGTGTCGTCGGCTACTTCCTCTTCACAGAGGTCTTTTCGACCGAGAGCAAGGTCACTTATTTCAACCGTGCTGTCGACCGGATCAGGAAAGATCATCGTTGTCTCGAGCTCCTTGGAGAGGGCAAGAAGATCAGGGCACATGGCGAGGAGACACACAACAGGTGGGCAAGGGCGCGGCCGATTGCGTCCACGGAGAGGACAGACCCTCAGGGAAGCCACCATCTCATGATGCACTTTTATGTGAGCGAATTTTTTTGGCCTGTCCATTCTCGTGCCTGAACGTTTTATTGACAATAGAAAAGCTGGAGGGTCCGCTCAACAGAGGCACAGCGCACATACATCTGATCAGGTATGCTGGGCATAAGGAACATGAGTACAAGTACTTCTATGTCGATGTCAAGGGGCAACAGAGGATATATCTCGAGAACGCCGACGCCAAATCGCAGGAAGAAGGTGGTGGAAGAGGGACGAAGCTCTTTGGCATTAAATGGAGCTGATTAGTATTCCAAGGAAGCAAGGCTTCTCATGGCAATCAATGTTCGTTCACCATCATTTCTAGCGAGCGCGCACCTGTCGGCATGACGTTGGGGTTTAGTTGTAAAACACTGTACATTATGAACAAATCGATAGTCTTTCAGTCACTGTCATCGGTGCGACCAGAGATGCTTTCGAAACCTCGCTCACACATACCAAGACAACTTCTCGAGAAGATCGATGCGACCTGAGCGGGTCGCAGTTTGCACAATGCGTTCAACATAATCAGGTTCAGTTTCTCATTCTCTAACGCCCTGTATCGTCTAATACGACAACAAAGACATCTTGCACTGTGAGCACACAAGTCGAACACTTCTCAATGTAGATCGCCCACGCAACTCTCATCCCAACGGCTCGCGATGCAGTATATCAGGACACACAAAGAGAAAATTGATCATTTACAGCTTCGAAGACAACTTGACCAGCTGGCTCCCCCTCTGCAGCGACGCAGCGGCGTCGTTGACAAACTCGTCGACAATCTCCTTTGCGTTCTTCTTCTCGTTGCAGACGGCGGCGCACTGGCCCATGAGGAAGGGGCGGAACTGGTCCATGAGCTCGTCGACGTCGACGTCCTCGACGTTGGAGCCGCCGACGTCGAGGCCCTTGGGCGGCTCCTTCATCTCGCCGTTCATGACGCTGTCGAGGTCCTTCTCGTAGGGCAGGACGCCCTTGGAGGTCAGCTCCCTGATCTCGTCCTGGCGCTGGGTCTCCCAGTTGACGATGTAGGGGTTCTTGCGGACGCGCAGCGGGCGGCCCGTGAAGATGAGGGTCCGGATGGTGTCGTCGAAGCTGGCGGTGCGCACGGCCTCCTTGTGCGACTCCGGGGCGCCGGCCTCCTCGGACAGCACGAAGCGCGTGCCGACCCAGACAGCGCTGGCGCCCATCATCAGCGACGCGGCCAGCAGGTTGCCGTTGTGAATGCCGCCGGCGGCGATGACCTGCACGGGCTGGCCGGTCAGGGGGCTCTTGTGGCCCTTGACGGCGTCGACGACGGCGGGGATCAGGATGGTGGTGGGGACGTCGCCGGTGTGGCCGCCGCCCTCGCCGCCCTGGGCGCAGATGATGTCGACGCCCAGCTCGAGGCACTTCTTGACGTGCTTGGGGTGGCCGATCATGTTCATGTACAGGATGCCGTTCTTGTGCAGCCTCTCGACGACGTGCTTGGGCGGGACGCCGACGGCCGAGACAAAGAGCTTGGCGCCGCTCTCGATGGTGACGTCGATGAGGGCGTCCAGCTTGCCCTTGGTGTAGTCATAGTTTGTCTTGCGGGCGCTGCCGCCAACCTGGGGCAGCAGCAGGTCGACTCCGAAGGGCGCCGACTTGTCGTTCAGATACGACTTGAGCTCGTTGATCTGGTCCTTCAGCATGTCTGGGGTGTAGTTGACGCCGCCGATGACGCCCATGCCGCCGGCGTTGGTGACCGCGGCGGCCAGCTTGGGCCCCGCGGCGACGTTCATGCCGGCGAGCAGAACGGGGTGGTTGATCTTCAAGAGATCTGTGATCGGGGTGCGGATCTTCTCTGTTTGTTGTGAAGTCTGCTGTCAGTACATGCTAAACAAAGTTGCGGTCTGGGGCAAGGAGGGGAGGGGGGAGGGGGGAGTGGGGTGTGAGGATACGCACGTGGTGAAGCCATCTTGACGGTATGTGCTGCTGTCGTATGTGCAGTTTTCGTGAACAAGACACCAATGTCAGTGACAAAGGTGATATGAGGGAAAATAAAAAAAAGGGAACAGGTGATATTCAAGAAGAGTCCTTTGGAAGCATGAAGCAGGATCCGGGAAGGAGAAGGGGAAGACGGCGCGCGCGCATCGTGCGAGTACACATGTTTGGCGGTTGGGTGTGGAGAAGCGATCTGGGGTCAATGAGCCGAGGCACAGTCGGTCGTCTGACGATTGCGAGGGGACCCGGCACATCTTAATCGGTGCATCGGCGCATCAGCGTCGCCGTGCAGATGTGCCGAGGCACTCAGTCCGGTGTTCCAGTCCATCGGCGTCTTTCTCTGTTCGTCACTCCCTGTGCTGTTCACTTGACTTGGCTTTGGTAGTCGACTCCGTTTTGCTTGACAACCATCCAGGACAGATGATGCTTGATCAACTCGAGCATGCATCGTCCATCTTGGGACCCCTACACTAATTAACGAACAGACCATCACACACGCATCTAGTCTGTAGTCAACTCTCCTACAGTAGACTAGGTAGTCTACAGCAATTGCAATTATGGGCATCTGGCCCATGCAGTGGACCTAGGTAGTCTAGTTAGTGTAGCCCTGACCCTGACCCAGGTGTTTGGGGCCCCGCTGATACCCGCTGCTATGCCCCATACTGCGGACCGCCCGCTGGACTCAACCTGGGCTGGCTCAGAATGGGACTGAGTCAAGTCGGCTTCGGGAGCCGGCCAGGCCTGCTGTCAACACGCTCACCCAATCATGACTCGATCCTCTCGGGAAACGGGCCATCTGAGAGGCAAAGGCGACTCCAAATCAGATTCTCATCGACTTCATCTGGCTTGATGAATATGAGAGCCTTGTCTTCTTTATGTTCTGCACGTTCATTCTCCTCCAGAACATGTAGCCATGTCTCGAGAGCGCCACCCCCAAGGTCTGCACCAGCCCAGGCAGTAGTCAGCGCCAGAGGAAAATCCTTTTCATCCTCAAGCCAAAGGACCAGACCCTCTCGCCAGTCCCAGCCCGAGCCCCAGGAGCCAAAAACATTCACACGGTACACGTTGCCTGCGCAAATCCGGATAGACCGTGCCAGCGACATGACCGTCGACAAGCG
Organism: Diaporthe ilicicola; assembly: GCA_023242295.1. Taxonomy (NCBI): domain Eukaryota; kingdom Fungi; phylum Ascomycota; class Sordariomycetes; order Diaporthales; family Diaporthaceae; genus Diaporthe; species Diaporthe ilicicola. The sequence goes on along the minus strand of JALPVH010000001.1, from coordinate 50,753 downwards.
GCCTCGCAAGGTCTACATCGCCTTGGGTAGCAACCTTGGCGACCGCATTGCCGAGATTGAAAGAGCATGCCGTGAGATGGACGCCAGGGGCATCATCGTCAAGCGGACGAGCAGCCTGTGGGAGACCGAACCCATGTATGTCACTGACCAGGACCGCTTTGTCAACGGAGTTTGTGAGGTTGGTCAATTCGTCTCAGCCTTGTCCCTTCAGGGTGGCCAATAGACTTACACGGAACAGGTCGAGACTACCCTCGAGCCTCTTGACCTCTTGGACCAGCTCCAGGATATCGAGATCTCCATGGGCCGCAAGAAGGTGATTGACAAGGGGCCGAGGAACATCGATCTTGATATCCTCCTCTACGAGGACCAAGCCGTCGATCACAACAGACTAAAAATCCCACATGTCGGCATCCCAGAAAGAGAATTTGTCCTCCGACCTCTGGCAGAGTGAGTGAGACCTTTTCTCGACACCTCACACTTCTCCACCAAAACTCACAACCTACAGGCTCATCCCTGCCAAGGCCATATGTCCAAAGAACCCCTGGAAATTCACCCAAGACTACCTCAACGAGCTCCCACCCTCATCGCCGCCTCTGACAACGCTCACTCCCCTGTCCGCCTCCCAGCCCCCTCTGCAGGCCTTCAAGCCTTCCCGCAAGACCCACGTCATGGCCATCCTGAATATGACCCCTGACTCCTTCTCCGACGGTGGCCTGCACTCGGCGTCACCGCAGCCGACCCTCGGAGACACCATCCGGTCCTTTGTCGCCTCAGGCGCAACCATGATCGACGTCGGCGGGCAGTCCACCGCGCCCAACCGCCCCGAGGTGTCGGCAAAAGAGGAGCTCGCCCGCGTCCTGCCCGTCATAAAGCTCATCCGGTCCATCCCCGAGGCGAGGGACGTGCTCGTCAGCGTGGACACGTATCGCGCCTCCGTGGCCGAGGCGGCGGCCAGTGCTGGCGCTGACATCATCAACGACGTTTCGGCCGGAGCCATGGACCCGGACATGCTGCCTACCGTGGCGAGGCTGGGCAAGACGATATGCTTGATGCACATGCGCGGCACCCCGGCCACGATGAGCAGCCTGAACGACTACAGCAGCACCAGCAGCAGCTCCGGCAGCGAGAGCGACGCGGGGCCCGCCGGGCTGACGGGCGACGGGCTGATCCCCGCCATCGCGCGGGAGCTCCTGGGGCGGGTGGCGGCGGCGGAGGCGGCGGGGGTGCGCCGGTGGCGCATCATTCTGGACCCGGGCCTGGGCTTCGCCAAGCTGGGCGAGCAGAACCTGGCGATCCTGCGGCACCTGCACGAGCTGCGGGCGTGGCCCGGGCTGCGTGGCCTGCCGTGGCTGGTGGGCTCGAGCAGGAAGAGCTTCGTGGGCAAGTTCACGGGGGTGTCGCGGCCGGCGGACCGCGTCTGGGGCACGGCGGCCACGGTCGCGGCGGCCGTCGAGGGCGGCGCCGACGTCGTGAGGGTGCACGACGTCAAGGAGATGGGCCAGGTCGTGAGGATGTCTGATGCTATTTGGCGGTATTAGGCATTTTTGTTTTTCCTTTTTCTCTTTGGCGCACTGGGTGTGCGAGACCTTTGTGAGACGAGGTAGGGGTTGGGAGTGGTTTGACTCCGCAGATGGTGGCTTGAGATCTCGCAGCCGGGCAGCGACCAAGCTCATGTCAATTAATGGATGAACCAGAAGCTGGGAGGCTCAGCGTGCCGCCTGGGGCGGGGGGAGGTAAACTGGATTCCCGCTTTGCATGTGGCCCGATCGGAATGCATCGCCCTTAATTTCCGAACAAATCAACTCGACGGTCGTCGACATGAGTCCAAGCAGACCGCCCGGCCACCCGCCCTCTGGCTGCTGGCTGCTGGTGCTGCATAACGGCAAGAGACTGCGGTCCCGATTTAGGGCACAGCTAATCAGCGCTGCCCCCCTTGGCCTTGATGTGCAGATCTCCGACGTCAGGCACAGCGGACGCGGGCGGCGTTTGAAATGGCCCATGCCAAGTGCTGCCCCCCCCCCCATCGTAGATAGTGGTAGGGAATGAAATGTTCCGTCGCTCGCCGGACGCAATGGAAAATTGATGGGCACCCTATCCTACAGAGGCTGGGCACGCGAAGTATTGCCCTTGCTGCAGGCGAAACTCCAAGCACGACGAGGGGACACAACCGGAACGAGCCGTGGGCCCTGGCTGCGTTGAGTAAACGCGGTCAAGGGCCAAAAAGTGACGTCTCTGTTCCTCCCCAGCAGGCCATTCGCTGTCTGCACGGGACGGATGGACATGCGTCTTGGAGGCCAAAGCTGTGCAGCTCATCTAGACATGAGGGCAGGCGGGCAGGCAGTGAGACTGCGTCTTGTTCGCGTGGACAGGCACTGGAAAAGGCCTGACGCAGCCCGCGTAGGGGACCACCCCAACCACAAGACAAGGCAGTCGCATGTCGAGTCTCTGAATGGGTCACATCCCAACCAATGCGACAGTGGAACATGCCGAGAGCGCCCACAACGTCGTCACAGGCAAAAGCAGCGACATGACGATACCGCAGTGGGCCTTGCTTGGGCCCACTGTGGGCGCGGAAATGCAGGAAGGCCGTATATGGGCCCCTTCCAAGCCCGGTCTGTTCTTTGCTACGCTTGGCAAAACCGTTGGGTGATCCAGAGCATGAGGCAATCCTTTTTGTCGGTACCGGTGCGACTTGGGACGCGTCAACGTGCAGAACAAGTCGGCCTGGGGCTCAACATATGTCGCTGTTTCATCTGGGCCCTGAATGAAGACGGATGCCAACCTCAGAGGGTCTCATCTTATTGGATGAGGTGTTCTCGGGAAGATGGCTTCAGAACGGGCGTTGCCGAGGGACGTTGTTGGGCCCATCCACAACCTCAGCAGAACACTCGAGACATCGTCATTCCTTTGTCACTCATATGCAGTAGCAGAGTAGCGAGCAAGAGATGAGCATTCAAGCTGTTGACGTGTCAGACTATCACCGACAAGTCTATTGATATGTACAACTAGTGTATATCCAGGTCTCGATCCGTCTCGACAGTGATGGGGCGACCTCTACCAGCCCTGCGCGCTCGAATTGTCCTTTCAGTTGTCCGCGCCGTGTTGATCGATTCTCTGTACTTCCCAACCTTGCCGGCCTCTGCCATTGCCGGGGGTGCATAGCCAGTGGTCAGCACGAGATTCTCGATCTTGCCCCAATCGCCAATCCAGTCGATCAGGTCTGGCTCAGCGTTGGGACCATGGGCATGAGCCGTAAGTACCTTCGCCCACGGCGCACAGCCTGTCAGATCCAGATATTCTAGACCATACAGATTCTTGCTGAGCTTCCGCAGGACCAGGATCGCCTCAGACCAGTCATCGTCAAGGGTAAGACTGTACGGGTTCCGACCTCCATACTGGAACGTCTGCCCTTGGGCACTGACAACCTTGGCGAATGTTGCATTCGGTGTGAGGGACGGAATGGGCCAATAGGCGAGGCTGAGGTGTGTCAGAGTCGGAAGGTGTGTTGAGAAAGCAAGGAGTTGTTTCCAGGAGCTGAGATGGCTGGTTTCCGGGCTCACGGCAAGCGAGAGATGTGTGAGGTTTACGAGAAGAGGTCGAGGAATACCCGTGGACTCAGGGGCATCCCACGAGTCCAGGACCGGGCCACCGCTGTCAGAATGTGTGGGGAATAGGAGGGATGAGAGCTCACGAAGCTTGATGGAGCTTTCGGCCGATGTCGACAGGTCTAGATGAGTGATGCCCTCGTTCAAGGAACTGGGACTCGGCAGTGGCTCTGATGGTTCTTCATTGCCCTCGTCGTTGTTGTCAGGGGCTTGGCGTAGTAATATGATCTTCAAGTCTAACAACGACAAGCCTGGCTCGAACATCGTGTTGATGTAAGAAATGAGAGCCATGCGAATCCGGTCTGGCAAGGCAAAAATGTAGTAGAGATTGTAAGATCTCTGGTATTCCCAATCCAAGGCCATATTCCGCAGTGCAAGATCCATCAGACTTCGCTCTCCCGGCCGGTAAAGGCCAGGGAGGAGTCGGCGCTGGTACGCCTCAGCATCAGCACCGATGGACTCGAGTCCCGGCGCATGCCGCGACAACGATAACCAGCTGCGTGGCGGTGGCGGACCGGCTGGCAACCTCCGACCCTGGGCATCAAAGCGAGGGGCAAAACGAGGCCGTCTCCTAGGGGGAGGTGCCGGTGCTTCCGGAACGCCAGGTAACAGGATCTGGCGGATCTGTGGCGGCACGCTTGGGGCTGCGATGTCTGCGACACTGGCTGAGGTCTGCTGGTCACTGCTATTCAGCCTCGTGCGTCTAAGTGACGCCAAGAGCTGATTTACACTCGGTCGATGGTGATCTACAAGCCAAGTGCGCCACGAGGTCAGCATGCGTAAGGCAAGGTCCCTAGGTATATTGAGAGGGATATGCTTAGATGAAGCTGCCTCAGAGTAGGCAGGTAGAGTGGCAGATGTATGCATCAACATGTACGCACTCTGCGCAAGTATGGAAGAGCGATGGCAGGCCGCTCTGGGCAGGACGGAGACAGGAGGATCTAGATGAGATGGTGCCGACACTCACCATCATTGCGACTTGCTAATGTCGAGCTGCTCGCAAGAGATGCTGGAGCTGTGGACTGCGGTTTGGAGAATTTGTTGGTGTGCCTTTTCTTGGGCATAACCACCCGAGTCCAGGTGTGTGTGCACTCTGTGGCACCCGAATTGTAAGGCGAGCTACCGAGCAGGCTTGGTCCTCCTCACTTGTGGCTTCTCGTGAGAAGTCAGATGAGAGCGAGGGCGAGAGCAGGTTCGGGGAATGTAGCGGGTGCAACAGCACGCGCAGGAGAAGGAGGGGCAGGTCGGTGCTGGCCCGGTCTTGCGAGGGGAGCAGACGAGACAAAGGAAGTAAAAAGACAAAAGGGTCCCAGGCGGGTACTCGCAGGTCTGAGTCAAACCCTGGTGTGTACTAACCATGTAGGTAGCTAGGATCAGTCACCTCGTCAAGTTCGCGCCCCGAGACTGACAGACCAAGCAGACGAGACCATGGGATACCGGTTGCGAAGAGGGCAGGGTGGATGGGGAGAATGGGACCGAAGGGCGTTGTCGTCAAATGTCAAGCCGCAAGCTTCAAGCTCGTGAGGATTGCAAGGATTGTGGTGGGTGGGTGATGACTGATGACTGATGACTGGATCGGTCGATGACTGGTTTAATCCGGCCGAGGCAAGCGAGAGGTCTAAATCCAACAGCTGTAGCCTAGAGATGGATGCTTGGCCCATGCGCCCCCCGGTACTTGCAGCCTTCTGTAAGTGTACCCCAGTACTGTACCTAGGTACTTCGACATGCAACCCCCTCCGATTGATGAGAGTAGCCCCCAGCCCTAGTTTCTGAAATTTCGAAGCTACATCGGCCAAGAGCCTTACGCAGTCCTGAGAAGGCCGCTCAAAATCTGACATTCCGTCCCCAAACATATCTAGGTACTACGCGGTAGAGTGGGAAGTGGGAACAATTTTTCAAAGGGTGTTGGGGGGGGGGGGCGCAGGAAAAGGAGGGAGGCTTGCCTGCTCATCACATCACGGTCAGTATGGTCCTGGCCAATGGGTGACGAGACCGTTGACGTCCTGGCAGCCCGAGGGCCTAGAGCCTACAAAAAGACCGGGCTTCATGAGATCTGCCGTCTGTGCTCAAGACGTCAGGCTTCTGTCGTGAACGATAATGAAGGTCAGTAGGCTTTACTGTCGGCGATTTCCGCAATGTAACGGCCGTTTCCACTGCGTACGTGCATTTCTCTTGAAAAGCCTGCTCTAGGTCCTTCGGAGGGACCTTGCCAACGGTGCCAACAAGCTTCTGCGGGTCGTTTCAACGGCAGCTCCTGATGTGGTGTGGGAGCTAGGGCGAGGCAGCCTCTGCAGCCTCTGGCCCAAATGTAAAGAGGGGCTCGGTGCATGAGCAGGAGTGAGGGTGAGAGTGTGCATGCGCGCGTGTGCGTGTGCGTGTGCGTGTGCGTGTTAGGGACAGAGTCGTCCAACTCCGGGCGAGCCACCCGGGTGCACAAAGGCAAAGGCACCGTCGCTCAGCTCCCTTCCCCCCTTGTCCAGCGTGCACAGAGGAACCCCTGAGTCTTGCTCTCCTGTCCTGCCTGCCGTCTGTTTGCCTTGTCCTCGCCCCTCGCCCTCTCCGTAGAGGGAGTGGTTCGACCTCCTGCGGCTGCAATGGCACACCAGGGGGAGATTGGATCTTGCGTACTGTGTTTGGCCCTTGGAGTGCTGGGCCCCGTGACTTGATGCCTGACCGGATCACGTTTTTGGTCACGTTGACGATCAAGTGCTTGCCAGCACGCCGCCTCTTCTCATGTACCCATCCGGGACTTGGGTAACACGGCCGGGGCACTCTGCTGTGCACTATCGATCTGCTCTGTGTGGGCATGGTTGGTGGATGGCGAATCCGCTTGTCACACGGGCTCCAGCTGTCTCCGTCATGTTGGTCGGGGTATTCCTCCTGCGCCCCGGTCCTGCACCCATTGACGTCGGTCTGACCTGCTCATTGAAGCCTTGCCATTCATCTGCCGGCTGTAGACAACGCCATTATGAGCAGTGGGATGGCAAGGGCTCGCGGAGACCGGGGAGTGGCCCGTAGCAAACCATTTCGGCACCTGTGAGGAGGCAAGTCACGTTGATAATCACGCGTCTTCGCACAAGGAGGCCTGCTTCAGCAAAGCACACTCCCGTTCTGGTCGACCCCTGAGACACTGTCTCGCAAGGCTTTAGCATTTGTAACCCATCCCCAAGGATCTGAGCGTGTATACTGCTTCCTGGCTGTCCAGAGATCCTGGCTCATGACATGACGGGCCGGCAGTGTGTCTTCATGACCCATGGCAGTGCGACCAGCAGTGAGACTACCCCTCTGCTGCTACAAACTGAGCAATCTTGGACGTGTGGATGACAACGGCTTGGGCCAGATGCAAAGCGCCGGCCCCAAACTTTAGGGCCTGTCCCACGTTGCGACGAACGAGTGGAGAAGGCAGGACTCTAACGGCGGCCAACACCAGCTGCCATCGCGTTGGTGACGGGCGCGCGGAATCGAGCCCCAGGATACCATGCTACTTCCCGGCGTCACCATGGGACCACCGTCTGATCTGAAACAATTTGTGGCTGCCTGCCCTTGCCGGAAAAGTGAGCGAGCACCCATAACAATCTCGGCAAAGACGACGTCCACCATGATGAACCATTGCCCCCTTCTCCTTGCTGTCCAAAAGGAGCCGCAGTCTTAGCGGACGCCCTGCCCGAACAAGAATGTCGTGATTCGCGTCAGACCACAGCATGAATGAAGCTCAGGACAGTACAAGACCCGACAGGTAAAGGTCATCATGGCAAAGGCGAGCAGGCGTATCGTGACATCGACATTGGATATCACGCCCGATTCGGAAACGGTTAGCGAACTAGCGCGGAAACAACGAAACCTATCTAGGCGAGGTCAGGAACTCGGGCGCCGTGGGCATGAGATGACTCAACATCATGGTCCGATTTGAACGAAGGTCTGTTCGGCAAGTGAGTTGAGCCCACAACTGCAACGCCAGATTGATTCAAGCAGGACTCGCCTCAACGGGGCAACCCTCATGCATCTTGGTTCTGCCACCCCTCATGGTTGGATGCATCCTATCGTTGGAATTTGCTTGGAACAGTATCGAATTCCATGCTCTCTCCTTTCAAGTCGCTTTGCGCCGAAGAAGTCTGTGTACTTGTAAATACATGAGGAGCAGGCACAAGGATGGTTCATGGCCACTCACTGTACGGTTCAGACGAATCATCCACAGCTTCGCTTTTGGCCTACCAGAGGCTCACTAATGGAAACTGCCGTTCAGAACTTCAGTTCCGAAAGAGCCGTGTGAATTGGACTGTGAACGGAAAATTCAATTTTTGCTTGCGCATTGCCGGTAAAGTCTCTTGGAAGTCTGGGATTTTATAGCGTCGCGCCAGAACAATGTTAGCTCGAGAGTCGTGTGATCGTGAGACCAAGCTCAAGATTCGTAGAATTATTATTATCAAAGCGGATTTTGTTTCGCTTCTGGGACAGTAGCTGTACTTGCTGAAAGCATGACGATGATATGCAACTATCGCTGTACTTTCATCTCATGGCGGAAGAGGAGTGTTTGCTCCGGGTAGTGTAATCGTGGCTGTTGAGCGAATTTCGAATGAGTTGACATTACAGACAATGCTGGCAGGAGGAATTCGCTGGAGAGGCATCCCAAAAACTTCTCCCTTGACGTAATTATCCGACCAAGTTCTGACGGCCCCGCGCATGTTCATGTGTGGCCAAAATGACTACCGCGCAATGATAACGATGGGTTTTGCAATTGTCGATTCTTCCAAGTGATGGACCAGCACAGCCAGCCAAGTCGTGTCCAATCCGACACACATGCTAACTTCGAATGACCTTCGTGGTAATCGCCACTACTCCCCGAGCAACAATGGCTGCAGTAGCTGCGGAGTCGCTGTCAGAGACGGACTGCAGAACCTGAGGTGGTGAGTCAACCCTTCCTTCAAACTGTGAATGCGTGCACGGGATCCTCTCGAGATAGTTGCTCCATTGCAAGTGTCTTTTGGCTGACAAGCAGCTCTATACAGCAAAACTTGCATTCCAGAACAAAACTTCATCTAGTGGGCTGGGAAAGCTGGAAACTATCCCAAGTAGTAACGCCGCAGCTGCGTCGTCGGAAACTCGAATTTTCAGTCGTGTGACAGAAAGGGGCTGGCTCTGGTTGGATCGGAAAGCGACATGACAAACTGCACAGTCCGACGATGAGAAGACTAGAACTGTGATGATCCTACACTGGGGACATGGTTCCCCATGCAGCAGAAGATAGCAGGATCTCTAATGGTACGCTACCAGCGAGCCCAGCCAGTGCAATGTCGAACGAAGTTGTTGGCGTCAGGAAATGGATGATTTCCATCCCAGAGATTCTGTTCCATGGAATTGTAGTCGAGCATCACCGCGCCACTCCCATCAGGCTTCGGGAATGAGCAATTTCCGACCGGGCAGCTTAGTTCCTCCAAGGGCATTGGGGGCGGCGACATTGCAAAACCTGAAACAGGCCGCGCTGTCAAAGTACGTCGATTCACCCTGTGCAATCCTCTGTGTCTCTAATATATGGGTCTCTGCTGTGCCCGGGAGACGCTGAACTGAGTCGACAGTGGCTTGGTAATAGATCCTCGGTACCTGGCGGCGGCCTGGCTTTGTGTTCCCTAGCTGCTTGTGAACATCCAAGCTAGCACAATAGCTTTGTGCCAGCACCAGATTGTACGACGAATCGGACACTGCGGGATGACGACTTCTTGAAACAAGTTGCCTCTTTTCGTGAGTGGAGAGGAAGACCGACATCCACAGGCTGCCGTGAGTCGAAAGTGCGGATTCCCAGTGCAGACGCGGGCAAGGCGCAGGCCAGAGGATTCTTTACAGCGCGTGATTTGTACCAAAAGCCTGGCTCAGGAACACATATGGTTGGTGTGCAGACAGACACGCGCAGGGCAGTCCGATCTGGAGCGGTCGAACGCGCCCTGCTGAAGGCTGAGTTGCCCAGTTCGCTGGCTCATCGTCTTTCCTGGGCAACATGTCGGAAGGCTTTGTTTGACTTCTAACAGGTAGCCGGTGACCCATATCAACGATGGCATGGCTCCGGACACACGAGATGTGAGGAGCTTCAGTGTGCTGGTCTCCTTGCTAGACAGTGTCAGGATTGAGGATCTCGTGCCTGGGTTACTGACAAAATTTGTCCCCAAATCTGCGAGAAAGATACAACTCGCCCACTCAGGCCGATGCATAGCAGACAAGAGGCAGCATGGAAGCACATGCAAAGGTTTAGGCTGAGATTCACAATTGGAAGGGGGCCAGGCCATAGGATGGGCCTACTGCGCTGTCATGGTGCCCGACGCCGGGCTACCGCGTGCATCCAGCCAATTGCCTGAAGTCGAGTGAAAGAATCGGTGAGATTCTGCCAGCGCGACTGCTCATTAGGGGGTCTTGACCGGTTAGGAAAAAAACAAGTGATGCTATCTGCAACGTCCTGCCGCGCGCAGACTAGATTTCAGAAGCGTCGTTTTGCTTGGACGAGGAGAATTATTCGACGTGATGTGTCGGCCCAATCGAAATGGAGCAACCATGCCGGGTACAGTATCCGGAATGACTAACTCTCTTAGGAAGTATCAGAACGGCGCTAGAGCATTTTGAGGTCGCTCAGTTCGGATGGTCCGCCAGTCCAGGTAATGAGGTACTCAGGTACTCCAATGTACCCCTACTTGGCCCCGCCCGCCATTTGAAGCCTTGCATCGTGTACCTCAACCTGCCTGGCCTGGCAATCATGACCTGCGAGCGCTTGCGCCTTCTCGTCAGCCCTCGGGCGCCGACACCTCTTCTTCTCGAGAACACTTCGAACAGGCCACACTGAACATGGACAAGTGTCCTGCACACCATCGAAATAAGCACCCTGGCTTTCGTGCTGGCGACGTGCCTTGACCCTGTTCAATTGAATCGAGCACCGTCCTTGCTGTTTGCCTTCCGATATGGGCAGTTGCCCGCATTCCAGCTCCAATCCCCTTCGTGGCCCATCCTCCACCCATCCCCTGATCCCAACGCACTTGGGGCTCAAACTCTCCCCTTGTTCCTACTTGATGATCAAGGCACAGTTCTTGTGGTTTTGTTGTAATGCCAGCCCCGCGATTGTCGCTGGTGAACACAACGTGTCTGAACGATCCTGTGTGACGATTCTATGTTCCGGCTGCTACCAAGGTTGAACAAGTTGGATGCGTTCATGCACCATTGACTTGCTTTCTGCAGGACAACAACAACAACAGCCGTGGACAGCAGTAGCCTCATCTATCGATGGAATCTTCATTAGGCGCCATCAAGACGGCAGAAGGTCCTGAAGTAGAAAGGTGCTGATGAGCTGTCACATCACACAAGATCTAGAGTCTCACGGGGAAAGGTGTGGGAAATCATGGGGCTCGAAACATCTCGGGGCCCAAGACAGCCATGCCTTTTGGAGGCCCTGCCATATGGAGGCCCTGCTTGTTGCGGGACTGGAACTGCCCTTGGCGGCAAGACTTGCAGCTTGCCAGCATGGCTGTGGGTGATACCGCCGCGAGAAAGTGGATCACGATATGCACCGACTCGGTCGAGCCATGAGCCTGACAACAACGTCCCGTCCTTTTGCCGTCTCCAGCCAGGCCAGGATATCATTCTTATGCCCTGTTGGCATATCAGGTAACGGGCCGATCCGACTTGACCTTGTCAGTCGCGACCATCCACGACATAGGGTGTCGTTATGGAGGCAAGACGATTGATATGGTCCGAGGATGTTCGAGTTTCTTTCCCCCAAATCGTACGTCGTCTCGGGCCTGCAGCTCCATCAACGTGCCCCATTCTCTTTGCGAGCAGCCTACGAGCAGATGCGTTCGCTCCCAAGCAATGCATTATTAGGGCTCTAATTCGTAGCATCACGGACAGATCACCTCCTCCGGGGGTTCACGTGCAGATCGGCACTGCTCGGCCTTGGCTCTGGCACCGTACAGGGGCGCCACCGCTGCTGGGTTCGAGTTTGTGATTGATAGAGAAGAAACGGCCGAGAGCGCGCTCGTTTGAGACAAGCGAAGGGAGGTGGACCTGCCAAGTCCCCGTGAATGTGATGATGACGGGGTCTCGGGGGGTCGAACCGCGTCAGATTGGTGGCTGGACAGGTGCAGGCCGAATCAAAAGCAACACGGACAGCTGCGCAAACGACCCGTTCGATGATTCGGCCATTCTCACCCACTAGTCTGCAGATCCAACAGTATCACTTTTATATTAAGAATCGCTCGTGGCTAGGAAACACGAGAATCGTTGCAGTGCCAGCCGTTGAGGTCACGTTGGGTAGTTCGGCAGACTAGGCGGGTAGGTGGACGGGCAGGACTACGCTCTGCCCAGACACGGCATAGCACGCGCTGCTCCTTGCCCAGTCTCTAGTCGCGACGCATCAACCGGCGAGAAAGCTCAGCTCGCAGCTGACATCGCGCCCCCCCCCCAGACCGGCCCAGCCAGAGACTCGCGCCTAAAGACAGCCAGGCAGTTTGCCATCAAGGCAGTGTGCTCCGATCTGCCTTTATTAGTGAGGTGAAATTCAGACGCCTCGGGTAATGGCTGGTGTGATTGGTCCGCGGAGCACCCTCATGCAGGTCATCGAGCCGGCAACATGGGCCATCCCTTTAGGTCGTGTGTACTTGGACGGCCATGTCCAGAACGATTCTCATTGCACGCCCCTCTCAAACAGCCGCCCTGGTCTAGGCTCATCCTTCATTGCCTCCGTGCTGGGCTTCAAGGAGTCGTCATTTACGTGGCCCAGCGTCTACTGTAGGAAATCTATTCGGAGGCTTTTTTTTGGGGGGGGGGGCGGGGGTGTCAATGGTGCCCACCCGGCCTCTAAGAAACGGTTCCCGAGGTCCGTTTCATCGGCAGCGCTGGCGCCAGTAAGCGACGGGCGGGAGCAAACGGTACGCTAGGCGGTACATCCTCGCTCGGGAAGCATCACATTCCATCGCCTGGGACATGCTAGACTTTTATGATCTTAGCCGGCCCAAGCTTTAGGGCGAACTCTAGAGCGAACTCTAAGCAAGCCGCTCACGTGCTAGGCAAAGAAGTGCCCGGTTGGTTACGCAGAGACACTGATCTCACTGGCGTGGAGTACATTGACACAACATCAAGTTTCATGATCGGCCGTTGCCGAACCTGTCAAGCCAGGAAAAGCACCGAACCGGGATATGGGGTGACCTCGGGGTCGAAAGCGAGATGTTCTCTTGAAAATGGCTTCACATCACCTAGCCTCTGGCTCTGCCGATGGATGGCTAGTGGCCATCCGGAAGCCTGACGCAAGCGAGCGAGGAGACGCCGTCAGCAGCACCCACTCCCGTCCTTGCATCCTATCGTCATCGCGACCCATCCTTCGTCAAGCCTCACTGGTTTTGCTCAAGGGCCGATCGGTCGGTAAGTGCAGTCGCGCCCAGAGACGGACCAGTAACGGGGAGCAGGCCAGACCACGCCAGACCACACCGCGTTACGACGGGTGGGCCTTCCCAGAGCCAGGTACGGTCAATATAACTCGCGGAGACCAACCTGGGCTCGCGCAAATTCTGCCAGTCTCGCTGCAGCTACCCGTCGCTAGACCAACCTCTGGCCGGGCAGATCGTTACCCTATCAGATTGAGAGCCTGTGGCGTATGGTAGAGAGCATGTCTCAACGGCAGGGTAGGTGCATCTCTGATGCATGGAAGCAGAATGTTTCGAAAACACCGTCTCAGTCCCAGCAGGGTTGAGACTGGCGATTGTGCTGTGCCATCGGTACCCGTCGTTACTCGATGGTAAGCCCGCAGCTCGGGGGCGCTTCAGGTACATTTCTCTATCCTCTAGGAACACAGAGAGGGTGGTTGATGTTAGGTCGCCCCCAGCTCCTCCTGCGCGCCAAACGCTCACTCACGGTACTCGCTACTTGGAGAGCCGTCCTACCAGGCGGTGGCCCTCGTGAGACTGGTGGGTTGGCAACCTACGGGGCATGTGGTTGTCTGTCAACAACACACTCGAGCATGAGAAGACTGTCAGTGATTTGAAGACCATATGGAGTCTGCTTAGGGGACGGGGGAAGGGGGAACGGGGAAGGGGGAACGGGAAGCAGAGGTGAGCCGTCTGATTGCAGAATTAGTTACAGAGACCAAGCCTGCCTGGAGAGTGGGCCCGCGGCTCCTTGCTTGATTGTCAAGTACGGAACTTGGTGCGAGCTGAGGCTTGGAGTTGTCCGTTGGCAGAGGCTTTGACCTTGCTACTTGGCTACAGTAACAATACCTTGGCTGACCATGGGTACTGGCCTCCAAGTACCAACTCACTGACAGACACATCAAGGTCGACGCGGCAGCCTGGACCGGCACTGCCTTTTGCTCGTCTGGCCGGGCTGGGACCGTACAACGACATGGCCTACGGGTTACCCTTATTTCTCTGCTGGTAAAATTCACCTTGCCAAACTCGGACTCGCAGAGAAATAAGAATCGACCTCAGCGAGGCTCGAGCTCAACATCTCCACAAATTGTCCCCTCGTGCGCTGCCGGCGTTGTCTTGAAGCCTGCACGACCGATCTGCCTCGAGTTTAAGAAGGCACGCGGTTCTCGCCCCCCCCCCCCTCAAACCGTCGCAAGCAGGCGCCAAACATCTCGAGTCCTCTCCAGACCCTTCCCAACCCCGAGCCACTCTCTCGTCCGGAACACATCCTCGACCATCTGCGTGTGAAGTCACCAGGGCACTTCCCATTTGATCCTGTATCACTTGTACTCCTTCTTTTGAGCCTCCCACCACCAGCCTCCGGGCCTGTACGAGCCTGTCAAGCCACTGTGCCAGGGTAACAAGAAGCCTACTTGACCTTGCGTCGCCTCACCTCGCACCTCACCAACCACCGGCCGCACTCTATTGCACTCAAGCTGGCCGACCGTCCATCCACCCATCCACCCATTCACCCATCCGTTCTTCCACCCATCACCTTCAAAGGCTAACCAGACACGTCCAACAAATTGGACGCCCTAATACACACCGAAAAGCGCTACATCGGATCTTGTGCAATTCGAAAGGTTGATATTGACTACGGCTTTTCCCGTTCCGGAGAACCAAGCTTTGCGGGAAACTGTCGTGACTTGACTTTGAGTGGGTAGTGACCAGCTGCCTGAAGCTGTCTGCATCAAACCTCACGGTTGAAACAGAAGGTATCAGCCTACCTCAACCAGACTTCGCTCCGGGCTAGGCGATAAATTTGGAACATCTCAGTACTTCAGAGCCTGCCTATTCGGCCACCCAGAACGGCGTATTCGAGTCTACCAGTTGGAGGGCCTCCGAGAGAACAGGGTAGGAAACTGCCAACCAACACCGTGACCACCCAATCCCGAGAACCGCAGTGACGAAAGGGCCCGAACAAGGCCGTGCAGAACCCAGGAGCTCACTGCAGAGGAGCGACCGTCGACTCCGCGCGTGCCTCTCTCTTCAGTCGCTTTTGTCGACTCTCTCGAATACCAGGGCTGCGCCTCATATCACATCTACTGCCCCCGAACGGCAGCTCCTGTTTCCACGCATATCAGCTTCGAGCAAGTTTTGAAAGGACGAGAGCGGAAACAAGTAAGACTTCTCACTGCCTTTGATTGTGCCATCCCCTAGTTGAAGAAGCTACACCTATCGCAGTCTGTCGCGGGCTGGGTCATCTGATGAAGGCGGCCGCTGTCCCCCCATGCTACCCGGTAACTGTGACCGTCGGAATTGGGTGACAGCCGGGCATCTTGCTGTTAATGTTTGAGGCCTCTGTGCCCGACCCCCTTTATTCCCGTCCAGATCTCTCGGCGATGCGTTTTAACGGTGGAGAAAGCATGGCACCTCACAGCCGGAAATGTGCAGGGCTCCATTCGGAGCTTTTTTCTTCTTTTGAACAGAAGCGCATCTGCTCAAGACACCACGCTCAGTTGCAACGCATTTGAAGCAACTGCACAATGGAAGCTAACGCTGGCCTAGGATCCACTCCGACGTACATGTTAGTGCTGTTTCTTCAACGTTTCCATCGACGTGCATGCCGCGCATCGTTTCTTTTCCCATGTCTCGGATTCGGACCTCGTCGAGGGTGGATCCCGGACAGAGGGCGGACCAGCGCTTCTAGACGCCGGTACAGAGCCGTGAGTTGAGCAATAATGGAGCGAGAAGAAAAGGCCGAGCTCGCGCCTTTCTTGCGATGGAAGGTGTGCGCCACCGTGACCAAAGCGGCGCTGGCAGCAGTTGTCCATGCTCATAGCTCATCCTTGGTAAAATGTTGACCTGCCGGAAACCGAGTCACATAACCAAGCGACCACTCGCTACTCCGCGCTGTGCTCCAACGTCTCTCGTCGTCCTCCGAATCCACATGCATCATCGGTCCCGCCACTGCCCGCTGCCTCGTTCCATGCCCTTTTTGTCCTGCCAGGCGGAGAGACCGCATTAGTCGTTGGCACTCGGCAAGTCCCTTGAATACTGCTCGAGAACATGCTGACGCGTCGCATTAGGACAATATTAGAATTTGACAGTATTGAGTGCGAGTGCCAATCGGCCCTTAGGAATGACAAGGGCAGAAATACCTCTCAAGGTCGGTCAGCACTTTGCTTAGCAGAAGAGCACATTGTCCAAGACTCGCCTGCGTTGCCGTGCCGCCCGTGTGCATTGGGCTCATGCGGCCCAGATATCATCTGACAAGAGGAGGAGACTTCCCGCTGTACAGCAAGGCTCTGGTTGGCGAAAGGGGGGGGGGTGGGCAGGCTTCCAAATTATGGAGGCTCTGTCTCTTCCGACCTACGTCAAGCCACCCCTGAAAGGCACTAAGATGCCACCCTGTTGCAGCAGTCCCAGCAAGGAATCTTGGCTAACGATGGGCCCCACGGATGGGGGTTAGATAGGCGCCTTACCAGCTCAACCCTATCGACTGCCTCTTGCGCAACGATTCCTCTCTGGATCGTGGAGAGGCACCTCGCATGACTTCACAAATCCCCAAGGTATTTACTCATTGGCGCCCCCTCCATTTCTATGTACACATTTTGCGCAGATTTGCACCACCCCGTCCCCGAATTCGAATGCATTCCCCAGAACAATTGCATAGTCGATTATTCAAGGCCGCCCCGTCAAACTGTCACGAGCTTTCCCGTAGGAGAAGCATCCGCTCGGCAAGACCTGCAATCCGCCTCCGCGATTCAGGCCCACCAACGGCTGTGGCAGAGCCCGGGTCGTCAGTTGAAGGCATGACTGTTCAGTTTTAGAAAAGAGGCCTTGCAATTGTTGCGTGTGCTGAAGAACGAGGTGGTTGATACGAGCTCAAAAAAGACATAGGAGGTGAGTACAATCCTCCACGAAGCGTGTCAGCCCATGCACAAGATCATGTCTCTTCTGCCTGTCTCATTACTCGGCTTTTACTTCCATTCTTTTTCCGCATGCACCGAAGTTCGGCAGGCTTGCGAACCGGAGCTTTTCCTTGAAATAAGTGTGCGAATCGGATGGCCTTTGGCTCGCAATTTTGAGGTCATCACGGCAGAGATCGCTGGCAACGTACTACTTTTCCTTGTGCAAAATGACATCCGCACCCGACCTGGTGTCTTGGCTTTTGGTCTTTTTTCCAATCGAAAAATGGCTAGCGGAATCGGTGGGCGTGCAGCTATACGTTACATGCGCTCCAAGACAGAGAAGTCTCGTGTACATGGTGGCGGGCCTAGCCGCCCTGACGGACCATGTATCTCATACTTGTCCGCGCCACGGGGGGTCGGAAGTCCTCCATTGTATCCTGCGGTCACTGTACCGCAGGGTGCATCAAGCACACACACACACACACACACACCACACCAACAGCCTAACCTCGAATTCGGGCGTCGGGCTTGGTCTGCTTTCACCCTCAAAAGCCAAAGCCTCGCATTCTCACACTGCAGACCTCGTTTTTGTTGCCCCCGTCTTCCCCTCTTATTCTTTTCATCTTGGTTCCCTCTGCCGGCTTGGCCTACCATCGTCACGAACTTCCCTTGGTGGTGGCTGGACAGCTAATCTGACTTGTGACGGTCGATAGACACACGCATCAACAACCCCGGCATCCATCCTCATTACTGTCCACTCAGACCTGCTGACAACGACTCGGGCACAAGGTCAACAAAGATGTAGAGCCGCCGATGGGCCACTCGTTCTGCTGTGCTTCATTTATAAAACTCCTCAAATAGTCGCTCTGCCGCCGAACCTAACACTTCTCTCTCCCTTCAGCAGGATTTCGCGTCGCCCTCCTGTCCTGGGCTGGAGTACCTCGACCTACCCAACCAATCTGATATGCGGTGAGTTGGTTTATCCAGAAGCCCCCTAACAAGCCCTAGATGGCGATTGATCTTCCAGCGCATTGTCCCTTGATATTTCCGCACTGGACAGTGTCCGCTACCACCAAATCACTTTCCCTCATCCACCACTCGTCATCGTCGAACATATGCAAACCGACAGGGGTGGGAGGATCGAGAACTCTCTGGGTGTTGAGAGGTGCATTGCTGCCCCTGTCGATTCCTCAAAGCCCACAAAGCAGCCCGCAGGTGCCCCATGAGCAGGGAGTGCAGGCAGCCAATCCTCCCGCCCCCCTGACCCCCCTCTCCGTGGCCAGCACTCACCACCTCGCGCGCGGAAGGCAAGGATAGTCTCCAGCCCTCTGTGGCGTGGAAGTTGCTACTTAGGCCGTCTAGACCCCTCCGCTTGCTGCCGTATATGGTGTTCGCAGCAGAAATCCCGATTCTGTAGTCTACTGTTACCTGTGCAACGCTCTTAGCTGGCAGTACGACAATCTGTCTCACCTGGACATTGCGTTGCGCCCGCATGGGCAACGAGTTACAGCATTCTCGGTGTCAGGCTTTTCTAGAAAACGCTAACAATCATTACTTGGCGTTGGACTGTTGGGCAGCCTTGCTGATATGTGTACGCCAGTAGCTATAGTCACGACTCCAGTACCTCCCCCTTGACTCTGGAAAGTTCAGCTCAACCGTCACCAGTCATAAATCTTTATCCTCCGGGCCACACATCCCTCTTCAACTCGGCACCAGCCTATCCACCCGACAGCGGGGGGTCCTTCTATGCTCCCACCTCTCAAGTCTTCCCGCACATAGACCCGAGGTCTCGCCTTGGCTCCAGGTACGGAAACACGCCAGCGGGCTTTGCTGACCATCCCATCCACTCCTTGTCGTGACCGCATTGGATATCTTGACTCACAGTCTGTGTGGGAGTAGCACCTCTACCCCGGGCATGGCACATGCCCTTCGATCCACAACATTGCCGCACCCAGCCACGCGAGATCTCTATACGCCAGCAACGCCCTCTTTTAGGAGAGCACCGGAACACACACCGAGATCTCCGTCCTTCCCAGGTGGGCACCGACGCCATCCCATCTCACCAGCCCCAAGCCCTAACTTTGGTCTCACCAACCACTCAGGTACTATCAACAGCATCAGCAGGATGGATACTTCGTACAATTCCAAGCAGCAGCAGACCGTCCCTCCACTCATGGGGTTGACAATGCACGGTGTCCTGTACTATTCAGACGCCCCAAACACTCAAGTCAAGCCGGACATTGTCGGCACGATCGACAAAGGATTCTTCCTGGCAGACAACGAGTGGACGTGCTACCGGCGGAACTACTTCTCCTGCATTTGCTCATTCCACCTGCCTCCGTCGACACATCCTCAGGCCAGTCTGCACTTCACGCCTAATGGGTCCACCCAGTCGTACCAAGTCGCTGGCTGGGCGATGTGTATCTCGGCAGTCGTCTCTGAGAACGACGCCCACACGATCGAGCTGGTTCAACACACTCCCAAGCGGGACAAAGGGCCCGTCTCCTCGCCGGAGAAGACCAGGCTGAATGCCAAACCTCCCCAAACGGCGCACCATCCACTTGGACACTACGCACAGGCGGAGATGGGGCTCGGGGGATCATCGAGGGCCTACGAACAGTCCTTATATGGGCAGCCACTGCCACATGCTTCCCTTCATGCTTCACTCCCGACGGAGCATACCTTCGAGAGAATCCAGTTCAAGCAGGCTACAGCAAATAATGGGAAGCGCAGGGCAGCACAACAGTACTACCACTTGGTGGTCGAACTTTTTGCAGACATAGGATCTCAAGGCCCTGGAAGCGACCAATTTGTCAAAGTCGCGCACAGAAAATCGGCCAAGATGATAGTCCGTGGAAGGTCACCGGGACACTATCAGTCAGAGAGAAGAGCGAGCACGAGCAGCGGCCCAGGCGGTTCGGCTGGCGGAATGGGAGGCTACAATGGTCCTGGCTCAAACATGCTCGGAGGTGGGTACGGAGGGCCGAGTGCGAACATGCTCGGAGGCGGCTACGGCGGCGCTTACGACCGGACGGAACATTACCGCACCCACCCTCACGAAGCGATCCCTATGGAGCCCATATTGAGCTCGGAAGAGTCGAAAGGGGTCCAGGAGCCGGAGAAGTACCAGTACTACCCCACAACTATCATCGAGCCTCAGCACGATCCTCGACAACCGGTGGAGATGTTCCATCATACTTCTTCCAGTCGGGCCCCGGATAACCCCTTGCGAAGTCTGGGAACTGGGTTCGACCTCACATCGAAGCTTTACCCGGGTCCTTTGTTTTCTGACAGAGTCGGAGCCTGTGGACGGTACGAAGGGAAGTCGACCTCGAACGGCTACTACCCACAGATGATGCCGCCACCATCTTCGACAGTTGGCCTCCATTGAGAACAGCAAGTCGTCAAACTGGAACTCCTGAAAACTTGAGTGGGAGTTCCTGCTAGCGTTCCTCTCAGAAAGAAAAGATATTATTATTCAGCACTTGGTTGCCAAAGAGGCCATGCGCGAACGGCCCGTGTCTCATGAGGAACGGGAATTGCGGAACAAGGACAGAACGAGACGGTGGTAAAAGCAGCTTGCCTGGGATATGATTTTTTGTCGTTTTCATGTTATGCAACAGCTCGAGATCAGGGCAGGTCTGGTCCGATGGTTTTTAATGGCGTATGGTTTGGCCTGGGACATGAAAGAGCAAGGAGCCATCGGAAAGACGGGGCATCAACAGGGCTATCTTTTCATCGGGAACATGGGAAATGAAAGGGTCACTTGGGAAAATGGGTTACAGAGGGCATGGCATTTGCGAGAAATACCCGTTTGATTTATCTCCCTTCCCCTTTATCGCCAGTCATCCCTGCGACGCACGGCACGACAGACATTCGCTCTCAGGTGGAACACGAAGATGAAGATGACGAGGAATGCAAGAAGGACGAGGCACTTGGACGAGTCACGCACATGACATGGAGGATAGGCACGGAAGCGAGCGGTCTGATCCTGGCGATTTCTCGCCGCTCGCCTCGACTGGCTTGGGCCGGGTTGGGTTGTCTGGAAGGCGGAGCGGACCTTTGCATCACAGCACCCCGACGCGTCCCCCGTTCCCGCCCAGATGGTAGCCGTTTTATTGGGTCTCACATGGAGGGAATGTGCTATCTTTATTGTACTTGTTGATTCGCCATACTTCACACAAACTTTTAAACCCCGGCATGTAACGTACAAAGGTTACTGAGGCCCTGATGCAAAATGCGATTATGATCTTGGACTGCTGCGATGCTTGACAACAAACTTTTCTGCAGGGGCAGGGGGGTCGTGTGTGACTGTGCCCAACGTGAAGGTGCTCCAAGCATTGTGCTCATTAGAGGGGCACCGACACTAGCATTTTGACAGCTCCCGTCAGAGCGCAGCGAAGCAGAGCATAGGTCGGCCGACTGCGTCTCGAGGCTGGCTGGGACGGGAGGTGAATACGGGGTCCCACTCACTATTGGCTCTCTGCATGGGTGGGTAGGTTGAGCGTTTCCTCGTTCAAGCTCCCGTGTTCCTTGCATACTGTCGAGGCAACAGAAAAGAGACGGCGGTGAAGTGGGGACTATTGTTGGGGGCTGAAAAGTGAAGGCAAATTAGGAATAGGATCCCACCCCACCATCCAACCGCAACCGCAACCCCCCCCCCCCCCGGCGCAGATGCGACGGGACCCCGAGGGCTGAGGCGGAGGGAGGAAGAGAGTGAGTGAGAGAGAGAGTGAGAAAGAGAGACCCCCCCGTCGTCCCGTCTCCACTGCCCCAACGTATAAAAAAAAAGAAGAAGTAAAAAAACTTCCTTTTCCAATGATTACTAGGGCGACTTCAGCCAGCTGGTTGGCCAATTCGCGGCTTAGGTCCTTTCTGCCTGGACCTGGACCTGGACTCGGGGCACGGCCGTCTCTTTGGAAAGGTTGTCGTGGTCGAGCCGAGATAAGCACCCCCCGTTGCAAGGTCCCCGGGTGTTGACTAAACGTGCATTTAATGTGGGACCCCCAAAGCTGCAGGCACGGCACGCGCAGGGAGTCTCGTGCGCTCCAAAGAAGAGATCACTACCGGCATCAATAATGACAGCGGCATGGGGACGCGTGCGTGTCTCCAAGTCATTGTCTTATTTTCCTGGTCTTTTGCAGAGACGGACAGGCTGGCGTCTAGTCTTCAAGAGTCTCTGGCCCACGCGACAATGGACTGACGTCCAAATAAGGTTGTGGCTAGTTCCCAGTCCAAGTGTCCATCGCGCTCGAGCTTCCGAAAGTTTAAATGGAGCGAGAGACGAACGAGTCGAGAGGGAAAACGGGGGTGGACGGCTAACGGGCGACGGGCGACGGGGAACGGGCGACGGGTAACGGGAGCGTTCCGCGGGCTCTGGCTGGTGGGGAATAGGAAGTCAAGTGCGAGAGGGCTCGAAACGAACAGAGAAACGGAGACTTGCGAGCTAGTAGTGTAGTCTAGTGTAGTGTAGTGTAGTGTAGGTAGTGTAGTGTAGACTACAGTAGCAGAGCAGGCTGGGTACACTAGGTCCAAGGGTCTTGGCTCTGGACAAGCGAACCCTTGGCTGGCGGGCTGGGCCATGCTGGGCCCTGCTGGGCCCTAATTATCTAGCCTAGCCTGCCTCGCTCCCCACTACACCACACCACCACCACCATCACCACCTTGCATCCCCAACTTCAGCAGCAGCAGCAGCCACGCCTTCCGCGCCCATATCGACCCACTTCGATCTCTGTCACAGGCGCACGGCACACTCTGCGACGTGCTGGCTTGTAGCGTCGCGCTCTGCTGCTACCGCGGGACAGTGCTAAGCATCGCAATCATGCAAACCACGCCGCGGTCGCCGCCGAAGGATCTCGGGAACATCCATCCATCCATCCAATTCCATCCGTCCACCACCATCACCATCATTATCCCACACACGCGTCCCGGTACATGAGGGTACTTGAGCGTGTGCTTTGGGAGGGTTGGCCCACGGCGCATGCTTAGACAGCTGACTGTCTCACTTTCCTAAACCTTCTCTTTCTATCCTTTCCCCTAGAGGGTGCTGCAAACCCTTGGGCGAGGTCACCGCGGCCCCGGCAGACCTTGCTTTGGGAATAGAACACGGCCATGCGAGCGCTAGCTATGTGCCCTGCATGTCCTTCCGTACCCTCCAACCCTCCCCTACAGTTCTCTGACCGAGTCCCTCAACTCTTTCTCGCCGCAGCCAGCGCCAGCCAGCCACCCGCGCGCAGTCTCACTTGCATGAGAGCCTAGCTCTACCCCCCCTCCACCCCCCCAAAGTAGTCGATCCTCGTCCCCGTCCCCGTCCCTGTCCCCGTCCCGTCCGTCATGGCCAGGACTACCGTGCCGTTCTTTCTCTTCACTCGTCAGCGCCAGTCGTCGTCAGCCTGAGCAGGCCCGGTGGTGGTGGGCTCTGTGTGGAGGAGTGGAGTCTGACATCGTTGAAGAATCTCGATGCCAACGTCGCACAACCTACGTCGCACAACCGACGTCCCCATCAGCCCTACCAAGCTGGCCTCGCCTCGCACCGCGTCGGCACTTTTTATATAATCATTCTTTTTTTATTTTCATTTTGTGGTCCAGGCTCGGCTGACGTGATCTCATTTCTCACATTCCTGACGCTTCACTCTCTGTCTGTCTGTCTCTCTTTTTGGGTCCCTGTCCCCTGTCCCCTGTCCCCTGTCCCCCTCCGGCCCCCGACTCCGTGCCTACCCCCCTACCACCCCTCCCCGCGTGGCCATTGCTATTGCATACATGACATGGGCCCTCGAAATGATTGTGTGGCAGCGGAGGGGGCGGTCTCAAATTTTCTCCCGGGCCCGAGGGGAGTCCACAGAACGGCACTTTTCCAAGGTTCTGACCAGGGTTCGTTCGTCCAGACACACCCCCCATCTGACCTAACCTAGCTGGTTCGCGGCACGCGTTACTAGTAGCCTAGCCCACTTACAGTAGCCCTGCCCTAGGGCATATAGACTACCCTCAAAGACATCCACACCCTCGACGGGCCGTGATGGGACCAGCTCAGGGAAGGGAAGGAAAGAGAAAAAGGAAAAAAAAAAGGACCGCAATTCATCTCCGCGACACTTTGCTCGAAGCGGTCAAGGCAATGTGAGACCGGTGAGCGTCGCTACTGCCGGCATGGCTGCCACCCGGGTACGCTTCTCGGTCTGCAGGCCATGGCCGGACAAGAACTGCGAGGCGGACATGGCTCATCTCGTCCATTTTCTCACCTTGCCTTCTTTCCCATGTGAAACATATTTCGAGGGCGATGCACATGCGTTTAATATGGTCGATTACTAAGCCCCGACATGCGGCTCGTTTTCTTGTATGTGCCCCCCTCTGCCCCCCAATGCGATGCCCCATAGGGAGCCCAGATCTGCGTCCAACGAAACCCGGCTGATCTCAGCACTACCAATGCAAGACACACACCCTCCCCCCCCCCCACAGGCCTCCTCTGCCTGCGGAATCATAGTCTGTCTCCTGTACGTACAGTACATCGAGACCCACAGCAAAGCAACCTCGGGAGTAATGAATGCTCTCAAATCTCCATCTCGGTTCCGAGCCGAACCGCTCTCGAATCGAACCCCCGGGAGCAAGCCCTGGGGCCTTGGCCGGGGGGAGCGGCACAGGGAGACAGGGAGGCAAGACGAGGCGAGGCGAGGCGAGGCGAAGCGACAATCTCTGCTGCACCATCGCTGCATGGCCGCCATCCCGCGGCCCACAGTCCGAACCACGAATCAGACTCGGAACAAGAGGTGCGGATCATGCTCCAGAGAAGAAAGTGACGTAGATCCTGTCGCTCATCTATGTAGGTGACGGCAATTTCCCAAGGGGGAGGGGGGCAGGCAGCAGGCGAGGCATACACATGGCCCGTTGTCAGTCAAAGCTGCACCCGGCCGTGATACCTCAGCCACGCCAGCCACGCGCTGGTGTAGTTCATGAAGAGGGGAGAGGTGTGGGAGGGGGTCTCCAGATGTTGGCACGCGAGGTGGATCAAACGGGCAGGACCACCACTCGGGGGTCTGGTGACAGGGTGCTACCGTCCTCTTCCTCCTCTTCCTCTTCCAGGAGGTAAAAAAGAAGGTTTATAGGATCACGCTCTAGCGAGGTCCCTGCTAACTCACTCTCTTACAAAGCCTGGGTACCTGCGCTGACGTGTGTGATCGCCCGCCCCGCAGCTCCGTGGGGCGAGTCCTAGGGGAGCAGCAGTGCGAGCCTGCGCGCGTGCGTTTTGCTTGCCTGCTTTTCCTAGTTTGCTTTTTTCGCTTGCGCCTGTTCCGTCTTGAGCTGGACTTGCTGGACTTGAGCCCCTCCCCCTTCCCACCCTCCCCTTTCGATCCTACCACCCAGGTTTTCTCATCACTCCTTGTGCGACACCCAGATCGCGTGGATGTGACTGGTCGAGTTTATACCGACTCGGCCAAGGAAGACAAAGAAAAGAGGAGAGCAGGCACGCGCGCACACACGCACACACGCACACCTCTCGAGGGGAAATAAACCCTTGTGGCTTTTCACGAGATCCCCTGCGATCCCATGTGAGATGTCACGGCGGTCCCGCGGGGACCGCGTTACTGCCCGTGGTCCTGCTGCCATCATGCTGTCGACCCGGATCGTGTGGGACAGATGGGCAACTGCATGGGGAAGGGGGAAAAGGGGACGCCCACCGTTTCAGTCTGGGATCGCGGTGTAATTCCCCCTCCCCCCCCTGCTGGAGCTCTGTTGAGCGAGCTCGCGGAATCACATGATCCGGGTGTCCCGCCTGCATATTGGAGCTCGGGGTCGTGGCCCTCCCTCCCGGCCTTGGATGTTGAGTCTCTGAGGAGGAGGAGGAGGAGGAGGAGGAGGAGGAGCCCGCAGTCGGTGATCAGTGCACGCACCCCTTAAGGATGACCGGTCTGGTTCAAAAAAGAAGCTCGGCAAGCGCGGAAGGCAAGCGTTCTCGTAAGCAGGTAGTAAGTAAGTACCTAGGTAGGCAGGCCAGACAGGCAGATGCGTTTTTCCCAAATGCGATGATTACATGTTTAGTATTGTTTGTCCGTAGACCGAGTGTGAGACGCGCGGTACTTCCTCAAGTGCTCACGCCCCTCGAGACCCGATCTTATGCGGTATTTGTTCGTGGATGACGTGCGTCCCGGAGGCTGAGAGATGAGCAAACTAGCAAGATTACAGAGATTAGGAAACTACGTCTTGGTACGGTCCGGGCTGAGAAGGGACATCAGTCAAGATTTTGTTTCGGGAAGGATGAAGGTTGGCTCAGGGATGGCAAGCTTGCGAAAATCACATGTGTCCTGTGTTTCTATCCAAAGGCCTACCGTTTACCGCGTCAAGACAGAAGGACGGGGTGTCAGGATGAAGGGTCACTTTACGGTCTACAGACAGCTAGTCGACAGCTCACGATGAATTGTTGACGGCACTGCTACGGCCTGTCATTGTGGATGTTGTAACATGAACTCGTCGCAAAAGACCTTCTTCCAGAGGTGACTGGATATTGACATGGGCTCTCGGCTCTTTCCCCATCTGACAAAGGGCAAGGGCACGATCTTGATCCAGTGGCAACACCGTCCCACCGTCCCACCGTCCCCCCGTTTTGTAGGGCAGTGTAGTTTCCTGTTACGGCAGAAACGCGGGCCTAGACTTGGATTTGGATGTTTCGATCGAGGTTCTCGGTGACACGTCCTGTAGACGAAGAAGGCATGATGAACCACCATAGCAGCTTCAGAACCGTGACAATAGGCAAGCACAACCAACACCACCCTCAGACTCCTTCATCCGGGAGTTCGAGAGCACCCGCGCTCTGAGAACAATGTTTTCCTCAAACCATGCCCATTCAACTCATTAGTCCAAAGACGCCGGCGTGTTTCTCCCATCTCGCAGAGCACCAGTCACCTCTGCGATTATTCTTCGATTACAGATACAGATATAACTTGATTCTGGATGAGGAAGAATTTTTTTTTTAAACTTACATTCAACCCTCCAACACACCGCCAACATGAAGTTCAGCGTCGCGGTGCCCATCGTCGCCCTCGTCCCAGCCTTGATACTGGCTCTCCTTGCCCTGCTCGCCGGAGTCAAGCACGACTTCATGCCAGATGTGTACATAGTCCGCATTTCCACAAAGCCCGAGCTTTGGGGCAGCACATCAAAAGCCGCTCGCTTTCGTGTACGCAGTGCAGGACCGACTCAGATGACGTCGGCGCCAACCTTGCCAACACACCTCTCTGCCGTGAGGGACTCGCCTGCGAAGAAGAAGGGGCATAAGGCTCCATCCGCCACGGGGCAGCCTGTGATAAATAATGGCCACAACAATATCACCGACAAGAATGAGAGTTCTGACAACGAAAACAATGTTACTCCAGAAAAGCCTCAGGATTCAGCACCCACCAACGCGACCGGGTATTTCTACAGCTTCCACTTCCTAACCAGCTGCCAGTGGGAGGTCAAGGACAAGGCTAAGAATTGCTCAAAGCCCTGGGACCTCGGGGACCACTTGAAGAACGATTTTGGAATTGAGGCGCTACACCATATGCTTGAGGCACGAAATCATACCAGACATGAGGCTGACGAGCCCAAAGCCTCGGATCCAGTGAAAAAGTACTCGGAGGCAAGGAAGGTTTTGGCCAAGAGGAGGTCATCATTTGCCAAGGTTCATGTGGTCGGCTGCGTCTTCGTTGGTCTCTCGCTACTGTGTGCTGCGATCAGCTTCTACATCCTCCCAGCCATGGGGCGGTGGATCACCATTGGCAACCTGGCTCTCACTATGCTTGCCACCATCTTCCTGGTCACCAGCAGCACATTCGCGGCCGTTCTCGCAAAAAAGACAAACAGATTCGTCGAGGGCGAGAAGCAACTCAAGTATATGTTGAATGTTGAGGCGGGAGCGAAGTTTCAGGGGCTGACTTAGGCAGCAACTCTCCTGGCACTTTCAGCAATGTTGGCTTGGATGTACGAGACGGTACGGGCTTGGAGGAGTAGAGATAGAGAAAGGCTGGACGCCAACGGAGTTCGCTTGCAGAACTTGACTTCGATTTGATGCGGACTGACCCAGCATCGACGCAACTGCTCTGCGGCAGGATTTCCCCCCAACCTAGAACAAACACCCGAAAAGACATAGGGTAAATTGAATACCTGTCATTCACCTACGGAACTTGGATCCCACGTGCTCAGAGCTACACTTGTGATTAGCACGGTAGAAACGGGGTGATGTTCTGGATGGTGATTTTGACCTGAGACACATGTGGTACGGAATTCCGAGCCTCAAAAATACGACGCAGCATCAGTTGGTGGGGTACTTGAGGGCAACACCAATGGCGTATCTCGATCTGAAGCACGGGCCTGCCTTGAGTCTGAAGATGCCCAGGCGGGGTGGCAGTTGCTATGTGTTGCGAGTATGAGCTGATGCATCCTCAAGATCCTCAGAGACACGTTCACCTGCTGCCACTTCACCTGACAGGCGTCGATCCTCGGTTCCCCACCCGGACAGGTCAACCGAAGGAGATATCAACGCCAGCAGCGATCCCCATGCGGCGCCCGCAAAAGCTTGATATGGTTGCATGAACTTGCGATATCAGGACCGGAGGGGGGGTGGGCGGGACATGCGTTGTCGTCGGGATGGGACCGCCGCCCCCCCCCCAATGTCGGGTGGGGCATGACACGATGTGAGATGTCGCGATCCCGGCGGCCCCACGGGGGAGGGTGTTTTTGTGTTAAACCCGTCCGTGAATCGAGGGAGGGGGATCGATTGATCGATCTCGAAGATCTCGAAGATCTCAAAAAAGGGTGAGGTGAGAATCTATCTACCTTCCTGACTTGGGTATATGTATTTGTTTGGGCTGATGAGATATAGGGGCTCAGCCGGCCCTGTGGTCCCGAGGGAGTGGCCCAGCCGTGTCGGTGACTGAAACCTAGGGGTCCCGCCCGCCCCGTGGTTGCTGTCGCAGGGGTTCCGCCGTCAGCACGGTTTTTTTTCTTTTCTTTTCTTCTCGGTTTTTTTTTGAGTCGGTAATCTGCACCCTTTGCCAATACTACGTACTTTTTCAACTCACCAGCGACGCCGTGGCTTGGTCACGAACTAGTGAGGTGTGCCCAGAATGTATTTTATGCAACATACGGAAGACAATGAATGCGGGCCTCTGTTGCAACATAATCATTTAGAACAATTCTATCGGGGCCCCTGTCATCCGGACCCGGGTTGTGAATCCGGCGGCCAGCGCGGCCAGGTCGGCGCAGATCAATGCTATTTATTCCTGGGGATCGGTATGACCTCTCTCGTGTATAATTGAAAACAAAGGGCCTGAGGCCCTGTTGCTGTTTCTCCTCGTCCTCCTCATCATCGTCTTCGCGTCGTACAAAGTTTCTCGAGACTGCACCTCTTAAGACACAGCGCCTCCTCAGGGTATCCACATGTACAAATTGCAACACGGCCCCAAATATATCCATCTGCCTTGCCTTGTATCTGTCTCTCTCCGTCTCTCGTTAATCAAATCAAATCAAACCCGCACAATGCCTCGTCTCGGTGATGACGGCGAGGGGCAGACGCTGATTGAGTACGGCACCAAGAAGACGCGCCGCATAGTAGGCGGGTTTATGGACTTTGCGACCCAGGGAAACATTCTCGAGATCGCGTTTGGGATGATGTAGGTGCCCTCCCTCCACAGCCCACACATTTCCACCAAGGAATTGTTCACTGGCCAGCTGGCGGTGAGGCACATCACCAACCTGGCACCGCTTCACCCCACCCCGAGGCCACTCCAAGAGAACCTTGCTAACAGAAGCCACCCAAACAAACAGCGTCGCCGCGGCCTTCACCAACGTGGTGACGAGCTTCGTCAGCGACATCCTGCTGCCGCCGCTGTCGGTGCTGCTCCCCCTCAACGCGAACCTGGACTTCAAGTTCGCGGTGCTGCAGGCCGGGCCCAACTACTACGGAGGCCCGCGCAAGGGCTACAACACGATCGAGCAGGCGCAGCTCGACGGCGCCGTCGTGATGGCCTACGGCGTCTTCCTCAACAAGACGCTAAACTTTATCGGCCTCGGCACCGCCCTGTACGCCCTCGCGGGGCTGTACCAGTACCTCAGCAAGGACCCCATCATCAAGCACATGGTCAAGTGCAGGTACTGCCGCAAGAGGGTCAATGAGAAGGTTCTGGGTTTTTTCCTTTCCCCTTTTTCGTGCCTGACTGACTGACTGGTCCCGCATCATGACTGCTGACAGACAACACTGTTGAAAACTACAGGCTCTGCGCTGCGTCAATTGCTCGAGCTGGTTGGATGGCAGAGAAGACCTCCTGCGGCTGTGATGGTTCGAGTCCTGCAATCTTTATCTCCCCCCCCCCCATCACGGGGTAGAGCACCCAGCGTGCCCTTTTGACTTTTCATCATCAGCAAACCAGCGAGCATTTTGTTCAAGACGGCACGGCGGGCGTTGGGCTTCTTGTTGTTCGGGGCAAACTTTTTCTCACATTCTGATGAAACACATGCCCCATTTCATCTTGATTGTTTTCCTTCCGTACATCCGTCATCTTCCGACTCGGACCAACAAATCCCCACCCTCAACCCTTCAGAAAGTTTTCTTTTCCCATCCCGACATACAGGTAGACATTATTATACAGCGTGGCCCAAACCCGCATCCCTTCCAAAAAGACGTTGAAACAGCACATGACATCGTATGCAGAGTGTGAAGCCGCTATGAATCCTATCTCGACTACTCGCCCTGGTCTCGGAAACCGCCAGAACGCCAGTCGTACGAGGCTGCTCCGTATCGCCTTGTCTTCCACCACAACCATCATGCCTCATTGTTCAGTCGTCCCTGCTCCCGCCACCCTTGAGTAATGAACGGAGACTGACAATCTCCCTCCTGAGCCTGGTATTCTCCTTCTTGACGTAGGCCGTCTCCTCGCTCGAGTCCTTGAGCTTGGCCACAAGCTCCTCCTTGTCCTCGCGGCCCTTGCCGCGGATGGCCTTGACGATCTTTCCGAGCTCCGAGTTGAATTTCTCGTACAGTATCTCGTTCTCCGCCGTGGCCTCCTTGTACAGCTGGTCGATCGCCTTGACCTTCGCCTCGCTGGCCTTGAGCGACGCCTCCAGGTCCTCCTTGATCGCCCTTTGCCGCTCGTCCAGCTCCTGCAACACCTGCGGTATCCGATCGTCCAGCGCTTTCATAGAGGCTGACAGCTTGCGGAGGTCTCCCGTGGCGGAGCGTGGCATTGTGTTGTTCACACGAGCCATGTCTGCTGATATCCGAGACAGCTCCGACTTTAGCCCCGAGTCGACGTCTTCTATCGCCTTCTTCTCTGACTCTAAGCGTTCTCTGAGCTTCTGGGGAGACTGCAGTTTCAACCTCTGGGTCGAGGACCTGCCCACGCTGGTGGTCGAGCGAGAGAAGTCGGTGGTTGTCGGGCTGAAGGCGCCAGCCATGGGAAGACGAGATGGTCGGAGGGATGGGATGTTTGACGAAGACAGCGTCTTTGCATGTTTTCTGCGCAACGAGGACCCTGACGACGGAGGTTGAGGAGTGGAGAAAATGCTTTGGAATGGCTCGGTGGCAGGGTTCTCTTTCTGGCGTGGCGAACGCAGACTTTGAGATTGGGGTGTTACCGGGATCTTGCTGACTGGCGGTGGACTCGGTTTTGGTTTGGAAGGGCTCGTTGGTAGCTTTGACGACGGCACTGGAATGCGAGGAGGTGCGGCGTTGACCTTTTCGGAAGTCTGCTTCGTAACATTCAGGGGCATCGGTGGCGGGCTTTCCAGACTGGAAACCTCCATGAGGTTCTTGAGGTCCGACAGTGAGCTTCTGCGCTTCTTTTTCAGAGATTTGGGAGGCTCGAGGAGCTCGGTCTCTGGCTCTCCAATCGTTTCCAAGCCGGACTCAAGACGGTGTGAGCTTCCTGGTCGATGTGTGTTTGGTGGCCGTACGTTCATGTCATCAAACGCACCAGCAACACGGGGCCTATCTCGTGAACCTGGCCGTCTAAGCTTGTTTGGTACTGTAGGCACACCGACATCGATCGACTTCGACCGATTGATTGCAGATCTGCCAAGACTCGAGCTGTCCCCCGTTGCTGGATGCCTCCCATGTTTGCTCAAGGTCCGCCACATCGAAGGACGATCACCTTCGTTCTTGCTGTTCTGTCTGAGGAGATTGTCGAAACCAAATTTCCGTCTGAGAGAGGATGTGTTGGATGTCAGAGAGCCACCAGATTTATAACTGTGATAATTCGAGTTCATGGCATCGTAGGCCAATGTGCGCTCAAAGGTGCTGGTGAGCGCGGCTAGAGGGTCCTCAAATATTCGGTCACAATCTTCGACGAGGCGATCGAGAAGATTGATGTAATTCTGGGCGTTGCCGTCGTCCACCAGGAGCTCCGCGAAGGCGACAGTCAAAGCGCCCCGATCACTGTCGCTGCTACAGCCTTCGAGCAAATCCTCCAGGAGCTTTATCAGCGCAGTGAAGGCCCTTCGATTTTGCGGCGCCATCTCGTTGAAGAGATACCGGACGAAATCGCCAAATTCACCTGGGACTTTTCTGCTTGCTCGCTCGAGAAGCAAGTCCAAGTGCTGGGTGGACATGACTGGGCCCATCTGTTCTCGCCATGCAATGCGCACAAACTTCTCAAAGGCCACAAAGACGGTTTCCGCACTGACTTCAGAAGACGACTCCAAGTCGAAAGGACTCTCAATCAACCGATTATACAAGTCATTGACGGTGAGCTCATCAGCCGTTGACCGGTTCATCAGTAGGCGCCCGATGAAATGACCTTTGCGTGACTGCAGAACGGCAACGTATCCAGTGAAAGTTTGCTCGAGTCGCACAAGAGGGTTGTCAGGTCGTTCATCGTCGCCGGCAAGACCAATAGTATCCCGGCTGCCTCGGCTTCTTATAGAGTCCACGAGGGATTCCTTAGAACTGCCTGCTCGGGCAATCAGTGGCGGGGGGCTGAGTAGGCCAGCACGCTGCTGTTTAGGTGGGCTTGTCGAAGTAACATCAGATGTGCTACCGCTGAGGAAACTTGACAGCATCTTGACAGGGGATGAGCTCAGGAAAGATCTTGACTTCTGCTCTCTCGAGCTGAGGCTCAGATTTCTCGCGATCTTGGAGTAGTAGGAAACTATCGCCGGAGCCAGTCGATAATTGGCAGTATTGAATTGGGTGCTGAGCAGTTGAATGACTATCTGAGGTCAGCTTGCGAGCATTTCAAGAGAGTGGATGTTGATAGCTTACTTCGTCTGGAAAGGGTAGGCAACAGGTCTTCCAGAGCAACGTCATCGGTATATTGCTTGCCGTTCAGGCCCAGCGTAGTCATGCGCAGGCGCGTCAGGTTTCCGCTCCGAACCTCCGTCACGATTTCGACTCCATAATGCCCAACTGGATGCCCCTTAGTGCCTTTCTCGTTATCGACCACGATTCGAATAGGAGCAGGTTCCCTGCGGCCTTCGACAAGCTGTTCTGCAGCCTCCTGAAACACCGCTGCATGCATGCCGAGATTGTTCTCCGGTAGCCTTACAGATCGGAGCGTCCAAACAGGAGCCTCGCGTTCTGGTTCCGAAAAGCGACCTTCAATACGTGCCTTGACGATTTCTTCACCTAACTTGGCAGCCTTCTTCTCGAAAGCTTCATAGAGTATAAAACAGCGAGAAGTTATGGCTCTGCTGAACCCTTCGCTGGTCTGCGCTGCCTTCATCTCTTGGATGGATGTCATCCACAGCAGCCGGCCGTCTTCCGACTCTGTAAACCGAACATCGGCGAGATTGTGCCATCCCACGAATGCAAGCTCGTACGATCCTTCGCCACCTGCCGCATTCGTCATAGACGCGAGAAGCCCAGCCGCAGAGGGCTTGTCGATCTCACGGATGAGATCTTTGCCCGTCGGACTGGAGGTGGACTTCTTGCTGACCATGGCGACGCAATCGGAGAATAGCAGGAGGATGCCGCCAATATCGTTTGCACCCAGCTGCGGCGAATCGGGATTGAAAGGCGGCGTAAGCTCGGCGAAGTCGATGGCTGTAATTAGGCGACCTTGTGGTTCTAGGTCAAGTGGCCAGCTTTCGACCATATTTCGAAGACGGTTCGTGACGTGCGGCTTATCTACCAGGGGCTCGTCCATGGAGCAGATGTTGGTGATGATGTCCCTGGCTCTGAGCATAAGCTGAAGGGCAGGATGTGTTATGGGTATGCAGCCCACAATCTGGTCGATGAGAAGGCTGTACCGAGGCAGACGCTGTACAGGCTCAATTAGTATGGAGCGGACTGTCTGTTCTCCTTTTTGAGCAACCCTTTGTCGGAAGCTGGACTGTTTGTCCAAGAAGGTGTTGAGCAGTTGCGGGAAGTGCTGGCTTGCCCGTATGTAATCTTGGTAGCTTTCGGTAAATTTCGGAAACCACTCGACGAAGAGCCTGGCTACAGCAAGAGCACCACTAGGGTCCTTCACCTTCGTCGAGCCGCCTACTCTGGTGACACTCCCATGGGAAGAATCCAAGTCCTTCGTCGCGTCTTCCTCCGTTTCGTCCATTACCCTGCGGAGCTCTTGCACAAACGCAGAGTTGAGCTGCAAGATGGAGTCGGCTGACTTCGGGAAAAGCTTGTCCACGTCCTCTTCGTTCGGACTGAGGCTGCCTGGAGGGCGGCTTCTGGCGGTCTGGCGAAAGTCATCGGCAATATGCTTGACAAGCTCGTTCAATTTCGAGACGTAGCGTTCTTCTGTCTCGACGAGCTCAACCAGTTTCATGCGCAGGTCTTCCTTCTGGTCTTTCGAGAAAGATTTGCCCCTGTTCAGCGAGGTCGGCTTGGATGGGGCTCTCCTCAACCTGGATGTCGGCAGAAACACAGGCTCACCCCATATCCTGACCAATGGCGTGTAATTTCCATATTGGCGAAGGCTGGGGTCTATCAGGTCATCCTCGTCCTCGGGTACCTCCTCCAGCTCGGCGTTGTTGAGTGGGGTGATGGAGCCGGGCGGTAGAACCAGGTCAATGTCGACATTGCTGATGTGCTGTGTCTGCAGCGCTGACTGCAAGGCATTTATCACGTGTGCTGTGTTGTCGGATTTGGTCATGTCCTGGGCCAGGTCAGCAGCGTGTTGTTCGCCGAACAAGGCAACGCCCGAGCCAGGGCGGTGCCCTTTCGAGCTAGGATACTGCTTCCTCAGATAAGTCTTGACAGCCTCGGGCAGCTCTGTGAAGTACTTGAAGAGACCGAAGGCGAGGCCTCTCCATATCTCGTCGCCTTGGAACTCGCGGGGCAAGTGGCTGACGACGCTGTAGAAGGGAGAGCTTGGGGAAATGGTCATGCGCGGATAGGACTGCAAGCCGGCGAGACTGAAGACATGAATTTGGATGCGCGATGAGTTGTGGGTGAAGTTGGCGGTGGTGGATGGACCATGGAAAATTAAGAAGGGGAGGTCGCCCAGCATATGATCGAAAGCGTAATAGAGAGTAACGTTTCCTGGCGTCAAGGCCAGCTCCTCGGTGACTCGAACCATGGTCGCTCAGTGGGCCTGTGGCATGGTCTGCCCGACTTGCGGATGTCAGAGCAGAGACGACAGCAACGGCCGTCGAGGCGGTCGAAGGGGGGGAGGGGCTGGAGAAGCTTGAGAGGAGATGGGACGAGTGGCAGCCGGCTTGGAGGCCAGAGGACTCGACGGTGTGAAGATCGCGACCTCAACACGAGACAAAAAACAACAGCCTCGGGCGAAATGGCCCAATGGCGCGGTGCCGTTGTGGTGCGGCAACCTGCAGTAGCGCCAGCCTTTGTTGTCTGTCGTGGCCACGAGCAGGATGCGCGACAGACTGACTTGCGGCTAAAACATGTACCTGTGGTGCACCGGGCCAAGATGCAGCCACCAAGCTGATAGTGGCGGCGGCGTGGTGGACGTGTCCGGGAATTGGAGGAGCTCGAGGTCGAGACAAAGTAAACAATGGGGTGCAGCTGAGTGGTGCAATGCGGTGCGGTGCGGTGCGACGGTACGATAGCGACGATATGCCCTGATAAAGAGGGGACGGACTCTGCAGCGAGGCCCAAGACGGGTGGGTTGGTGGATTAGGAGCGTCGCAAAAGGATTGTAGATAGATAGATACAAGAAAAGGAAGATGTGACCCAAGCAACCTGCAGCAAAACAAAGTGTTGACAGGGGGGTGTGGGAAGTCAGGCCGAGAGAACAAAGTTCTAGAAGTCGAGGCCGACGTCGAGGGAGAGGACGATGACCCCTCAGGACTGGGAACTGGGGACTGAGGGATGAGGAGGAGGAGTATCTAGGCCCAGGCCCCGTCGTGTGTATGCATCCGAGTACTGTACTGCCCCGGGAAGCACGGACGCGGACAACAATGATGTGATGTGATGTGTTGTGTGTTGGATTTGGGCGGAGGAGAAAGTGGGCGTGTGTCTCCTCCGTGCGGGCGAGACGGGGGACGCACGGGAACGTGGGTCTCGTCTGGGCTCGCCTCGCTGCTGCTGGTCAGTCAAGTCCGGGTTGTCAGATTTCGGATCTAATCGGGAGGCAACCTCGACTTCATTATTTTGCTTTGCTATAGGAACTCATCGGTTTCTTTCAGACGGATGCAACAACCGATGAACAAGCTGGGCTGGAGCAGTCCGGCAAGGTCCTGGGCCTCTCTGCTGCAAGCTGCATCCCTCCTCGGCGCGCACTTCAGCTCCAAGGCGGTGAGGTAGGTCGCGGACGGGGCCTGTCAATGTAAACAAACCGCTGTCTCTCGGGCGGTGGTGTTCCAGGGTCGACCCCACCACACCCGCGCCTCCAGACGCGGTTTGCCCTGGAAATCCATTTGCAGGGGTCAAACACACGCTTGCAAGGGTTCGCGCTCTGCCACGCAGTAGCGCCAAAATACCCAGGTGTCTGGGTGCTCAGATCCCTGCACTTTCGATGGATGCCGTCTTCAATCCCACACACACTTCCCCGAGCTCTCCCTGGGCAACGCGACACATCACAGTACAACCCGATACAACGCAGGAATTGTCTTGACTCGCCTCGTCCCGCCGCCATTATGCTCTCCAGCCAGTCCGTCGCCGGCATCCCCCTCAATCACGCGCCCGCCGCGGCCACGAGCTACAAGCTGCTCGAGCTGCCGCCGGAGCTGCTCGCCCTCCTCGAGTCCGACAGCCCGCCAGCCCTGCGCCTCGAGCCCTCGCCCACCGCCGGCCTGCTCAGGACCCCGGACAACAAGACCTGGTCCCTCCGCCAGAAGAACACCTCCAACGCACTCATCCTGCTCCAGGCCTCCGGCTCTGGCCCCTCCGGCGCAGCAGCCCTCAGCACCGTCGCCACGCTCCACGAGACCGTCGAGCTTGTCCCGGAGGCCGAGTCTGCTGCTGCCCCAGTGGTGGCTGCCAAGGGAAAATGGCACGAGAAGTTTGGCAAGACCCGCTGAAGTGGCCTTCGATGGCCGGCAGAAAGGATGAGACAAGCTTTAGAAGTCAAACTGTCAGAGGGCAGGGACGGCCGCAGGGCCAGAGAGCCCTGGTCCTACTACACAAGGCTGCCGGTGCGGCCGCGCCGAAGTGATGGACGCCAGGTGCAATCATGGCAACAAATGCCCTGGTGGGCAGGCCTGTTCTCTAATTGTCGCCCACAATGACACCGGATGGAAGTGATCGCGAGCGGGCGTCACGAGAGCACCATCAGCAGGGCACAACCGCGCAAGGGACATACCTGCGCTGATTATTGCATGGACCCCTAAATGGAGATCAAGGCCTGCCAGCCTCATCAGAGCCAATGTCAAGAAACGATGATAAGGCTCCAAAAGTTGTACGGCGGCTAAGGCGAAGCCATCGTGAGCGCCATGCCTGCTCTAGTTGCGTGGATTTGCACTGTACCAAGCTCGTGGCCCCCGGAGAGACCTCGCAGTGATAATCTGGGGAGCCTGTATGCTGGTATTTCTGAGAGGACATTCAAAGGAAGGGCTACACTCTTGAGATGACCAGCAAGGCTCGGGGCCATTCCCGTCTACCCTCTGGTCTCGACCAGCTCACTCGTACATCAGGAAGGGTGCAAATGGGCCCTGATACATGTACAATTCATTATTGCAATCTAGCCTCACTATCGGTGATGTATTGCCCCAGTGAGCATCAGGTTTGCTTCGTCCACCCAAATGTCAAAATGAAAACGCCTAGGCCCTGGAATGCTTCCTTGGGATGTGCGATGCAGAGAGAAAAAAGATAAACAAACTCCGAGAATCCTGAGGTATTAGTCTAGTCGTTAGTCGTCATATGGTATCCGCGCGGCCCGTATGACAAGCCCATAGGTCGCCCGTCACCTGAACATCAGGTCATCCAAACCAAACTCAGGGTGGGCCAAGTCGAATTCGGGCCAGGCATCGTCGATTCTCATAAACTGTCCCCGGCCCACGTCCTCTAAGCGTCGCTCCATGTCGCCCAGGTTCATCGCCATATTTTCCAAATCGTCTGGTATTACCATGTCGCCACCCGGAAGGCCGGCGTCCCATAGGCCCATTGCGTCGTTCATGGCTGGCTCCTCCATCCTGTGATCGATCTGATTAGCATCTACGGCCTGGCCGTTACCGACAGGTGAGGCTCCAAGATGCTCACTCTGCCTGTAATGGTCGAAGAGACCACCGACGCTCCACGGGGCCATCGCTTTGTTCATCACATTCACCGGAAGGCCTGCAGGCTGGAAATTTTGCATCACATCCCAGATTCCCACGTCAGGCTGGGCTCCTGGTGCTGGAGGCTGACCAAAAACAGCCCGCGGGTCGATGAACGGTTGAGCCTGGGCCTGGGCCTGGGGCGCATTCGGCACGATGACAGCTGCTTGGTCCTGGGCCCAACGGCTCACCCGGTCATCGCCCTGGAATATAGGAGCCCAAGGATCCGGTGGAGCTTGTACCTGCCGCTGAGATCGCTGCTGAGGTCCGTCGCGAGGTGAATTAGGAGGCACGGGAGCTTGAGCCGCTTCAGGCTGGGGTCGAGCTAGGGGTTGAACGGGCTGACGGTGTCGCTTTGGGGCAAGCACGAGTGGTGCCCTAACCTCATGAGGCAACAGGTGCAATGGGGGCAACGGAGGCAGGAGAGCATTCACTGCAGGCGGTTCTTGCCAGCCTTGGGGCTGGCCAGGGCCGGCAGCAGCAGGCTGAGCCTGCACTTCTCGGTTTCCTTGGTCGACACGGCGCTCGCGTATGTTCCCGATATTAAAGCGCACCCATCTTCCCAGGTGACCCCCTGCGCGATGGTTATGGTGGTGACGATGATGGAAGTCTAGTCTGAGTTAGCGGACATAGCTATCAATACCCGTGCCATCTTTCACTACCTGCATGCCTTGTACAAAAGGATACTAACGTTGCTGAGCCGAAACCTTGTTCTCCTCATCCTTCTTGACTTTCTCAGATACTCGGAACTCTAGCAGATCGGCCGATACTTCTGGATGCATCTCTAGCGCTCTCTTCCTGGCTTGCTCCTCTGCCGCTCGGACTTCTTCTTGATGCCGCTTCTCGACACCGTAGCCGTCGTCGAACAATGGACAGTTGCCCGTCTTCCCTCCCCTGCTGGCGTCGTTGAAATGGCTGTAGTCACACGACTTTGAACAGACGTAGCACTGGATGTTCCTGCACTTCGTGCAAGTCATCTTGTTGCATCCATTTTCCTTGATGAAGGGAGCCGAACACTTATTACACAATCGTATCAGAGCTGCTGACATTGCCTCTTCGATCTCGTGCCGAGCAGAGTGGCCATTATCCAGCGCTGCTTCCGCACACGTTTTGGGGACGTGGGTCTCTTTCCTGCACGATCGACAGCTTGTGACAGCACAATCCGGATTAAGGCAACGGAACTCCTTGTCCTCTTCAATGGGAGGGTATTCCGCAGCAAATGGGCACTGCGGACAGGTTTCCAGGTTCTCGATCCCTGCTTCTCGCAGAACGGCCTCCTGCTCGATGCGGTCCAAAGCTGTCATGGAGTGTCCATCGAGAAATATCTCTTTCTGGTCCAGTGCGAAGCCGCCCGTGCAGCCATCTGTAGACATGCAGTCCAGACGGTACTTTGAGAGCCCGATTTGTGTCTCGGCCATTGTCCGTGCACAATCTCGGCAGAACCAGTGCAGGATCTCTCCATCGCAATGAACCATACGATTGAGGGCGTACTCCACGAAGCAACATCCGCAGTCAGCAATGTTGCCCTCCCGTGTAGCAGCTTCCAGGTTGTTCTGTTCGTCTTCTTCCCGTTTCCGCTCAATCTCGGATTTTGCACGCTGTTTCGACTGGATTTCTCTCAGGGCCCGAAATTCCTCCAACGCCTCGCGTTCCCCTTGATCAGCACAAGAGCGTATTCGGTCAGCTAGTGCATCCACATCGTATCTGCCGGGAATCTGGGTGACTCTAGACTTTTTCCTGTAGGGCGCGCGGTTGTTGCTTCTAGCAACGGTCGCAGTCACGGCCAGAAATGCAGGATAAAGACAGTTGCCATGTTCAGCCAGCGTTCTCCTCAGATCTTCAGCGTAGAATTGAGGGAACGACTGCTGCATGACCGTATCGCTAGACAACGTCAGTAAGAGCAAGGTCACAGGTTTGGGTTTGCCCGCCTTCCAATACCCACGCCTGGTACCGAAAAGTGACAAAGCTTAGGAACTCACCAAGTCTTCTTATATGACGCAGCCTTAGCCTGTCGTCGTCGCTCCTCGTTGTCAAACTTTGCGGCGGTATTGTCCGGACCGGACGTCTCGTCATCATCCTCTCGCTTTCGTTTCAATGACTTTGGCTTTGGCAACCGAGGATACGGTTTACCATTCTCCACCTGGTCGAAAATTTGGTCTATGACCCGATTCGCATCCCACTGAGCCTCGGTGCATACACGGGTCAGGTACTCGGGGTCGATGTCGGGAAGAGTTGCAATGACAACAATCCTGCATTGAGACTTTGTCTCCTCCGAAAGGTCCAGGCTGTCTTGGTCTTCCTCCTCCTGCAGTGCAGCAGCCGCCGGCGTTGCAGGTGTCTTAATCGAGAGCATCTTGAATTTACGGAGCTGAATGCAGACGGGGAGTGAGACTGCGTGCCGACCGTTGTTGGTTAAGGCGTGGTCGTTTTGTTGCGGAATCTGCTCCTGTTTCAAATCCAATTGCTGCCTCCTGTTGCTGCGGCGACAAAGGCGAAGGTACCCTTTACCCCTCACCATAGTCAGTAAGATGCGACCCGTTGGTAGACTTTACACAGTAGATTTGGGAAAGCGCGACTGCTGAGTCGTCACTTTGTGACAGGTGAGCCTGTGCGGAAGGGTTGTGGTGAATATATGACCTGGGTGAATGAGAAGGGGGTTGGGATCGGAGACAATGTCCGGGATGCAAAGTATGTAGGCAGGTGGACACCAGGAGACACCTTGAGTTTGTGCCTCCTGGCTTCACCCTTCTGAGGCAACACTGTTTGCCCCAGAAACCCCTTGCCTCGACTTTCACGAGCAGGCGAGTCGACAGGCGTCAAGCAGACCAAGACGGAGGAAATGGCAGGACATCTAGCCGTGTCCAGGTGCTTGGAGAAAGAGAAGGATGATGTGACAGCAGCAACAGGAATCGAGACGGAAAAGCAAAGCTCGCACCACCTACCTAGGTACCTTGCCAAACTAGGACACGGAGACAGCGATTTTAGCGGGTGAAGAGTCGTGCATCATGGAAGAAGGCCCCCCCGCAGCAGCCTCAAGCGGTTTGGTGTTTGATGTAGTTACGCTCCCGGACGGTGGAGGTGGATTTGCTCGGTCCTGATCGGCTGTGAGTCGCGCGCGACAGGAGCGGCGCCGGTACGACAGGAGCATACGACAAGGCGTATTCACAACTAGGGCATGACCTGGGCGCCTAGTAGGGCGCTCGGGAAGGAGTAACTGGTCCAACTGATTGAAGTGTCGATTGAATAATTGAATTGTTCGTCAAGCGCCCGAACGATGGATGGGCTGCCACTAGTAGATTCTCCGGCTCGGGTCTTGAGCTGGGAGGCCTGCGGCTGATGGCTCGATTCCGTGGTTGTTGCCGTCGTGCTCGGCTGAGAAGGAGCTGGCGCGGATCAGATTCTCAATCACTGTCGGCAGGTAACCAGGTATGTAATGCAGGCAGCTATGGTCCAGGACAATGTGGACGTCAGGAGTGGGCTGAGGTCAAGCTGGGACCAAAACGGCGTTGTCGACTGACGTCCGGGTTATAAGCGGAGGTCATAAGTCACCTTGGCTTTGCAGAGTGGAGGAGGTTGCGGCACTCCTGAGCAGCTGATCAGCCAACGCAACCTACCTTGCTAGTGTGAGCTTGATGAAGCTGGTTGGCAGGTCCCCAGAGCTTGAAGCTGTCAGGCCGGCCCGGCAGGTTGTTTGGTTGGTTTCTATGGTGCGCGACAGCCTGACAGGGCTCACTGTCCAGAAACCCTTAAAGACCTTATAGCGATACCGCCCTACGTAATTAAAACTATATAACTATATACCTAATAATAGCAAAGTATATAAACTATTTTATTTATTTAAGTTCCCTTATTAAGCTAGAACGATAATAAATATTTAAAAAGGATAAAGTATAATATATCTTTTAAAATTAATATAATAAGTTTTCCCTTTTAAGTATAAAGTTAAAAGACTTATAATTATATTTTTTTAAATTAAATTCTATTTAACTATATTATATTTTTATAATTAGGCTTTATTTCTTTAATTTATTTAAATAAAAGGTAAACACTTTTAAAAAAACGTATTAAATAATTAACTTTTTTTTTATTTAACTTATTATTTATTTTTACTTTATAAGTAATAAACTTTTTTATTTCTTTAAAATAAACCTTATATATTTCTAAGGTAATAATAAATATATCGATTATTTAAATAAAAAAAGTTTTTATTTTTACACTTTTTTATTTTAATAAAAAAATCTTTTATTTAAATAAAACTTTATTTATTATAAATAAAGTTTATTCTTATAACTATTTATAAGCTATTAGATTTATATATTTAAATACTATATTTAATAATAAAATATAGTGGTCTTACCTATTTATTTTAATTATAATTATAAACTTATTTAATAAGCGTATATAAATAATAATTTAAGTTTAACTATTATCTTAATTTTATATAGTAAGCTAAATAATTACTTTTAAATAGTTTTATAAAATAAAGTTATAATAAGTATTAATTATTTTATTTATTTAAGTTCCCTTATTAAGTTAAAATAATAATAAGTATTTAAAAAGAATAAGGTATAATATATCTTTTAAATTAATATAATAGGTTTTACTATATAAAACTTTTTATAATAACTTATTAATCTTTTATAAACTTATTTATAGTTAAAAGCTACTATTCTACGCTAATAGTTATAGCGTTAAGCTATATTTATTTACGCTAATACTTTTAATAAGTTATTAGCCCGTCGAGATTAAAGCTATTAAGGGCTATAAGTAATTTAATTTAACGCTATTAAGCATTATATAAAAGTGTTATTACTATATAACTTAAATAAATATAAGTTGCTCGAAATAAATAATATTAAAAAGCCGCTATTATTTTAATTATTTTATAGAATATATATAAGTTTTAGCTTTACTTAAATATATACTTATTATAACTTTATTTTACTATATTATAAAACTATTTAAAAGTAATTATTTAGCTTACCGCGCCACTAAAACCGAGATAATAATTAAGCTTAAATTATTATTTATATACGTTAAGTAAAGCCACTATATTTCATTATTTAAATATATAAATTTAATAGCTTTATAGCTATAAAAATAAACTTTAAATATAATAAATAAATTTTTATTTAAGTAAAAAGTTTTCTTATTAAAATAAAAAAGTATAAAAATAAAAAACCTTCCTTATTTAAATAAATAAATATATTTATTATTACTTTAAAGATATATAAAATTTATTTTAAAGAAATAAAGAAATTTATTACTTATAAAGTAATAATAAATAATAAGCTAAAAAAAGAATAAAAAGTTATAAATTTAATATTCTTTTTTTTTAAAAAAAAGGTTTACCTTTTATTTAAATAAATTAAAAAGATAAAACTTAATTATAAAAACGTAATATAGTTAAATAAAATTTAGTTTAAAAAATATATAATTATAGGTCTTTTAACCTTATATTTAAAAAGGGTTATAATAAATATATATTTAAATAAAGCTAAAACCTTTAAAGTAATAGCGGCTTTTTAATATCGCTTATTTTAAATAACTTAAAAACTTAAGTTATATAGCGATAACACTTATATATATTAATACTAGTAATACTTATAGCTTATAATAGCTTTAACTTTAATAAACTAATTTATATTAAAGCTAATAGCTTATTAAAAGCACCGGCGTAAATAAATTAAGCGTAGCTTAATATTATAGCTATTAATATAAAATAATAGCTTTTAATTATAAATAAGCTTATAAAAGTAAATTAATAAGTTATTATAAAAAGTTATATATAATAAAACTTATTATATTAATTTTAAAAAATATATTATACTTTATTCTTTTTAAATACTTATTATTATTTTAGCTTAATAAGGAAACTTAAATAAATAAAATAATTAATATAATAAGTTTTACTATATAAAACTTTTTATAATAATTTATTAATCTTTTATAAACTTATTTATAATTAAAAGCCGCTTTTTACATTAATAGCTATAATATTAAACCGCGCTTAATTTATTTATATTAATATTTTTAATAAACGTTAAAGTTAAAGTTATTATAAGCTATAAGTAATTTAATTTAACGCTATTAAGCACTATATAA
Organism: Diaporthe ilicicola; assembly: GCA_023242295.1. Lineage (NCBI taxonomy): Eukaryota > Fungi > Ascomycota > Sordariomycetes > Diaporthales > Diaporthaceae > Diaporthe > Diaporthe ilicicola. Next base: position 6,143 of record JALPVH010000001.1, on the reverse strand, counting down.
AACTATTATTATTATATAACTTAAGCTTTTATATATAAGTTATTTAAAATAAGCGATATTAAAAAGCTATTATTACTTTAAAGGTTTTAGCTTTATTTAAATATATATTTATATAGTAAAATTAAATAATATAATTTCATTTTATTATATTATAAAACTATTTAAAAATAATTATTTAGCTTGCCGCGCTATTAAAATTAAAATAATTATTAGTTAAAACTTAAATAAAGTTATTATATTTTATTATTAAATATAATATTTAAATATATAAATTTAATAGTTTATAAATAGCTATAAAAATAAATTTTATTTATAATAAGTAAATTTTTAATTAAATAAAAGATTTTTTTTATTTAAGTAAAAAAGTGCGAAAATAAAAACCTTTCTTTATTTTAATAAATTAATATATTTATTATTACTTTAAAGATATATAAAGTTTATTTAAAAGAAATAAAGAAGTTTCTTATTTATAAAATAAAGATTTAAAATAAGTTAAAAAGAAATAAGTTAAAGGGAAAAAGAGAGATTAATTATTTAATATATCGATTATTTTATTTATTTAAGTTCCCTTATTAAGCTAGAATAATAGTAAGTGTCCGAGAAGGATAAGGTATAATATATCTTTTAAATTAATATAGTAAGTTTTACTATATAAGACTTTTTATAATAACTTATTAATCTTTTGCAATTATTTAATATATATTTTTTTAAAGGGTTTACCTTTTATTTAAATAAATTAAAGAAATAAAGCTTAATTATAAAAATATAATATAACGTAGTTAATTAATAAGTGGCGAATATTAATAAATAGTAAACTTTATACCTTTTTATAAAATAAACTATATAAAAGGTACTTACTTTAACTATTAAAGTAAGCTAATAAATTTTAATTATTTATTAATATTACTTTAAAACCTTTATAACTTAATAGAAAATTAAAATATAAGGCTATAACTTAAAACTTATTTTTATTTTATATTAAATTATATATACATAAATTTATATCTATTTTAAATTATTAATAAGTAAAGTGTATAAACTAATAAGTTTCGAGATTTATATATAAATATATAAAGCTTACTTAAAGTTAATAACTTTAACCCTTATATATAACCTTACCTTTAGCTTTAAATAATAATAAAAACTTATAAAACTTTAAATAAGTTTTATTTCTATTAGAAAAAGTTTTTTAAAAATTTTTATTTTATTAAAAGTAAATAGAAATTAAGCTTAAAGTTAATAAAAGTTATAAAAATCCGCCACTTATTAATATTTACCACTCACTAGTTAACTACATTAATTAAATAAAATTTAATTTAAAAAAATATAATTATAAGTCTTTTAACTTTATATTTAAAAAAAATTAGTAAAATATATAAATAATTAATAAGCTATAATTATTATTTTTTAAAAGCTTATATAAATTACTTTATTTATTATTAATAAAAACTTTTATTAATTAATTAATAAATAAAGTTATAAATATATAGTTAATATATAAATATATAAATATATAAATATATTAAACTTTTTTAAATATAAAGTTAAAAAACTTATAATTATATATTTTTTAAACTAAATTTTATTTAACTATATTATGTTTCTATAATTAAACTTTATTTATTTAAATAAAAAATAAATATTTTTAAAAAAACGTATTAAACTTATAACTTTTTATCTTTTCTTTAATTTATTATTAATTTTTAATTTATAAGTAATAAATTCCTTTATTTTTATAAAATAAATTTTTAAATTATATATCTTTAAAGTAATAATAAATATATTTATTTATTTCGATAAAAAAAGTTTTTTATTTTTATATTTCTTTACCTTAATAAAAAAAACTTTTTATTTAAGTAAAAATTTATTTATTATATTTAAAGTTTATTTTTATAGCTATAAAGTTATTAAATCTATATATTTAAATAATAAAATATAATAGCTTTACTTATAATTTATTTTAATTATAGCTATAAACTCGCTTAATAAGTATATATAAATAATAATTTAAATTATTTTTCTTTTAAATTTTATTTACTTAAAGTTTAAAATATAATAAAGTAAAAGGAAAGAAGTTATAATTAAAGTTAATATTATAACCTTCTCTTTCTTTATAAACCTTATTTACTTTATATTTAAGCTTTTATAAATAACTTTATATAATAAAAAGCATTTATTATATTATTAAATACTTTTCGAAAAGTTTTATAAGTATTTAAAAGGGAAAAACCGTAATATAAAGAAAAACCTTTTAGCTAAAGATATAATAATTAATAATAATAGATATATAATTATAGGGAATTAGTTAAGGTAAATAATCTCGCCCTTTAGCGTTAAAGAAGCGCGTTAAAAAAAGAGTAGGTTTAAAAGTATTAACGAACTTTAAACCTATACCCTTTACATTATTAATATAAAAAAGTACTTTAACGCTTAACTAATACGCTATAATACTATAACTTTTAATTATAAATAAATTATTTTAAACTATTTTATATAATAAAACTTATTATATTAATTTTAAAAGATATATTATATTTAATTCTTTTTAAATATTTATTATTATTTTAATTTAATAAAAAAACTTTTTAAAAAAGTTAATATTATTAACTTATTAATTTATTAAAGTTAAAACTATTATAAATTATAAGTAATTTAATTTAACTTTATTAAATATTATATAAAAACGTTATTATTAACCTTTTTAAATATAAAGTTAAAAAACTTATAATTATATTTCTTTTAAATTATATTTTATTTAATTATATTACGTTTTTATAATTAAAGTTTATTTTTTTAATTTATTTAAATAAAAGGTAAACCTTTTTAAAAAGTATATTAAATAATTAACCTTTTTTTTTTATTTAACTTATTTATTTTTACTTTATAAGCGATAAACTTTTTTATTTTTTTAAAATAAACTTTATATATCTTTAAAATAATAATAAATATATCGATTTACTTAAATAAAGAAAGGTTTTTATCTTTATATTTCTTCGCTTTAATAAAAAAACCTTTTATTTAAATAAAAATTTATTTATTATAAATAAAATTTATTTTTATAGCTATAAAGCTATTAAATTTATATATTTAAATAATAAAATATAATAGCTTTATTTAAGTTTTAAACGTATATAAATAATAGTTTAAGCTTAACTAATAATTATTTTAATTTTAATTAAATAATTACTTTTAAGTAATTTTATAAAAAAAGTTATAATAATCGCTTAGTTTTATTAAATAGATATATATTTAAATAAAGCTAAAACTTATAACTATATATCTTATAAAATTAAAGTAATAATAGCTTTTTAATATCGCTTATTTTAAATAACTTATATTTAAAAGTTTAAGTTATATAATAATAATACTTTTATATAATATTTAATAATATTAAATTAAATTACTTATAGCTTATAATAGCTTTAACCTTAATAAGTTAATAGCTTATTAAAAGTATTAACGTAAATAAATTAAGTATAGCTTAATATTATAGCTATTAATATAAAATAGCGGCTTTTAATTATAAATAAGCTTATAAAAGTAAATTAATAAGTTATTATAAAAAGTTTTATATAATAAAACTTATTATATTAATCTTAAAAGATATATTATCGACTATTTTATTTATTTAAGTTTCTTTATTAAGCTAGAATAATAGTAAGTGTTTAAAAAAGATAAGGTATAATATATCTTTTAAATTAATATAATAGGTTTTACTATATAAAACTTTTTATAATAATTTATTAATTTACTTTTATAAGCCTATTTATAGTTAAAAGAAGCTATTTTACGCTAATAGCTATAGCGTTAAGCTGCGCTTATTTACGCTAATGCTTTTAATAAGCTTTAATTCTACTATTAGCTTATAATTATATATATATTATTATAATAAATAGGGAGGAGCTAGTACCGTTAAGGTTAAAGCTATTATAAGCCGCGAGCTAGTTTAACGTTATTAAGTATTACTAGTATATAAAAGTGCTATTACTATATAATTTAAGCCTTTAAATATAAGTTACTCGAAATGGGCGATATTAAAAAGCCGCTATTACCCTAATTAAGGTTCTAGCTCTATTTAAATATATATTTATTATAACTTTATTTTATAAAACTATTTAAAAGCAATTATTTAACTTACCGAAACTAAGATAACTATTAGTTAAGCTTAAACTACTACTTATATACGCTTAAAACCCTTAAATTTATTAAGCGAGTTTATAGCTATAGTTAAAATAGATAAGTAAAGCTATTATATTTCATTATTAAGTATAATTTTAAATATATAAATTTAATAGCTCTGCTATAAATAGCTATAGAAATAAACTTTAAATATAATAAGTAAATTTTTACTTAAATAAAAAGTTTTTTTATTAAGGTAAAAAAGTGTAAAGATAAATAACCTTTTTTATTTAAGTAAATAAATATATTTATTATTACTTTAAAAATATATAACTTAAAGATTTATTTTAAAGAAATAAAAGAATTTATTATTTATAAGTTAAGAATTAATAATAAGCCGAGAAAAAGATAGAAGGTTATAAGTTTAATACGTTTCTTTAAAAAGGTTTACCTTTTATTTAAATAAATAAAGCTTAATTATAGAAACGTAATATAGTTAAATAAAATTTAATTTAAAAAATATATAATTATAAGTCTTTTAACCTTATATTTAAAAAGGAAAAGATATATTATACTTTATTCTTTTTAAATACTTATTATTATTTTAGCTTAATAAAGAAACTTAAATAAATAAAATAATTAATAAAAGCGTTATTATTATATAATATAAACTTTTATATTATTTAAAATAAACGATATTAAAAAGCTATTATTATTTTAATTAAAGTTTTAACTTTATATAAATATATATTTATTATACCCTCCTGGGTATAAGGTTAAAAGACTTATAATTATATTTTTTTTTAAATTAAATTTTATTTAACTATATTATATTTCTATAATTAAGCTTTATCTCTTTAATTTATTTAAATAAAAAGTAAACCTTTTTAAAAAAGCGTATTAAATAATTAATATCCTTATTTCCCTTTAACTTATTTCCCTTCGGCTTATTATAAATCCTTACTTTATAAGCGATAAACTTCTTTATTTTTTTTAAATAGATCTTATATATCTTTAAGGTGTTAATAAATATATCGATTTATTAAGATAAAGAAAGGTTTTTATTTTCGCACTTTTTTACTTTAATAAAAGAATCTCTTATTTAGGTAAAGATTTACTTATTATAAATAAAGTTTATTTCTATAGCTATAAAGCTATTAGATCTATATATTTAAATAATGGAATATAGTGGCCTTATTTAATTTAAGGGTTTTAAGCGCGTATAAGTGGTGGTTTAAGCTTAACTAGCAATTGTCTTAGTTTTACGCGGCAGGCTAAATAATTGCTTTCAAATAGTTTTATAAAATAAGGTTATAATGGGTATATATTTAAGCAGAGCTAAAACCTTAGTTAGGGTAATAGCGGCTTTTTAATATCGCTTATTTTAAGCAACTTATGTTTATACTTAAGTTATACAGCAATAGCACTTTCGTATATTAGTAGTGCTTAACGGCGTTAGACTAGCTCGCGGCCCGTAATGGCTTTAACCTCGACGGCTTATTAAAAGCACCGGCGCGAATAGGTGCGGCCTAACGCTATAGCTATTAGCGTAAAATAGCGGCTTTTAACTATAAACGGGCTTATAGAAAATTAATAAGTTATTATAAAAAGTTCTATATAGTAAAACCTATTATATTAATTTAAAAGATATATTATACCTTATTTTTCTTAAATACTTACTATTATTCTAGCTTAATAGAGGAACTTAAATAAATAAAATAGTCGATATATTTATTATAATTTTATTTTATAAGATTATTTAAAAGTAATTATTTAACTTATTAAAATTTAAATAATAATTAAGCTTAAATTAATATATATATTTAAAACTTTATTAAATAAGTTTATAACTATAATTAAAATAAATAAGTAAAGCTATTATATTTTATTATATAAATATATAAAGTTTATTTTAAAGAAATAAAAGTATTTATTATTTATAAAGTATAAATTAATAATAAATTAAATAAAATAAAGGTAATTAATTATTTAATATATTTCTTTAAAAAGATTTACTTTTTATT